>CM075780.1:75948372-77148372 GCA_037974665.1 Ehretia macrophylla | reverse complement strand
AAAATCTGAAATAAGTTCACGTATGAAACCCAGTAATATATATTTGGAAATGACTTAGATGGTGAATTTAGGATGTGTTAGATAATACAATTCTCCTACACTGATAAATCATGAGTTATAAAATTACCATATAAAATATTATATTATTACTTCGCGTAGTGATTAACGGTTTTTACATGGAACTTCTTACCAGAATAATCTAATAAGGTTTGAGTATTTAGCAGCAAGACCCACGTCTTTTAATTTTACCTAAAATAGCCGAGGAGTTGGGCCAACCAGACAAACAGTGCTAAAAGCTTATTTTCTTTATTTTGTTTCGATAAGTAAATTAGTGCTCATTCATTATAAGCTGCGATGTCAAGTTTAAAGAATAATGGTATTAGAAATGTCATTCAAGAGTCTCTTAGGGTATGGTTCAGTGGTAGTGAAATGTGAAATCATTCATTCAAGGTAGCGAATTTGACTTTTCTGACTGTTCGAAAGTTTTCCTCTTGACTGATTTGGTATATATATAAAGACGCACCGTTACCCTCATAAATTTATCAATTGATTATCGAACTCTACTATATAATTCGGTGGTCAAATTATTCCAATAAAATTCTTATGTCATAAAAAAAAAAAAAAAAGGACATTCAAGTACAAAAGAGGCAAAGATATAGGTCCAATTCCACTTCTTCATTGAAAATCTGATTAGTAAAATAATCTAATTGAGCAAAATATCGATGCCGAAAGTGGATTATTTTAGGCTAATTTGGAAATGCCCTCTTGCAATTTACTAGTCCTAGCACTTGCCAACTTTGACCTTATTGACTAGTCAATTTTGATGTCTAACTGTTGATTAGACATCATTTTTTTTTTTTTGGGTCAAAGGAGAAATAAATTCTATTGCAATAAAGAGGATATATCGGCTTATCTAATACTATATTGATCAACTTTTAGTAGATTACAAAAAGATATTAGAGAATTTGTTAACCAATCATCTATTAGAATATCACTTAATTTATGTTTAGCTAATTAATTAACAGGTTTGTTATCAATTTTCCTCATCATCGAGAACAGAATAACAAGAAAGTAAGTTGTGATCTTGAAGATGTCGCTAACAGTACTTGACAACTTTGTACTTATTGACTTGTCAATTTTGATCTCCAATTTTTTTTTTTTGGAAAGAGATCTCCAACTGTTGATTAATATTCCACACTTGTTGCTTGTTTCTTTCAAAAAAGATAAAAGGAACGAGATATTTTTGAGACTTCTGATTATACAATTGGATTGCCTCTATTTCTTTAAAAAAAAAGAAAAAAAAGAATCCTACCTTGTTTGCTTGTCTTAAGTAGTATCTTAGTGTAAGACAAATGGCACGGTATACCCTTAACAATGTGAATGAGCGGCAGACACCATGACTTCATAATTTGGATGTTATCACTGCACTATACGCGCCTCTTATGCATGTAAAGATTTCATTGAAGCTAGCTCTATGATATGAAAACGAGATGTCACACCAACGCTCTTTTATGTCTAAAATAATAAAGCCACTTTAATAAAGTCGTAATGTTGGTAAGTGTCTTCTTTATATAGAGAAAGACATGAGCACAGAAAGATACTGGCATATGATGAGAAAAAGGACACGGGTCACTGATGGAGGAGAGAGAGAGAGAGAGAGAGAGAGAGAGAGAGAGAGAGAGAGAGAGACAATTCTGAAACTAAAAAGAAGCCCTCGTAGCCTAAGGGTGTTTAGTGGAAAGGTAAAGTTTTTAGTGAGTGGACGTGAAACTTATTTATATTTTGTGTTTAAATCAATTTGATAGTTCGGGTTTATACATGGATTAGTAGGGGTGACAGGTCCATTAATTTCGAGGGTGAAAACATTAAGAAATAAGTTGGGTGTTCTTTAGAGCATTTTTAATGGAATTTTTAAAAAAAATTTAAATAGTAATGATTATTATTTTAGAGATTTTATTGATTAAAATTTATCACCAATTAGGGTTTTTAACACACTATTTGATAGTTTTTAGTAAAATTATGACATCACTCAGGTTTTGAGTCTCCAAAATAGCACATAGTCTCCATTTTCTTCAATAAAATTGTTGAAGAAAATGAAGACTATATAAGAAGACAAAAACGAGTCTCTAAAAAAAAAAAAATTAGATCTGACGATGTCAGAATTTTTTTTTTTTAAAGTACAAAAAAAGATTTTGAAAAAAAAAAAAAAAAAAAACACAAAGAGAAAAAAAGAAAGGCGGGGAGGGGAAAGGGAAAGGGAAGGGGAAAGGGAAAGGGGAGGGGGGGGGGTGCAGAGAAGAGAAAGGGAAAGGGAAAGAGGGGAGGGGGGGTGGGTGCGTGGAGGGGGGGGGGGGGGTTGGTGTGCAACGGGCTTTGCTGCTTTTTTTTTTTTTTTACTCTCATTGTCTATTTGTTAAATTTGAATGAAAAATCACCACATTTACGTTTACACGCGTGAAATCACCTTTCAAAATTTTAACTTAACTTCTCTAATATTTATTATGTTTGAAAGTTAACGATAGTATTATTTTGAACACTTGGAACTTATAATACGAGTTTTGAATTAATTAGAACTAATTAAAAAATTAGAATAAATATTTAGATTTTTTAATTAAGGTAGTGTATTTAGGGTTTTTTAAATTATGGTTTTGTATTTTATTTTTTTTATTTTAATTTTTTAATTTAGTTTTTTTGCTTTGGTAAACTTTTTTAGTTTTTATAGTTTTTTTATTTTACGTTTTTTTAGTTTAGGTAATTTTTTAATTGTAATTAAGCTTTTTTTTAATTAGAGATTTTTAATTAGTTTTTTTCATTCAATTATATAATTAAACGTAATCTTAATTTTTTAAATGTTATGTTCGTCGTAATTTATTTATTTATTGGTTGAAATATTCGTTAAAGAAGTTGAAATAATCTAAATAACAATTAATTTAAAAAAATAACACATAATCAAATTATTATATAAAATTAAAATTAACACAATATAGAAACTCAAT
Source organism: Ehretia macrophylla (assembly GCA_037974665.1). NCBI lineage: Eukaryota > Viridiplantae > Streptophyta > Magnoliopsida > Boraginales > Ehretiaceae > Ehretia > Ehretia macrophylla. Next base: position 77,145,376 of record CM075780.1, on the reverse strand, counting down.
TTTATAGAAACCGTCACTAGGGATGTTTTTTTTTTATCTTGATCTCTAAATAGATATTTAAAACAGTTTTTTTGCCTTAGTCTCTAAGTGGGTCTCTAAAACACTATTTGGTTTCTATATGGGTATCTAAAATGATAGATAGAGACCCATTATAGAGACTCTATTGAGGATAGTTTAGGGGCATGAACTAACAAAAGTGAGAGTGTAATCACTCATCCAAGATCGTGGATTGACACTCTCTATTATTTTAGAGTTTTGTCATTAAATGACCTAATAGATGTGTGGGGGCGCATTGCTATACTAAGGGATTTATTAATTAATGGTCGGGTTCCGACGGATAATTAAGTGGTCGGGCTTCCTTATAACTGAGTTCCCATATCATCTAAAAAAAAAGGTTAAAATTCTATTTTTTAAAAATATACGTAATTTTACAATATTTTTAAGTTAAAAATCAATTTAATCTTCAATGAAAAAAATCAATTTAGTACAATATTTTAAAAACTAAATTATGTAATTTTAGCTCTACTAAACAAAATTTTTAAATTTAAATTTATTTATATTTAACTAACTCAAATTATACTTCTTTTAAAAAAAATTATGTATCTAAAAATTTCAAACACTTAAATTTGAAAAATTTATCGGAACGGATTTCTCAACCGTTATCAAGAAATAAAAAGTAAAAAAATAGCCCCTCGAGACTTATGCCGGCAACTTTCTTTCTTGGCACTAGTGACTAGTGTTTGATAATCACAAGACTCGATACTGGTACTGTTGATAGCTCTATTAACATCAACTTTAATCGATCTCTATTTGTCTGGTGGAGTCTTGGCTTTGATGGTTATTTATCGCCCGCGTTCATCGTACCCATTCTCATCTGTCATTGTCTATTTCCTGTACCCAATGCTTGTAAAAATGAAACTACATGTGCCATGCATTGCATGATTTGGACCCATGAAGTACTTGACATCTGACATCAAATTGTTGCATGCCATTGAGAGGCATCCATGCATCTGCCTATTCATGGCCGATTTTCTTAAGTCATCTCTAACGGTCTCTTTCTTTTCTTCAATTATATAATAACTCAAGAATGTAATAATTAAAGTCTAAGGAGAAAGTCCAATTTAAAAGATTAATTTATTAGGAGGAAGAACCCCTTGTACTTAAAAATCACCTATTATGAAGGTGTGATACTGGTTGGACGGTAGCTATTTTTTCTTGATGACTGCACTCATCTACTAGTATTCAGTGTGATACTTAACATACTTTAATTCAACTTATAGTATCCCTTCTTTGAAGTCCATTTTCAATGAAAGTACTAATATAATAACTCAAGCATAAGGGGAGAGCTTAACCCAAAATACTAGTTTGTTAGGAGGGAGAACCTTTTGAACTTAAGAACCACCCCCTTGTAAGAGTGAGATCTTGATGTGAAATTATTACATACCCCAATGAATACCTTGGTAAAAAATGTTAGGATTCTTATTTCTGTTCTACACTAACAAATGCACTCTATTTTCGGCTCATTATCTTCTAGAATTAAAAATTAATAGAGGGAAAATTTTATTCTCTAAATTTGAGTGGCCAAACATGTCAATTTGAGGATTCCTTAAAAATAGGGGCTTGGATTAGTAGTGTACATTAAGACGTTTTCACCATGCTAACTTCCCTATTTTTGGCTAAGCAACCAAGATAGGGTCCTATTGGAGTTTGCCTTATTGGTGTGATTAGTAGTAAGGAAAATTCTTGAAATTAAACGTAAGCGTGCTGTTTTATTAGTGGCTTTAAATGACTAAAAAGGAAATAGAATAGAGTATAATAGAGAAATAAGGATAAAAATATTTTTTTATTGTTAACATAAAATGTGAATATCGTTTAAAAGTGTTGATTGTTTGGAAGATCAATCCTAATAGTAAGGAAAACACGTTTATCTGCAAACAAACACACAAAATCATGATATAAATGAAATTTGATTCCGGGATATCATCCTACAATAAGACATCATAATAAATTAGCAAATAAAGTAGAATTATTGACCTTTGTTTTATGATTTCTAATTTCCAATAATAACCTCCGATTTCTTTTTGAAACTTCTTTCCCCTTTATTATATAGCTTTACTCGATAATAATTGAAACATTTTAGTTGGGTATCAACATTTTTGTTACATTTTGGACATATGTTAAGGTAATTAAAAGTAAAAACATACTTCTAGGAAAACCTAATTGTTAAAAATTATAGAGAAAAAGATGGCTAAATTAGCATATTGATACTTTATCTAGTGAGATAAAATCGATAATTTAATTAATGTCTTTATTTTGAAGAATGAAGAAACTTTTTGTATGTGCCCAAAGTAGAAGTACTTAGAGCTAATAATGACACTCTTGTTTCCCCTTTTTATGTATAGCATGGGATTTACAATAAAATCGCTTGATCAAATTATTTGACTACCAGTACGTAAATGCAAAGATCGCAATCTCTCAGTATTACAAACTTAAGGATCTAACTCTCAATTTTGAAAATCTCAACATATAACATTTTAGATTTTTGCAACACTACTCCAATTGAAAAAAGAAAAAAAATCGTTGCAATAGGTATCTTATTTGTAATGGTTTTTAATCGTTGTATAAAGTAAAACTTTTTACAATAGTTATTTTTTTTATTTTTTTATTTTTTGGAAATGGCTTTAAAATATTACTTATTAATTCTAAAAAAACCATTACAATAGAGAATTTGCAAAGGGACTATATGCAACTGTTAAAGTTAGTTGCAACGATTTTTAGCTTTTTTGTCTAGTTTTAAATATATTTAAATGTTGTAATAGATCAAAAATGTTGCAAGGAGTACATTAATTACCCGATTTGAAATATTTACAGAAGACCAAACCATTGAATTTGTAGTTCTCAAATAATGCATTAGTATATCAAATTTAATTGCCAACATATACTTATTTTCTATTTCACTTAACAATTTCATCTTTTTTTCTTATAGCTATGATCATCCATTATTAAATTCTTAAAACCATTCTCCTACTCTTCCTACAACCCAGTAGGGTTGGATAATGTAATTTTCTATTATAGATGGATGACGTTTTTCATCGACAGAAAAAAAAAAATAGTTCTTAAAACCAAAATTAATAATGGTGAAAATTTAACAAGTAAAGTTGAATTAGGCATAATTAACCTACCGTTATATGCATTTTGATGTAAGAGAAACATAATTCAGTTATACATAGTAAATGGATAAGAAGGAGGAAAAATTAATGTAAAAGATGCAAACCTGACTTTCTTGCGTCCTATTAGGACTTAAGACTCACCGTTAAGAAAACTCTTCAAGTTTGCTCCAAGGGTTTGGTGGAATACTGAAATAGTGAGTTGTTATAATTTAAGATTTTAAGTTGGAATTTATGATTTTGCATCACAAATATTACTTAATTTTTGACTATTTTGGAACATGTGTCGGGCTCACTGCTGTATCACAGAAAATATAATCTTACAGTAGATCTAATATGATTCTGCTTAAAATGAGTTTCTTGTCATCAAAAAATAAAAATAAAAATAAAAATTCTCCAAGTTTAAGACAGGCTGGTGGTTAAAATGTTTGGTTGAGTAACTGGGACCTCTTGGAGCATAAACTAGCAAGAACTAATGGCATAATGTTGGGATAATTTTGGCCTTACAGGAAGACTTTCTCCATCATGGTTTATGCAAAAGTCCTTTCGCTTCCATTTATGGCAGCTTAAAGACCTACAAGAGATAAATGTGTTTGGTCCCTGTCCTAGGACAAGTCATAAGCTACTACTACTAGGTCCTCATGGGCCAGACATTTTGGAAACTATGAACTAAAGCACAGGGTGCTTGCAATATCTGCCTCAAGTGATTTTAGACTCTTGAACTCTTTTGGTTTTACTTACCATTCATTGTTAGAAGTTAGAACCATTGGAAAGTAAGCAACAAAAATGCTTTGATAACATTGCCGACCCCCCCCCCCCCCCCCCCCCGGCCCTCCCCCCAAAAAACAAAAAAAAAAGAAAAGAAAAAGAACCGAGCTAACCTAAGAAGTACTTTGGTGTTAACCCCGAAAATTTAGCTTAGTGGGTGATCGAGATAGCCGATCTTGCAAAATTGATCAGGCAGGCTTGTTGCTATCAAATTAGGCAAGAGGCTACTATTTTTTAGACTAGTATTGGTAGGCCCTGTATCTAATTAGTCAGAGCTATTTCTCGTTTGAACAAGTCATATGTTTTGAAATTTGAATTAATATGAATTTAAAAAAATTCTCAAAAATGTTTTACGTCTTAACAAAAAAGAAAGTATTTAGTTGTTATGATTCAAAATTAGATATCTAGCCATCTTGTTTATCAACCACAATTCCACACATGCCATGTTTAAAGTTCTTGGTACTTAAAATTAGACAACACACAAGGAGTCAAATTGGTAGTTTCTTGTGTCCTTTTATAGTCTCTCTATGAATCTTTTTAGGCCACTTGGTTAGTGATTAATGATACATCATGGGACACAAAGGCCCATCAAATAATGAAGAAAGGTTTGTACCGTCTGCCATTTTTTTAACCAAGTTTCAATCCTAACTATCAATTGTCTTCATCTTGATTTAGAAATAGGTGTCACCATAAGTGCAATGTAGGTGGACATGTTTTGATGAGTTTTCAGAGGTGGGTCTCTTACTATGTGATTTGCTGATAACTACACGTGTTTTGGGCCTTTTTTTTTTATGACAAGTGGGACTTTATTTTGCCCTCTTCTACACCTAATTTGTTAGGAAAATATTCATGATTCTTTCTAGTGATGACCAAATACTTTTGTTATTCGAAATTTAATGTTTATCTTGAATTTTTAGTTAAAATAGTGTTTTTTGGAGTTCATATTTATTTAGTTAAGTTTTTGAAATTAAATTGTTGTGGGGAATAATAAAGTAATGAAAAACCTACCATAGAGAACAAAGGTACTTATAAAGAACTTAATAAAAAAAATGTTTTTGATGAAAATATGAAGATTGTTATTCAATTTGACAGGGAAAGTGAAATATTGGAAAGGTAGAAGTGTTAGTTAGTTTGAGATTTTATCGTAAAATTAATTGGTATCAAATGAAGTAGCCTAAGATCTTATTTAATGGTTTTGAAAGTCATGTTTTATCCTTATGAGATGATTGAATTCTCCAACATCATTTTTCAGGTGTGACCTATGATTAATTGATTGACATGGTCGATGAAATAACTAATTTAGAAGAGCTGCATACCCAAGTTAATGAAGGCGCAATTGATGAATGACATGGTATAAGAACAGTAAATTGAAAAACTGCATACCAAAATCAATATCTGAAACACAAACTAGTGGCACATGGATGAATAATATAGAACCAAGGCTTAACTCTGATATGAAGATAATAAATAATATAAAAACCCCTCTAATGGTTTGAGCTTTTAGACGAGATGATAATTTATTATGATACTGTCCGAAATAACGTCGACAATATGCGAGAGTGTGTTGAAGATAATATAACAAATCTCTCAATGCTTGTGAGACAATTAGATTTTCCATCTAGAAGTAGTTAGAGAAAAAGGTGGAATTTGATTTATTAAAGCGTCAATCCCTAGTAGTAAACTATGTTAAAATAGCTGAGATTCAAGAGTAGTCTAGTGATAGATTACTTCTCCTAACAGTTGAGAGACCAGGATTCTAATCTCATGGAGGGTGGAGGGTTAAAAAAAAGCTAGTGTTAAAGTAGCTGAACTACAATTTTTTTCGAACTTGTCCATTACTGAATGGTTTACAATTTGCTTAGGGTAAAATTACATTGCACTAGGGTCTCTCAATTATTGGGCCAATTCCACAATGAAAGTAATTTCTTGATGAGAAAAGGCGTGCTTGTTGCATATAAAAGCTTAATATATTGCCTGGAATAGTTGAGTTCATAGGAGTATGCAACCTACCAGATATCAAAATTTTTGCTCCCAGTCGATACAAACCATAGATGCATGGGTATATTATAACCTCATCGACAAAAAACTCTGAATCTGTCCCTAATCATAATAGCATGAAGCTATCAGATTACGTACTAACAAAGTACACAAGTCATTGGCTAATCTATGCATACCTGACCATAAATTAAGAGGATGTTTCACCGGATTATATTTACTCCTATGTTGGGAAATTGGTCATGGTCTAGCATCTGCAATGGCACATCAATGGGTGCAAGTGTGATCTCATCTACTGTCGGTTCATTTTGAGCCACTCCTTGATGCTCTTCAATTATTTCCGTTTTTGGGCGAGATACAAATTCAGCTAAACTTGGCACTTGCCGATGATGCTGAGAAATGCCTGGTGAATTGATGATGCAGTTATTTATTGCAGGCGATGAATTATCGGGAGGTGACTGTGGACATGATTGGTTCTTCCTTTTTTCCCTCACTTGGGTATGCCATCGCTTTAATGCTTGCATTGTTTGATCTTCTAAGATTGAACTCTTAAAACGTGAGCCCATCTGCATGAAAAAATATTGGTAGCAACCCATTTTAAGGTTAGAATCTAAATGGGTTGAAGTCAAAATAATGCCTTATGAGTTTATGAATCTAAATGGGTTGAAGTCAAAATACCCCATGAGTTTATTTGTAATCAGAATCATAGTTTGCACAAATAATATATCAAAAAAGTATGGGTACATAGTATTAAATTACTAGAAAAAGCCAATAGAATTAACGGGGAGTTTTTGATAATTTTAAGAGTTGATGAGACTGTTTGGGATTTATCCATAAAATCATTTTAAAATTAGAATGTAAATGGGTTAAAGTCAAAATGCCCAATGAGTTTTATGGTAGCTTGCACAAACAGTATATTAAAAAAATATGGGTAATTTAAATTACAAAAAAGCCAATCGAGTTAATCTATATGGGAGAGTTTTGGTAATTTTAAAAGTTGATAGGGTTGCTTGAAATTTATCCATAAACTCATGGAACATTTCGACTTTTATCCAAGTATAAATTTTGTCGCAATATGGACTTTATATTCTAGAAGGTGCAAAAAATGGGTTAGAACTAAACCTGAGTTACAAGTGCATAGAGAGGAAGAGTTATATAGCCGCCAAGGACTTGGACCATCACCCTGAAAATGAAGCTGAAAAGTAAGAACAAATGCAAAACACCTCATCCAGATAAATTCATAGTGACAACATCTATACATATCCTACTGGGGTTGGACATCCAACCCGCAACAGTAACGTCCTAAATGCATGTGTGACTCGAGTGGTGAAATTTCACTCGTGAAAAGTATATTTATGTCATTTCTGGATCTTGTGCATAGCAGGAGTTCTATGTATCAAACTGCTCTTTCTCCTGTCTTTAATAGCATTGAGAAATATGCACTTACTAAATATAGTAGTGACTAGTGATGATTTATTTGGTAGTACAGTACGAAATTACAGTATCATTATCAGGTGTGTTGAAGTGAAGAGGTGAAAATTTAGTTACCAAAATCTTGGCTATATAATTCATCTGGGAGAGAGAGATTGAATTTCAAGAAATAGTGAATGGGGTTATCAATACACAAATCAGACGTCATTTATGATAGAAGAAAGATAATCATTGGGCTACTTACGCTAATACCACCCTGATAATAATAATCTCAATGTGTTCATGGTAGCAAGATTTGATTCCAAACTGAAGCTGCCAAAGTAAACAAAAATATCAATCACAACCTGTCACATTTTGATTATGGTGGCAAAGATATAGGGAAATAACACAAGAAATTAACTTGGAGGAAAGAAAAGAGATTGTAACTCAATCCTACCGTGACCCATACGAAGAAAGCAAACTCAAACGCATTCTGCAAAAAAAAAAAAAGGTCGAGTGAGTGCTAAAAATTAACATGAAAACAAACAAAGTATATTTTCATGTTCATAAAATGTTCAAAAGCTCCACCAAAGAAAAAAATATATTAAAAATTAGCAATGCTTTCATACCCAAGAATTAAATGGAATAGTCGGATAACGACTTGTTATAATAAAAAATTCTAAATTTAAACCACAGTTTCAACCTCCACTATCAAATAAAAACAATGCTAATTTTACTATATATATTTGCTTCTTATATTACTGGTAGTGGTGCTTCACCTCCCTCAGTGAAAATAATTTTGTGCATTAAATGTCAAATTCTTAGGCGGTGAAGCGTCATACTGGTAGTATAATATGTATGGTGAAATACATATTACATGTTTTTAGACTAGAGGGGTTAATAAACAAGATTTGATATAACATGCTTATTTAGACGGTTAATACTTTATGTCGTCTTAGTAATCAATCTCATTTATATAATAAGAATTTATGTATTAAATATTAAATTTCTCTTTGCTTTTTCGGCCCGAACCGAAGAATTCTTTAAATATAATGCAAAACGGATCTTGTTCTATGAAAAATACTCTTATAGGCAAATAAGGAGTTACCATAAAAAAAGTGAAATGAAGAAGAGTCAAGATTAGACTTGGATGATTAAACCAGAAGTGGTTGTCGTTGGGCTGCACCAATGGGGCTCCTTGGATTATAGTGTTCTGATCTTTAATTTGGAGAGCCATTCTTGCGACTATTACTTCGAGTTTGGTTCCGACGACCAGAACTATCTACAATACAAACAAAATATATGATGAACAAAAACAAAAAGAGTCAAGGAAATTGTTTTCAAAGGAGATAAATACATACAAATGATGATCAATACAACAATATTGTATTTTATCATTAATTGAGATATTTTATTATTCAACACATTTATTGAATTTGATCAGTAAAATCTATTACATAATTTTGTTGAATTTGATTGGTAAAGTTTACTACATAATTTATGGTGACTTACTCTAAATAGGGTAAGTTCGTCTCAATTTGGGTGTGGTTAGGTAGAACACGTTTTAAAGTTAAAGATTGATTGATGAGAGGTTCAATAAAGTATATTAGGGTTAAGTCAATTCCTCATGACCAAAATACTATACTCCATATATTAAGCAATTAGTTTGACTTGCCTTATCGATAGCCACTGTTCAAAAGTTAGAGAGGAAGCGAGAACGCAGAGTTTAGGTGTGTCAACCATAAAAAAATTACTCAATTTTTCAATAGTGTTTTCAAGAGATAGTGCTTGTTCAATGTTAGTTTATCTTTGTTGACAACAAATAACATATATATTTATCTGATTATCTCCTTCAGATAAATTCATAGTGTCGATCCTTGAAAGTTGAAAGTTAAACAAAAATTTAAAATCTTTACGAACAATGCACAAATCAAATTAAGTCTTATTCCACTAAATAAAGACAAACGTAACTATGCATGTAATTAATTAAAACTAAATATATAGTTGGTATGTTACCATCAGTGGGAGAAATGATACCCAGAGATAGACGTTCCAACCTGTTTCAATCGAAATGGAGTTTTAATTGCTATTAATATGTACAATAATAGAAAAAAGGGTAATTTATCGAAATGGTTTTAGATTTTTGTCTTTTTTGATATTTAAGTCATTAACCTTTTATTTTGGACAAAATGATCATTAGTTCTTGAAGTAAAATATGTTAAAAAATAACGTCAGTGAGCACATGAATGGTACGTGACCGCAAAATGTGTAAACTTTAGGATGATTATATTTTACAGCATGACAATTTTATCCTTGAAGATTTGTGAATTTTGCAACCACATGCCATCTACGTGCGCATTAACGTTATTTTTTTGACGAATTTTACTCTAAGGACTAATAATTGTCACCAAAATGAAAATGAAGGACCATTTTGTCCAAAATGAAAGATAGAAGACTTAAATCTCAAATAAGACAAAGATTTAGGATCAGTTTGATAAATTACCCAAAAAAAAAGAAAAAAGAAGAAGAATGAAACTTGTGAATAATTAGAAGATCACCATGCACATCAACCAGCAAGAAGATGACAACCACCACCCACATGACTGGGCTGTCCATATATATGCCATAAATAAAATTAATTGTCAAATGGACAACTATATAATTAGTTTGTTACAATCACATTCATATATATATATACAGTAATTGTTGATAATAGAATTGCAAGTTACATTCCCTTATACCCACTACAGCTTTGAAATCTTCTTCTAATGATTTTTGTATATACTTCTGAAAGTTGAAGGAGTTTTTTCCTGATAAATGAGCCTGAAAATTATGCCAAAAAAAATTAAAAACATTGATCAGCAACAACTTTTTTCTATCGTACATGCAATCATGGTCGATCAAAGTGAGATATGGCGTAATGGTAAAACTGTTGTCGTGGAAGTTACAAGTTTGAATCTCGGAAATAGTCTCTTCTAAATGCAAAATAAAGTTGTTTATAACATATCTCAAAATGAGTCTAACCCTTCCTAATCTCACAAATTTCGTGCATTGGTCTATACTTTTACATGCAGATAATCATGGTCCATGCAGTATTTCCACAGTCAGCTGATTTGAGAAACTCTAGAAGCACAATTGGAAAACAGGAGAATGAAGTAGTGAACACTAACCACGATGAAGCCATGGCGCAAAGTAAGGTAGTCAATTTTGGCCACTGAATTGAAGAATTGCCGAAAGAAACATTTCTGGTTCATTTCAAATGTTAAATCATCAGATATAAATAATTAAAATTAAAATCTTTCCTTCTCTACTATAACTGGTTGATGGTATTTATTACTTAAATAATTGAAATGATTTTAGGGTTAAAAAGCAAAAGAAAATCAACTATAATTTGCTGAAATTGCATGTTAGATGATTTAGTATCGTAATAATCTAATAATTTTTTAATTTATAATAATGTAATTTACCGTCTCCTGTATCTGGTAAGAAGAGCTGACAATAAATCTTTTGACATACACTTTTAAATTATAGGGAATTACTGGATATTGCAGTACTAATGATTTAAGGTACTATTCTATAAAACACTTCCTGAATCGTAATTTAAAAAACACCCGAGAGTATAACGAAACTAGAAAAATAAAAGGATTGACAATATTATAAAACGTTGAGAGAAAGTGTCAAAGCTAACTTAAAAAAATATTACACTCACAATCCATAATTGAGGCGATGTACGATCCTTCATGTGTCGTCGACAAAAAGTTGTTTCCCTTGTATATCTGAATCGATTTGGATCTAATATGCATTGTCACAAAGATAATTGCATAATCTTATAAGGCTTGTCACAAAATCACAGCTAAATATTTAATAAAAATAAGAAGAATAAAGAATTTTCAAAGAGATTTTTGGAATATTATACTACCATTAGCTGCCCTATATTCCACTGTTTGTGTTTCTTTCTCCCAAGTTTCCCAACGTTTCATCTATGAAAGAGAAACAACATCAGAATGCAAAACAGCAAGTGAATTAGAAATCTTATCCTCTCTTATATAATTGTATTTTAAATATACACGAGATATTTAACGTTAAATATATGAATTCTTACATAAATGACATAAAGCATTACTTTATTAATATAACATATACACAAAATTTAGTGCTAAATGCCTTAGTTTCAGCTTTCACTAAAGTTAATCGCTATACTACCTTGTGAACTGTCTTAGGCATATATTTCCTAAGTTGAAAATAATTAACTCGAATTATTATTTTAAACTCTTAATATATATAGTAATTTATAAATTACAGTCGTTTAATTTCAATCACCAATTTGGGGCAATACAGTACGATGCCATCACGATGCTGAAAGAAGAGCCAAGTATCCCATCAGCAGAACCATGTAACCAAGTGTCAATCAAGAAGGCATTTCTGGGCATGTTCTCCACCCTCAATTTTTGGTAGATCGTCATGGAATGGCGATGGAATGTGTTCTCTATTGCCATTCAGACGCAAATCTGTCGCCAATTAGCGACGGAAGTAATGTCCGTTGCCATTACTGCTGCTCGCGTCATTTTCTCTTGTAGTACAATACTAACCAGTAACATTAAGATTTTAAATAGTATATCTTTGCAAATTAATTTATGCTAGGTGTAAATCCTCATTTAGATGTTTATAGTTGGTAGGAAGATAGATTTGGATCCAGAATCCTACAATTATAAACCTAAAATTCAAAACTAAATAGCTCTCAAAGCAAATCTCGTGCATGCATAGCGAAAATTTCATGCACCAAATTTCCTTTTACTTATCACAGCGCCCCCAATACCCACCCATAGTGTCCTTTACCAAAAAAATAATGGATTAAAACCAGAAGTTTTGCTTAATTGGATGATGGGAGACACCTTAACGTACTCTTCCCTACTATAAATGCCATAATTTTGTAACTTTTTGGGTCTCAGTTCAATAAAATTGCCGGTCCTGAATTGCAATAATGATATATTGATTTTAGTTATGACATTCTCATTTATTGATCTAATAACTTTGATCAGAGCTTTAGCCCGTTCAACAATCAAGTTGTTAGCGTTACCACCTATACGGTACTTACTTAGACCACAGCTTCGAAAAGCTAATCCAGCTCTTTACAGTTAAAATTTATGAACGATCACTCTATTAAAAGTATGTGGACCTTACACGTCATATGAGTTCCTACGTCATACATTTACAACCTAATCATTCAGATTTATGAACGATCACCTTAAAAATATATGAGCGTGACGAACTATGTGAGCCCAGACGCCATAGAGATGCAACTTGATCACTTTGAATCATCTAAGTGATTTTGAAGTTTTTTCCTATGAGATAAGTGGTAAGCCATCTAGAGCCAAAAATCTTCTTCTGGACCATTTATTTATTTATATTTTGGATCGGACCACTTGAAACCATACATTCTTCAATTGCAAAATTGCTAAAAGAGTTGACATCGTATTGTAGTAGAAGTATTTTTGAGCTACCATATAGTCAAAGTCCAACTCAAAGGTAGATTGAGTGGTGGTTATTATTTATTTATTTATTTATTTTTGAGTGATTAAGTGGTGGTTGTCTTTTTGTCATTTGTAAGGCTCAGAACCCTGAGTATGTAACGAAATTAGTGTCGTAAATTGAAAAATAACCGTTTTGACTTAAAATTTACTGACTCAACCTAATTAGTAATACATGTTATTACTTAAACTCAAAATATTAACGTATAAAACACACACATATGATGTCTTCTAAACGTGGGACATCACCTTAGCTAGAGTAACAAAGACTTCCATACATTCATAAAATAAAAATACTGCGTAGAAATTGAAGTGTTGTACCTTAGCTCTTCCTAGAGCCATTGTGGCAACACTGTACACAATCTGCATTACTGCTAGCACAAATATGAAGATACTGAGCTCGTTCATTCCATCTTCAGATATGAATGATGTCATTCCCTGCATGCAATGGTACAATACTTTTATACGTAATTAACAAGAATCCAATAGGAATATTATTAGAATTCGAGATAAAAAGAGAGGAAAAAAGACATGCTCATTTTTATCTCTTGTAACGTTATGAATTGAATAAATGGAATAATGGAATAAATGCATACCTTAGGGGCACAGTGATCCAGAGAATTGTAGTTATGCAATTCAGAAGTGTTCGAAAACTCGTAATATTCTTGGCTAGTTTTGGTTGCTTTTTTACGGCATGGTAGCATGGAATATGCAATCCTGTTTGGTACGCAAATTCTTGATATTGGTCTTTGAGTCACTGCTAAAAGTAGCGACATCAACCCCAAAAGCATCAAAACTGCATCATAACAAGCAAGACTTGGCAAAATTTCTCAAACATACAAAATGTGTAATTTTTTTTTTTGGTATAGAAAGAGGTCTAATCGATAATTATAATCCACTTACTTATCCCTTTTTTTTATCTTTCTCTAAGAGAGTGCATAAACGTGCCACGTTAAACCTTGAATAATATAGTAAATAAACGGTGCACATGTCGGGAGAAGAGGGGAGAAGAGCACTACTAGGGGCACAGTGAGCTATGGTGAAATTTCGACCAATTTGTCACGGACTGCAATTTAGCTATACCCAGGCGTCTAACTTCAAACCACACAAAATGTACTTGTGCCTATTATGGACTAGTGTGATATTCTTTCTTGTAAACTAGTTATATTGACCTATTTGTACTTGTCGACCCAGTATAATAAGTTTGGCTCGGTCTTTAACATCTTAGAGTACTAGAGCTGCATCGGTGATCTGCACTCAGCGCATGACATATAACTGCATGGTGACTATTGGTGCCAAATTAAAAGGAAGTGGAATTTGTTAACCTCACCTGACTTCAGCCTCTCCGCTGCTTCAAACAAAGCAGTCTTCCGATGTTTCTTTAGCCACTGTATGAAATAAAAGATCAATACAAAAACTGAAGATTTTTTTCCTTTTTGAAGAATTTACAAGAAATAACTATTTTTTTGTAGCTCTAACTACTTTAAGCTTAGGCATTATATAATCATCTTCTTCTTTTTTTCCGGTTAAGTAAGCAAGTATTTCATTAAAATCAAACTTTGCAAAAGCATTTCTTCTATGTTCTGTGCTATGCATATTAATTTTGGCCTTCCTATACTGACGAATGCCTCGTTTCTCTTCTCTGACGTTTATAACAAACAAGTAAGAGAACCACGATTCGATCTATGCATATTGCTCTATTCAAAAGCGTATATAATTGGTTACTACTTACGTGACATAGGAGATGGATCATGTGCTCGATGAAGACGCTGAGAAAAATAAACACAAAACACACAGTTGCCACAGCCCATGTTGGTGTTTCTTGCAGAGTGCCAGCACTGCTTGCCATAAAAAAATTTTCCTCTTAAAGGCTGATCAGCATGAGTGAAGATTAAAGAGATGGTATAAAAGATCTAACGATTTTTCACAAAGTGGCGTTATAAGATGAAGAGAAGAACTGTTCAACGTTGTCCAGTCCTGGAGGGCAAATGCAACTCTAAGCAAATTGACCACAGTGACGGTACTATATGTGCTTTGACTTGGTTACGCTAGCTGGCCTCGGTTTTGGTTGCGCATTGTGAAATTAGTCAAATTGCGACGGAATTTGAATCTTCTCATAATAATATTTTTAGAGATAAAAATCATTTGGTTCCTCAAGTTTTGAAAAAAAAAAATTTTAGTTCCTCAATTTTTGAAAAGTGACTATTTAGTCCATTTTAATGTTAGTGTTTTATGAATTTTCTATTTTATCCTTAGATTATTTTCTCTCTCGTGCATGGCATTAAAGACATATTTGAGATATTATCAAAAATCAGAAAAAATCACAAAAAAATTCACAAAATGAGATTAAAGACACATTTGGGATATCTCCTGCATGACCATTTTGGTTTATCAAATTCAAAAATAAGAGATGTTATTGTGGGTCAAAAGTAACTGTTCGTGAACAGTTATCAAGTTTAAAAATTATAACTTATTTTTGCGTGCAGTTACTTTTGACCTACAATAAAATCTCATATTTTTTAACTTAATAATTGTTCCACTTATTTCTACTCTAACTGTGGTGAATGATGATGTTGAAGTCATTTTGTAGAATTTATTTATTTTTTTTTTGTTTTAGTTTGGACATGTATATTTTATGAATTTTTTGGTGATTTTTTTTTTTTTTTTGTAATATCCCAAATATGTCTTTAATACCATACAAGAGAGAAAAAATAGATCCAAAGATAAAATAAGAAAATCACAAAAAATTAACAACATTTTTATTAAAATATTATAAAATGCATCTTGACTATTAAGTGTTTGATTTAACGGAGTGATAAATTTTTTTTATTATTATTATTTTATTATCATTACATATATGAAACAGTCTATGGTTTACATTTAATTTTTAATTTTTTTTATAACATTATAAGGAGAAATTTAAATCGGTTTATATGTGGCCATCACTTTTTCTACAATGAGGGGGTCACCCTCGTCCGGACGTTATTAATGATGAGTTAGACAGCGTCATATTTGAAAGACCGCGAGGTCTGATATAGTTGACCAAGGAAAAAAAAGAGGTTTGATATAATTGACCAGCGTAGGATTCGATTGTTCTAGATTGTTAGCATGAACCATTATAGGAGCCATGGAGTGACATGATATTTATAAGTAATGTCTTTACTCTTTACTTGGTAATTATAATCCAAAAGAAAAATAACATTAAGTTCAATTAGCGGTCATAAAATTATACTAAGTAGAATAGTTTAAAATTTTATAAAGTAATTTTATAATTTATAATTTTTTCATGTTGGAAAGATTTGTATTCTAATATTCTCCTCACCTTACCCAGTTTGAAAAAATAATAACTTTTTGAATATGAGAGTTGATATTGAAATACGTGAGTTAACGACGCGAACTATATAATTGAGCTGACATTGAGGAGAGTGCATCAGTTAGGTAAGAGATAAGGCAAACATGGATAGACATAGCTAGATTAGGGCCCAACTCTCATACAATATTAAGAATCATGGAATTATTAGTTATTAGGTGGAGTAATTCAAAAATTTATAAAGTAATTTTTAAATTTATAATTTTTTTTTTTTTTTTTTTTTTGCGTGAAGGGATTGTATATTCACATTTTTCATATAATTGCCTTTTAAAAAAAAAATCTTTTTTGAGACTTGAGACAATGACAAAAAAAAAAAAAAACAAAAGACTTGAGACTGTTGTCAAGATCATCATTTGAATCATGCAGATAACGGATTGAAGAAGACGACAAGAATGATAGAATTGCAAAGCATCATTTTCCAAAGGAGAAAAATCAGACCATGAGAGAAATAAGAATATAAAAGAAAAAAAAAATAGTTTGAACAAGTATTATCGTCTATTAATATAATCAACAACTAATTATTCTTACTAACAAATATTTTGATTTTTACGTGGCTGTTAACTTTTTTTTTTTTTTTAAATTAAAGAAGAATAAAGTTTGTGCAACGGGTAATCATTTAATCATAGAGTGAACTTAATTGGCCAAATCAATTCTATGTCCCACTATGAGGTTATAAAGATTTTCTTATGACGAGGAGACACACATAAAACAACAAAACATATGAGATTTTTAACGTGATTAAGTCATTTAACTTACTTCTATAATCTTATCTCGATAAAAATTTATTATTTCTTAATAATTTTACTATTAATTTGAGGCGCGAGACAAGTCTAAACCCTAATTGCAATCCATTTTTTCCAAAAAATTCTCTCACATAGTTAATTACAACTTTAAATATATGATCTAAAGACTTGCATCCACCTCATTGGTTGTGATATGCAGCAATCAATTACAAGTTAAAAAATCTTAAGGTTCTTATCTCTACATTCATTGAACGAGCACGCGTCTAAACTTGGACTAGAACTTGAGCCAAAACCCGGCCACATTTGGCGTTTTCTAGAAACCAAATGCTGGTAGCAGACAACCGCCCTCTTTAACGCTTGAGTAGATAGGTCACCAAAAAATAAATTTTCTGCCAAAGAGGACTTTTAAGATGAGGGTCTTCTTAACATTTTTGTTCAAAGCTTCGAGGACGAACAATTAATGGCCATAATATAGTAGAAGAGCAGTTTCTTGATATGTTAATGAGGCTCTGAATGGTACGTTACACTAATTGACGAGAGAATAAATGTTTTGAACGGACAAATAATTATTATAAGGGTAATTTTGATTCACACCTCTTCTATTGTTAGTAAGTGTGACTTACACCCCACACTTTTTACAAACTTTGACTCAAATCCCTTCTGTTAATAAATCAACAACTTTTCGTTTGCAAGTTGCCAAAGGACAATTTTATCCCTGTTTTGCCAACCATTTAATAGCCAACAGTGGCAAAAATTTGACATCATACTGTTTTCATTCTTTTTCAATTTTTTCTTTTTACCAGTTCATACTTTTTATATCGTTTTATACAATACGGACAAGAGAAGACATTAGCTTTCCATATTTTGATATTATATGTTTTTTTTTTTTACTGGGTCAAAATGGTTATGTGATACTTCAATGCATGAAAATATCTTGCTTGGAAACCCAATCAATCATTGTGTAATTTACTAAATTAAACACACATGAAAAGACAAATATAGTGCTTGATGATCATTATACACAAAATTAAATCCAGTGCTTGGAATGGTTTTCTCATAAAAATACAGAAGATAAGTTTCCATTTACTTTAACTATATTGAATTTTCACAATATTCAAAGAGTATACGAGGATATAAATAATGATTTCCATTTAATTCCTTGCAGTAAAACCCAATCCTCACTCAAGAACATTGATTACCCCTCTTATTCATAAAAAAATGAAAAGAAAATACTAGTAAAATCGAAAAAAAAAAACTAAAGGAAACGCACATGCAGAAGAAAGAATTGTAAGAGTATATTGCACAGTATAAACTAAGAAATACTAGTAGACAGAGGCGGTGGTATATGAGAGTGAGCTGGGGCTGTAGCCCCCACTGACCCCAAAAAAATGTTAAAATTTTTATATATTTTTAGGAAAAAAAATTAATTATTTATGTATTTTTAGTTAAAAAAATTAATTAGTCCCCATTAAAAAAAAATATACCTATATAGTTGAAAAATTATTTATTTTAGCTCTCACTAAGAAGAATTTCTGGATCCATCCTTGCTAGTAGAATAATATTTCTCAGAGCTAGCCTTTACAAGAACAACATAAAAGTGACTTTTTCAAAAAAATTACGAGTAAAATAAAATGCAAAAGAAGAAAAAAATTAGGAAAACAATGTTCAACACACATGCAGTAATTAATCGCTTGACATTAAGGCTTGAAAATAGGCTTTTACCTTTTTATTTGCATTTAAAATTGAAATTTAATGCAGCTTTTAAAAGGTGGATAAGAAAGAGTGATTTTAGTTGATGAAGAGAGGAAAACGAGAGAACTCGTATAAAAAAGTAGTTAGTTGAGCAGGATGGTACAATTCTTCATCTTAGCTTGGACACGTGTTAGAATAAAATTAATTTCTTTTCCCTAGTCTGAATAGGTGTCAATCCCCAACGAACCACTAGTATCTTCTCTCTTTTGTTCCTTTTTTATTATATGCAAAATGATCGCTCTGCCCTTTTATAGACGAAAAGTTTAACATAAATATAACAGAAGGAGTGTGAGTCAAAGTTTGTAAAAAGTGTGGGGTGTGAGTCACACTTACTAACAATGGAAGGGGTGTGAATCAAAATTACCCATTATTATAAGTATGCTGTATATCACTGCTCTTTTCATTATCCTTTTATCACCTTATACATGAAATCTTACGTATAGTTATCCTCAGCACAACTCGAAACAGTATATAGCTAGGAAACAGACTTGCAGTGTACTATAGTTTGGAATGCTGCTACTTTAATGAACCACTGTGGTAGCTAAAACTGGCGGGAAGACTTTTTAGTTCGTGTGGACTGATTATCAGTCTTTTGTGATGACAAGAAACTAATCATGACTATATTGGATTCATTTTAAGATTATAACACTCATAGTATAACATTGCGTTCAAATGTATGTTTCAAGTCAGTCAAGAGTTAGACAATATGTGCGATAAAAGAGTATAAATTTGAATTTGAGATCTTTGATCACAATAATTCAACACTACTCGAACATTTCACCCAACCTTTAAAGACTTTGCTTAATCCATGTTGACATAAGATCGGGAAGAAGGAAATTTGCTTTAGAAATCTAATTTTCTTAATTTAAAGTTCCTAGTAGCTACAATTTTACGAATATTAAGTTCCATCTGATAAGTAAGAATAAGATCCATGAAGAAAATCATTATCACTGATTCATGATAAATTAATCCCTAATTAGGACATGTAGAGATAAGTAGTTAGTGAATTTGAGTTAAGAAATGTACAACTCAACGTAACGTATTTTTGTCCCTGAAGTTGTGTTTTGAATCATATTATTCTATGAGTAATATGATAAAAAATAACACGTCATCTATTTCAGAATCAACTTCGTAAAATTCAATATATATTTAGATATAAATTTTGATTCAAGCAACATTCGATTCATGACGGTTAATAGCATTCTCCTTGTTGCCTCCCCACTCGACCCACCCCCAACCAAAAAAGAAAAATAAGAAAAAAGGTTAGCACTTGTTTGTATTTAAATAAGATTTTTTCATAACTTGTGCAACAACTTGGGCATTTGGTCTAGTGGCATGATTCTCGCTTAGGGTGCGAGAGGTCCCGAGTTCAATTCTCGGAATGCCCCTTTATACATGATTTTGTTATTTTCGTTTGCAGCCCTTTATTTTTTCTTGCACACAATTTAGTTTTTGCCCTGAAACCTGAATTATCTAATCCATTCGTCCCAGAAACAACAAATATAATGAGAGGTGAAGCAAAGTTGTCTTCAAATGAAGAATTGAAAAAAAACAAATTTAAAAGTTTCAGGTTCATTTTTTCATAACGAAGTTATATGTTTAAGAGTTTGGGTTGTGGTATAAGATGAAAAATATTTTAAGGAAGAAAAATGAGTTTTTGGCTTTTGTACTCTGATGTCCACCACTCCTTGATCAATCCGTAGTTATTAGGAACATCTCTAATCTCTCTCCTCTTTTTGGATGGAAAAATGCTCGTGTTGTGCCAAAATACCTTTTCAGCTCCACGCTAATGTTGAAATTAATACAAATTTTATCCTTTCAACAGAACAGATATAAACGTACAGAAGAATGCATATGCCCATGTAATTAAAATTGTCATTGAAATTCTAGGCTTTTCATTGGAGAAACTGTCCGACAAAAAAAAAAAAAAAAAAAATGGAGAAACTGTTGACAATTGTAACAATTTTGTGCCTAACTAAGAAACACATGTTCTTGTCCACAGTTATAGTACATGTTAAATTCAAACAATGATGTGAGACATGTCGGACCATCCCATAATCAGAAATTAATGTCTTGAAAAATATTTTTCAAAATCATGATTCAAACTTAGAACCTCTAACTATAATAGGATACCTCTTGACCATTTCATCCAACTATTGGATATACACACTCTTCTCTTCTTAGGTATCGAATTCTTTCCATCAGGCATTTGTTGGCGGTTTTCGTTTCTGGAATTGTTATAACCACAGTTGATGATGGACTTGTAACTTGTTTTAGATGTTTTGGTTGGTTTTTATTCAGCCACGGATAAAGGTTTTCTTATAGGCTTTTCAATTATTGACCTTACAGTTAAAGGAATTGAATATTCCTCATGATTTGATAGGTGCTTCACGACTGAAAAACTGATCTCTTGATTCATACTAAAAAAGAAGTAAAAGTCTTCTATCCTGTAGGGTTGGATTGTCTAAGATGAATGTAGGAATCTCTCAATTAGACCATTTAATTACCGAATGGAAATGATGCTCGAAAAATAACGGATGCACTCTACACCCAACAAAGTTGCAATCTTTTTTCTTTGAATTGGCTTTTTCTTCATATCTCAATGACTAGCACAAATGATGTATATGTGATACATACGTATGAAATTGTAGATTGGCTTGGAAAAATAAAAGTCTGAACCTGGAAATGGTGTGTTATTTTCTTCAGATCCTAAGCATTTGCCACCCTTTTTTCTTATTCTCCATGCTAGAGAAATGAACTATTGTTACAAAAAAGAGTCGAGCTATTATTGAAAAACTTTGCAAAAGGATTCAATAACAATAAATTGTCGTTGCAAGTTGTAATAAAATGAAGTAAATAGTTTTTCATTGTTGAATCTCTCACAAATATTCAAATCCAGGGAGGAGCGGGAGAGGCCATCTTAAAAATCACGAGATATAAAAATAATTATCTGAAATTTTTTCCCGTTTTGGGTAATTAATTAAAATGTGGAGAACAAAATTTTCAAATTGCTGGCTATGGGGTTCGAACCCATGCGCACTTATGTGCAGAAGATCTTAAGTCTTCCCCCTTAACCTCTCGGGCAAACCAGCTGATTAACGGAGGCTATTTCCTTTAACATTATAATTGTATACTTCACTTTACTCTTGTTAAATCATTTCTTTCATATGAGCATTGAACCGAGCGAGTGAATGGGCATGGCTTGTTATTTCTATTATTAATTCAAAAATTATGAACATTGATAATATTTTAGCAATAAGTTAAGTATGGTTTTGTCATTAGCTAAAATGCTAAGCATCTGTCAATTTTTTTTTTTCTTTCTTCTAACTTCATAGATTTTACTAACCAATAAAGATAACAATAGCTATTCGAGGTGCCACCTTAACAAGAGAGAAAATACAAAATTAAAGATGGATTCTCCTTAGTGAGCTATAGCTTTTCAGCATAACATAACTGATTCCTGACACCAACGATACGAATTTGGATGCTCTCATATCAAAAACTATTATAAGAAATATTCAATGATAGTGAATTATGAATCATATTTTTTTTTATTTCTCTTTCCAAACACGAATTCTTTGATTCAAGATTACTTTGCCTTACGCCCTCCTGTGAAACTCACTAGACAACTCTTTCGCTTTATAAAGATCGAGGCGACATAGCACAATTTTTCTTGGAAGGCCATTGTGACTTGGTCATAAAAAAGGGGCTCAAATAACCGTAAAGTACAATCATTTGACATTAAGTGTATACAATAGTATCAATAATTTATCATCGTTAAATTTCTCATAATGTTATTTGATACGAGAGTATCCAAAAATTCAAGCACCAGTCTATTACAACAAGCTAAGCCACACAGTCCCTCTTATGTATGGGCTGGGTTTTGGCTCGGCAGCTTCCTTTTGGGCTTTATAGTAACTTGGGCTTAGATTCATAATTCAACAGCTGACCGCGTTGCTTCGTCTTGGGTCATAACAGAAAATTACACAGAATGGTTTCTTGGGGCGCAATTGTATCCAGAGCATGTACCTTCTGCTATGGGCATATAAAGACTTGCCATCACTTATTCTTTGACTTTTAATGTTGTTTCTCCAAAAGAATTTTAGAGACGTTGCTTATGTTGCTCCAACATCGCTTTGAGATTGACCAACTGGGAATAGAGCTGGCAAATGGGTTAGTCCTGCACGGTCTAACCGAATCATGGGTTAAGAAAAATGAATCCGGTTTGACACATATGTTTAGTGGGCTGAGTTGGGCAAGGTTCAATTTTTGAAATATAGGACCCAACTTGACTCACTAGCCCGCTATCATGAGTCGCGAGCTGGGCTGAGCTGGGATGGGCCCGTCCATCTTTTATTTTTATTTTTATTAGTGTGTTCTGAATTTTGATAGTTGGATTAATAACGAAAAAAAAGCTTAAGCTTAACCTTTTTTACAAAAAAGTTAATTTAACAATTAACAAGACATAAGTTGATTAATAATGTTAATATAAATGATAAAATATTACTTAACAAACTACAAGTTCACGAGACACGGATACGTTACTAATAAACATAACATAAAAAAAGAACATTACATAAATGCTTGAAGAAAGTTGGTGGAGAAGTTCATCATTTTATTATGCTCTTTGTACGGGTGCTGGGTCTGTTGGTGGTGGCAGTGGCAGTGGTTGATGATTAAAATAATTTGGAATATTTGAGTGTTGAGATACAAGATGTATTACAAGTGTTTCAGTTCCAAATTACATACCCATGTTCTTCAAAGTTTGCAAAATGATTCCAAACATTTGAACGTAATCGTTGTGAAAGATTTTTTTCCCCCATAGCCATAAATATTGTGTATCCTCTTGTAGTAAAATAATGAGACAATAGGTAGTAAAATAAATATATAGTTTTGTAGTAAAATGAAGTTGAATGCATTAACTATTTATAAGAAAAATTACATGTACAAATTATAATCTCAAGATTGGCTTTATCTGGGCTTGAATTGGGCCTGAACTGGGCTTGTGTTAGGTTTGAGTTAGGCTGGACTGAGCTTATGGGTTGAGTTAGACTAGGCTTGGACGCAAATGGACTGGGTCAAAAAATATATAACCCAACTCGGCCCACCTATATGTGGTGGGCTAAGCCGAGTTAAACCTACTTTCATTCGAGTTGGGCTGGGCTTGAATTTTCGTGTGCTGGACTGAACTGGGCCTATGTCAGCCCGGCCCAAATGCCACCTCTCACTGGGAAGATATCATTACATGGGCAAAGAACGTTGCTTACCCCAATTTCCTGTCTCATATAAAAAAATTATAAACTTTTAGAAAATCTTATAAAATCGTAGGCTACTCCACTTGACACCAACTGGTTTTAAGATAAAACATCAGTTATCTTAACATGGTATTAGAGTTGGGCTCTTGGTCCAGTTCTATTTTCACGTGTGACCATCTCAAATCAGATCCACATGTGTTCAATCTTTCGTATTTGTCATGTTCCACACATCTTCAATCTTTCACATGTGTTCCATGTGTGTTCAATCTTCTATATGTATTAATCTACCATTTGTGTTCAATCTTTCATGTGTGATCTATTTTAAAAAGTAGGTCTACATGTGTTCAATCTTGCACGTGTGACCCTTCTCAAAATCAGGTCACACGTGAGGGGAACTGTTAGAATATACACTTGTGTCATATAAA
This sequence comes from Ehretia macrophylla, assembly GCA_037974665.1. Lineage (NCBI taxonomy): Eukaryota > Viridiplantae > Streptophyta > Magnoliopsida > Boraginales > Ehretiaceae > Ehretia > Ehretia macrophylla. Next base: position 77,120,963 of record CM075780.1, on the reverse strand, counting down.
AAAATTATAAAGTGTTATAGTAATTTATAAGATAGTAGACTACTATAATTGACACCAATTGATTTATCATGAAACATCAGTTATTTTAACAAAAAAATGTTCAAACTCACCCTTGGCGTAGCTATTTACTTCATTTGGGTTGAAAGAAATTCGAGATTATTTGTTATTGCCGCCCAATCTGAAGACCAAATTTTTGTTAGAATTAAAAATACCTTACAACTTAGTGTAAAGTGTCATAAAAAATTATTTTGTGATATCACACTCAATAGATCAATTTATATCGTATAAAAACTCGATACGTGACTAAATTAAACTTTGCTTTTTTATCTTCGAACATAGAATTTCGGTTTGAATAGAGTTATTTGCTTATTGAGCACAAACAAGAGAACTGCAGTTGCTAAGAAGCAGCCACCCCCATTTGCTTTTCCACCTTTGCACCCAACAAGAATTGAAGTAGTTAATAATATAAGACAGAAAAAGGCCAAATAGTGTTATTAAGAAGAACACGTTCGATTTATTCGTCTGATTTTCACACAAAGAACATAAAGAAATTATTAACAGATTAAACTTTGGTTGCTAAATATGCATATATTATCGTCGGTTTCGAAGATTCCATACTTTTTCCATGTCTGCTTATTCCTATATATATATATATATATATATATATATATTATCTTGATCTACCCACCAAGTGGGAACTAAAATTATATATATATATATTATCTTGATCTACCCACCAAGTGGGAACTAAAAATATCCAACAATAATATATATCACACAATCCTATCGTTCAAATTTTACTTTCTAATTTATATTTGATAAGGGATAATCTTTAGGTCTTAAGGGTAAAATTGTAATTCTATAATTCCGAATTAGGAAGACAAGAATGTGGAAATAGGGCAAAGAGGTGAATGTCCGAGATATAGAATGTCTGCGAGCACGGAATGATTTCCCGGCATTGAAAAGGATCTGTCAAATATTTCTATTTTCTTTACAGCTGGCAATAGGACTCACTCAACAAATAAGTATAATTAGGTCATTTATGTTTCCAGAAAAGGTAATTTCAAATTCTTTTTATTTTTTCACTCTCTATTAAGACGTGACCTTATATCTCGGTACTGACTTAAGTATCGAGTTATCTCTTAGAAATTTCATAAATAGGTCATTCATGTTTCCAGAAAAAGTAACTTCAAATTCTTTTTATTTCTCCACTCTCTATTAAGATGTGACCTTACATTTCGATACTGACTTAAATCTCGAAGTTATTCCTTAAAATTAATCACATGTTAACCTTGTTCATGTTTTGCAGGTTTATTAAGTCGGAGGATCCAACTCAAGATTTTTCACCTTATCAATATTGAATATAGTTTCATGTGATAAGTCAATATGTAAATAGAGGTCATCTATTTGTTTGTAAAGTAAATAGTTATAACGTGACATTTTCCAGTAAAAGGTAGATTTGTAATTTTATTATGAGGTGGCATATAACATCGGTATAACAATACTAGGTCGCTAGTGTTTGGAACACCATTCATGTAAGGAAAAACAATAAGAATTCTTTAATCCCTAGTGGTAATCACTATTGGTCTATGTGATCATGACCCTTGAAAACATGTATCTATATCTCTCTTATCATTTGATCGTTACTTAGTTCTTTAATGCTTTTGTTAGTATGACTCTAGATATCATTGACATTGACTCTTTTGATTATTCCCTAATATGTTTGACATTTCAAAATGTTATCAAGTCCGACAACTTCTAGATATAAAAGGGCTATCTAGTCGTACGTAATTTGAGTAAGTTGGAAGACCCTTTCGGACATGATTATATTCGCTTGTCCTTTTTTATTTAATTTTTTTAGTGATAGAAAATTTCTCTTAAAAAATTCTTCGAACTCACATAAAAAAAAAAAATTCATATTTCAAGACACATGACTTTTTCCGAAGACCCCTATATTCATATTTAATTCTGCCAACCTAATTTTGAAATTATGCTCCTACAATTGGTAAATACTTGGGGAGTTATATTTTATGGAGTGAAGTCACAAGCCGGACTTATGAGATTTTATTATTTTGATTAATTTTTAGATAAAATGGTTGGCCTTAAAAGTTTTAAGTTTAAATATAAGCTCCTCCATCTTATACATGATTAGAACATATTCTTATATAACGGGATTTATAATTTTAAAAAAATCTAATGTGTAAAAATACATGGTGGTTCTTTCTCATTAAATATATATATATATATATATATATATATATATATATATATATATATATATATATTAATGGCCTGCTTGTGGTGTATAATCGTTTTGTGCTCACAAATATTCATCAGTCAACGTTCAATCCATTCTGTGGTTTGTGGTGTATAATCGTTTTGTGCTCACAAATATTCATCAGTCAACGTTCAATCCATTCTGTGGTCGCGAAGTCAATTTGCTTTCCGTTTTTCTTCGAATATAAGAATGTCCCAGAACAATTAACTTTAATTCATCTTTGACCAATAAAATAAAATAATAATATAACTTTAATTCATCATATGCACGCCAAAGTTTCTGAATTCGTCCAAAATTCTTTACTTTAATGGCATGACACTTGTAGTGTTTATAAAAAAGTGTGAGTTCGAGTCTTACTAATTATATCCGTATATATGTATAATTTTAAACCTTTCTTTAAATAAATAAATAAAAAAAATTCTGAATTTGTCATATGTATACAGCCCAAAAATGGGCATTGGTGGACAAGGAGACCTATCAGATTATATAAGACCAAGATTTTGCTTAAAGCATTGCTCTATTTCTTATTTTTCTTTTCTCTTGTTTCCATGATTTGAAATTGCGATTATGACTTCTTTCTCTAAGACCAACTCTAACATTTTTCTTCTTTTTTTTCTTTCTTTTCAAAACAGGAAACAAATAGTAGATTTATTATTTTTACGCACTTTTTATTTTAGTTATTTTATTCTAACAATACTTTTTATTTTTAATCGATCTCTATTTTGGAATTTAAAGAACCCCAAAAGCAGAGTTCAGCGACTCCACATTTTGAAGATCAACATTTTGGTTTAAGAAATTTCTAAAAGATAGGGAATCCTAAATGTATAGAAAAAAGAACGGTTAGATAAGCTATTAGAGTTAGAAACAACATATTCGGAGTTTCCTTCCCTTGTTTAACTTTTCTTTATCTTCTTTCCATTATTACTGAAGGCTAAATTGTAAAATTTACTTCCCTGGGATCAAAAATGAAATTATAATTTTTTAGCTACTTGATTATACTTTACCTTTTTTATATGATAATAATTTTATAAGTATCAAATGTCAAAGTTTGTATTATAAGAATTTTACCATATTCGAGGAGGTTGATGCAACACCAAAATTATATATACAATAATATGATCGTAATGTCACCCAATTTTTTATAAGTAGATAAACATAATTACAGATGTTGAGGGTGAAAACTTCCAATTGTCTGAGTTCAACGCCCGTCCTCAGCTGCTGGATCTGTACAAGGAAAGGAAAGAAAAGTGGGGGTGATGACTTGTATTTCCCCTCGGGTATGAGAGTGATTAGTTCGTCTGAACTGAGTGTTTAGTTAATTGAGAGTATTAATTGCACAAGAACAGTTACCTCATAAATGTGGGAAAGAGCTCTATATATACTAATCTGGGATCCGAGTAGCAAATAATGTCTAATACTGCTCGACACGCCACTGGTTTGCCCGTGCCGTATGTCCATTGGGCAAAGCTATTACCCAGCAGATCGAGCCAATACACGTCAGTCCGAGCCGGGTATCTACTTTATGTCACATTTGGATAGCTGTCATGACCGTTGGGGTTCATATGGGTCAAATATGGGTCGGGTCACGTGGTGAGGTCGATTGGTGACTTGGTTATGTTAGCTTCGGCTCGGGTACCTGCTCATCAATTCCCCTCCCAAGTCTAGAGCTCAGAATGGGCGTTAGATTGCTAGAGAGTATGCCCGAGCCGGAAGTGACCGACATGTGGTGGATGAGGTGCCACATCACGATCACATCATGCCTTTGTTATGACAGGACGGGACGTTTGGTGTTCTCGAGTCAGTTACGCCTTTTCACCTTTTCACCTATAAATAGGGCTTCGATTCTTTCAGAGTTCCTTTACTTCTTGCACTCAAGTTCTCAGAACTCTCAAAACAAGTGTTAAGCTCAGAACGTTAGGCTCGGGAATTGGTAAGCTCGGAACGCTCAACTCGGATCTGCCAAACCAACCTAGATCTCTATTAGGTACGTCCCGACTCCTTCTGGATATTTCAATATTTTTTCTTTTCATATATATATATATACATGATGGGGAGGTCGAAGTCCGAAGATTCCCAAGAGATGGAAATTAGGTCATACGGCGGCGATGAGGAAGCTCTTTCGAGTTTGGAGTCTTCGTCAGAGTGAGACCAAGTTGGGGGCAGTTCAAGTCCTCCTCTAGAGGAAGGGCCGGCACGTAAGGATGCTTCCGTATAGAGTGGCGGCGATAAGTGCCAGATTGTTGGGGTTAGGCAGGTACCAGAGGAAGCCGAGGCGGATCCATTGTCCGACACAAGTTAGTTGGAGGAAGTCAAGGATGACTCGCCCCTTAACCAATTGGCGAGACTCGAATTGCCTCATGCCTTTTTAACCGACTCTGCCAAGATGGTGATAAAGGCGGTACCTCTTCCACGCTCAAAATCAACCATTGGTTCTTTAACTCTGGGGAAGAGAATCGAACAGCTCTTTGCCTACTGTAAGCGTAAGTGTCGCCCTACACTGACCCTAGCTAACGGGAGGCTGAAGAACTAGTCGGTCGATCATACTTACAGGTTGAAGATTCCAGGTCGGTATGACCATGCTTGCAATCTGTCGGCCAATCACTTCACTGTCTACGATCTGGCCTTTGATCTCATCCAACTACCCCTTCTTGGCTTCCTAACTGGCATCCTGGATTATTTTGAACTTAGCCAAGGCCAAATGGCACCCAATGGTTGGGCCGTGATGGTGGCGTTCTACTTATATTTCCTGGAAAATGAGGTGAGACCGACCTTGACCTTATTTAGACAGTTTTTCGTCTGGAAGCCGAATCCCAAACAACCAGGTGGTTTCATTTCTCAGCGCGGAAGGACCATTCCCTTTTCACCAAATGGCGTTCTTCCAACAAGGGTTGGCATTACAAGTACTATTGGGTGGAGTCTAATCTTGCCACGGGGTGTAGGAGGGAATGAAGCCCCTCGCTAAAGAAGACTGCCAATGATCCTCCTAAGAAGTCTAACCCAGGGCTCCGTGACGCTAAGTTACTCAGGCCGAAGCCGGATGAGGTAATAGATATCAATAGCGTCGTGAAGTGGGATCGGATATGGGATTCCGGGCTATTTGGGTCCTCGTCTGACCTATCGAAGACTCATCTTGGGCTACTTTCTGAATTGGATAGTGAGGAAGAAAAAGGGAACGAGCATGAAGAGGGTCAGTACCTGAATCGGATCCGACGTCCCCCTCATCCCTCAAGATTTTCACCTTGTTTACTTCTCTCTCTTTTTTATTTTAACTGCTATTAACCGTTTCTTTTTTTGCTTTTTAGAAATGCCGACCGCGGCTGAAAAGACATATGCTTTAAGGAAAAATGCTGAGGATAGTAGAGAGGCTCCGGCGCTCGGAGCACCCCAAGCCCAGCAATTATCCAAGAAGAGGTCTAGCGGACAAGAGACTGAACTCGGGATAGAGGTTTGTTCCAAGAAGTCCAAAGTCTCAGAATCCTCTTCTAAGAGAAAGACAGGTGTGGACATATCCATTACGGAACAATCGGGCTCTCGTGCTGACGGGGGTCATAAGAGGAGGCCCCGAGACGAGGACGCTGGCAAGGGTAAAATGACCGAGGTGATCCGTTCTAAAAATGACAAGGCTGTGCATACATAGATTTCTCTCCCGCGTGATCCCAAGCTGGCAAAAGTCTCCGTCGACCAGCTGTCCTTTGACGTACGGACAGATGCGGCCACAGTAAGTGATTTTGACTTCTCCTCACTTTCCAAAGATTCAGGTTTAGCTTGTCTAACTATGCCATGATCTCTTCTTTCTTCCAGATCGAGTCGTACGCCATCCTTATCTCCTCCCTTGTCATTAAGGTGCAAGTCCGTTGCGTCGAGCTCGAGCACGAGTGTAAGGAAGCTCAGGCCGAGCTAGTGGCTCACCAGGAAGAGGCGACCAAGAGGTTCAAAGAAGATGGTGAGACTATTGCCCATCTCAAATAGAAGCTCAATAAGAAGGAGAAGGAGCTTGAGCTCGAGAAGACCAGGGCGGCAGACGACCATCAACGACGTAGCTTAGCTCAAAAAAGAGAAGCACGACACTGAGGCGATGCTCCGGGACTTTACCTATAAAGTCGGTCCAAGTGGGGAAAAGGTTGTGGAAGCCTTCAAGTCTGGAGATGCGGGTGTGGAATAGTTGATGAAGGAAGGAGATGCAATGACAAGGTTCGCCGAGCTGGAATATTTTTTCCGAGGTCAGTTGGCTGCTTGCGATCGAGTGAAGACTTTCCTTCCACCCTCCAAGACTGACTTCTTAGAGATCATAGAGGCTCTTGCCCCAGAGTTTTGGGAAATCCCTGGTCTCCGAGATAACCTGAAATTCAAGCCCAGTAGGTTATGAAGTACATCAAGAAGGGAATGAACCAACTTGAGGACGAATCCCCTAATGTCAGAGACCGAGCCGCGGGTGATGGTGCCACCTCATTTACTCCTGTACCCTAGGATAGGCTATTGTAACCTGCCAAGTTGAAAGGCTCAGTTAGCCTAATCATGTCAATAGGACCCGAGGTGGATCAAGACAAATACATGAAAACACATATTGTATTTAACAAAAGTTTGGTACATCAGGAGTACTTCAACTTGGGAGTTTTAACAAAATATCCTTTGGCTCGGGGCCCTACACAAAATAGCGCTTGAAGTGTTCAGCATGCCAAGCATTCTTCAGTTGCTTCCCATACTTGTCGCGAAGGTAAAAAGTTTTGGGGCAGATTTCCTTCTCGACTTCGTATGGTCCTTCCTAGAGCCGGGAAAGCTTGCCACCTGAGTGCGGCAAAATGATGGCCCTTCGCAGGACTAGGTCGCCGACCTTAATAGATTTAAGCTTAACTTGTTTGGCGAAGGCTCTTTCTATGGCGGCCTTTCCAGCCAACATTCTAACCTGAGCTTTGGCACATAATTCTTTAGCCAGATCCAGCTCTTCTCGGATCCGAGCCTCATTTATTTCTGGAATATGGTGAAGAGTCCTACTGGTGGGAGACCTGATCTCCACCGGCAGTACTGCTTGAGTACCAAACACCAGTTCAAATGGTAATTTTCCTATTGCTGAGCTGATGGTGGTACGCTGTGCCTGTAGTACCTCAGGAAGGATCGCTGCCCACTAGCTCTCCACTTTTTCTAGCTTTGTTCTCAGGCCCTGCAAAATAATTTCGTTAGTTCTCTCGACCTAGTCGTTACTTTGAGAATGAGCAATAGATGAAAATCTAAGGTTAATCCCGATCTCATTACATTTTCCTCGAAAATATGTACTATCAGATTGCTTGCCGTGGTTAGTGACTATGACCTTAGGCACTCCAAATCGGCAGATGATATTCTTCTATACGAAGTCCCAACTTGTCTTCTCAATTATTCTAGCAATACCTTCGGCCTCGGGCCACTTAGTGAAGTAGTCGGCGGCTACGAAAACATGTTTCTTTTGCCCGTCACTATTTGGTAGTGGCCCAATGATGTCCAAACCCTACTGGTAGAACGGCCACGGGCTCATTATCACTGTCAGGTCTACGGTGGGCTTCCTTTGAATTTTGGTAAATCTTTGACAAATATCACACTTCCTTATATAATCTTTGGCATCTTGCTCTAATGTCGACCAAAAGTAACTTTGCTTTAATGCCTTCCGTGCTAAGGCTTTGCCGCCGAGGTGATTTCTATATATCCCCTCATGGATTTTCCTCAGTATGTAGTTTCCCTTCTCGGGTCCTACACACTTTAATAGAGGCCAAGTGTAGGCTTTTTTGTAGAGCTGTCCAGCTACTATGACAAACCTTGAGGCTTGTTTTTTGAGCCTCCGTGCTGACATCTTATTCTCCGGGACTATACCTCCCTTCAGATAATCCACGATTGGTTTAGTCCAATCTGGGTTTACATTCAGCTCGGCCACCGTCTGTTCCCTATCTAGATGCTGGGCTTGGCAATCTCCTCTACATGGACAAAGGTAGGTCGGTTCTCTCCCACAGCCAATTTGGACAAGGCATCAGCTTTTGTATTCTCTTCTCTGGGGATTTGATGGATTGAGAATCTTTTGAACCCCGAGGTCAATTCTTTGACTCGGCTGAGGTAGGTAACCATGGTCGTATCTTTGGCTTCAAACTCCCTAGACACTTGGCTGACAACTAATTGAGAGTTGATATTCCATCGATTGTCCGCGCCTTGAGCTGAGCTACAATCTTTAGCCCCGCAATCACTGCTTCATATTTAGCCTCACTATTAGAGGTCAGAAATGAATTTGAACGAGTACTGGTGCTCATGGCCTATTAGGTCGAGGATAACTACCCTAGTTCCGCTTCTTGTCTTCCCAGATGCTCTATCTACATAGACTTTCCACAACTCCTCTAGATCATGCTCGGCTCAGCCAGTGCATTCAACAACAAAATCTGCAATTGCTTGGGCTTTAATAGTTGTCCTTGGTAGATAATTGATATCGAATTGGCTCAACTTGACCGCCCACTTGAGAAGCTTATCAGAGGCTTCTGGCTTGTGCATAATGGATTTGAGTAGGGAGTCCATCATTACCCTGATTGTATGCGCAACAAAGTACGGCTCCAACTTTCTAGCTATCGTGACCAGAGTGAAGGCAAGCTTTTCTAGTGAAGAGTATCTTGTTTCGGCTCTGCGGAGAGTCTTGCTGACGCAATAGACTGGTTTCTGCTCTCTGTCTTCTTCTCAGACTAGCGCAACTGTCATTCTTGTTCCTGAGCATGCCAGAGGTGGCGAAGCCAAGTAGCTCCTCAGCTCTTCAAAAGCATTCTAGCATTCGTTAGTCTATTCAAAGTTCTTAGGGTTTTTCAAAATTTTTAACTAAGGTGCACATTTGTCAGCCGACCTGGACATGAACCTGCTCAAGGTTGCCACTCTTCCTATGAGCCCCTGGACATCGTTCACGCAGGTCGGAGGTGCTAGGTCTAATGTAGCTTGGATCTTCTCGGGATTAGCTTCAATACCTCGAGTTGTGACCATGAAACCTAAGAACTTCCTGGCTTTGACACCAAATGCGCATTTATCTGGGTTCAACTTGATCCCGAATTGCTCCATTATGGCGAAGGCCTCAGCTAAGTCGGTTACATGGTCCTTTACTTTTTTGCTCTTGACCAGCATGTCGTCTACATAGATTTCCATGTTATGCCCGATCTGATCCTTAAAGACTTTGCTTACCATCCGAGTATAGGTGGCTCCAGTGTTCTTGAGGCTAAAAGGCATGATCTCATAGAAGTAGAGACCCTTATCGGTGATGAAGGCGGTCTTTTCCTTGTCCCCAGGGGCTATCTTTATCTGGTTGTAGCCTTTGAAAACATCCATAAAAGAAAGCAGTTCGAAACCCGAAGTGGCGTCTACCATCTGGTCAATCTGAGGCAAATGGAAATAATATTTCGGACAAGCCTTGTTGAGGTCGGTAAATCAATGCACAATCTCCATTTTCCCGTTGTCTTGGCAACCAACACCTCATTGGACAACCAGGTTGGGTATAAGATTTCCTATATGTGCTCGGTATCAAGTAGTTTGTTTACCTCATCGACTATGATTTTTTGTTTGTCATAATGAAAGTGCCTGGGCTTCTGCTTTATTGGATAGTAATTGGGGTTGGCATTTAAGTGATGCTCGATTACGGACGGGTATTGGCTTGTCATGTCAGAAGCAGACCAAGAAAATATATGTTAATTGTTAAAAAAGAACTGGCTTATATCTTTCTTTAGGTCGTTGGGGAGCTCGTTCTCGATTCTAGCCTTCTTGCTTTCCTCAGAGAGTTCGATCTCTTGTAGGTCTTAGGCCGGGCTTTCCCTTTTTGCATCCCTTATCTCCTCGGGAAAGTCTGGTCCTCAGCCTGCTTGGTATTTTGGCCGGAGAGAGCTTTCATAGCACTCCCGAGCGGATAACTAGGTTCCCCTAATCGTAGCCGTGCCCTGTGGAGTCAGGAACTTCAAGGCCTGATGGTACATGTAGGGGACCACCTTAAAGTGGTTCAGAGCGACCGGACCCAAGATACCATTGTAGGCCGAGTTTCAGTCCATGACAATGAAATTGGCCTGCATAGAGGCCCTCTTGTCACCGTCTTTCAAGGTCAGGGTAAGGTTGATTACCGCTTCGATTTTGTAGCTGTGCCCGGTAAATCCTGTAAGAGCCCACTTCAGTGGCCTTAGCCGACCTCGATCCAGCCTCATCTACTCAAAAGCCTTCAAGAAAAGGACCTCTGTCGAGCTCCCTGTGTCCACCATCAGACTTTTGACAATGATGTTAGCTATCTCGGTGTTGATCACCAAAGGATCATCTTTCAGCTGTATCACCCCATCATGGTCATTTGAGGAGAAGGTAATTAACTCCGATCCTCTGACCACTCTCGCGGCTGGCCCATACTCACGTCTGGCCCAGATGTACCCCTTCCTACCTGTCGAGGTTTCACTACCTGACGCTAATCCCCCAGCGATCGTCTCAACCACAGCAAGGTGTTTACAACCTTGGGGCCGTCTTGGGGGGCTTCTCTCGCTCTCCTTGCCTCTTCCTTGGTCAAGATTTCGAGGTGGCTGGTGGTCAACGTACCTCCTTAGGTGACCTCGGGCTATTAAAGCCTCGATCTCCTGCTTTAGGTCCTTGCATTCGTCGGTAGTGTGTCCGTTATTGATGTGGTAGCGACAATATTTAGTCTCTCGGGTCGACCGCGCATCCTAGGTACCGGGGGTAGGTGATTCTGGTGCTGTATCTCCATCAGAATTTGCTTATTTGGAGTGTTAAGTGGTGTGAACATGGTGAACCTCGGGCCCTACTTCTGTTGTTGTTGCTGTTGTTGCTATTTACCTCAGTCATTCGGGGTTTTTCTTCTTGCTTGGGCCCGGGAGGGAGTTTTTCATTTCTTCCCGCCCTCCTTCTCCTTGTTGTCATCTCTCTTGGCTTGGTAGATTTCCTTAGAGTTAATGTACCCTTCGACTTTCACCATTAACTCGGCCACAGTATCCACCGGGTTGATGACCAAGGAGGAGGTGAGGGGTCCTAACCTCAGCCCGCTCTAGTAAGCCATCAGTGCCATGGAGTCCTCCAGGTTGGGGATCCTGAGGGACTCCTTGTTGAATCGAGCTGTGTATGCCCTCAAGCCTTCCCCTTTCTGTTGCTTTACCGATAACAGCGACGAGTTATGGCCGGTCGCACGTCAGCTCCCAGCGAAGCGAGACAAACGCCTTCGCTATTTGATAAAATTTCTCAATTGAGCTGGGACGAAGTTTCTAGAACCAGTCCAGTGCATTACACACCAAGATGGTTAGAAATATCTTCATCCGGTCTGCCATGTCGTATAGAGTCATGTGGTGGTCAAAATTGAGCAGGTGGTTTGTTGGATCCTTGTCCCCATTGTACATTTCCAAATAGGGTATCCGGTTACCTACAGGCAAGGGTGTGGATAGGACCTCAGGAGAGAGAGGACTGACGCTGAGTTGGTTAATGAATTTGGCTATGGTAGCCACGGTCTTAGCCTGCTCGGGGTCCATATGAGGGCCTCTGTTGTTTTGGGTTCTTTTAGGCCGACCGATCGCTGCAGGAGCTTCCCCGTCATCTTGGGCCCGAGCCTACCCTGAAGTAGGGATGCTAAATTAGGGCCGCATCTGCTGTAGTGAAGAGGTTAGAGGGGTGGGTGGGCCCGCAGATAATCGCGTTACCTGCTCCTTGAGCTCTCCAAACATCCGGAATAACATCTTCATTTTTGGAGCCCAGTTGGCCATGGATTCATCGTCTTTGGGCGGGGTGGTTTGCGAGGCTAAGTGTATACATTGGCTTGTACCGACGTCGGTTTGGTTTAGGTTTTGGCTTGGAGCCTGTGCAGTTTCGAGACACTTGCCCGAGATGAGTGAGTCTTCTACCGGCAAGTTGTGACTCTTAGTTTCTACCATGGTGGTTTCTCAGTGGGTGGTGAGGAGAGAATATGATTACTCTTCCTACAGACGATGCCAAACTGTTAAGGGTGGAAACTTCCAACTGTCTGAGCTCAACTCCTGTCCTCAGCTGTTGGACTTGCACAAGGAAGGGAAGAAAAAGTAGGGGTGATGGCCCGTATTTTCTCTCAGGTGTGAGAGTGATTAGTTCGTCCGAGCTGAGTGTTTAGTTAGTTGAGAGTATTAATTGCACAAGAATAATTACCTCATAAATGTGGGAAAGAGCTCTATATATTCTAATTTGGGATCCGGGTAGCAATTAATGTCTAATACTGCCTCGACACACCACCGGTCTGCCTGTGCCGTATGTCCATTGGGCAAAGCTATTACCTTGCGGACCGATCCACGACACATCAGTTAGAGCCGGGTATCTACTTTATGTCACATTTGGACGATTGTCATGACCGTTTGGGTTCACACGGGTCAAGTATGATTAGGTCGATTAATGACCTGATTATGTTAACTTCGGCTCGGGTACCCCCTCATCAAAATATATTTTTTCTTGTTTGTACATTGATATGTGTTTTAATCGACCATGTTTTAAGGGTGCTAATTTGTCTAACAAGAATATGTGTCATAATCGACCATATTTTAAGGTGCTAATTTGTCTGTCCTTGTTTATTGTAGCCATTTGATTGGCGATTACCGATTTTGATGAATTCAACAACACAAATTAGTTTTGCAGAAAATAATAAACATATAGTGTGTTGACTTGGGAGAGTAATTTAACTAACTGTTAGGAAAATCATGATAAGAGTTTCATGTCATTATAATGCCGGCTTAGATATAGAGATTCATGAAACCGTGATTCGAATTAATTTTTTTTTATTATTATATATCGTTAATCTATTATTTCATTCAATTTTATTTTATTTTATTTTATTTTTTTGGTACAGTGGAGATATCGTGATTTGAATTTAAATTATCTAATGATAATAAATCACTATTTAATTATTTCACTCAATTATTTGGTGTATTCTATCAAACTTTAAAGATTTTTTTTTAAAAAATGACGTGAGAACTTAACTAGTGGAGTCCGATCACTGAATTATCCGGTAGAACACTACTAACTGGTAAATATTTGGGTGAAGCGGTGCGCCCCCTACACAAGTACTAAATCAATTAAAGATAAAACTTTATAATAATAAAAAATATCAAACTTATAATTTTATAAAAATAATTTCACTCTATTACTATTGACTATGCCCTTCGACGCCACTCAACTCTTGGGGTTGGTATAGAGAAAATTAGTTTGATCAAGTCAAGAATATCTCTCTCTCATGCATCACCGAGTCAGTCTCTCTCTATCTTATGCGTCCGCAAGTCAAAGTCATCCATCACTCACCTGTCTTCCGCCGATATTTTTCCTCAACTTCACACACTCTCTTATACATGCATACATATTTATGTATATATATATACTGACTTCATTTATACTTCATTCATATATATACAATCTTCTCTCTCTCACACACAGAAACACACATAGTGAGCTTCAAAGAGTGTCTGAAGTCAATTGTTAGATAGTTGTCAGATTTCATTCATAAACACATAATGGCAGGAGCAAGTGGAGGAAGATCATTGGAAGAGACACCTACATGGGCAGTTGCTGTAGTATGCTTTGTTTTGGTTGCAGTTTCCATCGTCATAGAGTACATTATCCATCTTATTGGAAAGGTATGCATGTATGTCTTCTCTTTAATTTTTTTCGGGAGTTGAATTCATAATTTAAACTCAAAATTTTTAATTATAATTAATCATTACTAACTATTTCACAACTCTTAGGTGTTATGCATGCATGTTATTGTCATGCACTAAATAACAATTAATAAGCTGTACTTTGTATAGTTATGATGCCACTTGTATTTATTAATGCTTTAATTTCTAAAAACTCAAAAACTTTACTATTCTTGAACTATTGCAGTGGTTAAAGTCAAGACACAAGAGAGCCCTTTATGAATCACTTGAAAAAATTAAATCAGGTACATGTTATTATGCTACAACTTTTTTTCTTGTCTTTTTTGTTTCCTTTATTTTTTGTTGGAGCAGAGATTTACCTAGTGGTAAAATGGTGACTTTGAAAATAGCTTGTTATAAAATGTAAGACAAAAATTTCGTACAAGTAATTTTAAAGTAGGTTATTTGATTCTTTTTAAACTCCTTACATAACGAAAGTTTTTATAATCCATTTTCTTTTTGCCTGTTCAATTTTTTTTTTTTTAATTTAAAGGGGCCTAAAACATTTTACATTATTTAAAATGTTACACATAAAAATAAATTTTGACATCTCTTGCATTTAAAGCAAGGTTCATACCACTAGACCAAATGGCGAGTTGTTTGCCTGTTCATCTTTAACATGCTTTTGATATTTTTCTTTTTCTTTCCTTTTATTCATATATCTAATTGTTGATTTTCTTTTTTTGATGGTGGTCAAAGAGCTTATGCTCCTAGGATTTATATCATTGCTCCTAACAGTAGGACAAGGTCCAATTTCAGACATTTGCATATTAGCAAAAGTTGGAGATACATGGCACCCATGTAGTAAGAAGCAAGAGAAAGCCAAATATGGTGGTGACACAGGGAAGGAGGCGGAGGAACATGGCCGGAAACTTCTAGCAGCTGGCGGCGCTAGGCGTTTCTTGGCCGCTGTTGGAGAAGACAAATGTGCAGCCAAGGCATGACTATCAGCTTTCCTGCTTACATTGATTTTTTCTTAAATTTGACATTGCCAATATTAATGTGAAAAAAATAAAGAATAAGAAAAATATTGTATAATCTAAATAGCCACGTATATAATTAGATTGTAACCGACCTCCTCATTAATTTATTCAAAATTAATAGGTGTGAAGCATCAATTAAATGATATATAACATTACTTGTTTTATATCAGATATCTACAATGAGAATAATATAATGTTAAAATATAAAGAATAAGAAAAATATTGTAGAGTCTAAAATAGCCACGTATGAGATTGCAATCGACCTCCACATTAGTAGTCACAAAAAATAAAATACATAGAAATGAAGTATTATTAAATGATATATAACATTACTCGATTAATTAATATATTTTTTCAGGGTAAGGTGCCATTTATATCTGCAGATGGTATTCACCAGCTCCATATTTTCATCTTTGTGTTGGCGGTTTTTCACGTGCTCTATTGTATCCTTACTATGGCCTTGGGGAGAGCCAAGGTATTATTTAATTTATAAATTAACTTCTTCTATAAAATATTGATCCTTAATCGTAGGGGAAGGATAAAGGAACTATCCACTAATTAATAATTAATTTTTTAAGGTAGCGATTGATATATTAGAATGTAGTTTGGAATGAAAGAACTTTTCCAACTATTTTCGATTATCATACTTGGTATGAAGGAATGAACTTGAAAATCTTATTCTCAAAGTAATCTCATTTCCCGTATATGAGAATAGCCATTCCAGAACAAACACATGGAAATGAGTCATTCCCATGGGTTTAGGAATGAACTTAAGTACTATACCCTCATATTTTAATAATAATAATAATAACAAAAATAATAATAAAAAAACAATAATAATAATTAAGAAATATAATAATAATTATTATTATAAAAATAAAAATAAAAATAATAAAGTAATATAATAATAATCATTATTAAAAAAAAAAAATAATTATAAAAATAATAACAATTACTATTATTATAAAATATTTTTTTATAATTATTACATTTTTAATAATAATAATAATTATTATTATTATAAAAAAATAAAAATAAAAGCAAAAACTAAAAATAAAATAAAATAAAAGTAATAATAATAATAATAATCAATAAAATTAAAATAAAAAAATAATAATATTGATTGAAATAATAATAATAATAATAATAATAATAATAAATAAATAAAAATAAAAATATTGATTAAAATGATGATGATGATGATGATTATTATTATTATTAGTAATAATTATAATAATAATAATAACATTAATAATAAAGATAATAATAATAATAATAATAATAATGATAAAGTAAAATAATAATGATAAAAATAAAAACAATAATAATAATAATAATACCAAATATAATAATAATAATAATTATAATTATAATAATAATAGTAATAATAATAATAATAATAATAATTGTTGTTATTGTGGTTGTTGTTATTATTATTGTTATTATTATTATTGTTTATTGTTGTTGTTGTTATTATTATTATTATCATTATTATTTATTATGTTTATGTTGTTTACGGTTATATTCATATTTTTTTTAATAATATAATAATAAAAGAACAATTCTGTCATATTATACAAGGCATTCCATTACTACTCTTTATTCCTAAAACATACCGAACATGTCATTCGTATTCCCAAGGTCATTTAATTTTCAGTTTTATTCAATTCCTTAGCTTATTTCATTCATGTCCAAATTTATTTTAGTATACCAATCGCTACCTAAGTGAACACTATATATGCGTATATTTAATAAAAGGTTTAGTTATATTCACATTTTGAGCAAAAAAAAGTGTAGTTATATTCACATGTTTTTAAACTTCTTTTTGGTTTTAGATGAGACGTTGGACGGTATGGGAAAAGGAAACAAGAACCCCTGAGTATCAGTTCTCTCATGGTAAGTTAAATCTATCCAGAATTACGGGAGTATTAAGAATATAATTGTCTCATATTAATAAATCTTGAGTTCTCGTACCATTATATAATATTGTGAGTTGCTCGAATGAATAGATCACATGCAATGATCTAGTGCTACATATTCAAGTATTGAAGGGCCATGTACCATTCACGGGAAGATCTTGTTTTAGTGGGAACTATAATATATTATTTTATAATTATATGTATAATTTTTTTAAGGTGAACTAGTTGATTTTTTCACCTAAAATACATGATTTTTTAAAATTTTTTTGGAGCCATTAAGGGTTGCAACCCTCACTAGGTATAAGCTACAACTGCCCTTGGTATAGGCCAATCCTATTTGCATAGGAGTGTACTATTAATGTGACCTATTTCTTTCACTGTTAAATAACATTGCACTCTACATCACATTTACAGATCCAGAAAGATTCAGGTTTGCTAGAGAAACATCATTTGGAAGAAGGCACTTGAGCTTTTGGAGCAAAACTCCAATTCTACTTTGGATTGTAAGTACTAGTAGTATTTGATGGACCTTCCAGTGAATTTTATGTTTTGAGTTTTATATATACACATTTACCATTAGTTGGTGGAGCTTAGCCGAATATGGTCGGACTCCACCGAATATAGTCGGGTTCCATCAGGTGAGTTTTTACATCATTCAAAAAAAAATATACACATATATATTGATCAAACTTTATAAACACGCCACGGATCTACACTTGGTTGTGGAAGGTATAGGCTCTATTAATCATGCTCCGTAATCACTTAACTTCTACAACTTCATCAATTCTTATTTTCAAATTAAACTCCCTTAGATCATATATACTAATTAAATATTTTAAATCCATCCCTTGTGTAACCCCACTACAACAATTTTACTCTTTTAAAACATTCTAACTGAAAAAAAAATAAAAATCATTGCAATAGATGTCTTATTATAATTATTTTTTAATCATCTTATAAGTAAAACTTTTTGTGATGATTTTAATTTTTATCACTTTTTTCTAATAACTATTTATGAGATTTATTCTTTTGCACTAATTTTAAAATTAATAAGTTTAATTGAAATAATTTTTTAAATCGCTACTTATTATTTATAAAAAATCATTACAATAGTGAATTTTTATTGAGATATATAAAATAACACCATATGTAACAATTAAAATCTTTTGTAACCATTTTAAATATTGCAACAAACCAAAAGAAGTGGCACTGTCCCCATAACATTCAAAGAATAATTAGTTAAAGTCGATAAAATATGATTTCATTTTCTTTTTGATGGGCTACTTTGACTATTCCCTTGAGTCAGTGGATGGTAGTGCTTGACAAAGTCGTCAAAGAATCCAAAATGAACGTGGGTGCGAAGACATACATATGCCAAACAATCTTCACATGCAATTATGAAGCCAATAATACAATTGATCTCCTCTGGTGAAAACCTAAGATTACATTTTTATTATTGAATTTGTCTCGTGACATATAAATTCAATTTTTTTTATTTTTTTATTGAAATTCCTACATATTTTTATTATTTCACATTATAACTGTTTTATCAGAGAAAAAGATAAATTGGATTGGTCATCATCAATTAGGAAAGCTTTGATTTAAAAGGAAAAATAAATAAATTCTGCAAGATGACAAGGGGAGATAATGGTTGCAGTATGCTTGTCAGAAAAGGACACACATGGCCATAGGTTGACTTTTTCAACATGCAATTTCTTTGACTATAAATTTCTTCTAAATAACAGTTTAGTAAAATAACCAAGTGTTGTAAGAAATTTTTAATTCAGACAACGAATTTAGCCTCCAATATTATATCCAAAAAAAAAAATATATTTTGAATAATTAAGCTTATATCATTTGAAACTTTCTTTGTGGTCCACCTTTAATTGAAGATTTGTGATATTTCTTTTTCGGTTTATGATTTGGTTCAAAAATATTTAGTTGACTTTTGCTTTCAGGTTTGTTTTTTCAGACAATTTGTGAGATCGGTTCCAAAAGTTGATTATTTGACCCTAAGACATGGATTTGTCATGGTAATTTTCTTTTTTCTTTTTCAATCTTCATCATTATTCAAATTTTTTTAGATATGTGAGATTGCTACTTCAATTTACCGAGGAAAAAGAATGCAATGGGTAAAATGGCTTCATGACTTATTATATAGTTTGAAATCAAGTATTTCAGAGATTAAAAATTACTTAGGAGACACTTTAGATTCGAATTTCCATTAAATTCTTGCTTATTATCACTTTATAATATGTTATTGGTGAGATATTAAGAGTCTACAAAATGTAGCCTATTTCCTCCTATACTTAGCAAGATTAGGGAAACATTATGTCATTTCTAGACGACGACCAATAAATCAAACAAAAATAAATTAAGTCTTATACCACTAAGTAAGGTTAACTTATTTTTGCACTACCAATGATGAACTCCAATTTTGATTGTATTATGATTACAGGCACATTTGGCACCTCATAGCCGCACAAAATTTGATTTCCAAAAGTATATTAAGAGATCATTGGAAGAGGATTTCAAAGTTGTTGTTGGGATCAGGTTAGTTGAATTTATATGTATTTTAAATTATCTTAAATGTTTATCATTTGAGTGAAATGAGACGTTACATATATATTCCATTAGGTATATGTATATATATCTATTTTTCGTGTTTCTAAATTAAATTTCATGCTTTTGATTTTCTCAGTCCACCAATCTGGTTCTTTGCTGTGCTCTTCCTACTATTCAACACTCATGGTGAGTTACATATGATTTCTTTAAAATTAATTAATTAATTCACGCAAGTTTTTATGTTTATTCAAGAAAGGGATGATAGACTAATTGTGACCGAACCATATTAAATTTTGTATTTTTTCTACTGTTTTGGTGTGTGTCTGTCCCTATCCGAACAAAAACAATGCTTCTATAATGCTTTTATTACCCACAGAATCACTGAAAATGTGATATATGAATAGATTCTTAGTCTATAACGATTTATAGCAACAGATATACTATATTTTGCAATTATTTGACCTATGTGACTTTCCGTTTCTTGACAGGGTGGTATTCATATCTATGGCTACCTTTTATCCCATTAATTGTAAGTTCTTTCTATGTAGACGACATCTTAACTTTGACTTGTACTGATAAAATTTTTGAACCAATTCAGACTTATTCACGCGGATTCCACTAACAATGTGAGAAATTGACAATTTGTCTAACTACATAGACCTGACTGATTGAAAAGTTTTTTCTTACATTATCACGATGATTGGAAATTAAAGAGAAAGATTCATCTAACGGCTTAGCGTATATACAACTACAGATCATCTTGTTGGTTGGGACCAAGCTACAAGTGATAATAACAAAAATGGGTCTAAGGATCCAAGAGAGAGGAGAGGTTATTAAGGGTGTACCCGTTGTTCAACCTGGTGATGACCTATTTTGGTTCAATCGTCCACATCTTCTTCTCTACCTCATCAATTTCATCCTCTTTCAGGTGCATGCTTATTTTTGTCCATTTTGCTATTGTTGCATTAGGGTTTTACAATTATTGAATCTTGATTTACTAACTAGTTTTTTGTTTGATGATTGCAGAATGCATTTCAATTGGCTTTCTTCGCCTGGAGTTGGGTAAGCCACCAAACCCTAACTACAAAAAAAAAAAAAAAAAACCAACCGATTTGTCAAATGTGCACGTTGGATCTTGTAGTAGCGTAAGAAATTAATATCTCGTTATAGTTTAAGAGAGTATTCCTAAAAATCTCCCGTCATTATCAGATAACTAGGGAACAAGACAGATTCTTATTAATCAAAGAATCTCATCATTAGATTATTATGGTATTGCAAAATCTAATTTGCAACTTCAATTCAGCAAAAGATACGATATTCTTTTTGCATATTTATATGACCAATATAGTATGTGATTAATTCGTATCTCCTTTGTTTTCAGTATGAATTCGGGATAAAATCTTGTTTCCACGAGCACGTGGAGGATATAATTATCAGAATCTCAATGGGGTAATTAAGCTTCATCTTATACCACTAATTTTTTTCTTGATCCTTTACTTAATTTTTTAATTTTTAATTTTTAATTTTTATTTTAAGGAAGGCCTAAGGCATTTTATATCACTTAGAATGTTCCACACGAGAATAGATCTCGAAACCTCTCACATCTAAAACAAGAATCGTACCACTAGATCCTCTACTTAATTTTTGATTAACACGTTCTTTGCTCTTGGCAATATGATCAGGGTTCTCATTCAGATCCTCTGCAGCTATGTCACTCTCCCTCTATATGCCCTTGTAACACAGGTAAGGTTAACAATATATTCGATAATGTAATTTTAAGTAGAGTCAGTTATGTGAATTTAATAATACCACTCACCGTATTGAAAGACATCTACTATGTTATCTCCATCCACATGAAATCTTCTGACTGTCTTCAGTAGCGTGATATAATCGTCAATACATGACGATCCTAAACGAAAAAGTCACGATGCATTAATTTGATGACCATTCTAATAAGTTGACATTTATAGTGTAATTTTTCTCATATGTCTCGTCCTTATCTGCATATTATTTTGGAATATCTCACTGCCATGTCCCCCTAAAGCTTGGAAATCGAATTGAGAATGACACACAAGGTATCTTATTTCTAGTTTTTAAATTTTTTTTTTTACCTTTTCCAATTTGATACTCCATGAGATATGATTATCTGAGGTTGAAAATTACTAATCTGATGTAACAAAGAAAAAGGCTTTCCTTGGGCAAATGACTGTCCGATCATCTAATATACAAGTAGTTCATTTTTTATTTCATGACCAAACAGAGAACTTTTCATGTCATGAATGCACAATTGTCTCAACATGTCGATGTCAATGTCGATTTTCTTATATCTCAACCATCCTCGATGTGAGAAATATATGGCACAAGTCAATTTGTGCATCAATTTGTTATTATTTTGTCTCCTATACTAAAAAGGATAACTTAGTCTACAAAACTATCGTTATGTGAACTATCTGATAAAGGGTTGGGTCATTTTGAGTTTATTGAATACAACCTTATCTGTTGTCTTGCATTTTGTTACTATATAAGATTAATTGCTGAATTTTTGTGTCTGGTGTGAACAGATGGGATCAACCATGAAGCCAACAATCTTCAATGATAGAGTAGTTGCAGCTCTAAGGAACTGGCACCACACAGCCAAGAAACACATAAAGCAAAACAAGCACAACAATCTTGCAACTCCAGTTTCCAGCAGACCTGCGACACCAACCCATGGCATGTCACCTGTTCATCTATTGCGCGATTATAGGAGCGAAATGGAGAGTCAGCAGACGTCGCCTCGAAGATCAGATTACGATATGGAAAACTGGGAGAATGTGTAATATCCCTAACAAATGCGAGTTAATAATAAATTATTAAACTGTTGAGGAAAGATTAATTAACGATAATTGTTATATAGCGTATCAACACATATGAGTTAATATGTAACTCAGTATAATAAAAAGTAATGCCGGACTATTTAGATATGTACGTTTAAGCAAATAAGTTAAATTTCGAAATTTATTAAAAGAAGCTATGTCTATTTTTGTAAAATGTGTCTGAACTATCTATGGAGGACAAATTGAATTTTTGACGTGAATTTACTACGATTTTAGCTTGTTTCCAAATCTGATTAGTCTCATTTTAATATGACCAGCACATGGGACCCATGAACAATGTAGTAAAATCTCCTTCATATGATAAGTATGCATGCACCCACGATTCAAAAGAAAAAGAAAAAGAAATAGAAGCATAGTGATAAATCAGCTTGTCATAGTTCCCAAAGCTGCTACTGTCATTAATTTGGTGTCCAAAGGTGACGAGGATGATATTCTAACAGCTACTTGGCAATATTTGGTGTGTTTGACTGGTGAGTAAGATGTAAAAAAAAAAGAGAGAAGGTACGAGAATGAGAACAAAAAGGACACACCAAGAATAGAAAGGAGAAGGAGACAAGAGAAAGAAGCAGTCAAACAGAGAGGGAGAAAGAGTAGCGAGAGACAGCAAGAATGAGAAGGAAGTAATAAAGAAATAATAGCAATAAGATTGGTTATGGTGATAACAGCTCGTGAGAAGGCACTATTTTAGATTGTTCACATTATTTCAATTGGGTAAGCATTTGTTTATAGTCAATCCATATGTTTATAAAGTAACTATAATATGATGATGAAATTTATTTGGTAAAACAGTATATGCTTAGTAAGCGGGTATGAAAGAATAAATTCATGTGTGTTGTATTCGATGAAGGCAATAGTCGTGCGCGGGGGTGAAGATTGGCCATGGTGGTGTTGTCCTGTTATATGGTAATAGGTTTAGTTTGTTTGCAAATATCTTCGTTCCATATTTGGGTGATATGTATATAGATATATAAAACTTATGGTATCAGATGCATGTACATATGACAATCTTGAGTTGATATGTTGAACATGATTTTTAAGATATTAAATGCTAGTAATAAATCACTCTTTGGCTATTACTAATAAAGTGATCTATTCCGCCAACATGAAATTTATGTCGACACAGAGAGAAAACAAACATCAACATAGAATGAAATATAAGCGTAAGGAGAAGAATTTGGACACTTAACAGAAAAGATAAAAACATGAATTAATACTGTGCAACCAGAATAGAGCTCTATAAGAAAGGATTAAAGAACTTGAATGGGAATTGGTTAATTAGTGGATAAAACGGTTTAATCTTATAAGATATTTAGGAGTTACAATTTGAATAAAAGACTAAGGAATTGAAAGAATTTAACGTAAGTTATAAAGTGTATTTGGGTCCAAAATAATACTACTATGTTTACATGTATATGTATGTTCTAGGAGTGAGTATGTATGCATGTGTGCTCTGTACATGATGTCCGTGTGTGTAGCCCTGGTGGTGTATATCCATGATAGTATATATGTGATAGAGTGTGAGCATGTGTGTTCGTTTTTGAGGAAGGTAATATAAATACACGAATATGCATGCAGAGGTGGTAATCTAAATTCAATTAAATAGGTCTTGGGAATTTTGTGAGTGAGTGGGTTATGTATGCCCGTGTGTGTGTTGTAGTAGGAAAAAAAACATGAGAGTTTAGAAATGTAAAATGATCAGGATGGTGGATTGTAAAATCAGCTATGTGAGTAGTTAGGAAAAGAAGGAAAACGTAAGGAAATGAAAGAATAAGTTTAAGCTCAGCACTAAGATAAATTAACAGAAGATGGATAAATTTATATAAGAACTTACTTATGTTGCAGTAACTAGGAATGACTTGTTATTTTAGTTTAAGTTATTATGTTTGCAGTGACGAATGAATTCAAGGTTACAAGCTTGAGATTGAATTGATTTAAAGCTCGTATCGAGGTAAGTAGGATACCCGTCACACACACATTTCTACTTTGTTTCAGTTCGAGCTATGCACTATCTTTGTTGTTCGAGTTGATTCACTTTTGATTCTTTGTTCTTTATCTCCTGAATAAAGCAATTGCCTTCATTTATTGCACGCATTTCTACTTCGTTTCAGTTTGAGCTTTGTGCCTTCTTTCCTCTTCAAATTGATTCACTTCTGATTCTTTGATCTTTATTCTTTGAGTAAAGCACTTGCCCTTCCTAAATGTACGCTGTGACACCCAGACGGCAGGGTAAAATATATAGCCGTCCTGACCTTTAGGCCTACTATGTTATATGTATGTATCAATCGTTATCAGATGAATCAATTGTTCATCGATTGTTAGGCATACGCATCGATGCCAAGAATGCATAAATTGTTAGACATGTTTGTTAGGCAATTGTATCAGTGGCCGGCAAAACTCCGCAATTGTTAATTATATGTATCAATTGTTTATCACAGTTGTGCAGTTGTACTTAGATTCTATTCCGTATGATTATTACCTTCTGTTTCTACCAAATGCTTCATTGATATCCCATAAGTCATTCACAGGGTATTCTACTTAATGAGCTTTCTTTGCTCATTTTATTTGGTTTTGCAGAGGCCGAGGTTATTGAGCTGTCAAAGCTATATGGGATATAAGTCGTCTTGTGAGGTTGAGTCTTGTAATCTGCATGGTATTTTTTTTAGGATTCATACTAGTATTAGAGTTATGAGGGATTTTGGCTCTGGTATTATAGTGTAGACTTGTATTGAATGTATAGATTCATTAAAGTTTTAGAAGCTCTGATAGATGATTTGTGAAAATTAGATTGTTTTTATATTAGTATTAGTGTTAAGAAAGATTTTATGGACTTGTAATAAGTAATTAAAGTATTATATGAATTCATTAAAGTCTTTGAAGCTCTGATTGTTGATTTGGAGAATTAGTTTTATTTTGTACTATCTGATTGTTGATTTGGAGAATTAGTTTTATTTTGTACTATGGTATTAGAGCCTTGCGGGTTTAGGAAGGGTAATTTTCTTAGGCTCGCGACATCACGTCTTTGAGTTTAACCTGGTGAATTTTTGGGGGCGTGATAGAATGAGGGATCATTGCCTTCTCCCCCGCATTTCCATCAGGGCGCGGATGGATCATCATCGCGTCAAGAACATCGTGTTGAACTTGGTTACGTTGAAAATGATGCAAAAGCGGTGTTACCATCATTGCAGGTTGTTCCCGTGCCACAACCCACCAGGGTGCAACATGAGATCAATTTTAATGTGCAGCACGATTTTTCTTTTGATAGAAGAGCAAGCACATAGTCACCATTGCATATAATCACATTTTCTATGTAGAAGCAAAATAAAAAATAAAAAATAAACATTTTCTATGTAGAAGCACAGGTGCAAATGAGGTACATTTTGTAAAACAAGATAATTTTACGAGATTATTACGGTGCCACATGGGATAATGTGTGATGATCATTAGAGGAAACACACGAGGTTTATGTACATCAATTCAGTCATTGTGCTTATATAATTTGAATTGTACACATCACTATGGAGAAATCCAAATTAAATTGAGTTTAATTCTCATTGGGCAAACTTATATATGAATATATATGTCGCGCGAAGTTCTTGAACAATTTTCTTGCCGGAAAAAATACAAAAAAGTTTACTAGAAATCTAGTTGATGAGGGTAGAAAATATCCTTCAACCCGTGGAGCTCAGCTCTAGAAGTACTTAACCAGCAAAACAAAGGACCCAGGGTAGCCCTTAGGAGTCCACTCCGACGCTCAAATCAGTTATGGATCCCAAGAATAGCATATGAGCTAAAGAGCAAGAGCTCAAGATGGAGAGATTAGAGAGAGAAAAAGCAAAATAGCATGTTTTGTCCTCCCTTTACCTTATGTGAGCTCCTTCTATTTATAGAAATATATGTAGCTTAAGGAGTATCCCATGTTACGCTTTAGTCCAAGTCTTTTGTGATGTCGCCGGATTGGCATACTACGATAGTTTCAGGATTAGTTTCGTCTATTTACATAGAGCCCAATTTCACCCATATCAATAGTTATTAAATATAAGTCTAGTAGGAAGATACTGACGATCACCGCCAGTGAACAATTTCCAATTTTCATACATGGAACTTAAAAATCATTTAATAAGTTAATAATTGCCATGAAATCTCATTTTAAAACCAATTAGTACTAAGTAGAGTACTTAGGATCTTGTAAGGTAGTCTTAGAAATTATGATTTTTCTATGTGGGAATAATTACATATTCCAGCACCCTATCCCCACCCACGTTTGACCTGGTATGGAAAATCAATTTTAAATACGTGACTTGACATTGAAATGACTGAGTGAACAAAGTAAACTTTATATGTGAGTTGACATTAAGGTAGGTGAGAGATAATTCACACGTAGATAAATATGACTGAATTAATGGTCCAACTCTAAAACTATATTGAATAATCATGAGTTTGCCTTGCTAAATATGCATATATTATCATCTCTATTAGATGAGCATATAATATCATCTCACAAAATTGTCTCTTATCCCAAGTAATATTTCCTGTCTTCACAATTAAAAATAACGCCCAAGTCCAACAACTTCTGAAAAGGTCTATAGTTACCTTGAAATTTTTTTGGTTAGCCCAAACTAACTATCAACCCTAAAGATAATGAGTGGGCTCCACATATTGTAGGGTCCACTTGTATGTGAGTAGGCTAATGGTCAACCCGAGTTGACCAAATAAGTTGTCTAGTTACGTTGTATGTACTTCTAGTCAATTGGGACACCTTTTTCAAATAGATCACATACATCTGTGTCAAGAACGGATTTAAAATTTTTTCTTAGTGAAGACTATAACACATTCCAATGGATTTACAATCCAGTGACGTTGCAGTACTTCAAGCTTACATTGCTCGGCAAATGTCAAGCCAGTCTGCTGCGATATTGAATGACCTAGGAATGCACTGAAATCTAATCAGAGCGAAAGCTAGATTGAGAGGATCTGGAGATCACTCAAAATGTTACTTAGGTTTTAGTTATGCTTATTTGAAGGGATTTTTGCAGCTCTATTGTCTTCTCTAGGGGCGGATTCAAGAATTTATTCTCAGTGGAAACTAAAACACATAATTTTTTAACTATACGAGTATTTTTTTTTTTCAATAGAGGCTAATTAATTGTTTTAACTAAAAATAAATAGATTTTTTTTTAAAAAAAAATACACAGAATTTGTAACGTTCTTTTGAACCAGTAGAGGTTGCAACCCCACTAACCCGAACATACATACATCCGCCCCTAGTCCTCTCTAGCATCTGATTCCATAACGGCATGAGAACATCCACAACTTTTGCTTAAAAATAGACATTTTAGAGAATAAAAGCTCCAGCTACTGGCTTGCCAATATATTAAGCCTAATTAATTGGCGCAAAATACTTGAACTCGTGTTGAAAATAGTAGTGAATCCAAGTTATTCTAAAGTGAACATAAATCTTATACAAACTGATATGAGACGGGTTGCCACAAATTTTTTTTTTTTTTTAATCTCCCACCGTACCCTTACTTGCTTTTCACCCCATGAGATTCAATTATAGTCTCTTAATTACCAATAAGAGTAACTGACTGACGAGGGGGATCTCGAGCTGAAGTAAGATGCCCGCACCAAGCTGAGGTGGACTAATCCGAGCCAAGCCCAGCATATACAACTAATGCCCAATCTGGATGCTGATCCAACTTCACCCCGATCCTGAAAAACCCCAACCATAGCGCCAGCTGCCCTGATGGGACATAAAGTTTTGATGGGATATAAAGTTGCACCGCATTAAATGTTGTTAGGTCTGAATTTAGTATAAATAGAGCTTCACCCCTTCATTTCAGAGGTAACTCGTCATTAAATGCTCTCAGCTACCTTGTCAGCTCGGACATACTAATCATTCGCACGCCCGAGGAGAAAATCCGGGTCATCACCCCGCATTTTCCTTCATTTTTCATTGCACAGGTCAGGTAGCCGATCAGAAAAGTTTAACTCAAAGGCCAACCTGAAAAGTCCAGCTTGGCCAGAGTAGTTCCCAACCTCAAAGTTGAGATTTCAACCTCGACAGTTTGGCGCCGTCTGTGGTGACGGGAAGTTCTTTTTATCACTCTCTTCACCACTCATTGAGAAACCATTATGGTACAAACGAGAAGCCACAGCGCACCGGTAGAGGATTCGCCCAACCCGGATGGGGACCTCGAAACCGCGCAGGTGCCCAGCCAAAACCCAATCCCAGCCGACGTTGGAACGAGCCAACGTATACACTTAGCCACTCAAACCAACCCCATGGCAGATGGAGACCTCAACTCCAGCCTGCCGGAGATAAGGATGATGCTGAGGATGTTTGAGGAACTTAAGGAGTAGGTAGCCCGGCTAGCTGAGGGCCCTCTAGCTTGGCAAGAAGCTACGCAGCAGCCCTTGCGTCCACAGTTCCGCATCCCAGACCCAAGGCGAAAATGGACGCAGGACGAAGAGGGCTTTCTGGAGCCGATGGCGAGACCCGACGAGATTAGAGGTAAAAGGGCAGCTCAAGCCGACCCCGAGCAGGCCAAGACCGCGGCCACCATAACCAAGGTCATCAACCAGCTCGGCGTAAGCCCACTCTCATCCGAGGTACTAGCCACGCCACTACCCACCGGCAACCGGATGCCCAACCTGGCCGTCTATAATGGAGATGGAGACCTAGCCAACCACCTGCTCAACTTTGATCACCACATGACTCTGCATGACATGTCCGACCTCATGAAGATGAAGATATTCCCGACCACCCTGGTTGGCAATGCTTTGGATTGGTTCTAGGATCTTCGTCCCGGTTCAATTGTAAGTTTTCATCAGCTGGTTAAGGCTTTCCTGTCCCGCTTCACGGGGAGCCGGCGCGCCACCCACCACACTTCTACATTGCTGCTGGTGAAGCAACATAGAGGGAAACGTTTGAGGGCTTACATAGGCAGATTCAATGAAAAGTCCCTATGAATCCCCAACCTGGAGGACTCCATGGCGTTGATGGCTTACCAAAGTGGGCTCAGGTCGGGCCCCCTTACATCCTCATTGGCAATCGACCCCATGGATACTGTATCCGAGCTGATGGTACAAGTAGAAGGGTACATACACTCAGAAGAAATTCATCAGGCAAAGAGGGATGATGACCGAGGCAAGCAGCCCCAACAGCCAAAGCAGAGCCCCCGATTCACTATGTTCACTCCCCTTAACACCACAAGGGAGCAGATCCTGATAGAGATCTAGCACCAGAACCACCTGCCTCCAGCTCCAAGGATAAAAGGTCGACTTGAGAAGCGCAATAGAACCAAATATTGTCACTACCATATGGACTACGGCCAAACCACCGAAGAGTGCAAAGACTTGAAATAGGAGATCGAGGCACTGATAGCCCGATGTCATCTCCGGAGGTATGTAAATCAGCAATCGACCTGGAATCACGATCAAAGAGATAGAGAGAGGAGTCCACCCAGGCGCCAGGCTGGGGGCAGACGTTTGGCTGTGATTGAAACTATTGCACGATGATTGGCGTCAAGTAGAAAAATCTTGGTAGGCAGGAAGGGTTATGTTCGGGCTGGGAAGGAGTATGGACTGATGCCGAGTCCGGCCCCGGGGATGGATGAGCTCACCTTTTCCTCAAAAGACTTGGAGGGGGTGATATTGACCCATGACGACCCACTGGTAATCAGCGCTAAAATAGCTAACTTCACTGTGAAGAGGCTGATGGTGGACACCGGGAGCTCGGTAGAAGTCTTATTTCTCAGCGCTTTTGAGCAAATGGGGTTGGACAGGAGCCGACTCAGGCCATTGAGGGGCATTTTAGCTGGTTTCACCGGGCAAGCTCACCGAGCTGAGGGAGTCATCAACCTTCCGCTGAAGCTGGAAGACGGAGATAAGCGGGTTTCGATGCAAGCCAACTTCATTGTGATGGATTGCAACTCCACTTATAATGGGATCTTAGGTCGGGTAGCACTCAACCATTTTAGGGCCGTCCCTTCAACTTACCACCAGGCCCTAAAATTCCCGACCCCGGCCTGTACGGCCACCATTCGTAGAGCCCAGCTCTCAGCCCAGGAGTGTTATGAAAACTCCCTCCGACCCAAATATCAGGTTGGCTGGGGACCAGATTTGCCCGAGGAGAAGAGGGATGCTAAGAGAGGCAGCCCGGCTGAAGACCTTCAGGAGGTGGAACTCTCCGATGAAATAAAGAGAGCAAACATCGGAAGTGAACTCTCTGCCAACCTCAAGAAAGGTATAAGCCAATTTTTCCTAAAAAATGAACACATATTTGCATGGTCTGCCTCTGACATGACAGGTATTGACCCGGGAGTGATTGAGCATCACCTGAATGCCGACCCGAATTATTATCCGGTGAAGCAGGAACGCAGGCACTTCCATTATGATAAGCAACAAATCATAGCAGAAGAGGTGAACAAGTTGGTAGACGCCGGCCACATAAAGGAAATCCAGTACCTAACCTGGTTATCCAACGTGGTGCTGGTGACCATTGTGTATTGATTTTACTGACGTCAATAAAGCCTTCCCTAAGGACTGCTTTCTTCTACCTCGGATTGATCAGATGATGGATGCCACATCCGGGTTCGAGCTACTCTCTTTTATGGATGCCTTCAAAGGCTACAACCAAATCAAGATGGCTCCCGGAGACAAAAAGAAGACTGTCTTCACCACCGATAAAGGTCTCTACTACTATGAGGTCATGCCTTTTGGCCTCAAGAATGCTGGAGCTACCTACACTCGGATGGTGAACAAGGTTTTCAAAAATCAGATTGGCCAAAATATGCAGA
Source organism: Ehretia macrophylla (assembly GCA_037974665.1). Classification (NCBI taxonomy): domain Eukaryota; kingdom Viridiplantae; phylum Streptophyta; class Magnoliopsida; order Boraginales; family Ehretiaceae; genus Ehretia; species Ehretia macrophylla. The sequence continues at coordinate 77,089,878 of CM075780.1, read as the reverse complement.
TCTATGTAGATGACATGTTGGTCAATAGCAGAAGGGCGGAAGACCATGTAGCCGACCAGCTAAAGCCTTCGCTGTAATGGAGCACTTTGGGATAAAATTAAACCCGAAAAAGTGCGCATTCGGCGTCAAGACAGGAAAGTTTCTGGGCTTCATGGTCACAGCCCGTGGAATAGAAGCCAACCCGGAGAAGGTTCAAGCGATACTTGACCTGGCGTCGCCTACCTGCGTGAAAGACATTCAGGTGTTAGCAGGCAAGGTCGCGGCACTAAGCAGATTCATGTCCAGGTCGGCTGACAAGTGTGCTCATCTGTTCAAAATATTGAGGAATCCTAAGAACTTTGAATGGACTACGGAACGCCAGAACGCCTTCCAAGAGCTGAAAAGGTATCTAACTTCGCTACCCCTGCTATCCCGACCTGAGATGGGGAAGGAGCTGGTATTATACCTAGCATGCTCGGGGACAGTAGCGGCACTTATCCGAGAAGAAGGGAAGGAGCAGAAGCCGGTCTATTATGTCTGCAAAACTCTGCAAGGGGCCAAGGCGAGGTACTCCTCCTTGGAAAAACTTACCCTCGCGCTCATCACGGCAGTAAGGAAACTGAGCCATACTTTGATGCTCATCCAGTTAAGGTCATGATGAATGCTCCACTCAAGTCTATAATGCACAAGCCGGAGGCGTCGGGTAGGCTGTTGAAATGGGCAGTTGAGCTGAGTCAATTTGACATCATCTACCAGCCCAGAACAGCTATCAAAGCCCAAGCCATCGCGGACTTTGTGGTGGAATGCACTGGCCGAGCTGAGCATGACCCGGAGGACGTGTGGAAGATCCATGTGGATGGGGCCTCAGGGAAGTCTGGGAGCGGATCTGGGGTGGTCATCCTTGACCCAACCCGTCATGAGCACCAATACTCCCTCAAGCTCACCTTTCCTGCATCTAACAATGAAGCGGAGTACAAAGCGGTGATTGCAGGGTTGAAAATTACAGCTCAGCTCAGGGCACAGACAATCGACCTGAGTACCGACTCTCAATTGGTTTCTAGTCAGATATCGGGAGAGTTCGAAGCCAAGGACAGTACTATGTTAGCCTACCTCAACAGAGTCAAGAATTTGACCTCAGGGCTCAAAAGGTTCACGATACAGCAAATTCTGAGGGAGGAGAATATGAAGGCTGACGCCCTGTCCAGGTTTGCCTTGGGTGAGAGCCGACCTGCCCTGGTCCATGTGGAAGAAGTGTCCGAACCGAGCATTCAGTTGGGAGTGCAAGCCGTAGCCGAGCTCAATTTAAGCCCAGATTGGACCAAACCAATCGTGGACTACTTGGAGGGGGGTATGACCCCAGAGGATGAAAAAGCTACTCGGAAACTCACGAAACAGGCCTCAAGGTTTGTCATAATTGCCGGGTAACTCTACAAGAGAGCCTACACTTGGCCTCTCTTGAAATGTGTTAGACCTGAGGAGGGAAACTATGTACTCCGGGAGATCCATGAATGGGTATGTGGAAATCACTTGGGAGGCAAAGCTCTGGCTCGAAAGGCATTAAGGCAAGGCTATTTCTGGCCAACGTTAGAACAAGATGCCAAAGAGTATGTAAAAAAGTACGACACCTGCCAAAAGTTTGCCAATGTACAAAGGAAGCCAGCGATAGACCTCACGGTAATGATAAGCCCTTGGCCATTCTATCAGTGGGGTTTAGATATCATCGGCCCGTTGCCAACTAGTGTTGGCCAAAAGAAGTACGCCTTCGTAACGGTAGACTACTTCACCAAATGGCCTGAGGATGAAAATATTGTTAGAACCACAAAAAAGGCAGCCTGGGATTTTGTGTGGAAAAGCATTATTTGCCGATTTGGGGTGCCAAAGGCCATCGTTACTGACCACGGCAAGCAATTCGACAGTGCATACTTTCGAGGAAAATGTGTTGAGATTGGAATCGACCTCAGATTCTCATCTATTACTCACCCTCAAAGTAATGGCAAAGTTGAAAGGACTAACCAAATCATTTTGCAGGGCCTGAAAACCAAGCTGGAGGAAGCAGAGGGCCAGTAGGCATCGATTCTTCCTAATGTGTTGTGGGCTCAGCGGACCACCACCAGCTCGGCAACGAGAGAATCGCCCTTCGAGCTGACCTTCGGTACTCAAGCGGTGCTGTCGGTGGAGATCAGGTCTCCGACCAGTAGAACCCTCCACCATGATCCAGAAATAAATAGAGCACTGATCCGTGAAGAGCTCGACCTAGCCGAAAAGCTCCGAGCTAAAGCTCAAATCAGGATGCTAGCTAGCAAAGCTGCCATGCAAAGAGCCTTCGCCAAGCGGGTCAAGCCTAAGCCTATTAAGGTTGACGACCTCGTCCTCAGAAAGGCTATCTTTTTGCCGCACTCGAGCAACAAACTCTCTCCAACCTGGGAGGGACCGTACGAAATCGAGAAACAAGTCCGACCCGGGACCTTCTACCTCTGCGAAAAGAACGAAAAACTATTGAAGAATGCATGGCACTCAGAGCACCTGAAGTGATATTTTGTGTAACGGCCCCGAACCGGAATTTCTTGTAGCGGCCCCAAGCCGGAATCTCTTGTTACGGCCCCGAGCCGGAAACTCTTGTAACGGCCCCGAGCTGAAATCTTTGCTAAGGCCCCGAGCCAAAGCATCGCTTGTAATCGGCTCCCGAGCCCAAGTACTTCATGTACAATCTCAATGCAAACATATTTTGTAAACCAGTGCATTGCCCGACCCGGGCCCAAGTGTCTCAGCTACTGAGCTACTCCCGACTCATTTTAACGCGGCGGTCACACTTAATTACGAGCTAAATGATTCAAGTAAACCAGCTTGGACTAGGTTCCAGCTCGGGTATAGTCAATAATAATTTGATTAGATTTGTCAGTTCGGATTAAGGTCCAACTCGGTCCAATCCGGCTTCAGGTCGGTACGTTAGTTTGGGTCTAAACTCGAACTCAGCGTTTGTCAACATTAGTTTTACCAATTTTAAATCGGACTGACGAGTCCAGGTCGGCGACAATTATATAGTTGCCCAGTTAACCAGCTCGGATTAGGATGACAATTCATTAATCACGTCCAGCTCGGTTCTTTATATTTAAATTAAGTTTGAAAGGCCCATTATATTGGTCCGACTCCACTTACTTAAAAAATCTGCGAAGAGAAAAGTACATTCGTACAAACTCAAATAAAACGCAAAACAGTCATTTCATTAAAAATGCAGAGTTACAAGAAGCCCAACCTGGGCGAAAATTACAAAAGCTCGACCCGAGCGATTACAAAGTTTACTTAGGAGTGGCGGTGGAGGTGGTGGCGTCGGCTTCATCCCCGACCTGGTCCATGCCCTTCTGGACAAACTCTATCACCTCCTTGGCTTGGGACATTAGGTCGGTCGGTAGCTCAGGAATCTCCTAGAACTCTTGGGGCGAAGCCTCCAAGATCTCAGTGTAATCATTCTTGGTGGCAGGGAAGAAGGTCTTTGCTCTCTCCCCAGCTGCGACTTGGCCTCGGAAGTAGTATTCCAACTCGGCGTATTGGGCCATCACCCCACCCTCCGTAGCTAGCCAATCCACAGCCTCTTGGCTGGACTTAAAGGCTTCTACTACCTTCTCCCCTCGCGGGCTGACCCGATCCAAGAAGTCCTTAAGTTTTGCCTCGGTCTTGCGCTTGTCTTTTTTGAAGCGCTCGACATCCGTGGCCGCGGCCTTGCACCGGGACTTCTCCGCCTCGAGCTCCTTCTTCAGGCGGACGATCTCCGTTGCATCTGATTTTTGCCTCTGGGAAGCATCCTCCCTTAAGGCCTCCAGCTCGGCTCGGGAGTCGATGAATCATTGCTCAAGCTCGACGCAGTGAGCCTGGGCTCGGGCGAGCAAGCTAGGTGCCGTAAGGATGTGGGACTCGGCCTGCACAAAAGATGACAAAATGGTCAGCCAAGCCAAAAAACTTAACCATATCAATGCAGTAAAATATATCTTACCGTGACTATGACCGTCCTCAGGTTGAGCGAAAGCTACTCCACCGGGACCGATGCCAGCTTGCGATCGCGGGCGACCTTGGCTGCCTCTACGAAATCCTTATTGAGAGGGCTTACCTCCGTGGCCTTGTCTTTCTCGAAGTACTCAGGCCGGGACCGTTTTCTATTGTCAGGGCGGGATGCAGAGCGCTCAGGGATCGCCACGTCCGAGCTTATTTTTTGGTCTGGGGAGACGCCGACGTCCCCTTAGAAAAGACCTCAGGCCGCTGCCTCTGCTCCTGAGGGACGGAGGAGCCCAAGCCAAACCAGGCAGAGACCTCGCCGCTAGCCTCATTCTTTCTCTTCATCTGGGCATACGCGAGCTTCCACGTATCCGCCATATCTGCAAAAAGTAAGGAAGAGATGTGAGAAACAACCCGAGGCAAACCGAAGGGAACGACGGTAGACAATGAGATGGGGATGTCGGGTATTGATCCTGCTGACTGACCCTCTTCTAAGCTGGACTCCACATTCTCTTCGGGATCGGGAAGAAGGTGAGGGTGCTCCCTCCTCAGGTCGGGCTCTCTCCCGAGCAAGTTGGATCTCCAAATCCTATCCCACCTGAGGATACTGTCGATATCGATCAGCATACCCGGATCGAGTCTCAGCACCCTGACTTCGGCCAGCTCCTCTGCTGAGAGCTTGGGGTCGTCATTCACGGTCTTTTTTAAGGAAAGATTCCAATCCACTCTGAACCCCGGGTTCACGGCCGGCTCGACCCAATAGTAGTTGTTGTGCCAGCCCTTGTTGGAGGAGTACCACTTGGTGAATATGTCGTTGTCGACCCGAGCTACGAAGTGGAACCATCCTGGGTGCTTCGGGTTGGGCTTGCAGACAAAGAACTGCCTAAATTGACGCAGGGTAAGCTCTATCTTCCTTTCAAGGTAGAACACATAAAACGCCACCATCACGGCCTAGCCGTTAGGTGACATCTGACCCGGGCTCAGCTCAAAATAATCCAAAATGTTGGCGATGAAGTCGGGAAGTGGAAGTCGGATGACATCGAGTACGAGGTCATAGATGGTGAAATGGTCAGGTGGAGGATAGCAGACAGGCTCGGTCTGACCTGGCACCTTCAGCTTGTGGTGTTGGTCCACCGACCAGTCCCTTAGCCTAGCATTAGACATTTGGACGGTAGAGTGGCACTCGCGCCTACAATAGGCGAACAACTGCTCTATCCTCTTTCCCCGAGCCGATGAGCCGCTGTTTATAGCCGAGCTCCAAGGTTGGACCGCCCTAACGGGAACTGCTTCAATCGGCTCCTACGCGGAGAATCCAGCTAGGCACTCCTAAGGTATCTCAACTCCCTCCAGCTGGTTCAGTGGCTCGTCATCCTCCCTATCTCCCAAGTCATCCAGGTTGGCTAAAGGATTTACCTCGGCTTCCTCTTGTACTCGCCTGACCTCGATCACTTGGCAATCATCATCACTCTCCCTGAGCCCAGATTACCGAGATGATTCTTGAGATGCACCTTTGATGTCATTCCCATGCCCTCTATCTGAAGTCGACTCCGAGCTCGACGGATTCTCATCCCCTCCATAGGACCTCTCCTCCATCACTTGGGAATCCTCCGACTTTGACCTCCCTATCTTGTTTACAAATTAAAATATGTGCAGGAATAACTAAAGGGAGTCGGGACGTACCTACTGCTCTAGTTGTCGAAGACGACCTGACCTAATTTGCTTCGAGCTGAATACCGCGAGAAGATATTTTTCGAGCTAAAAATTTTCGACCACTCCGGTATCCGACTTGAAAGCTCTGAACTTTGTATGCAAAGTATGAAATGAATCTCGGATGTCGAGGCCCTATTTATAGGCAACTCCTATAACCACCTCGGGAATCTCAAACGTCGCGTCTCGTCATAACTGCCAAGTGACATGTTAGCCATCTGAAGGGTATACGACGCTGACATGGCCATCCCCACTCTGCCGGAGTCGGGCACCTCCAGCTCGGGAACAACTCCCAAATCTAGATCTTACCCTCTCGATCTCGACTTGGGGAGGGGGGGGATTGACGAGGGAGATCCCGAGCTGAAGTAAGATGCCTATACCGAGCTGAGGCGGGCTAATCCGAGCCAAGCCGGACATATTCAGCTAATGCCTAACCTGGATGCTGATCTAACTTCACCCCGACCCCGGAAAACCCCGATCTCAGCACCAACTGCACTGATGGGACATAAAGTCTTGATGGGACATAAAGCTGCACTGCATTACATGTTGTCAGGTCTGAATTTAGTATATATAGAGCTCTTCTCCTTCATTTGAGGGGTAACTCGTCATTAAATGTTCTCAGCTACCTTGCCAGCTCGGATATATTAATCATTCGCACGCCCGAGGAGAAAATCCAGGTCATTACCCCGCCTTTTCCTTCATTTTTTCTTGCGCATGTCAGGTAGCCGATCAGAAAAGTTCAACTCGGAGGCCAACCTGAAAAGTCCAGCTCGGCCAGAGTAGATCCTAACCTCAACGTCGAGATTCAGACCTCGACACCGACTACTAGGTTATTCTAAATCTTGGAATATCACGAAGAATTTGGTTGCAAATCCATTCAAAAGGTACCAGTTGATGTTCAAGCCATTCTTAATTTGGTCAACAAAACATTCTGCTTTTGGCTTTTTTTTTGAATATAAGAATATTAGCTAGGTCTCAAGGGTACTGAATTCTCTGGCCTTGATCGTCTGATTGGTGATTATTGATTTTGATGAATTCGAAGGCGTAAATAGCAAAAATAATGAACATATAGGATCTTGACTTGGGAAGACTTATTAACTATTAGAAAAGTGAGATAATTTTCATACCATTTTATTTAAGGAATAAGACATCCAAGTCCTCAACATTTTAACATTGGAACAATTAGGTCCTTTAGTTTTTAAAAACCTCTTGGGAGGTCTTTCACCAAAAGGTAATTTAGTCTTTTCAAAATAATAATAAAAAAAAATATGTTACTTTAAAACTAACCTCATATATTTAATAAGTTATACATACACCCAAAATTAAAAAAAAATAACCCCAAAAAATTAACAAATTATTTTCATACCATTTCATACAAACTTATTTTAACAACTTCAACCCAACACCACCACCACCACCACCATCACCACCACCACCAACACCATCACCACTGCCATATTAACAAACCCACTACTTTATCACCAACCCCACCACACACCATATGTACATACAAACTAATTTATACACACATTAAACAAAACGAAAAACTAATCTATATACAACTTAAAAAAAAAAAAACTAATTTGCACACACATACAGATTCATAGTTTGGGTGTTGGTCATTGTGGGTGGGGCTGCAACGGGTTGGGGGGTGAGGGTAGAGAGATTGAGATGGGTTGAGGGGACAGGGTGTAGGGGATGCGATTTTTTGGGATGGGGGTTGTTAATGTGTATTTGGTAGCAATGGTGTTGATGGTGGAGTTGGTATTGATGGTTGGATTTGTGTTGTGGTTAACATTAGAGTTGGACTTGATGGGTGGTGATTGTGGAGTTGGTGTTCATGGACTATGTATGTGGTGTAGTGATGGTGATGTTAATGGTTGGATTGGAGTTTATATATAGGTATGTTAAAATTAAATTTATGTAGTGGTGGTGGTGGTGATGTTAATGGTGGAGTGTGGTGTGTGGTGGAGTAGGTGATATTAATGGTGAAGTTGTGAGTTTATATATGATGGTGGTGGTGGTGGTGGTGTAAATGGCAGTGATAGGGTGAGTTTGTAATTTGTTATTTTTTTTTAGATGAGTGTATAATATATTAAATTTATGAAGTTGGTTTAAAATTATTTTATTTCTTTTATTCAATTATTTTAGAAGAAGACCATATTACCTTTTGGTGAAGGACCTTTCAAAAGATTTTTAAAACTGAGGGACCTAAGTGTCTCAATATTAAAATAACGAACATATAGGATCTTGACTTGGGAAGACTTATTAACCATTAGAAAAGCGAGATAAATTTTCATACCATTTTATTAATGCCTAGATAAGAAGATATGAGAAATAGTCAAAGAACAGACACGACTGTAACAACCGAGTCGCTATCTCATTAATGTTACGCGTCTTAGAGTGAAAAATCACCATCCAAGTCTCCCTTATAAATTAATGACCGTCTCTTTTACCATCATAATGTATTAAATATAATTTAATAATTGTGAATTATTAATACATTACATATATGTATATATGTATATGATCATAATATCATTTTCACACTGTTTTTGACTCTTTTTTTTTGGGTTTCAGATGAGACGTTGGAAGGCATGAGAAAAGGAAACAGTTGAATATAAATTCTCGCATGGTATATGTCTTAATCTATTCATGTAATGATCTGATTCAACATGTTTAATTTCATATCGGCTAAGTAGAGTTGTTTTTTTTTGAAAGAGTTGGGCTTTTATTTTGTTAGGAGGGTAAAATTGTCTTTAGGCTTTAATTATGAGGGTAGTTTAGTAATTATGAATTTTTGTTTTAACAGAATTCTAATTCTGTTAAAGTTGACCAAAATCAAGGGTTACTAAATGAAATTTTTAAAAGTGAGGGTTAATAAGTGTCACAACATGTAAATGATAGGAGTACAAAGTGGATTTAACCTTTTTATTTATTTATTTATTATAGCATTTAAAGATATTTAAAACCATTACAAAAAGACTATAAACCTTTGCAAATAACTTTAACTGTTGCATATGCTCTCATTACAAATTCAATTGCAACGATTTTTTTTTATAAAGTAATAAGAAATATTTTAAAACCCTTGACAAAAAGTATTTTAATGTGCAATTAATAGCAAAAAATGATTAATTTTTTTTTTTTTATCGTTGCAAAAAAATTTAGTTTATACAATGGTTAAAATAACTATTATAACAATTTTTTTCTTTTCTTTTATAAAAAGATTATTTTCATTTTCAAATTAAAATCTTGAAAAACTTACGAGTGAAAGTTACAACCCTCACTATTAATGCACTACTCACACATTTACCGATCCAGAAAGATTTCGGTTGGCAAGAGAAACATCATTTGGAAGAAGGCACTTGCGCTTTTGGAGCAAAAAGCCAGTTTTATCATGTCAATGTATACTCTTCAATATTACTATGCCATATGGTACTCAAAGTAATTGAGGCATTTCCAAGATCACATGTTAAAAGGGTACTATTAGAGATCACATGTTAACGACGTGTTAGAGTATATAATTATTATCCCACATTGATAATTTATAAATTCTACCATACTACCATATAAAATACTAGATTATTCTATCTAATATTGTTTGATTTTAAGTTAGACTCTTTTCTTTATTTTTTTGGGTATAACAGAGACTGAAACCATAATTCGAATGCAAAATCTCTTATTACAATAAGTTATTACTTAATCACTTCATCTAACTCTTATATGTGTAGACTATTTTCTTTTTAACACAAACAAATTGATCAATATTCCTAATTCCCGGAGCATTTAAAAAGCAAAGTCGATAGAATGTGACTTCATTGTCTTTTTTAAGGTCGTTGAATAAAATTTCCATCTGTTTAAAATTTGGTTCATAAATATTTGTTCCATTATCCGATAATTTAACATGTAGTTGGCTTTTGCTTTCAGGTTTGTTTTTTCAGACAATTTGTTAGTTCGGTTCCAAAAGTTGATTACTTGACCCTAAGACATGGATTTGTCATGGTAATTTTTTTTTTCAATCTTCATTATTTCAATTATATAAGAAATAGGGTTTAATCCTGATTTTCTCCCATTTATATATCATAGACCGAATGAATATTTTTATTTTTTTTCATAAAGAAAAAAGCAAATTAGGATTATCATTAATCATTTTATTTTACTACACTTTCCATCTAAAATAGAATATCACTATCAAAATTGAATTGTATATCTAAACTAATCCTATGAAGACAATATGCTCCAAATGTGTAAGATTGCTAGTTCGATATGACAAGGGAAAAGAATGCTATTGGTATCCTTACCTCATGATTTATCAAATATTTTAATAGCAAATAATTCAGAGATTAAAGATTTAATTTGGAGGCAGTTTGTTTATCAATGATGAACTTAAAATTTAATTGTATTATCAGGCGCATTTGGCACCTCATAGCCACACAAAATTTGATTTCCAAAATTAAATCAAAAGACCATTGGAAGAGGATTTCAAAGTGGATGTAGAAATCTGGTTAGTTGAATATATATTTTTCAAATTATCTTTTATATTAACCTCTTCACATCACTAATTTGAGTGTGAAAGTGTTTTTGAATCAATATTTACTAAAAACAATCAGAGAATTCTGTAGCCATTGGGATACTTTTCCCACTTGCTGATTTCCAAAATTGTCTTTTTCGATCTATTAGCTAAGAAGCATATACTTTGTCTCCAAGCACTTTTTGCGATATGTCCTAATAATTAATATAGTGTTGTCTTTTTTTTTTTTTTGGTTGGGAATCATACGTTCTATTATATTTAACCAACTTTTTATGGGGAAAAATTATTATATGATACATCATAACTAAGAAGCTGAAACATGCAAACTATGTGGTAAACATACTAATAAATTTACAGGTAAATGATTTATTAATATTTTTTCGCTAACCAATATGCCAAGAAATTTGCATCACGAAGGATATGTTAAAAGTAATAAGTGGGATGAGAGCGAGCGATAGCTTAGTTGATAAATTATTTAATGAGAAGTTCAAGGAAATTTCCTTTTAAAAGATAATAATATAATTGAGGTTATTCTAATACAATATAGTTTTGCTTTTGGGCCAATGCACAATAACGTCTTAGACCAACTCCAACAACTCCTATTTTTTTCCTATATTTAGGGAATTTGAAGTATTTGGCTATATTTACAGATCCACTATTTTAGTGTCACTCTAGCATCTCCCATATTTTTAACTAATCTCTTATTTTTAGGAATCCATATTTCAGTTTCATTGCAACAACTCCTCTAGTTTTAACTGATCTCTTATTTTGACACCTTTACTGGTATGAGGATTAGATATGGGGTATATTTGCTCCCCCAATTTTGGGATAAGAATAGGGGATTGAAGCTCCCTTAAAATATGGGGATGAAGAGTTGTTGGATCAACTTAGCTCTAAGAGCACCCATAAATTTAAGGGATTTGGGCTTTGGGGGGAGCTATTGAGCTCCCCTTAAGAGTAGGGTAAAAAGTTTTTCTCATGTCTGAAATTACTTTTTCAAGTATCAAATCTAAATCGCAATCTAAGCTAGGAACTTGGACAACTTGATTTGGTTGAGTCTAAACTTATTTAAATTACCTAAGTAGTTGGGTTTAAGAGATGATTCACCTACACGTTTTGTTTTTATTGTGATTACACAAATGCAATGAACATCAATCTTGTAGGAATTGCATGCTTACATGGAGATGTTAGCTGCAATAAGCCAATAACTAGACAGAAACAAAAGCTTGTTGTCCACCACCTGTTCAAAAAATAACCTGAGTCAATCTAACAGCTCCTCCATTGAGACCATTGCATGATAGTGAAAAATAATAAGAAACAACTCCAAATTTAAACCAGCTTTTTTGTTATGCCACAAAGGAGGAAGCTTCCCAAGCCTTTATCCATGCTCAAACCTCCTAGGAGTAGTGCAAGACTTCAAGCTAAAACACATCTTGTTGCTAGTGCTATCAATGAGAAGAATGAAAGAGACTTCACTCCTCCTCTTGATATGGATGAAGCATTTTTCACCTCAAGTCAAGAATCTACTCAAAGTCCAAACCCTTGCTTAGGAAATCTTGATGCCTTTTGCTCTCCTCTTGCTAATCAAGGTTTGGGTCCTTCTTCTCCATCTCCTTTTGACTCTTCTACACCTATTTTTCCTAATTTTACAGCTGCAAATTTTTCTCCATTAAATCTCGTTGTTCAATTGGGTTCAAATCCTAACTATGCATAATTGGGAACACCTTCTTCTTACAACGTTAATCAAGGAGTTGCTTCTCAATCCATACCATTTCCTTCACCTCTCCTTATTCTTTCCTCTTTTATTCTACCCCCATTCACTCTTTAGTTATCTTGGGCAGTGGTAGCCCTCTAGTTGCCATGACAGGGGTTGTTTCGACAACCACTCAAGCTGAATTTTTAGCTACACAAGCTAAATTTTCAGCTACCTTACCTAGTTCTCTTTTGTCTCCTTGGGGGTGTCTCTTACCCCTCCATTTCAATTCCTTCTTCCTCTCCTCTTCACCCCTCTCGATTCCCCCTTCCCTCGCAACTTTATTGTACTACATCAAACTTATCAATGTCTATTCTACCCACTATTACTTCTATCCCATTGACTTCTCAAATGCACACTTCTAGTGCTTGTCCTGCCCTCCATCCAACCTCAATGTTAGGTCCTCCTCCCAAAAATGCACCCAAAAAGTCTAGTTTCAATGCCCACCTCCAAGCTCCCTCAACCTCAAATTGGAAGAATATGTTTTTGGAAAACTTGAATCAATCACTTTCTTTAAGCAAAGTTGGGGATTTTGAGATCATTGAAGGTAAGAAAGTTGCTTGTCCACTCCAAAATGTCTATGATATCACAAAGCCTCATTGGAGAAGATGCTTGATAGGCCAATTTTTTGGTAAGCTCCCACCTTTCTTTTTGATTAAGAAAATTGTTGACACTGGGTAGAAGCCATTTGGTAGTGTTGAAATTCAAACTCTTGTAAATGGATTGTTTCTTTTCAAGCTTGATTGTGAGCAAACTTGTGACAAAATCTTGGAGCAATTATGGCATGTCAATCACCATCCTCTACTCTTTAGAAAATATGATCCCAATATTCAACTTGTCAATCTCACTTGTGATAAAGTCCCTATTTGGATGAAGCTCACAAATGTTCCTTTAGGATTCTGGTCCAAAGAGGGCTTTAGCTACATTGGTAGTAACCTTGGTACTCCCCTACAAATGGATTATATTACGGAGTCTAAGTCTCATCTTAGCTATGCTCGGATTTGTGTTGAGATGAAAATTGAAAAAGACATGTCAGATTCTACCTATGTCAAGCTCAAAGATAGGTCTATTGCGGAGATTAACATTGAGTACTCTTGGAAGCCATCTCGGTGCACACATTGTAAAGTTGTTGGTCATACTTTTGCGATTAAATTGTGCTAAAGCTCATGCGGTTTAGGAACAAGAACAACCTATTAAGCCACCTTCCGAATGGCAAGATATCTCCAAAAAAGTTTCAATTACAACCTCTAAAAATCCACAACCGCAAATTGGTTCTCCACCGCAAGCTGTTCATTCTCCACCACAATTTGGTTCTACACCGAATAGGAATGTTACTACCAATAATGCAAGTGTTCTTGATAATGCCTCATCCTCAAAGGATTCTTAACCACAAGTTGCTCACTCAAAGAATAGGTTTGAAGCCCTCAATTTTTTAAATTCTAGTGATGTTGTTGAAGAACAAGTATTGGTGCCACTCCAAGGATCTTTATCTCAAGATATCCATGCTTTTATGAATACCTTTTCCCCCTCCATAGCTACAAATAATCCCTCGTATGCCACGGACCATTTGGGATCTAAAGAGCCATCGGATTCTCGACCTTCATGATGATTCACATTTGCGGATTTGTTGCTCCCTTTTGGTTGTATTGTTGTCTACCCTTTAGTTGTCTCCTTCATGATAATCCACTAGTTTTCTTGTATTGATGCTAGCCTAGTTTGGTGTAAGTTGCCTTTGCAGGAGCAATTTCCTTGTATCTTTTAGGTTTCACACTTCTATTTTTATGTTTTTCTAGCTTGGGCTTCATGGATATATTCCTTTTTTGGCTAGGTTTGCATTTGCTTTCTTTGTTGATTGGTCATTTTGACCCACCTATGTGCTTTTCTTTTATGAAATACAAAATGCTTAATTTGCAAAAAAGAAAAAAAAAATGAACATCAATCTTAAGTTTATTCCGGTAAAAAATCTTTTTTATTTTTTTAGATTGTAAGGGAGCTAAGTCTAATTAACTAGATGGGGATGAGCCTAGGGAATTGCTTATATGCTTCCATATATACTAATTTATGCATGAGCACTTTAAAGTAATTCACTTCTATCATTTCTATAGCCTACTCTAAAGATATGAGTAATAATAAATGTTGACACGAACTTAAAATGTGAATACACTTTCTTTTTAATTCTCAATAAAAAAGAAAAAGAAAAATTTAAATTTAAATTGAAAAGATATGTGCAAATTGAAATAAAGCAGGACTAATTAAGAACATTTTCATAACATTATAATAAGGATTCAATTATTATGAACGGCCTATTTTTTTGATACAATGGAGGTAAAAATGGTTGTTCAAACTCAAAATTTGATTAAAATAGATCACTATTTGATTATATTATCCAACTCTTGTGCGTAATTATTCATATTATTTTATCATAAATATATTAAATATGTCTCAATATTCATTCCCATATGTATTGATAAATATAATTGTCTTCGAAATTCGATCATTCAACCAATGAATGAAAAAAGATGAACCCCATGTTGTAGGACCCAAGTTTTTAATTCTGGCCGAAAGTGCGAATTCTTACTGTAAGATCAACCCTGAGCTAAGCTTAGACCTAAAACGACTCCGCCAAAAACAATTAAAAAAAAAAAAAAAAAAAACCTAAAACGACAACAGACACTTAAGAGCCGCACAACAAAATCCAGAGTTTTTTCTGTGTCGCGTCAATTTCCTAGCAGCTGCCATTCTGCCCACCTTGTCTATCCTGTCTACTACTGCCCACTGTTTCCTTCCTTCTTTCACACCTACAATTTTTGTCCATGTATATATATACACCTTTGTGAAGCATAAATATTGCAATCAATATCTTCAGTTGATATAGAAAGAGATAAATCAAGATGGTGATAATCCAAGGTGATATAGGGAAGCTAGGTAGACAATGCTATGCAGTGTTTTGTTTAGGGGTGTTGCTCATATCAGTAGCCATAGCCCACTATGCTCATGCTGATGATGAATCGAATCATCACCATCGTCAATGCACCAATCAGAGGCGTCTTCGAGCCTTGCATGGTCCTCCTCTTCGTCCGAGTCAGAGTTACTAGAGGTTCATGCAATTATTAGTAACCAAGCTTACTTGAAGAAATTTAGGAGAATATATATATTTTTTTTCATCTTTTCACCTTGTTTTATGTATTTAGAAGATATTTCGTGTGTATGTAATTAATGGAGTAGATGATTTTTAGTAAGAATAAGTATCGTTGGTGTTTGATGTGTTCAAGATCATTTTTGGCATGCCATCAGTTAGTTTTTCGTCAGTTAGGAGGTCGGATAATTGGATTGTTGATTTCATTATTAAGAGCAAACTAGATTCTAATCTGAATTTTAGACTGGATTTGTAACTTGTCAAACCAATTGGCTAAGATTCTCAATTTTGATATGACTCCAGTTGGAATTGGTCAAACTGAGATATATATATATTTTTTATCTTAATGAATCCTTTATTTTACGACCAAAAAAAAAAGTATAGTTGTCAAATCTATGTACTCACCCCTGCCTAATAATAAAGTTTAATTTAATTTGGTAGGATTTACTTTGTTTCGTGTATTTCTTTGGTCTAGGTCTAGAAATGTTCAATAGAGACTTATTAATTGTTTTGTTATAAGACATGGATAATTTGCTCTCTTTTTTCACTTTATTTTTTTGGTCGAAATAAGACATTAGGTAATCACATATTCTCTTAATTAAAAGCACTTTTTTCTCGAGACCATGGGTAGAGTAATTCTTACACGAGTAGGGACTACTGCAGCCGATTTAACTTTAATTTTTGTTTAAAAATGTGTATATTTTAAGATATTTTTAAATTAAAATATCAATTTAACTTCTCGTAAAGAAAAATTATATATATATGAATTAAATTATATGATTTTTAGCCTCACAAAAATTCTGGATTCGTTCATGCATTCGACGATTGCTTTGTGAAGATCTCGACTATTGAAACCTATTGCATACTAGTCCAGGTTAGATCTTTGCTATTCATGGAATAACTCCTTTGATTCCTTTTCTTTCTCTTTTTTTTGTTTTTTTTTTTTGTTTTCATTTAGCAGCATCTCTGATACAATGGCGTCTTACATAGAGGTAGCCATAGTTTTCGTAATCGCACGATTCGCGATTGTATGATTCGGTTCAATTTAAGTAAAAAATGATACGAATCAGTTAGTGAATCATTAATTAGGGTGAATCGGTAAGTGAATCAAAATAAATCGTACCGAATCATACGATTCGACGAATCGGTCACAATTCGGGTCAAAAAAACAAAAGCCAAAAAAGTCCAAAAATCAAAGAAAACGAAAGAGCCACTTCAAAATTTTTCAATCAACATACAATTGGTCCATTTTTTAAAAACATAAACAAACAAAATTAAAAAAAAAGTAGTCTTGGGAAACTCAATTGAGTGGCTAGCTGATGCTTAAAAGTCTTGCCTTTTCAGTCGTTGCTTTTGCATGGTCAAGAGTCAAGACAACAACTTTGCATGATTAAATCAACTAAAAACTATTCTGAAAATGTAATATATCAAATATTATTTAGTTTTAAATTTATGATTGAATCGATACGATTCACGATTTGATATGATTTATGATTAAAAAAAATGAGATTTCGATTCACGATACGATTCACGTTTCGCGAACTATGAAGGTAGCTAGCAGAAACAATTTGTTAGTTCCTTGGTTTTATTGACCAAAAAAATAAAAATCCTTGTTTTCATGATAGAAAACAACTACTTCGCTGCTCAGTAATAAATTGCCACAATTAATAGCTTTTTCTTGGTCAAAACATAACTTCATTGCACAAGAAAAAATTACAAAGGTTATCCAAACCCTACCGGGTGGATATCACAATTGAGCAGATATATCAGACGTGACGCTATAATTAATAGTTAACGGAACTTAATATTATCAGCATAGTTTTCTTTTCCATCACCCTAGATTAATTTTACTTCAAGCAAATATGAAACCAATATCCAGTATTTCTTTTATACTTCGAGATTTGTAGATTTGGAATGAATTTTCAAATAGTTCTACTTAAGGTGAGTTTTTCCTTATTAAAAAAAGAAGAAGCAGCAATTCAATTGGCTTTCTTCTTCCAGCTCTTTGTGGAAGAGGATTTAGATTCTGTTTGGCCTAGCTGTGAAAATTTAACTTTTGAGTTGTAGAGTTTTTGTTAGAAGTGTTGTTGAATAAAAGTCGTTGACTGTTTCGCCTATATTGAAAAATGTTGGACTTTTAGACAATTTTGAAGGCAATGTTGGACTTTTAAAAATATAGAAGGGTATATTTCAGAAAGAAAAAGAAAAAAATAACTTCACGCATTATATTAAAACAATTTTTCAAAAGTTTTTTTTCTGAAAATCTCCAATTTGGAGTTTCTTATTTTTTAGGTTTTTTCATCTTAAGTTTTTCCTTAGAAACTATTTTAGAAATGGGTCAAATAGATAACACTACAAAAAAATCTGTCAATAGCTACGATTCGTCACCTTTTCGTTGCCAAAACAGCGACGAAAAGTTCCATCCATGAATAGTGACAATTTTGAGACGGTTTGGTAACAACATAGGTATTTCATCTCCAAACTGTTTCCACTGTCGATGATTTCGAGACGATTTTACAAATCGTTTCTAAATAATCGCCAATAGGAAATGGTTTGGAAACGATTTATCTATGTCGTCTCCAAACCGTCTCCGAAAAGGGTGAGGGACCCACTGGCCCTTAGTCCAGTTCTATTTCCGCTTGTGACCATCCCAAATCAGATCCACATGTGTTCAATTTTTCGCATATGTCATGTTCCACACATCTTCAATTATTCACGTGTGTCTCACATGTGTTCAATCTTCTATATATATTAGTCTACCATTTGTGTTAAATCTTTCATGTGTGACCCATCTCAAAAACTAGGTTCACATGTGTTCAATCTTCCACGTGTAACTCTTCTCAAAATCAAGTCACACGTGAGGGGGACTGTTAGAATATACACTTATCCCGCATAAAAAAAATCATAAACTCTTATACTACCTTATAAGATGCTAGGCTACTTCACTTGACACCAATTGATTTTAGGATGAAACCTCAATTATCTTAACAAAAAAGTGTTCAAACTCACCCAAGGCGTAGCTATTTACTTCATTTGGGTTGAAAGAAATCAAAGATTATTTGTTAATGCCGCCCAATCTGAAGACCAATTTTTTGTTAGAATTAAAAATAGCTTACAACTTAGTGTAAAGTGCTGTCAAAAATTATTTTGTGATATCACACTCAATAGATTAATTTGTATCGTATAAAAACTCGATACGCGGATCCTGGACTAAATTAAACTTTGTTTTTTTTATCTTCGAACATAGAATTTGAGTTTGAATAGAGTTATTTGCTTATTGAGCACAAACAAGAGAACTGCAGTTGCTAAGAAGCAGCCACCCTATTTGCTTTTCCACCTTTGCACCTAACAAGAATTGAAGTAGTTAATAATATAAGACAGAAAAGGGCCAAATAGTATTATTAAGAAGAACACGTTCAATTTATTCGTCTAATTTTCACACAAAGAAAATAAAGAAATTATTAACAGATTAAAGTTTGGTTGCTAAATATGCATATATTATCATCGGTTTCGAAGATTCCATACTTTTTCCATGTCTGTTTATTCCTATATGTGAATTTCTGGTTAGTATCTTGTTGTAATAGAAGTTAAAACAAAATAAATAAACGTATGCAGAAAGTAAAGACACTGAGATTTAACGTGGTTCAACCGTGTGGTCTACGTCCACGGGACCTCCCCTAGTCCAACAAACCTGTTTCATTAATAAATCACAAGTTATAAAATCAATGGACTTACACAAGTAAAGACTCCCTATTGACTTCAACGCCTTGATTACGAACTCCTTAATGAACCTAGGTTTGGCGAACTCCCCTCGACTTGCGACGTTCTCTCCCGAAAACTACACATTCTTCTCTCGAAGAATGAACAAGACAATAAACAAATAAAAACTCTTCTTACCAAAAGATTAAAACAATATGCATAGCGGAAGCATAAACGAGTTGTTTGTTTCAGCGCTGTTGCAGCAACATATGTTATATCAGATTTCCACTGTTACTGCCTTATGTTGCAACACATCGTCTGCTGCAGCAGAACTTGACAGCTCTCAAGTCACGAATTTTCAACTCTCTTTCGCACTTCTTTCTCTGCTCTTTTTCCATTTATTCTACATACCTTACAAACGTGTGAGGCTCTGTATATATGCTGAATTAGTTGCCTAAATCTCCACAAGGTAATCCGTGCTTGGGCCTTGAGATTTATAGAATGTCTTTGTCTCCAAGCAATTCTTGAATAAGGCAACCTTCCTTATTTGAAATAAGAAAACTTCAATCACCTTTAAGTAAATGCCAATTTGCCTTTTCAACTCTCTTGAAAACATAAGAAACTTGTCAATCAAATCTCTCCAAACATATATGCATGTCCCACAATTAAAATTAGAAATATATCACAATAAAATTCAGCCAAGACATAATTTTGGCAAAACACAATCCAATTAATTTCATAGCTTTTGTTGCAGCAAAAGGTGCAACAAGGGGCGTAACAAGCTCCCCCTTTGGCTTTGTTTTGGCAAAACTGAAGATCAGAGTAACAACACAGTTGAGATAAAGATTAGGAAACATCAGTGTAACTACACGTAAGATAGAGCCAATAAAGAGTAACAGAACAGAGACTACTGTACCAGAGCTACCAAAATCAGAACTACCAAACTAAACTAACTCAGAATAGTGATAAAAAACGAACACCACAAAGAGAAGGAGAACATAACAATAGCATTAGTAAACATAGTAACCATAATAGCATAATAACAGTAGATTCTCCCCCATTTTGACAAAAAAAGTCAAGAGGCAAAGCATCTGGTGGAGCAGGAGGGCGGAAAGTGGAAAATGTAGCAAGAATCTGCTGTTGGCCTTGGAGAATCTGCGCATGAGAGGCCTGAAGTGCAACTTGAGCAGTCCGAAAATGCTGCAACTCAGCTTGAAGCTGGTGCAACACTGGCCGCACATCAGTACTTGTACTGGGAACAGAGTCGGTGCCACCAGGTACTGGAACACCAGGCTCCCCCTGAGTAGTAGCTCCTGCTGTAGCAGACACAGGAACTGAAGATTGCTCCTTCTGAGGACCTGCCTGATGTTTGCCCTACAAATATTTTCTAGAAAAACATAAGGGAGGAGGAAGCTTAGCAAATACCTCATCAGATTTCTTGACCTTGTGTTGCAGACTTAAAACACCATAAATAACTAACGGAAATGGAAGATACACCGCATGAGTGTTTTTGTCAACTTCTTCCAAAATCCGAGTGAAGATGACCTGTCCGATGTTCAAATTCAAACCAGTGCCAACCTGAAACAGTAAAGTGGTCATCTCGGCATGCACCATGTTAGCATGTTTTCCTGGAAACCAGTTAGTTAAAGCAATGCGATACAAAGCAGCTTATTTAGTTGTCAAAGCTGTAGCAGCTAGCCGATTTCCATGAGGCCATGCAATAGTGTGTCCCAACAGTTCTGTTGCAACTTGATCAAGAATGAAACTAACCTCTGCAACTTCTTTTGCCAGTTTTTCAAAACCCACAAACTCATTAATCACCGTAGGAGAGAAAAGAAACACATTACCCCTAACATAAACTTGATAATAGTATGGGGAAGTGGGATCTCCTATTGATTTATTCAAATTTGCATAAAACTCATGAACAACGGCAGCGACATATGAAGTATCGAGCTTAACAGTACCTAGTAACATGCGTTGTTCTAGAAGTTCAAGAATGCCTATGCCCTTATATGAGTCAGTATGCAATGTTCGTTCTTCCACAAAGGCTATCTTATTAACCACATCCCAACGAACAAGAGAGGTAGAGAAATAAAACTTTTTGGAGTGAGCAAGACTAACCACATACCTTGACTTCATCGTGCACTGCAACTTGCGTCGGCTTACTAGAGAAGAAGCAGTGGATTTCCTCTTTTGTGCCTGTCGTTTGGATCTGGGACGTTTGAGTGGACTGAACTCGCTACCTGCGACAGCAGCCTTCACACTAGAAGAAGCTTGACCAGGTGTGGTTTCTGTCTTATCATTAGCTGCAGCAGAATGTGCAACATGCATTATGGGTCCTGGTTCACTCAGTGTTGCAACATGAGCTGGAGATGTTGTAGCCAGATTATCAGTAACTGGCTCAGGTACAACAAAACTAGGCATGGCATTAGAATAAGATGAGTCTATCAAAGAGACATTTGGTCGAACAGGTGATAGGTGGTGTGTTGGGATGCATTATCTTTATCAGAATCCACTGTAGCCTTGTCTGTATCAATCTTGACAGTATGAGAAGATCTTTCTGCTATTGCAGCGGCACAACCGTTTTTGAGCTAACAGATGGCGTAGTAACACTGGTTTCAACAACGACTCCCATTGTGTGAGTAAGGGTGCCAACAATGGGTGATTCCGTTTCTGCGCCCAGTGACTCAGATAATGCTTCTTAAAAGGATGATTCAAAACTTGAGTCTGGTTCAGAGGCAGAAGACTCAGAGACTTGAGCTCTCCTTTTGTGATCCATGGTGGAAGAAGACACAATAGGAGGTGGTGGTGGCTGATTATCATGATGGGCTGTAGCAGCACCACTGGACGATGTGTCATCACAGGTGATTGGTTTGTTGGGATCACCACCAGGTGCATTGGGCGGAGCTCGGAGTCAACGACGAGTTCCTGTTCGTGTGCGTGCCATAGTACCAAAAAAAAAAATGCTTGTGTGCAACTATTAAAGAGGAGAAGAAAGACAAATGAGATTAAGTGGAAAAATAGAGATTAAATCTAAAAAATGGTTAATTAAGACAGGAGACAAATTAATAAAAAGTTATAAATTGAGCACAGGATTTCAAGCGAGGAAGGAGTTGAATGGTTTGTGGAAGTTAATTCGCTTTCCTCTTTTTAAGAGACGTGCGCTGAAGTGCACACTGATTTCCCACCTTAGCATTCAGTTACGACACATCAGCAAAAAGTTGTAACTGCTAAGGGCTTGCTGCAACATCGTTCTTCAGAGAAAAAAAATTTTACTGCGACAAAACTGTTAGTTCTGTGACTCTAATCACAAACATAACTGACAGATAGGAAACATTGTTGTTTTAGCACCTTAGGATCAGATTGAATTTGCAAGAAAAAGAAACTTGGTGTGCTAGATTCTGCTGCAACATTCATCAACCAAGCAAATTCTACACTTCGATATTCAACCTTCAAGATTATGTTGACTTTTCATAAAAATACGGAATTTACATACGCACACCTTAATGAGCATGAACTTTGAGTCACCACTCGAACCTCTACTAACAAAAATTTCAAGTATGGACCATGTGTGTGTGTGTTTCATATACAGGCCAATCTAGACGGTCCTCGACATCCATCATACCTAGGTAGATTAGAAGCAATACTTGTTCCAACATACCTGGTCATCTAATCACCCCTGCAGGATGTCCTATACCCGTTTGAATTTTTTTTTTCTTTCTTTTTAGTATGGTGGCTTTCACTCTAGAACCATTCTTTGTGGTCTTAGGTAGACCTTTCCATTCCAACTTTGGCTGTCATATCCTGCAAATGATTTTTTGTCTTTTGGCAAGGTGAATAGGATTCAGGAATGAATCTCAAAGAGACTTCTTCTTGATAGATCCCTAGTCGTCAAGTAAGCTTACAATCTTTTCATGTGGAGATATTAATCTAAGATTCATCAGAATGACAACTACATGATGTGCATTGATAATATGGTTCCACAAATGAAATCACTAGCTGATTTATACATATAATTTTTAATGCTCTAGTGATGAACCAATGCACATACACACAACCCATTAAATTTTAAAGAAAACAAATGCCTAAGGCTTTTCTCAAGGTCTCAAACCTCATAGAGTCTAGTGCCTTAGTGAAGATATCTTCTAGTTGATTTTCTGTTGCAACATATTCCAACACCACCTTATTTTGTTCCACAAGTTCTCTTATGAAATGATGCCTTATGTCAATGTTCTTTGTTCGTGAATGCTGTACAGGATTCTTTGAGATATTTATGGCACTCATGTTGTCACAAAAGACAATAAACCTATTTTGATCAATGCCATAATCATCTATCATTTGACCCATCCAAAGAAGTTGAGCACAACAACTACCTGCTGCGATGTATTCTGCTTCAGCAATGCTCAAGGAAATTGAGTTTTGCTTTTTGCTGTACCATGAAACAAGATTGTTACCTACATAAAAGCAACCTCCAATAGTGCTTTTCCAGTCATCCATATTACCAGCCCAATCTGCATCACTAAAACCTGCAAGATTCGTGTTAGTGTCATTAGTGTACCAAATACCAAAATTAATAGTCCCACTCACATATTTAATGACTCTCTTTACAGCTTTTAAGTGTGACTCTTTTGGATCAGCTTGAAACCTAACACATATTCCTCCACTAAAACAAATATCAGGTCGACTAGCAGTTAAATAAAATAAGCTCCCTATCATGCTTCTATACAAACTTGCATCCACAGATTTCTCATTCCCATTTTTCATCAACTTTGTGCTCGACTCCATTGGAGTCCTCATGTGCTTTGCATCTTCCAAACCAAACCTTTTCACAAGATTCTTGGCATATTTCTCTTGAGAGATGAAAATGTTATTCTTGCACTGTCTCACCTGCACACCTAGAAAATATGTCAGTTCTCCAACCATATTCATTTCAAATTCATGTTGTATCTGATTAACAAATTCATCAACATTATTTTTAGATGTTGCACCAAAGACTATGTCATCAACGTAAATTTGAGCAATCAAAATTCCAGGTGTGAATTTAATGAACAAAGTCTTATCAACACTCCCTCTTTTATATCCCTTTTCAACCAAAAATTTGGTTAACCTCTCATACCAAGCTCTTGGAGCTTGTTTCAGTCCATACAAGGCCTTTTTCAATTTAAAAACATAATTAGGATGATCAGGATCTTCAAATCCTTTAGGTTGTTCCACATAAGCTTCTTCATTAAGTATACCATTTAAGAAAGCACTCTTTACATCCATTTGGTATAGCTTAAATTTCAACACACATGCAATAGACAACAGAAGCCTGATTGACTCTAACCTAGCAACCGGATCAAAAGTTTCCTCAAAATCTATGCCTTCAACTTGAGTGTATCTGTGATAACCCGAACCCGACATGCATTTAATAGCATTTGACTACATTTAATTAAGTGTTTAATTAGTTAAATCATCTATTCTTCACTATTTTGATATTTCTTTTAAAAATATTCGAATAATTTTTATATTGATTAATTTAAAAGATTATTACTTATTTCTATTATTTATAGTAATTGAATTTATTTTCTTGTATTTAATTAAGTGTCATCTTAAATGTTAGTATTTAATTATATTGGATTACGTATTTATATTAACTTGTTTATTTGTATCTTAGCATTAATTTCATAATTCTTGGAAATATTCTATAAATAGTTAAATTATTTATTTTTAAATGAATATTGACTATTTTGATTATTTTAATAATTGATTTTATTTTCTTGCATTAAATTACTCGGTTTTCAATTAAATGAGAAAAGTAACTCCGAGCCGAAGTGAATTTTAAACTATTCTACTATTCTACTTTTCAAAAAAATTATAGTTTTATATTATTGCTCATCATTTGATTAGCGATCGTTTATTGACCGTTCGATCGTAGCATTTCGAAAATGGAAGTTAGAAGAATATTTCTCGGATTTCGTGAATAGCGTTTCTAGTTTAATTTAGTTAGATTTTAGTTATTTTTCATTTAATTGCATTGTTTTAGCTTGAGCTAGATTAAATGTCATCAAAATGAGCTTATTTGACCATATTTTCACTTAAGTTTGACCTTGCAAAATGACCAAAATGCCCTTTGTCATCTTTTATAAATAAAACAAGGAAAAAATCAAAACAAGACAAATCCATAAATGCCCATTTTGTCCCCCCTTGGCCAAAAGTTCAAGGAAAAAGAAAAAAAAAATTGATTTTGCATTTTTAAGCCAAAATCTTGCGTGGAATCGGACAAGGATCGTGGCTCGGGTCCTTGCGGGTCTTGGTCTTCAATCTCTGTGAGAGTTTTCATGTTTTTGTGCATTTTTATTAGAATTTGATTTTTGATTCAATTTTTCAGATTTGATATTTATTGCGTTATAATGCATGTTATTGCTTGATATAACTTCTTTAGGGTTCGTAGAGCATTGCTTGTTAGTTATTTAGCGATTTTTACGGCTAGAAACTCAAATTTGAAATTGGGTAAGAACAATGAATAGTGATTTTGAACAGTAAAACCCTAGAATTTTGGATTTTGATCTGAATTGCGATTTCTTGATTTGGATAGGTGCCACTGATGATAAAAAGATAAAATGTGCAATAAAAACGAACCGACCTTTGTTAAAATTAGAAATTAGACAAAGAAACGTAAAGGGGCCGTTTGACCAAGTGTTGACCGTGCTCGAATTGAGTTGGGGGTTTTGCTATTGAGGGCATGGAAGCACTTTTGGCGCTGTTGTGGCGTTGATTGGGTGACCGGTTATAATAGCTGTAGTTCAAACGCAGTAGGTGGACTTTCGGGCTTCGGTTGGGAAAGTGAGGTTTCGTGATATAGAAACGTGCCTTGTAGTACCTAAGTGAATGTAGTGAAATCGGTTTTCTAATCCTGTAGCTCGTTTGCTCGTAATTGCCTTTGGGAGTTAGAGATTAAATAGTGATATTTGTCGTTTTCGTGTTTGAACTGCTATTACTTGTTTGATAGATGTTATTGTTGATATTAATGATAATAATGCTTGAAAAGTTGATTGATTGCTATTATTGATTGTAAATGCTTGATATCTCGTTTATCGCCACTAATTTGCACTTTCGTGCTATCGCTCGTTTATTATTTGTATCTCGTATTGCATTGCATAGTGTCAGGCGCGTGCATGATGGGCTTCTCTGGGCAGTCTCGAGCTGCCAGGGTTGGTTTGCTCTAGCTCCGTGTCCTATTCCCATTCTCGCTAGGGGTGCCGCCCTGGGAGATTTGGGTCGTAGATGTGTCGAGGTACATCCGGAGTACACCCAGTGGATGTTATAAGGTGGTTGCGAGCTTATTGTCATCGTTGTCAACATCAAGCTCGAGATTGATGTATCGCTCGTGAAATGGTACATTGCTCGTATGAGTGAACCATAGCCTTCAAAGTGTGGTATAACTTTGATTGGTTGTGTTAATGCTTTCTTTAATTGTTATTGTATTGTTGATTATATTCATTGTTGTTCTTATGGGATATATATTCCTTAACTGCCTTATTTGCGTTGCACGACTTTCTTCCTCTCCACCTCGATATCTGTTTCACCCTCATTGAGTATACGTGTTGAGTATACTCACTCCTCACCACCATATTTCAAGAAATACCTTGTTAGCTGGAAAGTTCGTGGTTATGTGATAGATCGTGCTTGGAGAGTTGTCTTGCGTGCTATGTGGCTTGAGTTGTCAAAGATGTAAAGATTTTACTTTCATGAGATGTATATTTTCATGAAATGTATGTATTTAGTATTAAAAAGGAATGTAATTTAAGTTTAACTAGATTATTGAAGTGGTATGATAAGTTAGTTATGTATTCAGTTAGTTTAACTTCAATGCATGTTTGTATTGTCTAAAGAAAAAGTTACAGCAGTCTGGGTACTTGGAAATATATATATATACTTGTTGTGTTTAATTGTTGAGAACCGAGGCTCGAATGGCCTTGAGGAATTTTGAGTGGTTGGACACGGTGCTGGTCCACTTATATGCTGTCGCAGATTTGCTTTAATGCCTAGAAACAGGGGAGACTCCGTCCGTTTTCCCTAAAAAAAATTTCCGGGTTTGGAATTGGGTTGTGATTGGATTGATTGATAGAACTTCCAGTCTCGAGAGGGATCGGGGTGTACCAAGTGGTATCAGAGCTTAGTTAGCTCATAAGCTGGGACAGGGTCCTTGGTCTGGTGGGTAGTGATCCTTGAATGTGTGCTTGTTAAGTGTGTCTTGAAAGTGTATGGTTGTATGTGAGATTGTGTGTTTTGACTTGAATGTATGCACCTATGTGATATAGTTATGTGTTATGTGTTAAATGTTTCTCAAGTAAAGTGAAGTGACTACTCGTGTATCGAATTGGCATCGTGAATCGAATCGACCTTGTGAATTGTTATTTACTTGAAGTATTGCTTGTAATGTGTGTATTGGAATGTCTTGAATTGGTTGTGCCATGATTTGAATTGATTATGTTGTACTTGACTTGATTGTCGTGCTTGAGTGACTTTGTTGAATAAACTGTTTTACAAACATGCTTGCATAATAGTTTAAGGCATATATGTATAAATGTGATATCTTGGCATTCATACATGTTTTGTTGAAATGGTAAGAAAGACTTCTTCCTTTCCCTGCAGAGAAGTGGTTAGTAGCAGGCCCTCCAAGTTATGTGGATTGACGGGAATGAGCAGTATTTGACTAGCCTTTATTTGGGAGTTGGTGTTTGCTTTTGGAGCTCGTTTATTGGCGAATCTCTAAGGTCCTCCTCTGTGCTTAACAATTGCGAAAGAGTAGCTTTCTTTTGGGGTTCAATTTGGTTGTTCTCTGGAGCATTCTTTGGTTTTCTTATTGGGTATTCTTTGGAAACTTCTATTGGCACTTCTTGGTAGACTTGGCTATTGGGGTTTCAATCGAACTTACTGCATGGTATTATCTATGGCATATGTGTCTCAGTCTTTATTGGTGTGTTACTGGTATTCCTTATTGGAAATTCCTCAATGGTATTCTCTAGAATTCTTAATGGCCATTTATCTAGTACTTACTTATTAGGCAATCCTTGCTACTTTCTTATTGGAGCATTGTTTCGGGTATTTTCTTTAGTGTTCCTCAGTAGGTTTGGTATTTGGAATTCCTATTAGACTTATTGTATAGTACTACTTACGGTATTCTTTGGAATTCTTAGTGGGCATTCTACTAGTATTTTCCTTGATGGCACTTATTGGAAGTTCTACACTTTGAATCTTGTTCAGACTTATTATCTCATATTGCTTATGGTATGCTGTGGAGTACTTGGGGCTTTCTTGGTGGTAAGTTGTATAAAGTTCTCACTTGGCAAACAATGAAGAGGCCTCGGAGTTTGGTTTTGTATATTGTGCACCAGCTCGGTATTTTCCCTTAGGTTTTTCGTCTAACTGGAAAACTATATTTGTTATTCAACTTGATTGTCTTATTGGGCACATTATATTTTTTTTTCTATTTTCGTTGACATTCTTCTCAGCATTTGATAGCAGTACTCAGGATCTAATTGGTTATCCTATGGGGTTATTATTTGGAAGACTTCTCTGGGACTATTGAAGTATATTTGATTGGGTTTTTTTAATACTCTCCTCAGCACTCCTAACAGGGAAATTCTTCTATGAAATTCATGACTAGCGGGGTATTTCTTTGGGCCTCTGGATGGAATCTTCGGTTGAGTCTTTATTTGGTTTCTTGATAGGGAATACTCGAGCGGTTGTAGTTGAACTTCTATTGGAGATTAATGTGTGGGGTATTCTTCTTGTCGTTATTGTGCAGTATTAGTGACATCTACAGTATCTCTGCTTCAGTCTTTAGTTGGTATTTTCTCGGCATTCTTGGTTGGAATTTCTATTGGGGTTTTCCTACAAGTATCTTATTCAGTGTCTTGCTCAGCAACCGATGAAGATTAGTCAGAGCTGGATTTCAAATGATGTTGAGTCCTATTGAAAGAAGAATTACGAGGACGCAATTGTTTTAAGGGGGGAAGAATGTGATACCCCGAACCCGGCATGCATTTAATAGCATTTGACTGCATTTAATTGAGTGTTTAATTAGTTAAATCATTCATTCTTCACTATTTTGATATTTCTTTTAAAAATATTCAAATAATTTTAATAATGATTAATTTAAAAGATTATTTTCTATTTTTATTTTTTATAGTAATTGGATTTATTTTCTTGTATTTAATTAAGTGTCATCTTAAATGTTAGTATTTAATTATATTTAATTACGTGTTTATATTAACTTGTTTATTTGTATCTTAGCATTAATTTCATAATTCTTGAAAATATTATAGAAATAGTTAAATTATTTATTTTTAAATTAATATTGATTATTTTAATAATCGATTTTATTTTCTTGCATTAAATTATTCGGTTTTCAATTAAATGAGAAAAGTAACTCCGAACCGGAGTGAATTTTAAACTATTCTACTATTCTACTTTTCAAAAAAATTATAGTTTTATATTATTGCTCATCATTTGATTATCGATCGTTTATTGACCGTTCGATCGTAGCATTTCGAAACTGGTAGAAGAATATTTCTCGGATTTCGTGAATAGCGTTTCTAGTTTAATTTAGTTAGATTTTAGTTATTTTTCATTTAATTGCATTGTTTTAGCTTGAGCTAGATTAAATGTCATCAAAATGAGCTTGTTTGACCATATTTTCAATTAAGCTTGACCTTGCAAAATGACCAAAATGCCCTTTGTCATCTTTTATAAATAAAACAAGGCAAAAATCAAAACAAGACAAATCTATAAATGCCCATTTTGTCCCCCCTTGGCCGAAAGTTCAAGGAAAAAGAAAAAAAAAATTTGATTTTGCATTTTTAAGCCAAAATCTTGTGTGGAATCGGACAAGGATCGTGGCTCGGGTCCTTGCGGGTCTTGGTCTTCAATCTCTGTGAGGGTTTTCACGTTTTTGTGCATTTTTATTAGAATTTGATTTTTGATTCAATTTTTCAGATTTGATATTTATTGCGTTATAATGCATGTTATTGCTTGATATAACTTCCTTAGGGTTCGTATAGCATTGCTTGTTAGTTATTTAGCGATTTTTACGGCTAGAAACGCAAATTTGAAATTGGGAAAGAACAATGAATAGTGATTTTGAATAGTAAAACCCTAGAATTTTGGATTTTGATCCGAATTGCGATTTCTTGATTTGGATAGGTGCCACTGATGATAAAAAGATAAAATGTGTAATAAAAATGAACCGACCTTTGTTAAAATTGAAAATTAGACAAAGAAACGTAAATAGGCCGTTTGACCAAGTGTTGACCGTGCTCGAATTGAGTTAGGGGTTTTGCTATTGAGGGTATGGAAGGACTTTTGGCGCTGTTATGGCGTTGATTGGGTGACCAGTTATAATAGCTGTAGTTCAAATGCAGTAGGCGGACTTTCGGGCTTCGGTTGGGAAAGTGAGGTTTCGTGATATAGAAACGTGCCTTGTAGTACCTAAGTGAATGTAGTGAAATCGGTTTCCTAATCCTGTAGCTCGTTTGCTCGTAATTGCCTTTGGGAGTTAGAGATTGAATAGTGATATTTGTCGTTTTCGTGTTTGAACTGCTATTACTTGTTTGATAGATGTTATTGTTGATATTAATGATAATAATGCTTGAAAAGTTAATTGATTGCTATTATTGATTGTAAATGTTGATATCTCGTTTATCGCCACTAATCTGCACTTTCGTGCTATCGCTTGTTTATTGCTTGTATCTCATATTGCATTGCATAATGTCAGGCGCGTGAGTGATGGGCCTCTCTGGGCAGTCTCGGGCTGCCAGGGTTGGTTTGCTCTAGCTCCGTGTCCTATTCCCATTCTCGCTAGAGGTGCCGCCCTGGGAGATTTGGGTCGTAGATGTGTCGGGGTACATCCGGAATACACCCAGTGGAAGTTATAAGGTGGTTGCGCGCTTATTGTCATCGTTGTCAACATCAAGCTCGAGATTGATGTATCGCTCGTGAAATGGTACATTGCTCGTATGAGTGAACCATAACCTTCAAAGTGTGGTATAGCTTTGATTGGTTGTGTTAATGCTTTCTTTAATTGTTATTGTATTGTTGATTATATTGATTGTTGTTCTTATGGGATATATATTGCTTAACTGCCTTATTTGCATTGCACGACTTTCTTCCTCTCCACCTCGATATCTGTTTCGCCCTCACTGAGTATACGTGTTGAGTATACTCACTTCTTACCACCATATTTCAGGAAATACCTTGTTAGCTGGAAAATTCGTGGTTATGTGATAGATAGTGCTTGGAGAGTTGTCTTGCGTGCTATGTGGCTTGAGTTGTCAAAGATGTAAAGATTTTACTTTCATGAGATGTATATTTTCATGAAATGTATGTATTTAGTGTTAAAAAGGAATGTAATTTAAGTTTAACTAGATTATTGAAGTGGTATGATAAGTTAGTTATGTATTCAGTTAGTATAGTTTAACTTCAATGCATGTTTGTATTGTCTAAAGAAAAAGTTAGAGTAGTCTAGGTACTTGGAAATGTATATATATACTTGTTGTGTTTAATTGTTGAGAACCGAGGCTCGAATGGCCTTGAGGAATTTTGAGTGGTTGGACACGGTGCTGGTCCACTTATATGTTGTCGCAGATTTGCTTTAATGCCTAGAAACAGGGGAGACTCCGTCCGTTTTCCCTAAAAATTTTGCCCGGGTTTGGAATTGGGTTGTGATTAGATTGATTGATAGAACTCCCGGTCTCGAGAGGGATCGGGGGGTACCAGTATCCCTGACAACTAATCTAGCCTTGTTTCTGATTATGTTGCCACATTCATTTGTCTTGTTCCTAAATATCCATTTTGTTCCAATTACATTTGTGTCTTTAGACCTAGCATCTAAGACCCATACATAAGTCATAACAAATTAGTTCAACTCTTCTTGCATTGCTTTGATCCAATTTTCATCTTCTAAGGCCTTCTTCACATTTTTTGGCTCAATGGGGGGAGTAAAGCATACATACATGACCATTTCCCTGTAGTTTGCCTTTTGTTTGTTTCGAGTTTGAACTCCATCATGCAAAGATCCAATGATATCACCCCTTGAGTGATTCTTTTGAACTCTACTTGAAGGTTCAGCTATATGAAGTTCTCAAAATCTTTGTTCAAGTCCCTCTGTTTCAGCGCCTCTTGTACCATATTCAGCATCTGGCGTTTTAGCTTCAGTCTCTGTTGTAGTAGTTCCAACTTCTGCTACGACATGTTCAATTTCTGATATGACAGTATCTGCCATTTCTCCTGAATTATTCTCAGTGTTTGCTGCAGCAGTTTCTAGAACAAAGTCACCTGCTTCAACATTTGCTTCACCAGCTTTTAGCGAACCTACTTTATCATTCACCACAATATTAACTGACTCCATCATAGTAAGAGTATGTAAATTGAATACCCTATAGGCTCGACACTTTGTAGAGTAGCCTAGGAATATACCTTTGTCGGATTTTGTATCAAACTTACCTCTTGGCTCTCTGTCCTTTAAGATGTAGCAAACACTTCCAAACACATGAAAATGATTGAGTGAAGGTTTCTTACCTTTCCAAATTTCATATGGAGTTTTAAGTGTTCCTGGACGAAGATACACTCGATTCACTGTGTAACACATAGTGTTAACATCTTCAGCCCAAAATTTATGAGGAATGTTATTTGCATTTAACATCACACGAGCTATTTTTTGCAAAAGCCTATTTCTTCTTTCTACAACACCATTTTGCTGTGGTGTCTTAGGTGCAGAGAATTCATGAGCAATTCCATGCATATCACATAAATCAGAGAATGTATGATTCTCAAACTCCTTATCATGATCACTTCTTATTCTAACAATTTTTCCTATGTGACAATACTTTTTATTTGAAATTTTCAGGCACAATCTCTTGAATGCATCAATTGTATCTGATTTTGCCCTAAAAAACTCAACCCATGAATATCTAGAAAAGTCATTAACATAAACAAACACATACCTTTTTTCATCAAGGCTTTCAGTTTGCATAGGACCCATAAGATCCATATGCAAGAGTTCTAAGGTCCTTTTTGTGGCAATCTGTTGCATCTGTTTATGAGTGGTCTTTACCTGCTTTCCAAGTTGACATGGACCACAAACATCATGCTTCAATCTTTTCAATTTAGGAACTCCTCGAACAATTCCTGTGTTCACAATTTTGCTTAGAGTTTTGAAATTCAGATGTCCTAACTTGAGGTGCCACAATTTAGTATTATCAACTATGTTGTTTTGGCAAACAAAATTCTATTTGTGTGGAACAGAAAACATATAGCAATTGTCTATTGATCTACTTCCTGCAAGAACACATTTGTTAGAATCATTAGTCACTTCACAACCATCCTTGGTAAAGTTTACTAGCAATCCTTGATCACACAGTTGACTGATACTAATAAGGTTTGCTTGAAGTCCTTCTACATGCAAAAATTTCTTCAATCTTGGAAAGCCTTTGAGAGCAAGAGTTCCTTTTCCAAGAACACGGCCTTTTTCACCATCGCCAAAGGTAACTTCTCCACTATTGCATGACTTGTAGTTTTAGAGAACTTATCTTTCACCTGTCATGTGCCTAGAACAACCACTATCAAAATACCAAGATTAAGTAGGACATGCTTTCATGGCAGAGTAAGAGATAAGACAAGTTATAGGAGACTTCCTTATCCAAATCTGTTTTACCTTTTGCTGCGACAGGCGAAGATAAGCCCTATTTCTCT
This sequence comes from Ehretia macrophylla, assembly GCA_037974665.1. Taxonomy (NCBI): domain Eukaryota; kingdom Viridiplantae; phylum Streptophyta; class Magnoliopsida; order Boraginales; family Ehretiaceae; genus Ehretia; species Ehretia macrophylla. The sequence continues at coordinate 77,056,350 of CM075780.1, read as the reverse complement.
TTTTCAATGCCCTCATAAACTTGTAGCAACGAGGTCTGATATGACCAGGAGTGAAGCAAAAATGACAAATAGGAATAAATTTTTTTACCTGTGAAGTTTCTGCGCTAAGTTCTGTTGCAACAGATTGTTCCGCCTTTGATTTTTCAGCTTCTTTGACAAAAATTGTTTGACTTTTTGATGCTCCTTCTTCATATCCCATTCCAATATGATCCCTACAAGATTTTTGAATGGATAACATATAATCAAGCTTTTCAGTACCTGAGTTCATCATCTTGAAGCCTCGCTGAATCTGTGACAGTTCCTGCTGCAGCATGTCGGCCTTTTGCTGACTTTCTCCTAATGATTTCTGTAAATCAGCCTTTTCTCTTTCAAGTTCAGCAATCTTGGTTAATTGATCTTGATTCACCATGCATACGATCAGCCATTGTTGGTACATTGTTTTGTAGGTCCTTATGAACTTGTCTTCTTCTTCATCACTGTCCAATTCAGAATCAGTTTCACCATCTGAAATAACCAATCTTGCTGCTGATGTTGTTGCAAATTCTGTTGCATTTGTTCAGTTCCTATCTCAGCATCTGTCTCAGTATCTGCCTGGTTTGCTGCAGCACAGAACGCAACATAGTTGCTTGTGTCCTCTTCATCGCTACTGCTACTACTTTCTGACTCTCCATCGCTCCAAGCAACATTCAAGGTTTTCTTCCTTCATTTCAAGGTATTGGCACACTCCGATTGAATATGACCAAATCCTTCACACTCTCTACATTTAATTCTCTTATTCTTTTTCTTTCCATCAAACATTTTTTCATTTTGCTTCTTGAAAGTTTCAGTATTTGCTGCAGCATGAGGATTTTTGCCAATGCTTGTGAACTTTGGGCCTTTAGCTTGATTCTTCCATTTTTTAAACACCTTTTTGAAATTCTTTGTTAGAAGAGCCAGAGATTCCGTCAATTTATTATCATTAGAAAGATCTTCATCCTCCTGCTTTTGAATTTCTGCTTGTAGTACAATGCCTTTTTCTTTTCTTTTCTGCTTGAATTTCATCTCAAAGGTCTGTAGTGACCCCATAAGTTCATCAAGCTTCATGGTATCCACATTTGTTGCTTCTTCGATTGCTGCAACCTTAATAGCAAATCTGTCCGGAAGCGACCTCAACATTTTTCTCACCATCTTTGAGTCTGAGTATTTTTCTCCCAGTGCAAAAACTTCGTTTGCTATGTCACAAAGCTTAGCATTAAATTCAGCAATGGTTTCATTCTCGTACATCCGCAATTCTTCAAATCTTGTTGCAAGTATTTGCAATTTCGACACTTTCACTGCAGCAGTACCTTCATATGCTGTTTGCAAGATTTCCCAAGCTTCTTTCGCTGTTTCACAGATGAAATAAGCTTGAATTAATTCAGATCCACGGCATTAAAAATAGCATTCAACGCCTTTGAATTGTGGGTAGCCACCGAGTCTTCAGCTTTGGTCCATTGCAATTCAGATTTTTTCTCAACAGTGCCTTCAACAGTTGTGGCAGTGGGGTGTTCCCATCCACTTAACACAGCTATCCAAGTAGCTTCATCAATAGCTTTAATGAAAGCTTTCATCCGTGCGTTCGAGTATGAATAGTTTGTGCCATCGAGAAGATGTGGTTTATTAATTGATCCGCCATCACGTAAAGTGTCCATACCTGCACAAATAACAAGAAAAAAAATTATTCCAGAGATCTAACTGAGTCAGTTCAGTACCCGCTCTTGATGCCACTTGTGAATTTCTGGTTAGTATCCTGTTGTAACAGAAGTTAAAACAAAATAAATAAACGTATGCAAAAAGTAAAGACATCGAGATTTAACGTGGTTCAACCATGCGGTCTACGTCCGCGGGACCTCCCCTGGTCCAACAAACCTGTTTCATTTATAAATTACAAAATCAATGGACTTACACAAGTAAAGACTCCCTCTTGACTTCGACGCCTAGATGACGAACTCCTTAATGAACCTAGGTTTGGCGAGTTCCTCTCGACTTGCGACGTTCTCTCCCGAGAACTACACATTCTTCTCTCGAAGAATGAACAAGACAATAAACAAATAAAAACTCTTCCTACCAAAAGATTAAAACAATATGCATAGCGGAAACATAAACGAGCTGTCTGTTTCAGCGCTGCTGCAGCAACATATGTTATATTAGATTTCCACTGTTACTGTATTCTGTTGCAACACATCGTCAATCTGCTGCAACAGAACTTGACAGCTCTCAAGTCACGAATTTTCAGCTCTCTTTCGCACTTCTTTCTCTGCTCTTTTTCCACTTATTCTGTACACCTTACAAACGTGTGAGACTCTGTATATATGCTGAATTAGTCGCCTAAATCTCTACAAGGTAATCCGTGCCTGGGCCTTGAGATTTATGGAATGTCTTTGTCTCCAAGCAATTATTGAATAATGCTACCTTCCTTATTTGAAATAAGGAAACTTCAATCACTTTTAAGTAAATGCCAATTTGCATTTTCAACTCTCTTGAAAACATAAGAAACCTGTCAATCAAATCTCTCCAAACATATATGCATGTCCCACAATTAAAATTAGAAATATATCACAATAAAATTCAGCCAGGACATAATTTTGGCAAAACACAAGCCAATTAATTTCACAGCTCTTGTTGCAGCAAGAGGTGCAACAAGGGGCGTAACGCTATATATACACATATATATATATATATTTTATCTTGATCTACCCACCAAGTGGGAACTAAATATATCCAACAATAATATATATCACACAAATCCTAGCGTTCAAATTTTACTTTCTAATTTATATTTGATAAGGGATAATCTTAAGGTCTTAAGGGTAAAATTGTAATTCTATAATTCCAAATTAGGAAGACAAGAATGTGGAAATAGGGAAAAAATGTGAATGTCTGAGATATAGAATGTCTGTGAGCACGGAATGATTTCCCGACATAGAAAAGGATTTGTCAAATATTTCTATTTTCTTTATAGCTGGCAATAGGACTCACTCAACAAATAAGTATGATTAGGTCATTCATGTTTTCAGAAAAGGTAACTTCAAACTTTTTTTATTTCTCCACTCTCTATTAAGACGTGACTTTACATCTCGGTACTGACTTAAGTCTCGAAGTTATCCCTTAGAAATCCCATAAATAGGTCATTCATGTTTCCAGAAAAGGTAACTTCTTCAAATTCCTTTTATTTCTCCACTCTCCATTAAGATGTGACCTTACATTTCGATACTGATTTAAGTCTTGAAGTTATTCCTTAGAATTAATCCCATGTTAACCTTTTTCATGTTTTACAGGTTTATTAAGTCGGAGGAACCAACTCAAGATTTTTCACCTTATCAATATTGAATATAGTATCATGTGATAAGTCAATATGTAAATAGAGGTCATCTATTTGTTTGAAAAGTAAATAGTTATAACGTGACATTTTCCAGAAAGAGGTAGATTGGTAATTTTGTTATGAGGTGACATATAATATCGGTGTAACAATACTAGGTCGCTAGTGTTTGGAACACCATTCATGTAAGGAAAAACAATAAGAATTCTTTAATCCCCAGTGGTAATCACTATTGGTCTATGTGATCATGACCCTTGAAAACATGTATCTATATCTCTCTTATCATTTGATCGTTACTTTGTTGTTTAATGCTTTTGTTAGTGTAACTCTAGATATCATTGACTCTTTTGATTATTCCCTGATATGTTTTAACATTTCAAAATGTTACCACCTAATATGTAGTCCGACAACTTCTATATATAAAAGGGCTATATAGTCGTACGTAATTTTAGTAAGTTGGAAGACCCTTTCAGACATGATTATATTCGCTTGCCCCTTTTTATTTAATTTTTTAGTGACATAAAATTTTTTTTAAAAAATTCTTTAAACTCACACAAAAAAAAAAAAAAAAAAAATTATATTTCAAGACACATGACTCCTCCCGAAGAGCCCTATATTCATATTTTATTCCGCCAACAATTGGTCAATACTTGGGGAGTTATATTTTATAGAGTGAAGTCACAAGCCGGACTTATGAGATTTTATTATTTTGATTAATTCTTAGATAAAATAGCTGGCCTTAAAAGTTTTAAGTTTAAATATAAGCTCTTCCATTTTATACATGATTAGAACGTATACTTATATAATGAGATTTATAATTTTAAAGAAATCTAATGTGTAGAAATACATGGTGGTTCTTTCTCATTAAAAAAATATATGTATATTAATGGCCTGATTGTGGTGTATAATCGATTTGTGCTCACACATATTCATCAGTCAACGTTCAATCCATTCTGTGGTCGCGAAGTCATTTTGCTTTCCGTTTTTCTTCGAATATAAGAATGTTCCAGAACAATTAACTTTAATTCATCTTTGACCCATAAAATAAAATAATAATATAACTTTAATTCATCATATGCACGCCAAAGTTTCTGAATTAGTCCAAAAATTATTTATTTTAATGGCATGATACTTGTAGTGTTTGTAAAAAAGTACGAGTTCAAGTCTTACTAATTACATCTTTATATATATGTATAATTTTAGACATTCCTTTGAATCAAAAAAAAAATGTTTCTGAATTCGTCATCTGTATACAGCCCAAAAATGGGCATTGGTGGACAAGGAGACCTATCAGAGTATATAAGACCAATATTTTGCTTAAAGCATTGCTCTATCTCTTATTTTTCTTTTCTCTTGTTTCCATGATTTGAAATTGCGATTATGACTTCTTTCTCTAAGACCAACTCTAACATTTTTCTTCTTTTTTTTCTTTCTTTTCAAAACAGGAAACAAATAGTAGATTTATTATTTTTACGCACTTTTTATTTTAGTTATTTTATTCTAACAATACTTTTTATTTTTAATCGATCTCTATTTTGGAATTTAAAGAACCCCAAAAGCAGAGTTCAGCGACTCCACATTTTGAAGATCAACATTTTGGTTTAAGAAATTTCTAAAAGATAGGGAATCCTAAATGTATAGAAAAAAGAACGGTTAGATAAGCTATTAGAGTTAGAAACAACATATTCGGAGTTTCCTTCTCTTGTTTAACTTTTCTTTATTTTCTTTCCATTATTACTGAAGACTAAATTGTAAAATTTACTTCCCTGGGATAAAAAATGAAATTATAATTTTTTAGCTACTCGATTATACTTTACCTTTTTTATATGATAAGAATTTTATAAGTATCAAATGTCAAAGTTTGTATTATAAGAATTTTACCATATTCGAGGAGGTTGATGCATCACCTAAATTATATATACAGTAATATGAAAAGATCACCCAATTTTTTATAAGTAGATAAACATAATTACAGATATATTTTTTCTTTGTTTGTACAGTAGAACCTTTTTAAATTAATAGCGTTGGGACTACTAAATTCTATTAATTCAGCGAGATATTAATTTATCAATAAATTAATAACTATTAATTAATATATGTATTTTTTATTTTTTTTTATTTTATAGTAAACATATTATGTTTATGATGTCTTTTTTTTTAAAAGTGACTTGTATTTTTTCGGTCCAATTTGAAAAGATAAGTAATGAAAATAGAAGATAAAATTTAATTTAGTAAGATTAGAACAAAGTTTCTCTAATCTCATATCCAAGTGCTTGTAGGATTAGGATAAAAACTAATTTCTTTTATCTTGTATCCTAATCTTTGTAGGATTATCTTAATTTTTTCTCTTTAAATAATTAAATATGAGATTCAACTAGATTTGAAGTTCAATAAAAGACAAACTACTCTTGATTCATAGTCAATTTATTATGTACTTTTTAGTTAATTATTAATTTATGAAATATTTGGGTCAATAAAATACAAAAGAAAAATTTTAAATGTATTATCTTATAATTTTATCGAATTTATCAACTTTTTACACTGATCTTAAGTCGGGACCAGACATTTTTATTAATTAAAAGATATTATTAATTTATTGAGTATTAATTTAAAGAGATTCTACTGTATATTGATATGTGTAATAATCGACCGTGTTTTAATGGTGCTAATTTGTCTAACAAGAATATCTGTCATAATCGACCATATTTTAAGGGTGCTAATTTGTCTGACCTTGTTTATTATAGCTATTTGATTGGCGATATTACTGATTTTGATGAATTCAACAACATAAATTAGTTTTGTAGAAAATAATAAACATATAGTGTGTTGACTTGGGAGAGTAATTTAACTAACTGTCAGGAAAATCATGATAAGAGTTCCATATCATTGTAATGCCGGCTTAGATATAGAGATTAAAATCGTGATTCAAATTTAAATTTTTTATTATTATATATCGTTATCTAATTATTTTACCTTTTTTTTTTTGATACAGTGGAGATATCGTGGTTCGAATTTAAATTGTCTAATGATAATAAGTTACTATTTAATCATTTCACTTAATTATTTGGTGTATTCTATCAAACTCTTGAAATTTTTTTAAAATGACGTGAGAACCCAACTGGTAGAGCTCGATTACCGGATTATCCGGTAGAGCCTAATTACTAATTGATAAATACTAGGTGGAGCAGTGCACCCCTCACACATGAACCAAATCAATTAACAGCGAAACTCTAAAATAATAAAGAATATCAAACTCATATTCTTACAAAAATGATTTTACTCTGTTACCGCTGGACTAGACGCTCGATGTCACTCAATTCTTGGGGTTGGTACAGAGAAAATTTGTTTGATCAAGTCAAGAATTTAGTTTGATCAAGTCAAGAATCTCTCACTCTCATGCATCACCGAGTCAGTCTCTCTATCTTACGCGTCCGCAAGTCAAAGTCATCCATCACTCACCTCTGTCTTCCGCCATTATTTTTTCCTCTAACTTCACAAACTCTCTTATACATGCATACATAGATAAAGCCAAATTAGTCCCTAAGCTTTGATGTAAGTCCTAATTTGGTCCCTCAGCTTTGTGAAATACCCACTTTAGTCCCTCTGTTAAGTGAAGGGACGTTATTTTTAACATTTGAAAGGCAAAATGACTATTTTGCCCTTCAAAAAGAAAAGAAAGAAAAAGAAAAGAATGGTCAGAATTGAATGGTGACTTGTTGTCTTCTTTTTTTTTCTTTTTTTTTTTTTGGGTCAGTGTTGTCTTCTTCTTCACTTACACAAATACATACACACCCCGTGATCCACCCACACACGCGCGCACGACTCACACACACAACAGCAGGCGCCGCACATACTTGTGTTACTAACTGTTGTTATTTGCTTCTGTAGCATGGTGATTTAATTGTTGTAACATTGTATCCATTTGTATCTGCTTCTTCTTTTTTTATTTGTTAGTTCTAAATGCAAGCCTGGTGCTGCCATGATTCATTTCCTCTTTATGAAGACTGGTTTTGTTTTCATTCAAGCCTGGTTCTGTTTTGTGATGTATACGATGTGTAATGCTTTTGTGATGTATAATGTTGACGTGTAAATTGACCAAAAAAAAAAAAAGCTGATGTGTAATGCTTCTAGGGACATAAATGTCATTTAAGTTGGTCAAACCTTTGACCGTTACTTTGAAACTAACGTCTGTTAACTTGAGAAACTAAAGTGGGTATTTCACAAAGGTGGGGGACTAAATTGAGACTTTTATCAAAACTCAGGGACTAATTTGACTTTTTCCCTATATATATATATATATGTATACTGACTTCATCTATACTTCATTCATATATATACACTCTTCTCTCTGACACACACAGAAACACACATAGTGAGCTTCAAAGAGCGTCTGAAGTCAATTGTTAGATAGTTGTCAGATTTCAATCATAAACACATAATGGCAGGAGCAAGTGGAGGAAGATCATTGGAAGAAACACCTACATGGGCAGTTGCTGTAGTATGCTTTGTTTTGGTTGCAGTTTCCATTGTCATAGAGCACATCATCCATCTTATTGGAAAGGTATGCATGCATATTTTTTTCTTTAATTTTTCTCAAAGTCAAATTCGCAATTCAAACTCAAAACCTCCAATTATAAATAGTCATTACTTATTATTTCACCTAATTCTCAAGTGTTATACATGCATGTTATTATCATGCACTAAACAACAATATAATAAGCTGTACTCTTCATAGTTATGATGCCACTTGTATTTATTAATGCTTTAATTTCTAATAAACTCAAAAACTTTACTATTCTTGCACTATTGCAGCTTTTGAAGTCAAGACACAAGAGAGCCCTTTATGAATCACTTGAAAAAATTAAATCAGGTACATGTTATTATGCTACAACTTTTTTTTTCTTGTCTTTTTTACGGGAGCGGAGATCGACCTAGTAGTAAAATGGTGACTTCAAGTTGTAAAAATAGCTTGTTATAAAATGTTTGTACGGAATTTTCAAGTAGGCTATTTGATTCTTTTTAAATTCTTTGCATAACAAGAGTTTTGTATATAAAATCCATTTTCTTTTTGCCTGTTCATTTTTTTTATAAATTTAAACGGGCCTAAAATATTTTAAATTATTTAAAATGTTACATACGAGAATAATTAAATCTTGACATCTCTTACATTTAAAGCAAGTTTCATACCACTAGACCAAATGGCTAGTGGTTTGCCTGTTCATCTTTAACATGCTTGTGATATTTTTCTTTTTCTTTCCTTTTTATTCATATATCTAATTGTTGATTTTTTTTTTTTTTTTTATGGTGGTCAAAGTGCTTATGTTCCTAGGATTTATATGATTGCTCCTAACAGTAGGACAAGTTCCAATTTCAGACATTTGCATATCAGCAAAAGTTGGAGATACATGGCACCCATGTAGTAAGAAGCAAGAGAAAGCCAAATATGGTGGTGACACAGGGAAGGACGAGGAGGAACATGGCCGGAAACTGCTAGCAGCAGGCGGCGCTCGGCGTTTCTTGGCCGCTGTTGGAGAAGACAAATGTGCAGCCAAGGCATGACTATCAGCTTTCCTTACATTGATTTTTTCTTAAATTTGACATTGCCATATAAGATATCTACAATGAGAAATAGTATATTAATGTGAAAAATATTGTATAATCTAAATAGTCACGTATAATTAGATTGTAACCGACCTTCACATTAATTTATTCAAAATTAATAGATGTAAAGCATCAATCGGATGATATATAATATTACTTATTTTATATCAGATGTCTATAATGAGGAATAATATAATGTTAAAATTTAAAGAATAAGAAAAATATTGTAGAGTCCAAAATAACCACGTATGAGATTGCAATCGACCTCCACATTAGTAGACATAAAAAATAAAATATATAGAAATAAAGTATTATTAAATGATATATAATATCGCTTGATTAATAATTGAAATATTTTTCAGGGTATGGTGCCATTTATATCTGCAGATGGTATTCACCAGCTCCATGTTTTCATCTTTGTGTTGGCTGTTTTTCACGTGCTCTATTGTATTCTTACTATGGCCTTGGGGAGAGCCAAGGTATTATTTAATCCATAAATTAACTTCTTCTATAAGATAACTGATCCTTAATCTTAAGGGAAGGAATAAAGGAACTATCCACTAATTAATCAATGATTAATTCTCTATTTGAACATATTATATATGCGTATATTTAATAAAAAGTTAAGTTATATTCACACGTTTTTACACTTTTTTTTTGGTTTCAGATGAGACGTTGGAAGGCATGGGAAAAAGAAACAAGAACCCCCGAATATCAGTTCTCTCATGGTATGAATTATAAAAGTATTAAAACAATACAATAATTTCATATTGATAAATTATGAATTCGAATACCATATATAATATTGTAAGTTATTCAAATGAATAGATCACATGCAATGATTCAATCCTACATGTTAGCTTTTTATCCATGCATGACATAAAGAATACATATCGAATTTAAGGATTGAAGGGCCATGTACCTTTCAGGGAAAGAACTAGTTGATTTTTTGGACAAACGATACACGAATATTTAAAAAGATTCCGAATCATTAAAGACTGGGCCCCGCAAAGTATGTATGAGCTGCAACCCCTTCTTACCATGTATCCATGAGTACTCATCTCATAGTCCAATCTTGTTTATCAATTGACCTATTTCTTTTACTGCTAAATAACATTGCACTCTACCTCACATTAACAGATCCAGAAAGATTCAGATTTGCTAGAGAAACATCATTTGGAAGAAGGCACTTGAGCTTTTGGAGCAAAACTCCAATTCTACTTTGGATTGTAAGTACTAGAAGTATTTGATGGACCTTCCAGTGAAGTTTATGTTTTGAGTTGTTCATACATTTGCCATCTATTCACTTTCAATCAGATTTGCATTTATTAGTTGGTGGCGAGGTTCTGTCGAATAATCTGGTGGTCGAATTCCGTCAGTTGAGTTTCTATGTCATTCAAAAAATATATATACAACTATATTGATCAAAATTTATAATTAAGTCACAGATATACACTTGGTTGTGGATGTTACGGTCTTCATTAATCACACAGAATCTTTTGAAATATTTTAATAATATTAGTTTATGTAATCACTTAACTTCTACAACCTCATTAATTCTTACTAAAACTCCCTTAGATAATACTAATAAAATATTTTAAATACATCCTGTGTGTAATCCCACTCCAACATTTTTACTCTTTTAAAACACTCTAACTGAAAAATGAAAAGAAATCATTGCAATAAATGTCTTATTAGAACAGTTTTTAATTGTTTTATTAACGAAACTTTTTGCGACAATTTTATTTAATTACAATTGTTAAAACATTTTCGTCACTTTTTTTTAAATAATTGTTCATAAGATTTACTTTTCACACCAATTTTAAAATTAATACAGGTTAATTGCAACAATTTTTAAAACTATTGCTTATTATTTATAAAAAAAACCGTTGTACTAAAGAATTTTCGATGAGATATATTTAATAACACCATATGTAACAAACCAAAAAAGTGACATTTCCCCCTTAACATTCAAAGAATAATTAAGTAAAGTTGATAAAATACAATTTCATTTTCTTTTGAGTAAATTACTTAATACTCCCTGTATTTTGTCAAAAGTGCACAATACCCTCCTGTGTTTTAAAACGTAATTGATTATCCCCCTGTATTTTATAAAAGTAGTTTAATACCTCCCTGTATTTTAAAACGTAGTTGATTACCTCCTTGTATTTTATAAAAGTAATTGAATACTCTACCTGTGTTTTTAACACCCTCCCCTCCTTGCTCTCCTTAGAAAAATCATTTATTTTAACAGAGAGTATTCAACTACGTTTTTGAAAATATAGGGGAGTAATTAGTTACTTTTAAAGGGGGTAATCAACAACGTTTTAAAATACAAGGGGATATTCAATTACTTTTATAAACTATAAGGGGATATTTAACTACATTTTAAAATATATGAAGTATTGTACATTTTTAACAAAATATAGAAATATTAAATAGTTTATTCTTTTTTTTTTTTGATGGGCTACTTTGACTATCCCTTGAGTTAGTGGAGCGTAGCGGTATTGAAAAAGTCGTCAAATAATCCAAAAAGAAAGTGGGTGCGAAGGCATAAGCATTTTTCAATTAGGGACTTGAGTGATTAATGCCTAATAGACTCTTCACATGCAACTATCAAGCCAATGATACCATTGATCTTCTCTGGCGAAAAACTAAGATTACATTCTCGAATTCCTCTTGTAACGTTTAACATTTCGAGGGCTTTAAATTTCTTTATTTCTTAGTTGAAATTCCTACGTAATTTTATTATTTCACGTTATACGTGTTTTATCAGAGAAAAAGAGCAATTGGATTGGTCATTATCTATTAGGAAAGTTTTGATTTAAAAGGGGAAAAAAAGATTCAATAAGGCTCTGTTTGTTTGCAGTAAAATATTCTCCTGAAAAATATTTTTTGAATTTTTCGATGTTTGGTATACCAAAAATTTGGTCAACCAAAAAATATTTCGGGTCAAAAGAAAATTTTAGTTCAAAAGAATGAAAAATATTTTTTTGTCCTTTAAGATAATAAAATATTTTTCAGAACTCGCCCACTTCACCCCCACTACACCACCCCTTACCCCTACCCCACCCCCTACCCTCATCCCCCATCCCTACCCCACCCCCCCACCCTATACCCCAGCCGCCCCTTTTCTCGACCGACCCATCCCCTAACCCTACCCTCCACACCCACCCCACCCTACCCCACCCTACTCCACTCCACCCACCTTCTACCATCTACCATCACGGTTAACATATATATTATATGTGTATATATATATATTTTTTTTTAATAAAATCTAATGTCGGAAAATATTTTTCATTGTAAATCTAAATATTAGAAAATATTTTCCAGTATTCTATTTTTAAAAAAAAATATTTTTGTTTAAACATATTTTTTTTCAACAAATTATTTTACAGCAAACAAACGAGGCTAAGATGACAAGGGGAGATAATGGTTGCAGTATGCTTGTGAGAAAAGGACACACAAGGCCATAAGTTGACTTTCTCAACATGCAATCTCTTTGACTATAAATTAAAATTTCTTATGAATAACACTAATGAGTTCGCTAGAATAATTAAATAGTGACGTATTGTAAAAATTTCATAATTCGAATCACGGATTTAACGTCCATTATACTAAAAAGATTTCTTTCGAATAAGCAGCGCATTTGAAACTTTCTTTGTTGTCCACCTTTAATTGAAGATTTGTGGTATTTCTTTTTCGCTTTATGATTTGGTTCACAAATAATTAGTTGACTTTTGCTTTCAGGTTTGTTTTTTCAGACAATTTGTGAGATCGGTTCCAAAAGTTGATTATTTGACCCTAAGACATGGATTTATCATCGTAATTTTCCTTTTCTCTTTTTCCAATCTTCATCATTATTCAAATTTTTTAGATATGTAAGATTGCTACTTCAATATACCAAGCAAAAAGAATGTAATGGGTATCCTAGCTTCTTGACTTATTATATGATTCGAAATCATGTATTTCAGAGATTTATATGGTTCGAAATCAAGTATTTCATAGATTAAAAATTACTTAGGAGACACTTTGGGTTTGAATAAATGTTTTTTTTATTTAATCCCCTACCCTCACATGCCCCTCACCCTATAAGATTCAAATTTTGGTCTCCTAATTGTTAGGGGAATAATTCATTACTAGACTACTCATGAAATTCATATTCGATTCGAATAAATGCTTGCTTAGTAGCACTTTATATGTCATTGGTGAGAAATTAAGAGTGTGAAAAATGTAGCCTCTTTCCTCCTATACTTAGAAAGATTAGGGAATTAAACATTATGTCATTTCTAAGCGACCAATAAATCAAGTATGAACTTCAATTTTGATTGTAATATGATTACAGGCACATTTGGCACCTCATAGCCACACAAAATTTGATTTCCAAAAGTATATTAAGAGATCATTGGAAGAGGATTTCAAAGTGGTTGTTGGGATCAGGTTAGTTGAATTTATATATATTTTTAAATTATCTTCTATGTATATCATTTGACTGAAATGAGATGTTACATTTTCCATTAGGTATATGTATATTATCTATCTTTTTGTGTTTCTAAATTAAATTTCATGCTTTTGATTTTCTCAGTCCACCAATCTGGTTCTTTGCTGTGCTCTTCCTACTATTCAACACTCATGGTGAGTTACATATGATTTCTTTAAAATTTAATTAATTAATTCACTCAAGTTTTTATGTTTATTCAAGAAAGGGATGATAGATTTAAACTAGATGTGATCGAACCACATTAAATTTTGTATTTTTTCTATTGTTTTGGTGTGTGTCTGTCCTTATCCGAACAAAAAGAATGCTTCTATAAAGCTTTTATTACCCACAGAATCACTGAAAATGTGATATATGATTAGATTCTCAGTCTATAACGATTTATAGCAAAAGATATACTATATTTTGCAATTATTTGACCTATGTGACTTTCTCTTTCTTGACAGGGTGGTATTCATATCTATGGCTACCTTTTATCCCATTAATTGTAAGTTCCTTCTATGTAGACGACATTTTAACTTTGATTTGTATTGGAAAAATTCTTGAGTCAATTCGGACTTATTTACGCGAATTTCACTAACAATATGAGAAATTGACGATCCGTCTAACTAGATAGACCTGACAGCTGATTGAAAAAATTTTCCTTGCATTATCACAATGATTGGGAAATTAAAAAGAAAGATTCATCTAACGACTTAGCGTATATACAACTACAGATTATCTTGTTGGTTGGGACCAAGCTACAAGTGATAATAACAAAAATGGGGCTAAGGATCCAAGAGAGAGGAGAGGTTATTAAGGGTGTACCCGTTGTTCAACCTGGTGATGACCTATTTTGGTTCAATCGTCCACGTCTTCCTCTCTACCTCATCAATTTCGTCCTCTTTCAGGTGCATGCTTATTTTTGTCCATTTTGCTATTGTTACATTAGGGTTTTACAATTATTGAATCTTGATTTACTAACTAGTTTTTTGTTTGATGATTGCAGAATGCATTTCAATTGGCTTTCTTCGCCTGGAGTTGGGTAAGCCACCAAACCCTAACTACAAAAAAAAAAAAAAAAAACCAACCGATTTGTCAAATGTGCACGTTGGATCTTGTAGTAGCGTAAGAAATTAATATCTCGTTATAGTTTAAGAGAGTATTCCTAAAAATCTCCCGTCATTATCAGATAACTAGGGAACAAGACAGATTCTTATTAATCAAAGAATCTCATCATTAGATTATTATGGTATTGCAAAATCTAATTTGCAACTTCAATTCAGCAAAAGATACGATATTCTTTTTGCATATTTATATGACCAATATAGTATGTGATTAATTCGTATCTCCTTTGTTTTCAGTATGAATTCGGGATAAAATCTTGTTTCCACGAGCACGTGGAGGATATAATTATCAGAATCTCAATGGGGTAATTAAGCTTCATCTTATACCACTAATTTTTTTCTTGATCCTTTACTTAATTTTTTAATTTTTAATTTTTATTTTAAGGAAGGCCTAAGGCATTTTATATCACTTAGAATGTTCCACACGAGAATAGATCTCGAAACCTCTCACATCTAAAACAAGAATCGTACCACTAGATCCTCTACTTAATTTTTGATTAACACGTTCTTTGCTCTTGGCAATATGATCAGGGTTCTCATTCAGATCCTCTGCAGCTATGTCACTCTCCCTCTATATGCCCTTGTAACACAGGTAAGGTTAACAATATATTCGATGATGTAATTTTAAGTGGAGTCAGTTATGCGAATTTAATGACATTACTCACCGTATTAAAAAACATCCATTATGTTATCTCCATTCACATGAAATCTCTACTGACTGTCTTCAGTTGCGTGATATAATCGTCAATACATGACGGTCCTAAACGAAAAAGTCAAGATACATTAATTTGATGACCATTCTAATAAGTTGACATTTATAGTGTAATTTTTCTCATATGTCTCGTCCTTATCTGCATATTATTTTGGAATATCTCACTGCCATGTCCCCCTAAAGCTTGGAAATCGAATTGAGAATGACACACAAAGTATCTTATTTCTATTTTTTTTAATTTTTTTTTTTTTTACCTTTTCCAATTTGATACTTCATGAGATATGATTATCTGAGTTTGAAAATTACTAATCTGATGTAACAAAGAAAAAGGTTTTCCTTGGGCAAATGACTGTCCGATCGTCTAATATACAAGTAGTTCACGTTTTATTTCATGACCGAACGGAGAATTTTTCATGTAATGAATGCACAATTATCTCAACATGTCGATGTTAATGTCGATTTTCTTATATCTCTCGATGTGAGAAATATATGGCACAAGTCAATTTGTGCATCAATTTGCAATTATTTTCTCCTACACTAAAAAAAGATAGCTTAGTCTATAAAACTGTCGTTATGTGAACTATCTGATAATGGGTCGGGTCATTTCGAGTTTATTGCATACAAACTTATCTTTTGTCTTGCATTTTGTTACTATATAAGATTAATTGCTGAATTTATGTGTCTGGTGTGAACAGATGGGATCAACCATGAAGCCAACAATCTTCAATGATAGAGTAGCTGCAGCTCTAAGGAACTGGCACCACACAGCCAAGAAACACATAAAGCAAAACAAGCACAACAATCTTGCAACTCCAGTTTCCAGCAGACCTGCAACACCAACCCATGGCATGTCACCTGTTCATCTATTGCGCAATTACAGGAGCGAAATGGAGAGTCAGCAGACATCGCCTCGAAGATCAGATTACGAAATGGAAAACTGGGAGAATGAGGGATCATCGCCTTCTCCTCCGCGTTTCCATCAGGGCGCAGATGGATCATCATCGCGTCAAGAACATCGTGTTGAACTTGGTTACATTGAAAATGATGCAGAGGCGGTGTTACCAAGCTCATTGCAGGTTGTTCCCTTGCCACAACCCACCAGGGTGCAACATGAGATCAATTTTAATATGCAGCACGATTTTTCTTTTGATAGAAGAGCAAGCACATAGTCACCATTGCATAGAATCACATTTTCTATGTAGAAGCACAGGTGAAAATGAGATACATTTTGTGAAACAAGCTAAGATAATTTTACGAGATTAATACGGTGCCACAAGGGGTAATGTGATGATCATTAGGGGAAACACACGAGGTTTTTGTACATTAATTCAGCCATTGTGGTTATGTAATTTGAATTGTACACATCACTGTAATGAAGAAATCCAAATTAAATTGAGTTTAATTCTCATTGGGCAAACTTATATATGAATATATATGTCGGGCGAAGTTCTTGAACAATTTTCCTGCTGAAGAAAACACAAAAAAGTTTACTGGAAATATAGTCATTAAATTTAAGTCTAGTAGGAAGATACTGACGATCACCCCAGTGAACAATTTCCAATTTTCACACATGGAACATAAAAATCATTTAATAAGTTAATAATTGCCATGAAATTCCATTTTAAAATCAATTGATACTAAGTGAAGTAGTTAAAATCTTGTAAGGTAGTTTTGGAGATTATGATTTTTCTATGTGGGAATGATAACATATTTCAGTAGCCCATCGCCACCCACGTTTGACCTGGTGTGGAAAATCAATTTTAAATACGTGACCTGACATTGAAGTGAGTGAGTTAACAAAGTAAACTTTATATATGAGCTGACATTAAAGTAGGTGAGAGATAATTCACACGTAGATAAATATGACTGAATTAATGGTCCGACTCTAAAACTATATTAAATAATCATAAGTTTGCTTTGCTAAATATGCATAAATTATCATCTCTAGAGCATATAATATCATCTCACAGAATTGTCTCTTATCCCAAGTAATATTTCCTGTCTTCACAATTAAAAATACCGCCTAAGTCCAACAACTTCTGAAAAGGTCTATAGTTACCTTGAAAATTTTTTGATGAGCCCGAACTAACTATTAATTCTAAAAATAATGAGTGGGCCCCATATATTGTGGGGTTCACTTGTATGTAAGTAGGCTAATGATCAGTTTGAGTTGATCAAAGAATTTGTCTAATTACGTTGTATGTACTTCTAGTCAATTGGGACACCTTTTCCAAATGGATCACATACATCCGTGTCAAGAACGAATTTAAATTTTTTTCTTAGTGAAGACTATAACACATTCCAACGGATTTACAATCCAGTGAAGTTGCAGTACTTCAAGCTTGCATTGCTCGGCAAATGTCAAGCCAGTCTGCTGCAATATTGAATGACCTGGGAATGCACTGAAATCTAATCAGAGCGAAGCTGGATTGAGAGTATCTGGCGATCACTCAAAATGTGACTTAGGTTTTAGCTATGCTTAATTATTTGAAGGGATTTTTGCAGCTCTATTATCTTCTCTAGGCAGATTCAAGAATTCTTTTCATTGAAAGCTAAAACACATAATTTTTTAACTATACGAATATTTTTTTTTTCTTCAGTAAAGACTAATTAATTATTTTTAACTAAAAATATATAAATATTTATTTATTTTAAAAAAATACTCAGAATTTATAACGTTCTTTTAGAACAGTAGAGGTTGCAGCCTCTGCTAACCCAAACGTACATACATCCGACCCTGATCCTCTCTCTAGCATCTGATTCCACAATGGCGTGAGAACAGCCACAACTTTTGCTTAAAAATAGACATTTCAGAGAATAAAAGTTTCAGCTACTAGCCTGCCAATATATGAAACCTAATTAATTAGTACAAAATACTTAAACTCGTGTTGAAGTAGTAGTGAATCCAAGTTATTCTAAAGTGAACATAAATCTTATACAAATCGATAAGAGACGAGATGTCACAAGTTTTTTTTTTATTTTAATCTCCTACTGTACCCTGCCCCATTTGCTCCTCATCATATGAGATTCAAATTATGATATCCCTACTGCCAAAAAGAATAACCCCACACTAGTTTACTCTAAATCTCGGAATGTCACAAAGAATTTGGTTGCAAATCCATTCAAAAGGTACCAGTCGACGTTCAGGCCATTCTTTGGTCAACAAAACATTCTGCTTTTGGCTTTTATTTGAATATAAGCATATTAGCTAGTTCTCAAGGGTACTGAATTCTCTGGCCTTGATCTTCTGATTGGTGATTATTGATTTTGATGAATTCGAAGGCGTAAATGACTTTTGCTTGAAGAAAATAATGAACATATAAATGAACTTTGCTTTTCCAGAAAAAATAATAATAATAATAATAATGAACATATAGGATGTTGACTTGGGAAGACTTATTAACCATTAGAAAAGTGAGATAAATTTTCATGCCATTTTATTAATGCCTAGATAAGAAGATATAAGAAATAGTCAACGAAGAGGCACGACTGTAACAACCGAGTCGCTATCTCATTAATGTTACGCGTCTTAGAGTAAAAGATCACCATCCAAGTCTCCCTTATAAAGTAATGACAGTCTCTATTACCATCATAATGTATTAAATATGATTTAATGATTGTGAATTATTTATATATATTATAAACATATTTATTTTCCTCCCTTTCATCTTTAAATGTGATTTAACGATTATAAACTATTCACATATAATATAAATAGATCTATATATTCCCCTCTCTTCCACCTTTCCTCAACTTCACACACTCTCTTATAATATAACCAGTTCATTTAATCTTCATTTCTACCCTCTCCCACTTTCCCTCTCTCTCTACACACACATATACATTCATACAAATGAACAGATCTATTCTCCTCCCTTCCATCCTTGTTTGCTCAACTTCACACGCTCTCTTATAATACAACCACTTCATTTAATCATCATTTCTGCCCTCTCCCACTTTCCCTTTCTCTCTCTCCTTCTCTCTCTCTCTCACACCCACACACATAAACCATGGCCGGAGCATCACTGGAGGAAACACCGACATGGATAGTCGCCGTAGTCTGTGTTACGACGGCTACAATTTCAGTTGTCATAGAATACATCATCCATCTCATTGGGAAGGTATCCATGCATGTGACCCTGCACTAATGAACAATAAGATTTACTTTACTTCTGTTAGTTATCGTTAAACAATATAATTATTATGAGTACTCTAAATGATGATTTTGAATTGGTTCGTGCATCCCTTCTCTATTTTACTCCCTTGCCTACTTTGGAGCAAACTATTATGAATTTTCATCTGAAGAAACATGTCAAAATTAGGGATGGCACTAGGTAGGGTTTAAATGCGAATCCGACGGATATCTAATCTGATTATAAATTCGTTTACGAAATCGATAGAGTATCCGTTAAGGTTTGATTTTTTTACAAATAGTTACCGACGAGTAGTCTGATAGAGTTTGGTAATAACAATTTAAAAAAATCTAAAACCTAAGAACCTGATTAGTAATTTAGTAAAAATAAATTAATAAAAATATTTATATATTTACATACATATAAAAATAATATATTATTTAAAAAATATAATTTTTTAATATTGATCCAAGAATAATAGTTGTGGATTATAACTCAATTCTTATTATCAATTGTTAACCCTCATAGTTTTTGTTTACCTATTCTTTTATCTAATTCAAATAATACAACCGCTCAATTGTTGAACAATTTAAATGAGAATGATAATTTATAATTGTGACAAATACTTTATATATTTTTTTTTTCTTCGGGTTATTTTATATTATTATGGAAGGTTGATAACTTCTCAGCATAAAAATTTTGTTGAATATTTCTATTAAGTTTAATTTTGTTTATAGACAAAAAATTTTATTTATTTATTTTAATCCATTGCGATTTGTCATTATTTTAGGACTTATTTTCATTTCTTTTAAAAACCTTTTAAGTTTTTCTATTAAAAAAATATTATTTTTATTCATTAATGGGTCAGATCGGGTATCCGCGGGTTTTCAAATATTTAACGGGTTTGGATTTGATAAGTAAAATCTAAATCCGACAGGTTTCTGTCACGGGTTTAGTAAAATATAATTTAAACGAATTCGGATTTGATTTTATAAATTTTAGTAGATATTTGATCCGTTGTCATTCCTAATCAAAATTTTTGTTGCTCTTTTTTACGAATGTTGTTCTGGCTACTTCTAACAAAACCTTTAAGATGTCTCGAAAGGGGAATAGTAAGGTATATATAGTTAAGGAGTTAGTATAATCCCTTTAAACTATGGCACTAATTTAGGCTTGATCTATTTAGTTTATAAACTAACCTACGAACTAATCAAGCCTAAATCAGTGCCATAGTTAAAACGGATTATACTAACTCCTTAATTATGATGAAAGATAGACACACGCGGAAGATGAACAAGAATAGATCAAGGGCTTAATTTTGATACCATGTTAAGAATTATGTGATTTTATTTTAAAATTAATTGGTGCTAGAAGCGGTAGTCTATGATCTTATTGTTAAACAAAAATTAATGAAATCGAAAATACATATATGTGTGAAAGCAAACAATTGGAACCACCACCAACGGTGACTCTAAACAAGAGAGGAATGAATAACTAAAATGACTATATTGTAAATTATTTGATATGTAGAGATACTCTCTCCTAATCTTTTTTCTTTTGTTTTTGTTTTGTTCTTTAACATGGTATGAGTTATATCTCAATTTTGTTCGTCCACATTTGACCCACCTTTTCTCTTTTAACTCTGCTATTCTATGTCAGCTTTCTTATGCAATTCTTTTTGCTTACTTTATTCATCATGTTAACTCTATATTTAAATTTGTTTCTTCAATATAACGATCACCTTGAAAGAGCGTATTAACAAAAACGATTCTTTCACATTGACAAATTATAAATTCTAAAAAGCAATATATAAAATCTTAAAATATTTAACCTAATACTGATTTATTTTTTAAGATGAAAACCCGTATCTGTTAAGAGTTAATTATGATGATACTTTCATCTATTGATGCTTTCCATAAACTCAAAACTTTACTATTTTTTGCACTATTTACAGTGGTTGAAGTCGAGGCACAAGAAAGCCATTTATAATATACTGGAAAATATTAAATCAGGTACACGTTATTATGTTAAAATTTAAACAGTTTTTTTTTTTTTCTTTCTTTTTGTTTATTTCCTCTTTTCTTTTCGTTTTCCATGTTCATCTATAACATAAATTTGGAATTTTTCAACTAACATTTGCTTATGATAATTTTTTCTTTTCTTTTCTTTTCTTTTTATATGTCTAATTACTTTCTGATATTTTTCTTTTTTGTTTTTTGTTTGATGGTGGTCGAAGAGCTTGTGCTTCCTGGAATTATCTCCTTGCTCCTAACAGTAGGACAACGTCCGACTTCAGATATTTGTATATCAACAAAAGTTGGAGCTAAGATGCACCCATGCAGTATCCACATCGTAGAACCCAAATATCGTTCCACAGGGGAGGAGGAACATGGCCGGAAACTTCTATCAGCTGGCGGCGCTCGGCGGCGTATTCTGGCGGCTGATGAAATTGACAAGTGTGCAGCCAAGGCATGACTTTCTGTTTTCCTTGTATGGATTTTACTTTTCATATTGTCATAGGTGATCATAAACAAATATTAAAAATTCGTTACTAATAGTTGGAGTTTTTAAATGAGATTATAAGTTAATATAGTTGTTAAGGTAGAATTCTGAATTTGGTAGAAACTTTGGTTGAGCCTTCCAAATCTGCACACGCACAAGCAACAAAATGTGGAGGTGTTCCTCTGTCTAAACACTCCGATACTTAAATTAGCGAAATTGCCTTCAAAGAGTGTTGAATATGTGATAATTGTATAATGGGATATTGGGACGTGGTCGGGTCGAGACCTTTCAAATGCCATAAGTTCTCGATCTGCCTAAGCTCCAGGTAGGTCGGATGCTGAGGGCATTTATGTCCTTTAGCTCAGTCCGAGTTTTTACCTGTATCAATAGTATTAAAGCTTAGGTTATTAAATGATCCTGATTCAAGTTATGTCACCATCCATGCATTTTGAAAAGAAAAAAAAATTGTCTACGTGTAAGGTTAAAAGATGTAATGTCTATACATGTGGAGACATATTGAAAACAATACAGAAAAAATTATAGTACAAAGGCTCAAAAATGTATCGCCTGCACGTGTGAGGATGTATTGAAAACACGAAACATATCTAATAAATCAATTTCTAATGGTTTAAGCTTTCAGATGAGGTTGTAATTTAATTAATACCATTGTAGAAATAGTATTATTTACTTTAGAAAAAAAAAATAAAGGATACGAAATTGAAATATTTTCAGGGTATGGTACAATTCATTTCTGCCGAAGGTATTAATCAGCTCCAACGTTTCATCTTTGCGTTGGCTGTTTCCCAATTGCTCTACTGTAGTCTGACTATCGCCTTGGGGAGAGCCAAGGTACTATTCAACCCTGAACCTCATTGGTACACCACATATATATATGTATATATTTATATGATCATATTCACAGTGTTTTTGACTCTTTTTTTGGGTTTCAGATGAGACGTTGGAAGGCATGGGAAAAGGAAGCAGTTGAATATCAATTCTCGCATGGTATAAGTCTAAATCTATTCATGTAATGATCTGATTCTACATGTTTAATTTCATATCGGCTAAGTGGAGCTTAAGTGATTTTGGTAACGAAATATTACTACTACATTTTTTTTTATCAATTATAACATTTAAATATATTTAAAACTATTGCAAAAAGGCTATAAACATTTGCAAATAACTTTAACCGTTGCATATGGTCTCATTACAAATTCTCAATTGCAACGATTTTTTTATAAAGTAATAAGAAATATTTTAAAACCTTTGACAAAAAGTATTTTCATGTGCAATTAATAGCAAAAAATGATTAAAAAAATTTTAACGGTTACAAAAAAATTTAATTAATACAATGGTTAAAATAACTATTATAACGATGTTTTCTTTTCTTTCATGAAACGATTATTTTCATTTTCTAATTAAAATCTTGAAAAACTTATGCGTGAAAGTTACAGCCCGCACTAATCACACATTTACAGATCCAGAAAAATTTCGGTTAGCAAGAGACACATCGTTTGGAAGAAGGCACTTGAGCTTTTGGAGTAAAAAGCCAGTTCCACTTTGGATTGTAAGTAACTTTCTGAGGAAAGTTTCTGATTTGAGTTATTTATACATTTACAATCTGTTTACATTCAATAGTACAAATTGTTAGTTAGAAAAAATACAATCATCTATCATACTAATAAATCATAAACTTTAAAATTATTATATAGAATATTAGGTTACTTCAATTAATATTGGTTGGTTTTATGATAGAATTTCATATATATATATATATATATATATATATAGAATATTAGGTTACTTCAAGTAGGACGGAAGGTAGAGCGTGGAGCATTTTATTATTATATATTTCTTTTTCAAAGTATTTTATTTATTTTTTCGGCTAACTCTAGCCCTAGTAGAGGTCCAAGTAGACTATACTATAAGGGCCAGCGTCCAAGGACCTGCCAGACTGCTGATCTCACTTAAGCACTCGACGTCACATATAACAATAAGAAGGGGCAAGCATAGGGTCAACGATCACTCACGTCACGGGCAGCAGATCCGACGAGCTCAACTTCCACTGAAAAGAGAGGCTAGACCTCCTTTGAAAGGGGGGGACGCCAGTCTTTTTCTCTTCTTGTCAAAGCCAACTTCTTGGGTTGCGGGCGGAGAAAAGCGGACGTGAGGACTCGGGTCGGGGCGCAACGTAACTAAGAGAGCCATCCCATTTAGGGCGAGACAAAATGGGCAGGCACGGGCAGTCTGGTATCCGAGCCAATTGGTCAGACTACGACTACTTCACTTATTAGATTAGTATTCGCCGCCTATCTCGGAATGGAATGGGATGGAATAGAAAGAACGCGAAGCGCTAGCACTACATGGTCGGTTTTTTTGGGAGGGATAAGCTTGTGAAGTAGCAAGCTTATCCACGCCCCGACCGACAGCTACTAGGTTTTCCCATATCTCCTAAACTTCCCCCGGTCTTCAGCCCGAGCTGTATGAGGCAGAAACTCGTCCCATGTACGGTTCGGAGGCCGAGCCCTACCCTAGTAATCAGGGTGCGGCTTAGGTCAACTAACACAAAGAAGATACAGTTCACTCAACGAATGTCTTTGGGTTTCGAACTCCATATGGGGAAGGAGCGTTGTTGTTTGCGAGGTCTCGGTCATTTACATGGACCCACTTCTCATTCCATTTGTGGGAATTTTATGATTTATAAATTGTCCCTAACAAACAATTTGCTCATGTTTGAGCATGATGAATGACTTCGTGCTGACCTGTTGCCAATCAACTTTTCGGCCTCATATGAGAATGGAAAATTGGAGCATTTTTTGCATCAGTGGATGAAGAATTGCGAACATAATAATTTTCAGTTGACCATGTTCCTAGAAAAAAGATACTTTCGAGAAACAATGAGCACGACTAAAGTGGCTATACATACAAATCTATTTACGGATCTATATGCTTTGATTGGAACTGAAAGTTCCAGAACAGGCAGCTAGTATACCACCATAATGAAACTGCCATTTATTTTTTTTATTTAGATCGGATTTATGTTGGATTCATTGGGAGGCTCGCGTAGTTTGTTATGTCAGCTCCAAAAGGATAAGTTGCATTGGAATTGAGAAAGTTTTGTGGAGTTCATAATTGCATAAAAGGAGTTAGAGTAGTGGCCACGGTGCGTTGAGGCACTTCTTCGACGGTCCCCGTACGCTCGGCCTGCCGGCCCACTCTGAAGAATTCATAGGTCGGCTTTACGGGCGAGACAGAATGGGTGGGCACTACTGACCAAGCCCAGTTCTCGCCGATAGGCGCTGGTAGCTTGCTTCCAAACCTTGCCTTATATGATAGTTCTGGCCATGGCCCGAAGGAGCCTTAAGCACTTGTACAATGCTTAAGTCAAGGCTCCCTCCCACTCGTTGCCCAAAGGTGCTGGTTCGAGTCCAGATCGTGACAATCCCGTTTATTGTGTCGAAACCGGTGTTAACCGCTAATTTTCGAGGCGATAAAGGGGATACGAGCGTCTAGCGTATAAAAAAAGATTTATTTCTTATTCTGATTGATAGGGTAGTGGAAAGTATCCCGTTGTTAGGGTGGGGAATCCTTTTCTAATCGTGGTAGTAGACATAGGCGTTCAAGCAAGCCAGAGGGGACTCCCACAAAATGCACAGTTAATGCTCAATCAAGTCCGATGGTTCTGAAAGAATAAGGGGTTAGTACGCTATTACTAGGTAGGATCTATACGACACAATAATGAATGTGAATTCGCAGGTCGTTCCTTACTCCGCACCAACCCGAATGAGTTTTATACGTATGACGTTCCCAAAAAGCCAAAGGGGTAAGGGAAGGTCACACGTGGGAAGTATTTTGGCTACCTTATCGTAAGGGTTTCGACAAAAAAAAGTCTCCCCACTAAATCAATAGTTTAGATGCCCGAAGATCTAAGAAGGTTGAATCAGGAATAAGTGGGTGATTTCTTTAAGAAGGGCCTAATTAGGCCAAGTAAGAGTCCAGCGCTGCAAAATACGTCAATAACAGAAATGACCAAGAAAGGTGAATGCCAAGGTTAGTGATCAACTATAAACCCCTTTCAGAGGCCCTCTAGTAGATTAGGTATCCCGTACCTAATCAACAAACACTTTTTCATTTGTAAGCACTGAGCGAGCCGCCTGTGCTTTTGTGGCTTCCGTGATAAGGGGAAGGGGAGTGGTGAGGTGGGCCCCTTCAATTTTTTAGGACAGAGTGTTCACTTAGCCCAACAAGAAAACAGATGTGTGGGCTAAAGCGCAAGGGCTTTCGCGTTAGTGCCCCTGCTTGTTAGGTCATAAGCCGGGCGTAACCATTAGTATAGTAGAACCATATATGGGTATATTGATTCGATGGGAAAGTGTTATGGTTTGAAGATGCTCGAACGATAGGTCGAGCGTCTACCTTCCTATCCTTATTAGTCGAGCTAAATTCCATCCAGCTTCTCCCATTCTTTTTTGTAAAATATAGGTTTCACGATGGTGGTGTTGCGCACACAATTCAGCATCTCATCATTGAATTTTTTTACTTGCGGGATACTTAACTTCATTTGCTAACTCTTACATTTGATTTAGTTGATGACCCTGTAGTCGTTTTGTTTCCGCTTCTCTGAGTAAGGGTCGTTGGTTGTTCATTGGCGATGCTCCTTGCTTGTATGCTGCCTGTGCTGTGTAAGTTGTGTGGCTGTCGAGGCTGCACGTGGAAATGCCAGATGCAAAATACCTGCTATCAGATTGAAATAACCTTTCCCCTTTTTTCAAATCTATGAATTGCTTAATCCCAATCAACGAGGGAAATTAATAAAAATGAAATTCTTTTTTCAAGATTCCCGGAATAGCATGTGTTGGAAAGATGCCATGGCCGAGGAGTTAGATGCTATTAAAGAAAACCATACATGGGACCTTATTCCTCTACCACCTGGCAAACAGCTAATTGGCAGCAAGTGGGTATACTGTGTGAAGTTGAAATCTGACGGTAGTTTTGATCGTTACAAAGTACGCCTTGTTGCTAAAGGTTATAACCAGTATTGACTATTTGGAGACTTTTGCCCCTTTTGCCAATATGAAGACTATTAGAACTCTTCTTGCGTTTCTATTCGACACTGGAACATCTTAAAAATGGGCGTGAAGAATGCCTTTTCTCTGGGACGATTGTAAATATAACGTTTATTATTCATAGAAGACGACTTGTAATTAAGTGAGAGAAAGCTCAATCGATGGATTTACACTAAAGCCTTCTGGGAAAGGCACCGATTGATTTAGCTTCCCAGCGCTCCTTTTTAAGTCCAGGATATGAAAAGAGCAGATACTAGCTCCATTCCTCTCCCTATTGGTCGAGCATCTTTAAACCTCTATAGTGTTTTTCTCCCAATCAACGATGATTCTTTCTTCTGATCTCTTTGCGGTTAATCCAATAGTTTAGATATCCCCGCACAAATGTTCTCTTTGCTTTGTTAGAATGCCCTCTTGTTGCTTGAGAATGAGCTCATAACATAAACTGACACTCTTCAATGTCTTGAGTAGGCCAATTGCCTTGATTACCTTTGCTTTGCCATCTCGTGAGTAGCTGTTAGATGCGTCCTTCTCGGTCTTAGCATGAACAGATTCTAGACATCTTCGATGAGAAGGAATTGGATCAGAAGCATCGAATGCAAGCCAAGCTGTAGAAGAGTAGGGTCTTTGCAAGATGCGCTCTTAGCAAGTGAAGAAGAAGACTATTCGGGAGAATTTCGGAAGATGTCCATCAAGCCATCCCATTGAAGACGATTACTTCTATTGGCTCGAGCAAGGAGAAATAGTATAAGGAATAGGACAAGTTGCCCCCACGGAGCGGTAAGTAACTGCTTTACCTTGAATTCTTTGCATATGGGAAATTGACCGTTTAAAGGAAGTGTTTTCCCTATGCTATAGTAGAAAGGAATATGCCCCGAAAGGTCTGCAATTAAGAGATGTGATTCTCAGGGGCATCTCTTTAGCATCCTAGCAAGGAGCTTACCTTATTGCTCTGGAACTAGTATCGGCAAGTGACATATTCTAAGAATCGAATGCCCTTCTTTGGCTGTTAGCAAGTCAATTGCTTTACCTAGCGGGGGGCCATTTTGCCGAGAGTGAGATTTCGTACAAGGATTTCCTGTTGTCAGCCTGTAGAGAGAGAATTTCCACTACCGTAACTGCTTGACTGCATTACCGGATTGCCTTTCCCGCTTTCCTTGCCTTGGACAAATAGGTGAAAAATGCAATAGGTTTTGCAAGTGAAACAGAAAGCGCTGCACATGAATGATGCATAGAATCCCCAGTTAGGGGAATATCCTCTCATTCTATCCTAACTCGGAGGGGGAGACATGCATAAGATGGCATCGAATCCGTTGTTAGCAAGAAAAAGCTGTGGCGGAAGAATGAATCCCATGCTCTAGAGTCCGATCAATAGTATAAGATATCCACGCAAGGTTTTTTTGTGCAAGAATCAGCTCTTCTTTTTACATTCATAGGCTGAATGGCAGCTAGGGAATCAGCTCTTTCTCGCGACGCCCTTTAGGCGAGAGAGTCCCCCGTATTACTATAATATCATAGTTGGATCTTTATTTAGTTTTGTCAATCTACATGTATCGATACTTGTTTGGTACTTGATGTTTATTGCTCCTTGTCTGTGTTCCACTATGTCAGTTCTAATATATATATTGTATTCCTCCACGTTAGCTCTAGTACACAACTACTTCAAAGTCAAAGCTGCTTCTTTTATTATGTCAATGTATACTCTTCAATGTTATTATGCCACATATGGTACGCAAAAGTAATTGAGGCATTCCAAGATCACATGTTAAAAGGGTACTATTAGAGATCACATGTTAAAGAAGGGTTAGAGTATATAATTATCATTCCAAATTGATAATTTATAAATTCTACTATACCATCATATAAAATACTAGATTATTTCATCTAATATTGATTGATTTTAAGTTATACCTTTTTTTTTTGGGTATAACGGATGCTGAAACCATAATTTAAATGCAAAACCTCTTATTACAATAAGTTATTATTTAATCATTTCATCCAACTCTTATATGTGTAGACTATATTCTTTTTAACACAAACAAATTGATCAATATTCCTAATTCCCGGAGCATTTAAAAAGCAAAGTCGATGGAATGTGACTTCACTGTCTTTTTGAAAGTCATTGAATAAAAACCAAAGTCGATAGAATGTGACTTCATTTAAAATTTGGTTCACAAATATTTGTTCCATTATCTGATAATTTAACATGTAGTCGGTTTTTGCTTTCAGGTTTGTTTTTTCAGACAATTTGTTAGTTCGGTTTCAAAAGTTGATTACTTGACCCTAAGACATGGATTTGTCATGGTAATTTTATTTTATTTTTTTCAATCTTCATTATTTCAATTATATAAGAAATAGGGTTTAATCCTGATTTTCTCCCATTTATATATCATAGACCGAATGAATATTTTCCTTTATTTCTTTTTTCATAAAGACAAAAACAAATTAAGATTATCATTAATCATTTCACTTGACTACATTTTCGATCTAAAATGGAATATTACTATCAAAATTGAATTGTGTATCCAAACTAGTCGAGATGTGTAAGATTGCTAGTTCGATATGACAAGGGAAAAGAATGCTATTAGGATCCTTACTTCATGATTTATCATATATTTTGATAGCAAATAATTCAGAGATTAAAAATTTAATTTGGAGAACAAATTTTGTCTTCATGAAAAAAGAAATAAATGAAAATATTCGTTCGGTCTATGATATATAAATGGGAGAAAATCAGGATTAAGATTATCATTAATCATTTCACTTGACTACATTTTCGATCTAAAATGGAATATTACTATCAAAATTGAATTGTGTATCCAAACTAGTCGAGATGTGTAAGATTGCTAGTTCGATATGACAAGGGAAAAGAATGCTATTAGGATCCTTACTTCATGATTTATCATATATTTTGATAGCAAATAATTCAGAGATTAAAATTTTAATTTGGAGAACACTTTGTTTATCAATGATGAACTTAAATTTTAATTGTATTATTTGGCGCATTTGGCACCTCATAGCCACACAAAATTTGATTTCCAAAATTATATCAAAAGATCGTTGGAAGAGGATTTCAAAGTGGATGTACAAATCAGGTTAGTTGAATATATATTTTTCAAATTCTCTTTTATGTGTATCATTTGACTGAATTAGATTTGAGACATTGAGTCAAGATTTAAATGTGTGTGTGTGTTTTCTATTTTTGTGTTTCAAAATTAACTTTCATGATTTTGCTTTTCTCAAGCCACCATTCTGGTTCTTTACTGTGCTAGTCCTACTAGTCCACCCTCATGGTGAGTTGGATATGCTTTCTCTAAAATTTAAATAATTATTGCATTCACTCAAATATGTATGTTTATCTTGGTATTCGTTATAACTTCTGCTCACTAAGGAACAAGATATGGATTTAACTAGAACTCTAGAATAGAATCTTTAAGCGAAGGGTAACCCTGTGCTCAAAATTGTTTGATTTTCGAGCACGTCTCTGGGTAGATATAAAGAGAGAATGAATGATTGGGGGAACAGAGGGACGTTCACACCACACAGTAGCTAGCCTCTCGAGGAGGGGGTGTCCTTTTGAAAAGAAAATTAGATTCTTAGTCAATAACATTCTAACAAAAGTTATACTAGATTTTGTAATTATGTGACCTTAATTTTTTCTTTCTTAACACGGTGGTATTCATATCTTTGGCTACCATTTATCCCATTAATTGTAAGTATCATCTGTGTATAAACATCTTTAAAACTGATTTTACGCGCGTGCATGCATTATTGTCAGGATGATTGAGAAATATGAAAGAAAATTATTCATCTAACGGTTCAGAGTATATACAATTACAGAGCATCCTGTTGGTTGGGACCAAGCTTCAAGTGATAATAACAAAAATGGGGCTAAGGATCCAAGAAAGAGGAGAGGTTGTCAAGGGTGTACCCATTGTTCAACCGGGTGATGACCTGTTTTGGTTCAACCGTCCACGCCTTCATCTTTACCTCATTAATATCGCATTATTCCAGGTGCTTGTTTAAGTTTTACCATTTTGGTGCTATCGTACCTCTTCTATTATCTAGAATTATGTTTGAAAAATTCTATTGTCCAGAATACAGCTTTCGGCCCAATGTATAAAAAAGTGGATCCCACACATGCTTATTAGAAGTGTCAGAGCATCGAATTCCTGATAAAAGACAATCCCTTATGATTTACACTTACTGAACCACGATTCATAAAACTAACTGTTTTCTTTAAGAAATGCAGAATGCATTTGAAATGGCTTTCTCTGCCTGGGTTTGGGTAAGTCACCAAAGCATAGACAATTATGCTCCTTGTTATCCATATAAGGTTATCTGTATTCCGCAGTCATCTGTTTCATTAAATTTTGTTAGACCTTGTGATAACGTAATAATTTAATAACTTCCTGGTTTAGAGGAATGTGTTAGAAAACCTCCTACCATCACTAGACATGAGGGACGGTCAGACATATTATTATAAATCGTAGAGGGTTATTAAATTATTATGGTATCATAATGTCTAATATACAACTTCAGTAAAATACATACAATATCCTTGAAAAAAGAGAGATACTATGTCATTTATTTATATATATTTCATTTGTTATTAGTACGAATTCGGGTTAAGATCTTGTTTCAACGAGGACTTGGCAGGTATAATTATCATAATCACCATGGGGTGAGCTTCATCATCTTATACCACCACTAAATTTTCTTTGATCATCTACTTAATTTGATTAACATGTTCTTTGCTCTTGGCAATATGGTCAGGGTTCTTGTTCTGATCCTCTACAGCTATGTCACTCTGCCACTTTACGCTCTTGTAACACAGGTAAGGCTGACGCTCAATCATCGCCAATATTTTGAAAAATGGCACGTTAATTTTTGCATCATTTTTATTTGTTGTTTCATCTCCAATATTAATTAAATGGAAATTCAATGTATAAAACTCATGCTATATAAAGGGTGTGGAAAAGGTCAAACCGTTTTTAGTGTAATATTCTGCATCCTATATTCTAAGACTAAATTCTCAATTTACGTGTCTGATATGAACAGATGGGATCGACAGTGAAGCCAACAATTTTCAATGAAAGACTCATTGCATCTATAAGGAACTGGCACCACAGAGCGAAGAAACACAAAAATCAAAACAAGCATAGCAATCTTGTAACTCCAGTGTCTAGCAGACCTGCAACACCAACCTATGGCATGTCACCTGTTGATCATGTATCGTGCAGTTACAGGAGCGAAATGGACAGTCTGCATACATTGCCTCGAAGATCAGATTACGGTATGGAAAACTGGGAGAATGACGGATCATCACCTTCTCCCCCGCATCTCCATTAGGGCGCGGGTGGATCATCATCACATCAACATCGTGTTGAACTTGGTAATTACATAGAAAATGATGCAGAAGTGGTGTTACCAAGCTCATCGCAGGTTGTTTCCGTGCCACAACCCATTTGGGTGCAACATGAGATCAGTTTTAATGTGCAGCACGAATTTTTTACTGATAGAAGAGCAAGGACATAGATATCATACCATTGCGTAAAGGAGAGAGTTACATTTTCTATCTAGCAGCCAAGGTGAAGATCATGTATATTTTTTAAAGCACGAGGGCTTTATGAGATCATCGCGCTATCAACACATGGTAACGTGATCATTACCAAGAGAAGTGCACCAAGAGAAGTGCATTCTGCTGCTGAAGTAGAAGACTACAAAGAAGAAGACGTTGAAGCAACCAAGAAGCTTGCGTCGAGACATGGTGTAGTGCTCGTTGTTGAAGATTGTTGTCGCAGCGCGTTTAGCAGATTGATGTCGCGCCGGAGCAATGGAGTTCTAATAGCAACTGTAATGCCCCGATCCCTCACAAGACCGGAGGTTCTACTAACCAAGCTATTCTCAACCCAAATCTAATCCAGTCTAAAGGTTTTAGAGAAAACGGACAGAGTATCCCCTGTACCGTGGACATTCTGTAACCTTAAAGTATTCAATAAAGCCACAACATAACAAGACATGCCTTTATAACTAAAGTTCAAAGCTTCAAGGCCATCCGAGCCTTGAGACATACAATATTTCAGAATTACACAAGCATGCATCCAACTTAACTTCTTTACAAAACCGCTTATCATGTCACTTCATGATAGCATTGAAACATTCTTGGAAGTTGAAAAACAAACATACATCAAAACATTCACTCCCAAGCATACAAAGTAGCTAGAAGTAGAAACAAAAGTTATTACATGCCATGGTTCCAAATCTACTACTTCAATATCTATTCTTCAATTTGCAAACTACATAACATACACATAGCATTTAGGATACAAAATAGAACATAAAGTAAAGCAAACAAGTTCTACTCTCATCAACAAGAACATAGTCCACCTCAAGCAACTAGACACAGCAACTAAGGCAACTCTTCCAACTGCGCCACCTGAACCATGTTTAGCGAGGTATGAGCAATCACAATTGCCCAGTGAGGGATAAGGTCTACCGGGGACGTGCAATGCAGCATATAACTCAATAGACATTTAAAACAACTAAAGAACAATCAAAATAACAAGTTACCGCACATTAAAAAGGATACGATTCACTTGTTCTTCAATCACGAACCACGAGCCATGAATTGAAATCCCGATGTAATAATGACACTATTATCGATAAGTCGACATCCCTTTATAACTCCAAAATGGGTGTACTCCGGATGTACCCCGAAATCCTACGACCCAACTCTCCCTAGGCGGCATCCCAAGCGAGAGAGGGACTGGACAACCATAGTAGCCGAGGTAGACCGGCAAGCCCAAATAGTTGTTCAACCACGATACAATGCACTCAAAATGATAACAATAGAATACATCAATAAACACATGATTGAGGGACAACAAAGTAGGTTGCCCTCACATACAATATATAAACAATAAGTGCACATAATCTAAGTATAAGTAAATAAACTATTATGAACATAAGGATGAAGTCTCCCTCACCTCTACCGAGCTCCAACATGTAAGTTTGAATCACATCCTTTCCAGTCACCTTGAACCTATGTGAAAACATTACTTCAATTACTCTTTAACTACAATATTCATTAATTATTAAGCTAGGTTAGCTAACTTATAACTTCACTTATTTGGCATACAATATCCATTAGAATTCTATCTTTAGCAACAACCACCTTTATATACTCTGGCTAAACATATCATCCAAGCAATCATTCTAGCAGCCCAGTTACAAGTCTAAGTATATCTTCACCCATACAACACAATATACAAGTAATGTAAACATTATACAAGATATAAGCATATTTACTCAATTCTTAACAAGTAATACATAAACAATATAAGCAATATACAAGCATATCACGAAATTAACCAAATGAACACATAGGGTAAATTACATATTTTTCACAAAACATTGCTAAAAGCTCACAATTTACTTAAAAGTGCATTTAGACACCTAAAAACATTTACAAGGTCATATAAGTCCAAACCAATCGATTCTCTACTTTTTCCCCTTTGTATCGTAATCCATTTTTCTTCCAAACACAAGTTAATGTTCTAGTTAAACGAGAGGGCTATTCCATACTTCTAATTAACCCATAAGGTACCCTTAGGACCCTCGAAGTTACCCAAATACCCACGTTTAACACAAAAACCTCAATTTCACTCTTTTGACTTTGTACTACACGTACCTCATCCGGGACTCAAATGGAGGCTAGCAAAGCTTAATTAGGTCCTAAATAGTCTAGGATTACTAAATGTGAAGGCCAATTCAACACGGATTCACGATAATCCCGAAACCCGTTTCTAAAAGTCAGCTATTTCATTCTTTCACTAGGTTACGGGTAATTAAAGCCTACAAGGCCTTTACACTACTTTCATTAACATCTAAAGTACCTATTAGAACCATTAATTCAAGCTACAAGGTCTGATTTCGCAAATCCCTAATTTTTTCGCCACTATTCCTGTCGTACGATTAACAAGTAATTTCAACCATTTAAACTATGAAATAATAGCATAAATTAGGTCTTTACTACTTATGCACAACATACATAAGCGTATTTAAGCATTGCATGATCATAATATAGCAAATCAAGAAATTCAAGAAAGTTGACATATATTTCAAATGCAAAAATAGCATGCAAATCCCTCACCTAAAGCGCGTAGGAGCTTGGCAAAGGCTAGTAGACACCCTAAACTACTTGAACCTAGCTTGGCTTGGCTTGGAATGAAGATTTGATGAGCTAAAACTCTCATCCTTGGCTGCACAAAGTTTTCGGATTTGCTACAGTAATTTATGCATCTTTTTGTTTTTTGTTTTTTTTTGTTTTTGTTTTTGCTAAGTTATGACTTGTGTTGTCACGCCCCAATTCGACCCCACCTACAATCAGTCAGGACGCAACGGAATTTCGGCGGCATAACGACAGTAAATAGATTTCCGAGGTTCTAAACCAACCTCATAAAACATCATACATCCAGCAATTCCTCAATACAAACAACAACATACAACACAACCATATTATACACTAAACCATCCTCGTTATACGCCTCCGTTCCCACATGACATACAACACCTCAACCTTATCATACATTTCAAAAATAAGTTGAGACACAACTACAACTTAACCATAGACAAAAGAAAGCCACTAAGTTAACATTGTTTGGATCATCATCTTTCAACATCTATTACAATAAGAACCACAAAGCATATAAAAGTCTATTAAGCTAATATACATGACATTAAACAACATATAATCATGGATAAGACTCGGGAACATATGACTCGTCCACGTAAGACACATTTTCCTCC
Organism: Ehretia macrophylla; assembly: GCA_037974665.1. Classification (NCBI taxonomy): domain Eukaryota; kingdom Viridiplantae; phylum Streptophyta; class Magnoliopsida; order Boraginales; family Ehretiaceae; genus Ehretia; species Ehretia macrophylla. The sequence continues at coordinate 77,020,584 of CM075780.1, read as the reverse complement.
TCAGGAGCCACGTACCCGAAATTCGGCTCTGCAACACCTGTAAGCATGCAATAATAGAGAGTGAGCTTATATACATAAGCCCAGTGAGGATCCGATAGATCTCGACAGTATTCACTACGCTCCTTGGATTTAGTCCTTTGAGCAAGTAAACACACAACAACAATAATAACATTATCATCACATAACTATATAACCATTCATTAAAGGATACTCTATTTGGTGTAGCTCCAAACGCCATCACGATCTCAACCGTTCTTCTTATAACTCCCCATTACTCACGCACCCAAGGTACCTCACTAGCCCCTCCCTCCATGACACCTCCGTCATGCGAGCTGGGGGTAGCCTATGGCAGTCATGCCGTTATCAACCCGATAGCCCGACGCTGCCCGAGAGGTAGCACACACATACCAAGACTCCATAATCATCAATTATCAATCAATCATCAATCAATCAATTGGGATATCAGCAACGAAAGTGCCCGATTCCCGAACTCAATAATAATCAATCAATAACATCAATATAACATCAATATTAAATTAAACAACAAACAACGTAGTTAGATGACAAAGTAGGCCATCTAACCGGACATGCATAATATACATAATTAAACTCTAAATTACTCATCAACTACTCACCATTCATCACTCGAACACTACCCAACCATCTAAAGGCATCGTTCAAGAAATTAAAGAATGACAACCTAAACTTCTAAAATTCATAACTTACAATCTACTAATCCAAACATTGCCAAATCAGTTCCTATCACTCACCCATTCAACCTACTACATTAGCCCTCTCGGAAATCCACCATAACACCTCCAAATCATGCCCGATAACCCTAAAACCCTAAGATGTCATGGCTGGATTTTCCGGATTTTCACACGAACAATGTAATCGAAAATTCGGCATTACAACAGCGCTAACACGTAATTATCAAGTATTTAGAAATTGACGGCAATCGATTTCGATCAACACAACTCATTTAATTCAACTTTGAACATTTTAATCAAAATTAAATACCCGGAAAATAAAAATTATGCTACATCCGACAGAAATTCGTAGTATTAGTATATAACGATCCCTAGCATGCAAGGAGCAATAATCTATCATCAGATTTCAATTCTAACGGTTCAATCTTCATTTATACGCAAAAACACAAAAATGACATTTTGAGATCTAGAATTTTTCTCTCACCTTTGATGCGATATAAGCCTAGGAATGCGTGCTATGCGTGCCCAACAAGCAGAATCCAAGTCGGTGCGAAGTTCTACGGACAAAAACTAGGTTTTTCTTTGAAAAATTGGATTGAAAAGCTTGAAAATCTCTTTGGCTTTTTCTCCTTCTTTCTCTCGGCCTTGTGTGTGTTTGTGGAGTGTGTTTTGTGTTGTGTGAGTGTGTGTTGATGACAAGAAGTATTTAAAAGCTTGGTCAATTAAAAAAATGCAAAGTCAAAGTTAGTTTTAATTAGTATTTTTGTGTTTTAATGACTTTAATTGCATTTTATTGCTCACCAAGTTAAAAATAATTATGCAACCCCCAAGATATCTCAAGTGGATTATTTTTAGGTGACAAGAAGTTTTACAATCCAACAATTTCACCCGAGTCGGCTTAAAACTCGATTTTCGCAAAAGTCGGTGTAAAAACCCTAATAAATTCTAAAGCCGATTTTAAAACCGTTTTCATCAAACACAGGTCTATTAAAGTCCGTGGACTAGGTCTAGAAGGGTTAAAAAGACCAGTTTCAAAATTTTAGCGGACGTGTTTCGAAAATACTATTCACTAAAAATCGACGATAAAATTTCTGACTCCGTTTTTTATGAAAATTTCATGAATGCACATTTAGCACGTATTAGGAGTATTGACATCAAAATTATAACTTTCTAGGTCCTATAGCACATAAACAGATCATATGCACGCAAAACGAGGTATAGCACATAAAACGAGATAAGCAGGAAAGTGGGGTTTCACATTCTCCCCTCCTTATAGAAATTTCGTCCTCGAAATTCTTACTTGATGTACGGAATAGATCTGGGTATTGCTGCTGCATCTGATCTCGTCTCTCCCACGTAGCTTCCTCAATGCCGTGATGCTTCCACAACACCTTAACCATCGGAATCCTCTTCGACCTCAACTCTCGGTCCATCTGATCTAAAATACGAATCGGACGCTCGTCATAAGTCAAATTCTCACGAAGCTGTAACGGCTCTGGCTCAAGAATATGAGAAGGATTCGGATTATATTTCTGCAAATTAGACACGTGAAATACATCGTGGACATTAGAGAAGTTCTCCGGTAAAGCCAACCGATACGCCAACTTACCAACCCTGCCAGTAATCTCAAACGGCCCAACAAATCTCGGACTCAGCTTTCCACCTTTACCATAACGAGCAAACCCCTTTCGAGGAGACAATCTCAAGAAAACCCGATCTCGAACTGCAAACTCTAAGTCCCGACGACGCTTGTCAGCATAACTCTTGAATCTACTATGCGCCGTAAGCATTCTCTGCCTGATCAACTGAACATTCTCAATCTTCTCAAGAAGTTCTGGCATAATAGTCGGATCAATAGTCTTCATCTCTCCTACCTCGTCCCAATATAAAGGTGAACGGCACTTACGACCGTAAAGAGCTGCAAAAGGTGCCATCCTAATAGTATCTTGATAACTATTGTTATAGGAAAACTCGGCAAGTGGTAGATGTTTCTCCCAGTTCTTCCCGAAGTCCAGAACACAAGCCCTAAGCATATCTTCCAGAATCTGAATAGTCCGCTCAGACTGACCGTCGGTCTGTGGATGATACGCGGTACTGAAGTTCAACTGAGTACCTAAGGTCTCCTGAAGTTTCTCCCACAAACGAGAAGTAAATCGAGGATCTCGATCAGAGACAATACTAGATGGAATACCGTGAAGTCTAACAATCTGATCCAGATAGAGGTCCGTCAACTTTGTAACCTCATCTCCCATCCTCATTGCAATAAAATGAGCTGTCTTCGTCAAACGATCCACGACAACCCAAACTGCATCATTACCCCTCGGTGATCTAGGCAAACCAGTGACGAAGTCCATCGTAATATGCTCTCATTTCTACTCTGGTATAGCCAACGGCTGAAGCAAACCTGCTGGTCGTTGATGCTCGGCTTTCACTCTCTGACAAGTCAAACATCTAGATACAAACTGAGCAACCTCCCTCTTCATGTTGTTCCACCAGAAATGTTGCTTCAAATCCCGATACATCTTGGTTCCACCGGGATGAATAGTATATTTAGAATTATGAGCTTCCTCCAGAATACCTCGCCTCAAGCTCGGTTCATCGGGAACACAAACCCTGTTCCGAAACCGAAGAATACCGTCCTCATGCAGTTTGAAGTCAGACTGATCATCCGTGATCTGATCCTTGATCTTCTGAAGTTTAACATCAAGCTGTTGAGCTTCCCTGATCTGAGACAATAATAAAGGCTGAATACGGAGATGTGAACACATCACCCCAACCTGAGTGAACTCTGGTCTCCAATAACTAAACTCCTCAAGAACCTCCCACTTCTTGACAGCCAAACAAGAAATACTAGCCTTCCGGCTGAGAGCATCTGCCACAACATTTGCCTTTCCAGGCAGATAATTGATAGAACAATTATAATCTCCAAGAAGCTCCATCCACCTCCGCTGGCGCATATTCAACTCCTTCTGTGAGAACAAGTACTTCAAACTCTTATGATCAGTGAAAATTTCAAACTTACTTCCCCACAGATAATCACGCCACTTCTTGAGTGCAAAGACAACTGCTGCCAACTCAAGATCATGAGTCGGATAATTTTCTTCATAAGGCTTCAACTTTCGAGAAGCATAGGCAATAACTCGGCCATTCTACATAAGAACACATCCCAAGCCCTCCTTGGATGCATCGCTGTAAATGACCATATTATCGGTCCCCTCTGGTAAAGCAAGTACTGGAGCGGTAGTTAACCTCTTTTTCAACTCCTGAAATCCACTCTCACACTTCTCGTCCCAATTAAAGATAGTCCGTTTCTGAGTCAACTTAGATAGTGGCCCCGCAATCTTTGAGAAGTCCTTGACAAACCTACGGTAATAACCCGCCAAGCCAAGAAAACTACGGACATCAGTAACACTCTCTGGGCGCTTCCAAGACATCACCGATTCAATCTTGGTGGGATCTACGGAAATACCGCTCTGTGTAATAACATGGCCAAGAAAAGAAATCCGTTGCAGCCAAAATTCACATTTGCTGAACTTGGCAAACAACTGATGCTCCTGCAACTTCTCTAATACAAGCCGTAGATGTTGCTCGTGCTCCGATTCAGATTTAGAATAGACCAAGATATCATCAATAAAAATCACCACGAACTGGTCCAAGTACGGCTGAAAGACTCGATGCATCAAATTCATGAATGCTGCCGGTGCATTAGTCAATCCAAAGGGCATAACAACAAACTCATAATGCCCGTACCGAGTCCTGAAGGTAGACTTTGGAACATCCTCCGTGCGAATCCGAAGCTGATAATACCCCTGCCTCAAATCAAATTTAGAATAGACTTTGGCTCCCTGAAGTTGATCAAACAACTCATCAATCAGTGGCAAATGATATTTATTCTTGATGGTCACTTGATTCAAACCACGGTAATCAATACACAACCTCAAGGTACTATCCTTCTTCTTCAATAATAAGACTGGAGCTCCCCAAGGTGAAGAACTCTGCTGAATGAATCCTTTCTTCAATAACTCCTGTAACTGAGTCTTCAACTCCTTCAACTCAGCTGGTGCCATCCGGTACGCCGATTTAGAAATAGGTTGAGTACCGGGAACAAGATTAATCACAAACTCTATATCCCTCTCTGGCGGCAATCCTGGCAACTCCTCGGGAAATACATTAGGATATTCCCGGATAATAGGGACTTCCTCAAGCTGTAGCTTATCAGATGGCTTGTTGATCAAATAAGCTAGATAACCCGAACACCTCTTACTCACCAACTTAACGGCTTTAGTTGCTGAGATAACAAAACTCGTCTTAGCACCCCGGTTACCCGCTATCTCTACTACTGGCTGATCTGGCAAGCGAAACTGTAGTACCTTGGTTCTAGAGTTCAACTGGGCATCATCCTTAGAAAGCCAATCCATACCCAGAATAACATCATACCCCCGGATAGGAAATAAAATAAGGTCCGAAGGAAAATTATGCCCCTTAACATGTATTATACAATCCTTACATACTAAGCCAGTAATATACTTATCAGTCAAAGAGGTACTAATCTCAACCACATAAGGCAATCTTTCAGGTTGCAATTTAACACGTTGCACACAAGCAGGAGTAATGAAAGAATGCGTAGCACCAGAATCAATCAACACTTTAACAAGTTGATCAAGTATAAGGAAGTTACCTTCCACAACTGCAGTCTCCTCAGGCATCTCCTCCATATCAACTGCATAAGCCCGAGCCTGAACCCGCTGCTGCTGTGGTACACTGCCTGTAGGCCTACCCTGGTAACCCTGAGTCGCTGCCCGACCCTCAGTCCTCGCATATCTAGGGCAATCCTTCGCCCTATGCTCGATGCTACCACAACCCAAACATGTCCCTGCCTTTACCCTGCAGTCGGACTCCACATGCCCTGGGCGCTTGCAGTAATTACACTGCGATGATGTGACACTAACACTGCCCCTAGAAGAACCACAAGCTGAAGAAGCAGCTGATACAGCCTGCTGCTTAGGTCTCACTACCCTAGGCCTGTACTGACCCTGAGATTGGGCTGGCCTATACTGAGTCTGAACCTGATATGGCCTCTGCTGAAACTGAGGCCGATAGTAACTCTGCTGACCCTGTGGCCTATAAGAACCCTGCTGGGCTGGTGGCCTGTAGACAACCTGCTGTACTGGAGGCCTATATATAACCTGCTGGCCCGGTGGGTGATACGGCCTCTTACTAGGCTGACTGGAGACAATCTGATCCCCTTTCCTCTTCTTTAATCTAGAAGCTGCGTCAAAAGCCTCAGTACAGATATCATAGCGATTCAGAGCCATTGCATCCTGAATCTCGGGCCTCAATCCCAACATAAATCTACGGGTCTTCCTCTCCTCCACAGCTACAAACTCCGGTGCATACCGGGACAACCTAGTGAATGTAGCCTCATACTGAGCCACAATAGAATCCCCCTGTACCAAAGACAAGAACTCAGCCTCTCTCCTCTCCCGTGCAACCCTCGGGACATACTTATCCCTAAAAGCAGTCAGAAAGGTATCCCAAACATACGGAACACCCCGGGTCTCCCAACTAGCTCTCACAGTGCGCCACCATTCCTCTGCCTTATCATCAAGCAAATAGACAGCACAAGTCACCTTCCGCTCATCAGTGTACCCGAGAGAATCAAAAATTTTCTCTAACTTACTAATCCATGACTCGGCCTTCCTATCATCAGGCTCTCCCTGAAATCTAGGAGGATAGTACCCCAGAAACTCCTTCATAGTACCTCGACCGTGATTACCACCCTATACATTCTGTATCTGAGCCTGCAACGCCTGAGTCTGAACAGCCTGACCTGCTAACAACTGGGCCTGCCCAGCCATCAAATCTGCAATCCGATCCATTGCTGACCCTAACCTGACATCACCCCTATCACTGCCCTGTGCCACATTACCAGGAACCTCATCTACAATCTCGGGCCTACCACGAGTCCTCGGTCTACCGGCCATCGTACTAATCAAAGAGTTAGCACAGGTTATAGCACATAAACAGGTTATATACAACTTTTAACACATAAACAACAAACTCATATAAAGCACATAAATCACATAAGTTTCAATCACACAAGCAAATTGATCACATAATCACATAAGCACTTAAATCACATAATCACTTAATCATTTAGTCATATCAATACATAATTGAGTTTTCTTTCTTTTCATACAAATTTCATGCTAAGACCATTACCCACATTCAGTGAACACCCTGGCTGACAACTAACATGCGCTCTGATACCACTTAAACTGTCACGCCCCAACTCGACCCCACCTACAATCAGTCAGGACACAACGGAATTTCGGCGACATAACGACAGTAAATAGATTTCCGAGGTTCTAAGCCAACCTCATAAAACATCATACATCCAGCAATTCCTCAATACAAACAACAACATACAACACAACCATATTATACAATAAACCATCCTCGTTATACGCCTCCGTTCCAACATGACATACAATACCTCAACCTTATCATACATTTCAAAAATAAGTTGAGACACAACTACAACTTAACCATAGACAAAAGAAAGCCACTAAGTTAACATCGTTTGGATCATCATCTTTCAACATCTATTACAATAAGAACCACAAAGCATATAAAAGTCTATTAAGCTAATATACATGACATTAAACAACATATAATCATGGATAAGACTCGGGAACATATGACTCGTCCACGTAAGACACATTTTCCTCCTCAGGAGGCACGTACCCGTAATCCGGCTCTGCAACACCTGTAAGCATGCAATAATAGAGAGTGAGCTTATATACATAAGCCCAGTGAGGATCCGATAGATCTCGACAGTATTCACTACGCTCCTTGGATTTAGTCCTTTGAGCAAGTAAACACACAACAACAATAATAACATTATCATCACATAACTATATAACCATTCATTAAAGGATACTCTATTTGGTGTAGCTCCAAACGCCATCACGATCTCAACCATTCTTCTTATAACTCCCCATTACTCACGCACCCGAGGTACCTCACTAGCCCCTCCCTCCATGACACCTCCGTCATGCGAGCTGGGGGTAGCCTATGGCAGTCATGCCGTTATCAACCCGACAGCCCAACGCTGCCCGAGAGGTGGCACACACATACCAAGACTCCATAATCATCAATCATCAATCAATCAATTGGGAGATCAGCAACGAAAGTGTCCGATTCCCGAACTCAATAATAATCAATCAATAACATCAATATAACATCAATATTAGATTAAACAACAAACAACCTAGTTAGATGACAAAGTAGGCTATCTAACTGGACATGCATAATATACATAATTAAACCCAAAATTACTCATCAACTACTCACCATTCATCACTCGAACACTACCCAACCATCTAAAGGCATCGTTCAAGAAATTAAAGAATGACAACCTAAACTTCTAAAATTCATAACTTACAATCTACTAATCCAAACATTGCCAAATCAGTTCCTATCACTCACCCATTCAACCTACTACATTAGCCCTCTCGGAAATCCACCATAACACCTCCAAATCATGCCCGATAACCCTAAAACCCTAAGATGTCATGGCTGGATTTTCCGGATTTTCACACGAACAATGTAATCGAAAATTCGGCATTACAACAGCGCTAACACGTAATTATCAAGTATTTAGAAATTGACGGCAATCGATTTCGATCAACACAACTCATTTAATTCAACTTTGAACATTTTAATCAAAATTAAATACCCAGAAAATAAAAATTATGCTACATCCGACAGAAATTCGTAGTATTAGTATATAACGATCCCTAGCATGCAAGGAGCAATAATCTATCATCAGATTTCAATTCTAACGGTTCAATCTTCATTTATACGCAAAAACACAAAAATGACATTTTGAGATCTAGAATTTTTCTCTCACCTTTGATGCGATATAAGCCTAGGAATGCGTGCTATGCGTGCCCAACAAGCAGAATCCAAGTCGGTGCGAAGTTCTACGGACAAAAACTAGGTGTTTCTTTTAAAGATTGCATTGAAAAGCTTGAAAATCTCTTTGGCTTTTTCTCCTTCTTTCTCTCGGCCTTGTGTGTGTTTGTGGAGTGTGTTTTGTGTTGTGTGAGTGTGTGTTGATGACAAGAAGTATTTAAAAGCTTGGTCAATTAAAAAAATGCAAAGTCAAAGTTAGTTTTAATTAGTATTTTTGTGTTTTAATGACTTTAATTGCATTTTATTGCTCACCAAGTTAAAAATAATTATGCAACCCCCAAGATATCTCAAGTGGATTATTTTTAGGTGACAAGAAGTTTTACAATCCAACAATTTCACCCGAGTCGGCTTAAAACTCGATTTTCGCAAAAGTCGGTGTAAAAACCCTAATAAATTCTAAAGCCGATTTTAAAACCGTTTTCATCAAACACAGGTCTATTAAAGTCCGTGGACTAGGTCTAGAAGGGTTAAAAAGACCAGTTTCAAAATTTTAGCGGACGTGTTTCGAAAACACTATTCATTGAAAATTGACAATAAAATTTCTGACTCTGTTTTTTATGAAAATTTCATGAATGCACATTTAGCACGTATTAGGAGTATTGCCATCAAAATTATAACTTTCTAGGCCCTATAGCACATAAACAGATCATATGCACGCAAAATGAGATATAGTACGTAAAACGAGATAAGCAGGAAAGTGGGGTTTCACTTGTGTTGTGTTTGGTTGAATATATATTAAGTTGGGTTTAAGTTGGGGCATATATGGTATTCTAAAATGAGTCTAATAAGCTTTAAAACGAGTCTAAGGTGCAAAATGAGTGCTAGCTAATTAAAACACTAAGTTAAGTTACGTAACACTATTCATTAGTTTGACAAAACATTTTCTAAACGAGTGCTCCTATCGCTCTAAGCTCAAATGCACATATTTCTCATTCCTAAAAAAATTAATATGATTTAATAAAAATGCTAATTCATGGTTATTAAGTAGTTGAAAAACAGAATGAATAGTGATTAAAGAAGACAACAAGCAAAGTACAAAAGAAATGCGCAAATAGTGGATGCAATAGTAAGCTAGAAGTACGATTAAATCTCAGGTGTCACATCCTCTCCCCCTTAAACAAATTGCATCGACGCAATTCTTCTTCCAAGAGAACTCCGTATCAACTGAAAACCAACTTCAATTACTCTTCATCAGTTGCTGAGCAAGAATACCGTATACGAATTCTCGTAAGAACCCATTAAGAAATCCCAGTAGTACTGCCAGCGAATCCCCAAGTAATAAGGCAAAATAAAGGCTCCAATAGAAATGCTACATAGAAATCCAAATAAGAACCCCGCTGGCACGAACATTGTAGAATAATATAATCCCAGCTAAAAGTGGCTAGAAAATACCAATAAAAGATTGGAGCATAAATACTGTAGATAATACCGTATAATAAGGCTGAATAGAATTCCAAATACCAAGTCTTCAGAGAAATGCCAATAAGAAAATACCAGAAGAATGCTAAATACGAAAATACCAAGAGAATGCCTTAGAGAACAGTCATATAGAAATCCCAAGAAAAGCCATTCATTTCTGACTACTGAGCAGAGAAAATGCCTTGGAAGAAATCCCAATAACTGAGCTCTGCCCACAACACCAACTCCCAAATAAAAGGCTGATTAACCGCTTCACGTTCCTACTAATCCACATAACTTGAAAGGCCAGCCACTAATCACCTCTCTTCAAGGGAGGAAGAAGTTTTTCTTACCATTCGACGGGCTATGTATGAATGCCAAACTATTGCATATGTATAAACATTCTTTAAACTATTATGCAAGCATGATTATAAAAGAACATATAAAACAATGTAAGCAACAAAGTCATTCAAGTGCGAATCATAACAAAACCAATTCAATTCACAACAAAACTTAATTCAAAATGCTCAAGTTAAAGATAACATTTAACAAGCCAATATATAACTACTTCACAATTAACTTACATTCTAGCTAAACCACTACACAATTAAACTAACTCTTCAATTTAAAATTAAATCATATGCTTAAAGAATAGATGCTACACCAAATCATTTGTCTTCATTTCCAATCAAATTAGCATTCAGGATAAACAATAGATCTAAATCACATTCATTTATAACTAAACAATCATTTTCATGTAGGTAGTATGGCATTCAACCTAATTACTTTATTTGAACAAGAAACACAACTCGGTTATGAACTAGTAACCAAAATAATAAAACAACATAATATATATTAACACTTAAACCTCAAATTCCAACTTTGACTAACATAAATCTCCTAGCTCACTTAGATTATCAACTACCTTTAATCTTTACACATTCCCACATTCAATGGTTAAAGGCCAATAATCCAAGCTAACTTAACAATCTTCCACTAATAGATTAGTTTACAACATTTAACCAAGCTAAACAATTTGCACAACCACATAAAATTCAAGTTATAGTTAACCTTTACATGACTTAATAAACGAGTTCACATTTTAGCAAGACGGGGAAAAGGGCAAGGGAAAGGCAGCTGCATTCCATACTAACTCATGATTTCTAATTACTCATTCAATCTCAATTATATCACAATTTACATAACTATAATAGCTCCATTACGCTACTAATCATCCAAACACACTACACAATAAAGTCTTGATCGAATACATCTAATTAGAGTTGAAATATATCATCAATTTAGCAAAATAACAATGCAATTCAGATTCTCGCGTAATAGGACAGTTCTGACATATCTCACCAAAATGGTCATAACTTATTCTAGAAAACTCCGATTAATGCACCGTAATAAGCATTAGAAACCAGACTCGCAAAACATTCTAACGGTATATAATTCAACTCCTAATCATTCTCCAATTAATACAGTTTTAAGCTCGAAATTGCCACAGTTTTCCTGAAAAATCTGGACAGCCACGGTTGAACGCACATACACACAAGCACACACTTTCAAGACACACTTAACAAGCACACACGCAAGGGTTACTACCCGATAGGCCGAGGACCCTGTCCCGGCTTAGAGCTAACTAAGCTCTGATACCACCTGTAACGCCCCGATCCCTCACGAGACCGGAGGCTCTACTAACCAAGCTATTCTCAACCCAAATTCAACCAGGTCTTAAGGTTTTAGGAAAAACGGACAGAGTCTCCCCTGTACCGTGGACATTCTGAAAACCTGAAAGTATTCAATAAAGCCACAACATAACAAGACATGCCTTTCTAACTAAAGTTCAAAGCTTCAAGGCCATCCGAGCCTTGAGACATACAATAGTTCAGAATCACACAAGCATGCATCCAACTTAACTTCTTTACAAAAACCGCTTATCATGCCACTCCATGATAGCATTGAAACATTCTTGGAAGTTGAAAAACAAACGTACATCAGAACATTCACTCCCAAGCATGCAAAGTAGTTAGAAGTAGAAACATACGTTATTACATGCCATGGTTCCAAATCTACTACTACAACATCTATTCTTCAATTTGCAAACTACATAACATACACATAGCACTTAGGCTACAAAATAGAACATAAAGTAAAGCAAACAAGTTCTACTCTCATCAACAAGAACATAGTCCACCTCAAACAACTAGACATAGCAACTAAGGCAACTCCTCCAACTGCGCAACCTGAAACATGTTTAGCGAGGTATGAGCAATCACAATTGCTCAGTGAGGGATAAGGTCTACCGAGGACGCGCAATGCAGCAGATAACTCAATAGACATTTAAAACAACTAAGGAACAATCAAAATAACAAGTTACCGTACATTTAAAAGGATATGATTCACTTGTTCTTCAATCACGAGCCACGAACTGAAATCCCGATGTAATAATGACACTATTATCGATAAGCCATCCCCTTATAACTTCAAAATAGGTGTACTCCGGATGTATCCCGAACTCCTACGACCCAACTCTCCCTGAACAGCATCCCAAGCGAAAGAGAGACTGGGCAACCATGGTAGCTAAGGTAGACCAGCAAGCCCGATGCCCCCCAGTTTCCACGACACTACCATGCCCAAATGGTTGCGCAACCATGATGCAGTGCACTCAACATGATAACAATAGAATACATCAATAAATACATGATTGAGAGACAACAAAATAGGTTACCCTCACACACAATATATAGACAATAAGTGCACATAATCTAAGTACAAGTAAATAAACTATTATGCACATAAGGATGAAGTGTCCCTTACCTCTACCGAGCTCCAAGATGCAAGTTTGAATCACATCCTTTCCAGTCACCTTGAACCTCTGTGCAAACATTACTTCAATTACTCTTTAACTACAACAATCATTAATTATTAAGCTAGGTTAACTAACTTATAACTTCACTTATTTGGCATACAATATCCATTAGAATTCTATCTTTAGCAACAACCACCTTTATATATTCTAGCTAAACATACCATCCAAGCAATCATTCTAGCAACCCAGTTACAAGTCTTAAGTATATCTTCACCCATACAACACAATATACAAGTAATGTAAACATTATATAAGATATAAGCATATTTACTCAATCCTTAACAAGTAATACATAAACAATATAAGCAATATACAAGCATATCACGAAATTAACCAATTGAACACAAGTGGTAAATTACATATTTTTCACAAAACAAAAGCTCACAATTAACTTTAAAGTGAATTTAAACACCTAAGAAACATTTATAATGTCATAGAAGTGCAAAACAACTAATTTCCTACTTTTTGCCCTTTGTAACGTAAGCCATCATTCTTCCAAACACAAGTTAATGTTCTAGTTAAGTGAGCGGGCTATTACATATTTCTAATTAACCCATAAGGCACCCTTAGGACCCTCGAAGTTACCCAAATACCCACGTTTAACACAAAAACCTCAATTTCACTCTTTTGACTTTGTACTACACGTACCTCATCCGGGACTCAAATGGAGGCTAGCAAAGCTTAATTAGGTCCTAAATAGCCTAGGATTACTAAATGTGGATGCCAATTCAACCCGAATTCGCGATAACCCTAAAATCCCTTACTAAAAGTCGGCTATTTCATTCTTTCACTAAGTTACGGCCAATTAAACCCTACAAGGCCTTTACACTACTTTCATTAACATGTAAAACACATATTAGAACCATTAATTCAAGCTACAAGGTCTAATTTCAAAAATCCCTAATTTTTCCGTCACTATTCGTGCCCTACGATCAACAAGTGATTTCAACCGTTTAAACTATGAAATAATAGCATAAATTAGGTCTTTACTACTTATGCACAACATACATAAGTGTATTTAAGCATTGCATGATCATAATATAGCAAATCAAGAAATTCAAGAAAGTTGACATATATTTCAAATGCAAAAATAGCATGCAAATCCCTCACCTAAAGCGCGTAGGAGCTCGGCAAAGGCTAGTAGACACCCTAAACTACTTGAACCTACCTTGGCTTGGCTTGAAATGAAGATTTAATGAGCTAAAACTCTCCTCCTTGGCTGCACAAAGTTTTCGGATTTGCTACAGTAATTTCTGCATCTTTTTTTTTTTTTGCTAAGTTATGACTTATGTTGTGTTTGGTTGAATATATATTAAGTTGGGTTTAAGTTGGGGCATAAATGGTATTCTAAAATGAGTCTAATAAGTTTTAAAACAAATCTAAGGTGCAAAAGGAGTACTAGCTAATTAAAACACTAAGTTAAGTTACGTAACACTATTTATTAGATTGACAAAATATTTTCTAAACGAGTGCTCCTATCGCTCTAAGCTCAAATGCACATTTTTCTCATTCGTAAAACAATCAATATGATTTAATAAATATGTTAATTCATGGTAATTAAGTAATTAAAAAACGGAATGAATAGTGATTAAAGAAGACAACAAGCAAAGCACAAAAGAAATGCGCAAATAGTGGATGCAACAGTAAGCTAGAAGTACGGTTAAATCTCGGGCGTCACAACAACTCTAAGTTCAGAAGATAAAAACATGGCCAACAGAGAAGGGATGGCTACGCGTCATTGCTGTTGCGCCATGAAAGAGATGGCGTCCCCAAGTGCGCCGAAGAAGACAGACAACAGTAATTGTCTAGAAGAAAATCAACGAGCGCCACTATTGAAGAAAGAGACAGAGATGATTGGCGAAGAAAAAGTTGCAAGTTAAGAGAAAACACAACCAAAAAAAAAATCAAAAATGGAAAAAACAAAAAAAGACAAAAAAAAGAAGGAAAAATAAAAAATAAAAAATGGAAGAATTGCAATGGCAAAGAGAAATATGCCACTGCTCAAGACGAAACCAAAGACGAAGTCGTTTCGTTAATGAACAAGCAACTCTAGGTTTTGGTGGCTTGACAATCCATTGGAGCTTGAAACCATGATCTGCAGACAATTGGATTTGCTAGAAAGAGAAACTGATGATGGTACTACTGCCGCATGCCTTCCTTGACCAGATTGTCATCGGTGAAGGGAAGAAACCATGAGAGAAGATGGCGGTAGATCACATCGTGGTGGTTCGTGGTTGCTAGCAAGTCAAATCAATTTTAAGGGGGGATGTTAGTAATTAAACTTGATTAGGATTCTATTAAATAAGTTTTAGTATAAAGTATAGGAATCATATTCCTAAAAGGATTATCAATTATTATCTATAAATAGGGCTACCTAGGTTGATTTTAGTTGTCACACACCACAAGGTGAGTGTACCATATTAGATTAGATTAGAGTTAGAGCACATATACCTCTAGGTAGGTATATCAGAGTCATTATTGTAGTAGTTTCTATGAATAATAAAGAATAATATTTTGTAGACATAGGCTATACTGAACCACGTTAAAATAGTATTGTGTTCTCAACGTATTTATGTGCACGATCCTTCCAACACATTATACACAGGATGTTTTCAGTTGTGGTTATTGTAATTTGAACTATACACATCTTGGTGATGAAGAAAACCCGAATTGATCAAGTTTAATTCCCATCTCGCAAACTTATACATTCAATAATCAGTGTAGTGATCAAAATATGGTGTTGGGCCAAATTCGTCAATCCCAAACAAGCTTAGTACCAATTAACCCTGAGACCAAGGTTATCAGAAAGTTGGTACTAGCTAGTGACACCAATGCCCATTGGAAAGAAACTCGTGAGTTTGATATAACCGTTTCTTAATATATATTAGTTGATAACTTTCATGAAAATCTGTAGATACAGATTCTATGTAAATATTGGATCCCTATAAAAGACCGCCTCTTAACCTTGCTCACAAGATTCAATACTCACCCTAGTCAAGCCTTTGCATTATTTTTTGTAAGAGCAACCATCTCCGGTCACTGCTACCAAAATTCTGACCATCCTACGTTTTTAACTTTTACTCTATATATTCCTTTACTTTTCATTTATATTAACCTCTTCTCATCACTAACTTGAATATAAAAGTGTCTTTGAAACAATATTTACTAAAAACCATTAGAGAATTCTATAGCCATTGGGATACTTTTCCCACTTGCTGATTTCCAAAATTGTCTTTTTCGCCTTGTCTTTTTCACAGGGAATTATTCTTGAACATTATAAACATATACTTTGTTTTACTGAGGGCCGAAAAGGAAAAAAAAAAGAAGAAGAAAGGGAACGTACTTGATTTGAATAAGATCAATGCTTATGGTACCCCATTTGATAAACCCTATTAGCTGAGAAGCATATACTTTGTCTCCAAGCACTGTTTGCGATATGTCCTAATAATCAATATAGTGTTGTCCTTTTTTATTTTATCGGGAATCATACATTCTATTATATTTAATCAATTCTTTATCAGAGAAAAATTATTATATGATACATCAGAACTAAGAAGCTAATTAAAGCATGCAAACTATTTGGTAAACATACTAATAAATTTACAAGTAAATGATTATCAACATTTTTTCACTAACCAATATGCCAAGAAATTTGCATCACAAAGGATATGTTAAAAGTAATATGTGGGATGAGAGAGAGCGATAGCTAATTAGTTGATAAATTATTTAATGAGAAGTTCAAGGAAATTTCCTTTTAAAAGGTAATAATATAAAATTGAAGTTATTCTAATACAATATAGTTTTGCTTTTGTGCCAATGCATAATAACGTCTTAGGCCAACTCTAACAAATCCTATTTTTTTCCTATATTTAGGGGATTCGAAGCATTTTTCTATATTTACAGATCACTATTTTAGTCTCACTCTAGCAGCTCCCCTATTTTTAACTAATCTCTTATTTTGACACCTTTACTGGTATGAGGATGAGATAAGGGGTATATTTGCTCTCCTAATTTTGGGATATGAATAGGGGATTGAAGCTCCCTTAAAATATGGGGATGACAAGCTGTTGGATCAACTTAGCTCCAATAGCTCCCTTAAATTTAAGGTATTTGGGCTTTTGGGGGAGTTGTTGGAGCTCTCCTTAAGAGCAGGGTAAAAAGTTTTTCTCATGTCTGAAATTACTTTTTCAAGTATCAAATCTAAATCGCAATCTAAGCTATGAACTTGGACAACTTGATTTGGTTGAGTCTAAACCCTTAAGAGATGATTCGCCTACACATTTTTCTTTTATTGTGATTACACCAATGCAATGAACATCAATATTGTAGGAATTGCATGCTCACATGGAGATGTTGGCTGCAATAAGCCAATAACTAGATAGAAACAAAAGCTTGTTGTCCACCACCTGTTCGAAATATAGCCTAAGTCAATCTAACAGCTCATCCATTTAGACCATTGCATGATAGTGAAGAAGAATAAGAAACAACTCCAAATTTAAACCAACCTTTTTGTTATACAACGAAGGAGGAAGCTTCCCAAGCCTTTATCCATGCTCAAACCTCCTAGGACTAATGCAAGACTTCAAGCTAAAATACATCTTGTTGCTAATGCTATTAATGAAGAGAATTAAAGAGACTCCACTCCTCCTCTTGATATGGATGATGCATTTTCCACCTCAAGTCAAGAATCTACTCAAAGTCCAAACCCTTGCTTGGGAAAATTTGATGCCTTTAGCTCTCCTCTTGCTAATCAAGGTTTAGGTCCTTCTTCTCCATCTCTTTTTGACTCTTCTACACCTATTTCCCCTAATTTTACAACTGTAAATTTTTCTCCATTAAATCTTGTTGTTCAATTGGGTCCAAATCCTAACTATGCACAATTGGGAACACCTTCTTCTTCCAACGTTAATCAAGGAGTTATTTCTTAATCCTTACCATTTTCCCTTCCCCCTCCCTCTTCTTTCCTCTTTTTTTCTACCCCTATTCACTCTTTAACTATCTTGGGTAGCGGTAGCCCTCTACTTTCCACGATAGGGGCTGTTTCGACAACTACTCAAGCTGAATTTTAGCTACACAAGCTGAATTTTCAGCTACCTTACCAAGGTCTTCTAGTTTTCCTTTGTCTCCTTGGGGTGTCTCTTACCCTTCCACTTCAATTCCTTCTTCCTCTCCTCTTCACCCCTCCCAATTCCCCCTCTCTCACAACTTCATTATGCTATATCAAACTTATCAATGTCTATTCTACCCCTTATTACTTTCATCCCATTGACTTCTCAAATGCACACTTCTAGTACTTGTCCTACCCTTCATCTACCCTCAATCTTAGGTCCTCCTCCCAAGAATGCACCCCAAAAGTCTAGTTTCAATGCCCACCTCCAAGCTCCCTCAACCTCAAATTGGAAGAATATGTTTTGGGGAATTTGAATCAATCACTTTCTTTAAGCAAAATTGGGGATTTTGAGATCATTGAAGGTAAGAAAGTTGTTTGTTCTCCCCCAAATGTCTATGATATCACGGAGCCTCATTGGAGAAGATGCTTGATAGGCCAATTTGTTGGTAAGCCCCCACCTTTCTTTTTGATTAAGAAAGTTGTTGACACTAGGTGGAAGCCATTTAGTAGTGTTGAAATTCAAACTTTTGCAAATGGATTGTTTCTTTTCAAGCTTGATTGTGAGCAAACTTGCGACAAAATCTTGGAGCAATTATGGCATGTCAATCACCATCCTCTACTCCTTAGAAAATATGATCCCAATATTCAACTTGTCAATCTCACTTGTGATAAAGTCCCTATTTGGATGAAGCTCACAATGTTCCTTTAGGATTATGGTCCAAAGAGGGCTTTAGCTATATTGGTAGTAACCTTGGTACTCCTTTACAAATGGATTCTATTACAGAGTCTAAGTCTAATCTTAGCTATGCTCGAATTTGTGTTGAGATGAACATTGAAGAAGACATGTCAGATTCTACCTATGTCGAGCTTAAAGATGGGTCTATTGCGGAGATTAACATTGAGTACTCTTGGAAGCCACCTCGGTGCACACATTGTAAAGTTGTTGGTCACACTCTTGCAAATTGTGCTAAAGCTCATGTGGTTCGGGAACAAGAACAACTTGTTAAGCCACCTTTTGAATGGCAAGATATCTCCAAAAAAGTTTCGGTTGCAACCTCTAAAAGTCCATAACCGCAAATTGGTTCTCCACTGCAAGTTGTTCATTCTCCACCACAAGTTGGCTCTCCACCACAATTTGGTTCTACACCGAATAGGAATGTTATTACCAATAATGCAAGTGTTCTTGGTTATGTCTCATCCTCAAAGGATTCTCAACCGCAAGTTGCTCACTCAAAGAATAGGTTTGAAGCCCTCAATTTTTTAAATTCTAGTGATGTTGTTGAAGAACAAGAATTGGTACCTCTCCAAGGATCTTTATCTCAAGATATTTATGCTTTTATGAATACCTCTTCCCACTCCATAGCTACAAATAATCTCTCGTATTCCACAGACCATTTGGGATTTAAGGAGCCATTGGATTCTCGACCTTCATGATGATTCCCTTTTGGTTGAATTGTTGTCTCCTTCATAATGATGCACTAGTTTTCTTGTATTGATGTTAGCCTAGTTTAGTGTAAGTTGCCGCTGCGGGAGCAGTTTTCTTACATCTTTTAGGTTTAACACTTCTATTTTTACGTTTTTCCAGCCTTGGCTTCTCGATATATTATTTTTTTGGCTAGGTCTGTATTTGTTTTTTTTGTTGTATTGGTCATTTTGACCTACCTATATGCTTTTCTTTTATGAAATACAAAATGATTAATTTGCAAAAAAAAAAAATCATTCTTAAATTTATTCTAATAAAAAATCTTTTTTATTTTTTTAAATTGTAAGGGAGCTAAGTCTAACTAACTAGATGGGGATGAGCCTAAGGAATTGCTTATATGATTCCATATATACTAATTTATTCATAAGCACTTCAAAGTAATTCATTTCTATCATTTCTATAGCCTACTCTGAAGATATGCGAAACAATAAATGTTGACTTGCACTACAAGAAAACAGCCTTGAGGCTACCAAAAATGGCAACGAAAAAAGTTTGATAGCTATTTGCAATGAATGGCGACGAAAGGGCGACGAAATGAAATATTTCGTCACCGTTTGGTGGCTAAAATGTGCGAAAAAAATATGTTAATAGGAAAATTACAAATGGTCGCCATTTGGTAGCCAAACGGCGACGAAATAGCAACAAACAAAAATAATTTTTGATTAATTAGTTTTTGGCGACCACATGGCCACCGTTATCATTAATTTTTGTTCGTATCTTAATTACCAAAAATTAATTATAAAAAATAATTATAAAATAGAAAAAATATAAATATGGTATCCATTTGGTCGCTATTTAGCGACCAAATGGCGACCAAAAAATAAAAATTTATAAAACTAAAAATTATAAAAAAAAAATAAATTGACAAAAAAAAAAGTTAAATAAACAAACTAAATAAGGGTCGCCCTTAGGTCGCAAAAGGATGACCCATACGCGACAAATATCATTTAATTTTTCAAAAAGAAATTACAAAAAAAGTAAAAAAGTTATAAAATAAAATAATTAATTATATCAACTAAATTCTATATTTTGAATGATAATTTGTAGCCCCGTGGTGGCCATTGGCCACCAAACGGCGACAAAACGTAAAAGTTTGGTCGCCATTTGGTCACTAATGGCCACGAAGGGGCTACGAAGTATCCATGTTCATAAAATGTTAGGTAGATTTAAAATATAAAAATGAATAATAACAAATACATTAGAAATTTGTTCAAAATCTATTTTGTTTTGATTGAAAATATATTATAAGGTTTATTCAATGGTATAAAGTTGTATATATTTAAGATATAAGAGTATGAAAATGAATTAATGATTAATAATTCTATATTTAACAAAAGTGGGATTATGAAATATAAAGTGAAAAACAATGAAGATTGTATCATTGTCATTAGTTTTTCGCACACCAATCAAATTGTAATTTCGCACTAATATCAATGAATTAGTATAAATTGAAGAATGACTACAATAAAAGATAATACTTAGCTTAGAAGATCTACTTAAAACAAAAGAATTGATTATATGAAAGAAATTTTATTTTTTGCATGCTAGTTCGTAGCCTCGTGGTGGCTATTGGCCACCAAACGGCGACAAAACGTAAAAGTTTGATCTCCCTTTGATCGCTAATGGCTACGAAGGGGCTACGAAATGTTCATGTTCATGGAAAGTTAGGTTGATTTAGAACATAAGAATTAATAATAACAAATACATTACAAGTTTGTGTAAGATCTCTTTTGTTTTGATTGAAAATATATTATAAGATTTACTCAATGGTATAAAGTTGTATATATTTAATGACTTTAATAAAAGATAATATTTAGCTTAGAAGATCTCCTTAAAACAAAAGAATTGATTATATGAAAGAAATTTTATTTTTTGCATGCTAGTTCGTAGCCTCGTGGTGGCTATTGGCCACCAAACGGCGACAAAAAGTAAAAGTTTGGTCGCCCTTTGGTCGCCAATGGCTACGAAGGGGCTACGAAATATTTATGTTCATAAAAATTTAAGTTGATTTAGAACATAAGAATTAATAATAGCAAATACATTACAAGTTTGTGTAAGATATCTTTTGTTTTAATTGAAAATATATTATAAGATTTACTCAATGGTATAAAGTTGTATATATTTAATGACTATAATAAAAGATAATATTTAGCTTAGAAGATCTACTTAAAACAAAAGAATTGATTATATGAAACAAATTTTATTTTTTGCATGGTAGTTCGTAGCCTCGTGGTGGCTATTGGCCACCAAACGGCGACCAAAAGTAAAAGTTTGGTCACCCTTTGGTCGCCAATGGCTACGAAGGGGCTACGAAATATTCATGTTCATGAAAATTTAAGTTGATTTAGAACATAATAATTAATAATAACAAATACATTACAAGTTTGTGTAAGATCTCTTTTGTTTTGATTGAAAATATATTATAAGGTTTAGTCAATAGTATAAAGTTATATATATTTAAGATATAAGAGTATGAAAATGAATTAATGATTAATAATTTTATATTTAACAAAAGTGGAATTATGAAATATAAAGTGAAAAACAATGAAGATTGTGTCATTGTTATTAGTTTTTCGCACACCAATCAAATTGTAATTTCGCACTATCATCAATAAATTAGTATAAATTGAAGAATGACTATAATAAAAGATAATATTTAGCTTAGAAGATCTACTTAAAACAAAAGAATTGTGTATATGAAAGAAATTTTATTTTTTGCATGCTAGTTCGTAGACTCGTGGTGGCTATTGGCCACCAAACAGCGACCAAAAGTAAAAGTTTGGTCGCCCTTTGGTCGCCAATGGCTACGAAGGGGCTCTTAAATATTCATGTTCATGAAAATTTAAGTTGATTTAGAACATAAGAATTATTAATAACAAATACATTACAAGTTTGTGTAAGATATCTTTTGTTTGGATTGAAAATATATTATAAGGTTTAGTCAATGGTATAAAGTTGTATATATTTAATGACTATAATAAAAGATAATATTTAGCTTAGAATATCTACTTAAAACAAAAGAATTGATTATATGAAAGAAATTTTATTTTTTGCATGCTAGTTCGTAGCCTCGTGATGGCTATTGGCCACCAAACGGCGACAAAAAGTAAAAGTTTAGTCGCCCTTTGGTTGCCAATATTTATATAAATAAATAAATTTATTTATTTAGAATAAAATTAATAATATAAATCCAAAGTTGTTTTTAGATAATATAAAACATATTTACAAAATTTAATGTTAAATAAATTTAGTTATTTAATATTTAATTAATTAATTTATAATTTATTATAACAAATTTTAGTTTTTGAATATCATTTTGTAGTCCCGTGGTGGCTATTGGCCACCAAACGGCGACAAAAAGTAAAAGTTTAGTGGCCATTTGGTCGCTAATATATATGAAGGGACTACAAATTAAAAATACAAATCAAATTATTTATATAAATAAATAAATTCATTTATTTAGAATAAAATTAATAATATAAATCAAAAGTTATTTTTAAATAATATAAAACATATTTACAAAATTTAATGTTAAATAAATTTAGTTATTTAATATTAAATTAATTAATTTATAATTTATTATAACAAATTTTAGTTTTTGAATACCATTTTGTAGCCCCGTGGTGGCCATTGGCCACCAAACGGCGACAAAAAGTAAAAGTTTGGTGGCCATTTGGTCGCTAATATATATGAAAGGGATACAAATTAAAAATATAAATCAAATTATTTATATAAATAAATAAATTCATTTATTTAGAATAAAATTAATAATATAAATCAAAAGTTATTTTCAGATAATATAAAACATATTTACAAAATTTAATGTTAAATAAATTTAGTTATTTAATATTAAATTAATTAATTTATAATTTATTATAACGAATTTTAGTTTTTGAATACCATTTTGTAACTCCGTGGTGGCCATTGGCCACCAAACGGCGACAAAAAGTAAAAGTTTGGTGGTCATTTGGTCGCTAATATATATGAAGGGACTACAAATTAAAAATATAAATCAAATTATTTATATAAATAAATAAATTCATTTATTTAGAATAAAATTAATAATATAAATCAAAAGTTATTTTTAGATAATATAAAACATATTTACAAAATTTAATGTTAAATAAATTTAGTTATTTAATATTAAATTAATTAATTTATAATTTATTATAACGAATTTTAGTTTTTGAATACCATTTTGTAGCCCCGTGGTGGCCATTGGCCACCAAACGGAGACAAAAAGTAAAAGTTTGATGGCCATTTGGTCACCAATATATATGAAGGGACTACAAATTAAAAATATAAATCAAATTGTTTATATAAATAAATAAATTCATTTATTTTGAATAAAATTAATAATATAAATCAAAAGTTATTTTTAGATAATATAAAACATATTTACAAAATTTAATGTTAAATAAATTTAGTTATTTAATATTAAATTAATTAATTTATAATTTATTATAACGAATTTTAGTTTTTGAATATCATTTTGTAGTCCCGTGGTGGCCATTGGCTACCAAACGGTGACAAAAAGTAAAAATTTGGTGGCCATTTGGTCGCTAATATTTATGAAGGGGCTACAAATTAAAAATATAAATCAAATTGTTTATATAAATAAATAAATTCATTTATTTAGAATAAAATTAATAATATAAATCAAAAGTTATTTTTAGATAATATAAAACATATTTACAAAATTTAATGTTAAATAAATTTAGTTATTTAATATTAAATTAATTAATTTATAATTTATTATAACATATTTATATATAATTAAAAAATATAATTTATTATAACATATTTATATATAATTAATTAATAATTTATTATGACATATTAATATATATAAAAGATATAAATTAACAAGAAAAAAAAATCATTAGGGCTTGGTGCGACCAAAGGGCTAGAGGCCCTTTGGTTGCGGCCCACACTTAAATCAAAGGGCAGCGCCGCTGCCCTCTTATTTAAGTGGGCGACCATAGGGCCCAAGGGGCCCTTTGGTCACCCAGCTTACTAAAAACAGGGGGCAGAATGCTGCCCCCTGTTTTTGGTAGGCAGAAAGTTAAAAAAAAAAAAAAACCACCCCACCCCACCCCTCTAAGGTATATTTTTTTATTTTTTATTTACTTATTACATTATACATATAGTAATATGTATATGTATATCTATATCTATATCTATATCTATATCTATATATACAAGTTTGTGCATTCCCTTTTTTCTGTTTTTCTTAATTTTTGTTTTTTTCTTTATTATAAAAACTACATATGTATATGTGTGCATTCCTTTTTTTCTGTTTTTCTTAATTTTCTTTTTTTCCTTTGTTTTATATATAGATCTTATATATATATGTGATATATACGCATTTTGCTTTTTTTTTTGTTTTTTTATTTTCGTTTTTCCCTTTTTTTTATATATAGATCCTATTTTATATTTATAGATCTTATATATATATATATATATATATATATATATATATATATATATATATATATATATATATATATATATATATATATTTTTAATTTTCTTTTATTTCTTATTTTCTTATTTTTTTCATTTTTTTTTCTTTTAACTTAAAAATATATATATGTATGTATGTTTGTGTATCCATTTTTTTCTGATTTTATTCTTTTTTTTTGTATTTTATGTTTTTTAAATTTTGTTTTTGTTTTTATCAAACTAACCTTATTTTTTGGGTTTTTTAATTTTATATTTTTTTCTGTTTTTTTAATTTTTGAATTTTCGGATTTTTATTATTTATTGTTTTGTTGGTTGTGGTTAGTTTGTTTTTAAATTTGTGATTGCTAATGATGCAATTGTTGGTTGTTTGCTATATTTTTTTGAAGGATTGGAGTTTGTTTAGTGTGATAGGCCAAATATTCACGGCTCAGGTTAGTCTTCTAATCAATATGTTTTATATTCGTGTTGAGATATTATATTTGATATAATGTTGTAAGTTGAGATGTATTGTTGTAAAGATAACTGTCTTTAGAAATGTGATGTTGCATTGTAGTTGAAATAATGTTGATTAAATGACTTTGAATTTAATGAAGGTTAATGTTGTAGGTGAGATATTGTTGCAGATATAACTGTATTTGGAAATGTGACGTTGCCTTATAGTTGAAATAATGTTAATGAAATGACTTTGAATTTATTGAAGGTTAATGTTGTAGGTGAGATATTGTTGTAGATATAACTGTATTTGAAAATGTGATGTTGCCTTATAGATGAAATAATGTTAATCAAATGACTTTGAATTTAATGAAGGTTAATGGTGTAGGTGAGATATTGTTGTAGATATAACTGTATTTGAAAATGTGATGTTGCCTTATAGTTGAAATAATGTTAATCAAATGACTTTGAATTTAACTATGTAAAAGGTAAATTTAAACGACTTCGAATGTTACTTTGGAAAAAGAAAATTAACCAAAATTACTTTGTAATTAATTTTTGTCTATTATTATTAATAACATTTTGTAGTTAATTATTTTCGGAGCTGTGGAAT
The DNA here is from genome assembly GCA_037974665.1 of Ehretia macrophylla. Taxonomy (NCBI): domain Eukaryota; kingdom Viridiplantae; phylum Streptophyta; class Magnoliopsida; order Boraginales; family Ehretiaceae; genus Ehretia; species Ehretia macrophylla. The sequence continues at coordinate 76,994,517 of CM075780.1, read as the reverse complement.
ATACAATAATGATGAATTGTGTATATAATTAGGTCAAATTGGTAATACAAATTTAGTCGAAATGGAAAGGGATCGGCGGTCCTGGATGAACGATCGCTTAACACCCGATGGAAGATCATTGAATCCTATTTTTGTTAAGGGTGTAGAAAATTTTGTTGTGTTTACATGTAGCAAACCACAATACATGGATAAAACCAAAATTAGATGTCCTTGTGCGAAATGCAAAAATTGTCAATTTGAGGAACTCGAAGAGTGTACTCTTCATCTATTTAGAAAGGGATTTATGCGTCATTATTATGTATGGACTTCACATGGGGAATATGAAAAATCTAAATGAGGATAACAATGATTGTAATAACGGGGATCATTTTGGGCATGATGAAGGAAACACTTATAGGACAATGATATTCGAAGCTGCTAGGCCAAAAATATTACCTCCCACGGGTAATAACAATGAACCGTATGAAGAAGAACCTAATATGCAAACAAAACGGTTTTATGATCTATTAAACGCCGCAGATGAGCCATTATGGGATGGGTGTGAAGAATACAGTCGTTTGTCAGCGGTGTCTGAGTTATTGAATATCAAGGCAGAGGAGAACATGTCTGAGCAATGTTTTAATCGATTTGTTAGATCTGTACGAAGAATGTTGCCTAAGAATAATAAATTGCCAGAGAACTTCTATAGGTTCAATACTGATTTGAGGTCATTGGGTTTGACTTACCAAAAAATTGACGTGTGTATAAATGGATGTACATTGTATTTCTTGGATAGATTGACCTTGAGTTGTGTCCGAAATGTGGCCACGAGCGGTACAAGCCATTCCCAGTCGGTAAAAAACGCGGTAGACCGATATCATACAAAAAAATATGGTGGTTTCCGTTAACTCCTAGGTTGAAAAGATTATACTTGTCGCATGCAACCGCTAAACATATGCAATGGCATTATAGACACCACATCGAGGATGGAAAGATATGTCATCCACACTGAGGCATGGAAACACTTTGATAAAACTTATCCAGATTTTGCATCTCAGCCGAGGAATGTCCATCTTGGACTTTGTTCAGATGGGTTTAATCCGTTCAACTCTAATTCTCAACCATATTCTTGTTGGTCAGTGATAATCACACCGTACAACCTGCCACCATGGATGTGTATGAAGATCCTGTCATGTTCTTGACCCTTCTTATTCCAGGTCCGAAAAGTCCAAGTAAGAACATAGACATATTCCTTGAGCCTCTAATTGAAGAGTTGAAAGAATTGTGGGTGGGAGTACCATGTTATGATATGTCGTCCAATTTAAACTTTCAAATGAGGGCAGCTTTAATGTGGACAATTAATAATTTTCCAGCATATGGCATGTTGTCTGGTTGGAGTACGCATGGAAAATTTTCGTGTCCGTATTGTATGGAGAATACTAAGGCATTTCAATTGCTTGCAGGGCAAAAAAATTGCTTATTTGATTGTCATCGACAGTTCTTACCGAGTAACCATCCATTTCGACGCGACAAAAAGAACTTTCGCAATGGTACGCTTGAAAGATCTGCACCTCCACCAAGATTGAGTGGTGAAGAGATTTGGAAGTGTGTTCAAAATTTACCAAAGATTAATGATTTGAAGGCCAAAAAACTAGCTGATTTTGGAGAGTTACATAATTGGACAAAACAAAGCATCTTTTGGGATTTGCCTTATTGGCGGTCACATCTTTTGCGTCACAATTTGGACGTCATGCACATAGAGAAAAATATTTTTGATAATATTTTCAACACTGTGATGGATGTGAAGGGCAAGACTAAGGATAATAAACATGCAAGGGATGATATTGAAAGATTTTGTGATCGCCCAGAATTATGTATTCAAGATGGCAAAATGCCTATGGCCGTGTACACACTCCATGTTTCATCTAAGAAATTGCTTTTAGAATGGGTAAGTGAGTTGCAATTCCCTGATGAATATGCCTCAAATATAGCACGGTGTGTTGACATGAAGGATTTGAAGTTGTCACATATGAAAAGTCATGATTGCCATGTATTTATGGAGAGATTGCTTCCTATAGCCTAACGAGAGTTATTGCCAACATATGTGTGGGAAGCTTTGACTGAACTGAGCTTATTTTTTCAAGACATTTGTTGCACAACACTCCAACAAAATGAGCTTGAAAGGATGCAATTAAATATTGCAAACATTCTTTGTAAGCTGGAAAAGATATTTCCTCCATCATTCTTTGACTCAATGGAACATTTGCCTGTTCACATGGTTTATGAAGCAATATGTGGTGGTCCTGTACAATTTCGGTGGATGTATCATTTTGAGAGGTTCTTGCATGTTTTGAAGATAAGGGTAAATAATAAAGCACGGGTTGAGGGATCTATATGTCAAGCATATATTCTCCTTGAAACGTCGACATTTTGTTCTTATTATTTTGATCCTTATGTAGAAACTAAAACTAGGAACGTCGGTCGAAATGATGAATCCATGGATACAAATTACCCTGAAGGGTGTTTACCTATATTCAGTTACCCAGGTCGTCCGATGGGCCAAATGAACAATCCCTATTTAGACGACCGAGACATGAAGGCTGCATACTTGTACGTTTTGATGAATTGTGAAGAGGTGTCCCCATATATCAAGTAAGTTAATGACCCGACATACGTGTATTAATTCTATTAACTATATTAAAAGAAGGAATGCATTTACAATTTAATAATTAATACTGTACAGGATGTTTGAAAATGAACTTCTTCTCAATTTCCCAACATTGACTGAATCGGAAATGATGTATAGCATGGATAACAATTTCCCAATATGGTTGCGTAATCATGTAAGTAAATGTTGAACCCTTATTAACGTTTCGACCATAAAGTTCGTCTATACTTTGACATATATTACATTCGACTTTAATTAATGTGTTTATTAGCTTATCAACACTAAGGGTCTGGATAATCGAGTAAAATATCTATCAATGGGGCCTAGTAAGAAAGTGCGCACATGGCCAGGGTACTTGGTAAATGGTTATCGATTCCACACTTTGACTTATGGAGCATCGAGGACTACTATGAATAGTGGAGTCTTTGTGAAAAGGTCAACAGACAATACGGATGAGAGTGATTATTATGGTTTGTTGACTGACATAATTGAGTTGGAATACCATAATCCAAGTCTCAAACATATAAGAGTTGTCATTTTCAAGTGTAAGTGGTATGATTCTCAAATTAATAAGGGGTTAAAGGTTCATCCGAAATTTCCGTTGATTGATGTAAATGTCAAGAAAAAGTACCCAAAGTTTGAGTCTTTTGTTTTAACCGAACAGGCACATCAAGCTTACTACGTTAGATATCCTTGTGCTAAGAGAGACCGAGCAGATTGGTTGGCTGTATGCAAGATCAGACCAAGGAACCAATATGATGTGTCTAGGGTTGATGATGATAATGTTATAAATGAAGACACGACATTTCAAGCGGATGACATGGATGTGCCACTTGTACAACCAGATGAAAATGTTTTGCTCGTGCGATTTCACGAGTCAGGTGAATGCATTGAGGTAACTGAAGATGCTGAAGAAGAACATGATGAGCAAAACAACGATGATGAAGATAATGAAAGTGCAGATGACGAAAGCATAGAATATGAAGAAGAGCATGATGACCATGACAACGATGATGAAGATACAGAAAGTTCATATGATAACATACAATTTGAAGATGATGAATGACTTGAAAGAAATTTGTATTCACAACTTCAATATTGTGGTTGTTATTATTGTATAATGAAAAGTTTAAATATTTTCTATGTATTTATCGATATTTTTTATCTTATTATTATTTTTTTAAAATTTAGTGATGCCTAGACATAGAGGTAAAGGTAACAGCCCGTACAGTAGTTGGTCACGATCGGGAAGACCATCATTTTCAACACCATCTGCATCACATGGTGATGAGGATAGTATGGACACTCCTACCCACATCGGGATATCACCTCCTTCTACAGGATTATCTGGGAACTTATCTGCGTTCTACATGCGCGACGAGGATGAGCACGTGGATGTGGTTAGTGTCACGCCTACTTCCAGTTGCTAGCGTCCATCCACAGATCAGGCAGAGTCATCAGCACGCGCCGAGGGCAATATGGACTTTCACGAATTAGGCTTCCATTTGTTGGAAGAGTACACTAGATGGTTGGGAGATACACGTACGCATCTTCGACTATATGAAAATGGGTAAAGATATTTTTAATTTTTGTAAATAGATTTGTAAAAGTTCTAATTAGTTGTTGCAAATGAAACTAACAAAGATATTCTTTATTTTTTTTAATAGTTTTGTACCAGCTACAGTGGTGCAAAACTTCAGGATGATTTTTTCTGGCGGGTACGCGCAACCGTGGATCACTTATAGAGAGGTCCCACAAAATGTCAAGGATTTATGGTTCCACAAATTTGAGGTACAAAATATTATTATTAATGCAATAAATATTTATTATTGCTTTTATATATTATGTAGACATGCATGTTGTATTAACTAATGTACTTGTTTTTATTCATTTTGGGTGTAGATGGATTTCAACTGGTACCCGTGTGACACTGCTCTAATAAGGAGTCATTTCCATTTCAAAGCAAGAGAGAGGTTGAAGGACCTATTGAACAAGGCCCGTAAAGTTGACAAGTGTCCTAAATGGATCACGGAGGACAAGTGGGCGCAAATGAAAATTAAATGGAAGGATCAAAAGTGGATAGGTATAGCTGGGAAGAACAAGGAAAACAGGAAGAAAAACACATCAGTCTACTTTGCGGGTGCCACTGCTTTTCATGAGTACAAGAGAAGAATGGTATGTAAAACAATTATGTAATAAATTCAAAAGTGGGATTATTTAATTTTATGTCTTATCTTATCTTACAATTATGTACTAATTATGCGTTAATAATGCAGGAGTTAAAAGAAAGCCGTCCGGTGACCCACGCCGATGTTTTCAAAGCAACGCATAGCAAAACAGTGGATGATGAAACCCATTACTTTGATGAAAAGGCTTCTCAGTTAATGGTAAATATTATTACAATGTACCAAGTGTGTTATAAAGTAATAAGAAAACTTATTATTTTAAATTTCTCTTTATAGGAACGGTATAATGAGATGCTCCAGCAACGTGAGGCTATGAGTCAAGCCAACCCTACAACGCCGCCCGTTGACCCCTACCAGATCTTCTTCGAGGCGGCTGGTGGGTTGAGGATGGGACGCGTCTATGGACTCGGCACACAGGGAATTCTCATTGGGAGAGGATTACACGAAGCTTCCACCATTCCCCCAGCTAGATTAACGCAACAACAAGTCAACGCTGCTGTCGGTCAGGCAACAGAGACCATTAAACGACAGCTTGAGGAGCAGCAGCTGGCGCACTCGAAATTGCTGAGCATTGTGACGCAGCTGCAAGATGACATGACCCGTATACGAGACAAATACCCATCCCCTGATCCAGACCAGCACGATAATTAGTAGGTTTTAATTTGTTTTTTTTTTAAATTCTAAACCTAATATTATGTACTTTATTTTGAAGATCTTTTAAATACTTAAATATGCATATATTAAATTAATTTTGGTTTTGTAAATATTAAATTTAATTTTTTTTAAAAAAATTATTGTGTGGCAACGAAATGGTGACAAAAACGTAGCTACCACGTGGCGACTATTATTGGCTAAAAAATAATTAAAAAATTTGGCTACCTAGTAGCGACAATAAAATAGCCACCATATGGCCACCAAAATCGGCTACAAATTTGGGCTACCAAATGGCGACCAACGTAAATAATGAAAATTAATGAATAAAAAAAATAATTAAAAAATTTGGCTACCTAGTAGCGACGATAAAATAGCCACCATATGGCCACCAAAATCAGCTACAAATTTGGCCTACCAAATGGCGACCAACGTAAATAATGAAAATTAATGAATAAAAAATAATAATTAAAAATTTGGCTACCTAGTGGCGACGATAAAATAGCCACCATATGTCCACCAAAATTGGCTACAAAAATTGGCTGCCAAATGGCGACCGACTGAAATAATTAATAAAAAAAAAATTAAAATATTTAGCTACCTAATGGTGACGAAAGTATGGCTATCACATGGCCACCAAATTGTGGCTCCAGAAATTGGCTACCACATGGAGACGAAATTAAATAATTAACAAAAAATATTAAAAATAATTTGCTACCTAATAGTGACAAAGATTGGCCACCATGGGGTGACCAAGTATAATTAATTGATACAAAAATTAACGAATTAAAAATAAAATTGCTAATTATAAAAATTAACTAATAATTTATTTTTCTAAATATTGCGACCAAGGGACTATGAAATGTAAAAAAAATATATTTTTTTTTTCCGATTTGGCCACCAAAATGCGACCAAATAACAAAATGGCGACAAGGGTTTTCTCGACGCTCGGTTTTTGGTCGCCCTTTGGTCGCCCAATGTGTATAGGCGACGAAAGGGCGACGAGAAACCTTCGTCGCCTCAGACCAATTTTCTTATAGTGTTGAACTTAAAATGTGAATACACTTTCTTTTTAATTCTCAATAAAAAAAGGAAAATTTAAATTTAAATTGAAAAGATATGCGCAAATTGAAATAAAGCAGGAGTAATTAAGAACATTCTCGTAACATTATATTCAGGATTCAATTATTATGAACGGTCTACTTTTTTATTACAATGGAGGTAAAAATCATAGTTCAAACTCAAAATTTAATTAAAATAGATCACTATTCAATTATTTTATTCAACTCTTGTGTATAACTATTCATATTATTTTATTATAATTATATTAAATCTGTCGTAATATTCATTCCTATAATGCAGTTGATGAATATGTTTGCCTTCGGAATTCGGTCATTCGACCAATGAATGAAAAATGTGAACCGCATTCTGGGGGTTCTGACTGAATAAGCAAATTCGTAATGTAAGACCAACCCTGCAACTGAGCTAAGCTTAGACCTAAAACGACTCCCAAAAAAAAAAAAAAAAACCTAAAACGACAAAAGACACTTGAGAGCCGCACAACAAAATCCACAGTTTTTTCTGTGTCGCGTCAATTTCCTAGGAGCTGCCATGCCGCCCACCTTCTCTATCCTGTCTATTATTGCCCACTGTTTCCTTCCTTCTTTCACACCTACAATTTTTGTCCATGTATATATATACACCTTTGTGAAGCATAAATATTGCAATCAATCTTCAGTTGATATAGAAAGAGATAAATCAAGATGGTGATAATCCAAGGTGTTATAGGGAAGCTAGGTAGACAATGCTATGCAGTGTTTTGTTTAGGGGTGTTGCTCATATCAGTAGCCATAGCCCACTATGCTCATGCTGATGATGAATCGAATCATCACCATCGTCAACACACCAATCAGAGGCGTCTTCGAGCCTTGCATGGTCCTCCTCTTCGTCCGAGTCAGAGTAACTAGAGGTTCATGCAATTATTAGTAACCAAGTTTACTTGCAGAAATTTAGGAGAAGATTTTTTTTTTTTTTTTTTTCATCTTTCACCTTGTTTTATGTGTTTAGAAGATATTTCGTGTGTATGTAATTAATGGAGTAGATGATTTTTAGTAAGAATAAGTATCGTTGCCAGTGGTGTTTGATATGCGTTCAAGATCATTTTGGCATGTCACCAGTTAGTTTTTCCTCAGTTAAGAGGTCGGGTAATCAGATTGTTGATTTTATTATTAAAAGCAAATTGGATTCTAATCTGAATTTTGGACTGAGTTTGTAACTTGCCAAACCTATTGGCTGAAATTCTCAATTTTGATATGATTCCAGTTGGAATTGATTAAACTAATGTATATTTTTTCTTGTCTTAATAAATCCTTTATTTCACGACAAAAGAAAAAAAAAAGTATTGTTGTCAAATCTATGTACTCACTCCTGCCTAATAATAAAGTTTAATTTGATTTGGTACGATTTACTTTGTTTCGTGTATTTCTTTGTTCTACGTCTAGAAATAGATCAATAGAGACTTATTAATTGTTTTGTTATAAGACATGGATAATTTGCTCTCTTTTTTCACTTTATTTGTTTGGTCGAAATAAGACATGGGGAAATCACATATTCTCTTAATTAAGAGTATATTGTAGCCGATTTCACTTCAATTTTTGTTTAAAAATGTGTATATTTTAAGGTAGTTTAAAACTAAAATATCAATTTAACTTCTCGTGAAGAAAAATTATATATATGTTAATTAAATTATATAATTTTTAACCTCACAAAAATTCTGAATTCGCTCGTGCATTCGACAATTGCTTTATGAAGATCTCGACTATTGAAACCTGTTGCATACTAGTCCAGGTTAGATCTTTGCTATTCATGGAATAACTCCTTTGATTCCTTTTCTTTTTTTCTTTTTTTTGTTTGTTTTCATTTAGCAACTTCTCTGATACAATAAATGGAGTCTTACATAGAGGTAGCTAGCAGAAACAATTTGTTAGTTCCTTGGTTTTATTGACCAAAAAAATAAAAATCCTTGATTTCATGATAATTTGCCACAATTAATAACTTTTTTTTTGGTCAAAATATAAATTCATTGCACAAGAAAAAATTACAAAGGTTATCCTAACCCTACTAGGTGGATATTACAATTGGGCAGAGACATCAGACGTGAGGCTATAATTAATAGCTCACAGAACTTAACATTGTCAGCATAGTTTTCTTTTCCATCGCCCTCGATTAATTTTACTTCAAGCAAATATGAAACCAATATTTAGTATGTCTTTGACTGATCTGGTGCATGCATTAGAGCATGCAACTATACTTCGAGATTTGTAGATTTAGAATAGATTTTTAAGTAGTTCTACTTAAGGTGAGTTTTTCGTTATTAAAAACAAAAAGAAGCAATTATGTTTTCTTCTTCCAGCTCTTCGTGGAAAAGGATTTAAATTTTGTTTGGCCTAGTTGTGAAAATTCAACTTTTGAGATGTAGAGTTTTTATTAGAAGTGTTGTTGAACAAAAGTCGTTGACTATTTCGTCTATATTAGAAAATGTTGGACTTTTAGACAATTTCAAGGACAGTGTTGGACTTTTAAATATATGGAAGGGTGTATTTGAGAAAGAAAAAGAAAAAAAATAACTTCAAGCATTATATTAAAATAGTTTTGCAAAAGCTTTTTCTGAAAATCTCCAATTTGGAGTTTTTTATTTTTTTAGTTTTTTTCATCTTAAGTTTTTCTTTAGAAACACTTTTAGAAATGGGTAAAATAGGTAGTTTACCTTCTAAATTCAAAAAAAGCACTTTTAAGTATCTAAAAGTTAAGATAAAGAGAGCTTTAACCATCTTCAACAAGCATAGACGTGCCTTTGTACCAAACATGATGACTTCTATTTGTTAAATGACTATCTCATCTAAAAGTTTAATAGTGGAGGTGAGTTTTGAACCCGCCATGACTTTTTGGTACCTAGGCTCTGATACTATGTTAAGTGATCACCTAATCTAAAAACTTAAGTTATTAGAGAACGATGTATTATAATACTATGTATTATAATCAACACTATTATAAGGAGTAAACGGCTAACATAAAACATCACTCTTCACATATTATTGTTTATTGGATTAAATATTTAATTATGGAGTATATAGCATTGTATTTGGGAATTTCATGTCGAACAATAATTCGATTTTGTCAATTGATATTTCATAATTGTCGGCTCTAACTATTTCAATATGCTCAAGGACCGAGCAAAGACATTTCTCTAGAGTACATGTTTCACTTGCATTTTGCAGAAATGTAAGAGAACAAGAAGATTGGAAAACCATTATTATCTTATTCCAATTCTTCCCAATATTGTGATATTGGTAGTTCCTTTTTTCTTTCATGATGGAAAGCTTAATTTGAGAAGTTTTCGAGCTCATCTTAAGGGTTTTAAATTTTTAAATATATGATTCTGTCTGAAATTGACATAATGTGATATTGATAGTCTTTTTTTTTTTTTTTTTTATCTCCTTCCTTTACCTGTCTTTCACTCCCATAAAATTCAAACTATTGTCTCTTAATTATTAAGAAGAGTAATTTACTATTAGATTACTCTTGAATTTCTAGAATGATGTATGTGTGACATTGATATGTGTGAGTATGTGTGTGTGATATTGATAGTTTGTCTGGCCTATTTTCATTATGATAATTTAGGCTACATAGTATTACAAAGGTGTTAATCATGATAGATAATTGATGAAACGTTTCTGAACTTTATCTTTATCATTTCATTTTTCTATATGGGCAAAACTGAGGTCGAACAACCATACGAAGATTCCCATACAAATAAAGTAAATCATGGTCAAATCCTATAATAATGAGAGGGACAAAAAATGTGAGCCACAAACAAATTTTCGAAAGCAGGAAGATGTCAGCCTCACCATACCCTCTCACTGTCCAAGAAGTGTGATGTTAAGGATTCCAAACCCTTCAATTCAATATTACGTTAACGGATAATTATTGGGTCGTACCACAACTTATAAGTTTATAGTATTTGTGAAAATTTATTGGATCTATTTGTCGATATTAACTTAAGTATCAAAGTATCCACTCAAAAAGTAAGGTCTACTCAATACCTTTGTAAAGCTGGCTATATCCGTCGAAAATGACCTTAATTAGCTGTCCTTAGAAGGCACCTTACTGATTGTCCCAAGTTCGGTTGTATACTAGGTAATACGTGTTGTATTTAGTAAGATAAATTTTGATTTTATTTAATTTACTGTATATATATATATATATATATTGTCTGGAATCTACAATTTTTTTTTTTTTTTAATATGCAATTGCTTGTACTAATTGGTTACGTTTGACCAGCCATATGGTAGAAATAGTGTCTTTTACAAGGATTTCAAGATATATATATATATTGTCTGGAATCTACAATTTTTTTTTTTTTTTAATATGCAATTGCTTGTACTAATTGGTTACGTTTGACCAGCCATATGGTAGAAATAGTGTCTTTTACAAGGATTTCAAGGATTGTTTTAATATGTTCTTGAGAACTAGAGTCGCAAATCAAGAACAAAATATTTGAGAATGAAATAATAGTTATCCTAAGGTAGATGCCATATAGTTCAAATAATAATAATTGGTCGTTATTTCGGCTGCATGAAAGTAAAAATCTTGTTGATCATTGGTTGAATAAGATCTTATAGATAGGGACACTCTTGGATCTAGTCGACCGGATCATACAAACATTATATAGAGTGTGGGCCCGTCATGCATGGGACCCACCTCATTTCGAGGTTTGGACAGCCCGAAACCAAGTATTTTTCTTTAAGATAACAATTACTTTAATTTGTGGTTGAAGTCAGAAATTAGGCAAACTAGCTATGAGGTGGACAGGGTATATTTTTTAAAGTGGTAAAAGGAAAAGAAAAAGAAAATTATGGTAAAACAATAGCAACCATATGGCAGAATTATTATTATTATTATTATTTTTTTTGAGAGGGATGGTCAAATAAATTCTCACATTCTTAACTCTAAGTGCAAAAAAGCACTAGATCCAGGGGCTATCTCTTGGTCTTTTTGATGAAATGTGAAATGCTGAAGTCATTATTTTCAAAAATTGTTTAGGACATCTTTTTGCAACAAAATTGAAAATCAAAGCATCCAATGTTTAGGGTTTATTAAAAAGGCCTCATAATGAATTTAAATCTTGTTTATATTTTCTAGACAATTTCAACTTTGACGAGATAATCTTGAGAACTTCAAGTAGCTTTGTTAAGGGTCTATATCCTACATTGTGTTTAGATCTCTTTTTATTTCAGTGTGAATGAATCAAACTAGCACTCACGCTCAACCATTCTCCATTTGATGGTAGATAGATCACATAGCTATGTCACATAATCTTGAGAACTTCAAGTAATTTTGTTAGGAATCATATGCATGTATACAGATGAAGTATGCGAAGAAATTGAACTTAATCTCATATTCTTTTAAGAGAGATAAATAAATAAGGAATTGAATTAAGAGCATTTCATATATCTGATAATCGTAGTAAATAAGAGTTATTTATTTTCCTTATTTTGCAATTTTTAGAAAGTCTTCTACTACAACTATTCTCTTCACTCGAATGATGAGTTATTATGATTGATTCATATCAACATATTACAAAACTCGAGTCTTAAATTGCTCTCTAGCGAACCTCAATTCCCGGCTAGAACTTGATCCTTTTAAGTTGCATATTGCCTCTACTTAATGGGTCAAAAGTTTTGTCCCAAAAAAAAAAAAGGTCAAAAGTGGAATAAAAGGAATAACAAGGGCCTATTTGCAAATTTAATGGACAAAATTAAGTTGATTGAAAATTAGAATATTTGATGTGATTTTGAAAAATTGACCAACGGGCCTTTTATCTAGGAGTATGCTCTTTTGTTGTAAAAAATTATGAGATTAATTTTTATAAATAATATATTTTAATATGTGTGATACAAATTATATTTTTTTTTTAAAAAAATTGAAAAAGAGAAATCTCAACTTTTGATGTGACGTGGAATGGGCAGCAAAGCGAGTGTCAAATCCCACTCATTATCCACTCTCTGTTCACACGAGTCATCAAAGCTTTCGGGTAAGCTGTAACATCATTTGTGCTCTTCCTCAAATATTTCCATTATAGATTTAGCAAAAAAAAAAAAATTTCCATTATAGGTAATTTTCATAGGAAAAAAACTTGCAAACCATCAGGTTCGTGACGTGAGAGATGCATTTGGAATGCTTTTAAACCAGATTTATTTGAATGATTGCTCAACTATTTCATTTGTTTTTAAAACTTTCACAAAATGATATATTATCTATATTATTATTACATGTCTTTTAAGAGTTAATCTTTCTTAAACGATCACCTACAACTAACAAGAATAAAATATAGACCGCAAAGTGTAAAAATCTTCGAATATGATGGCAATTGACTAGAGTTATTGGTTCGTGTTATAGGTGACTATTTCTAAATAACTAAAATTAGTAACAAAAAAAAAAAAACTAAAATTAGTGAATCATGTAATAGACGACATTTCAGTAATTCGATAAACTATTATGTTAATATTACATTGAGATATACGATAAGGTACCCGTGTTATTACAATACAAGACTTGTATAAATACTTGACTTTGAAAAAAAAAAAAAAAAAACCTAATAATTCCCATCAAATTATTCAATTAGAAACGCATCATCGTCATCTTCTCTCTCCAGTGCTGTCTATTATTTGTCTGCTAATAATTACACACAAATAAACAAATAAAAATACACATAAAAAAATAAACAGAAAACAAAATAGAAAAAGAAAACAAAGAAAAAAGAAAAGAAAAAGAGAGTGTACAACATACTATAATTGATCAGCACCGCCGTGACCCACCACGCGCCACCGAACAGCCACCATAATGGAGGTGCGGACAACTCCGGCGGCCCACGACCAATCACCGCCGGCCCAATCCAAGCAAGTCAAGGCCTCTCCTATTACTATTGATACCAATTCTGTTACTCAGAGGTCAACTTTTCTTGATTCTTTTTGATAAAGATTGGATTTTTTTCTTGATTCTTTATGATAAAGATTGAATTTTTGTGGAAATTTGTTGGGTTGTTGATGAAATTCAAATTCATATTTGGGTTTTTCTGCGGTGTTTGTTTTTGCAGGTTGCAGAAGGAGCTTATGGCTCTCATGGTATGTGTGTGTGTATTTTTATGTGTGTGTGAAATTGGCTTGATAAGTATGTGTAATTGCATTATTATTATTAGTAAGTAATTTCAGATTATATGTATGTATACACATACAAGTACATATTTTGATGTGTGCTTTTGTGTGTGAAATTGGCTTGATGAAGAGCTTGTAATTGCATTATCGTAAATAAATAATTGCATGAATCTAAAACTGAGTACTTGTTTGAACTAGTTATTGTTATCATTTTGCGCTTCTTTGGAGTTTTTTTTGTGACACCGAGGTCCCCCCCCCCGCGGGCAATTGTGTGAAATCATTTTGTGTGTAGCGGGTAAATATTGATTTAATTGCAAGAAAATTTTCAATTTTGCATATAAGGATGAAATAAGTGAAATTTTAGTTAATAAAAGGCTCCTCGTTTCTTAGTTTGGCCTAAATTCTCTGGGGCATTTGATTCTCCTATGTTCAAGACAGTTAGGAGTGTATCAAATTGGAGGTTGGTGATTTTTTTTCGCAAATTTGATCACGTACTGATTGTATTTGTTCCTTTTCAGTGTTCTTGGTGTATCTTTTCCTTTTCTTTTCTCTTTCTTTTCTTTTTTTTTTTTCCTTATTTATGCAGGCTCCTGTTGATGTCTCTGAACATTCATCTTGCACATATTCATGAAAGACTATTCGTAAACTCTGGTGTTAACTACTGATTCGTGGCATCTTGGCTTTGCCACTTAAGTGAAATAGGTCAAAAAACAAAAAATAAAAATTTCGTGTAAAATTAACTGTTTGGGCTGGGAGGGTTTTACTAGTTCATCCAGAGTAGGACCATTAATAGAATGGAAAAAGATTACCTTATTCGGATATTTCCATATGTGATCAACTTACTCCTCATCTTTTGACTGACAGGGGAAGTCAAACTACCCCACTTCAGGCCATGTTGTTTGTGATGATCTACCAGTAGCAGTCATTTAATTGCCAGGATTGATGTTACGCTTATGCTCTGTTAGTTTCAAATGAAATACTTGTTATAGATGACAAATGAAACTATAATCAACTGCAGAAAATGTTCTGCCCTCTGACCTTGTATGTTGAATTTTTTAGTTCAATTAATTTACTAGAATGTTGTCCTTTCTCTTCTCTTTGATTTTCTTTTTCCTAGTGTAGGTATGACATTATTGATCTATATAACTATTTACCACCTTTTTAGCGGCTTAGAGAAAGTTGTTAACAATGTGGCTTAATTTATTGAAGAAAGACAAATACGTTTGAAAGCAAATGTACTTGATATATCCTTCTCAGTCATGAGGATCGTCTGCAGTGCATGTATACGTTGATGTGCTCATACACTTTCCTATGTCGATACTTTTTTTAAAAGAAAAAATCCCACCCCCATGAGATTCGAATCCTGGTCTTCCAATTGCTAGGGAGAGTAACCCACCACTAAGCTATTCCTGAATCTCTTCCTATGTTGATACTTGATTCTGAAGAAAAAAGGTTGTTAGTATATATAATTGACCTGAAAATAGTCCTGAATGTCTTAAGCTAGAAAGTCGGTCTTAGCTCAGCTTTTTCACACTAGACTTTGGGATTGTATGGTAAGATGTCAGTCTACAAATGAGTTGGGCAAAGGCACTGCAAGGTCTTAACCTGCACCTTAGAAAATGATACGCCACGTTTACAAGCTCATCTAGAGAGCCCATGTTCTTCTTTCTCAGACAATTGAAGTTTACTACAGTTTTGTTAATGTTCCCTTTTTGTTTGAATTTTTGTTTTCATCATGTGGTCAAGTTTTAGATATTGCTGCCTTGGAAAAACGAAAGTTCTAGATGTTCCTGAGAGAGATCAAAAATCCAGTTTGGGGCTATATCTTGTATAACATTTGGGCACAATATTATGGTTCTCTATAGGAGAAATTTAGTTCTTATTAGATTGCTTATGGAGGTATGATGAGTAGATTGCTAACTTCTCGTGTTACTTGACTTTTCATGTATACAGATGAGTGGAGATGTTGGGATATCTGCTTTTCCTGAAGGAGATAGTATCTTTACATGGATTGGTACTATAGAAGGTGGTAAAGGAACTTTATATGAGGGTCTATCGTACAAACTATCTTTACGGTTTCCCCTTGATTATCCTTTCAAGCCTCCTCAAGTGAAGTTCGAGACTATGTGCTTCCATCCAAACGTTGACCAATATGGGAATATATGTTTAGACATTCTTCAGGTGAAACATCCTTTCATAACTCTTCTGATATAGAGTTGATAACAAAAAGATTTCCCAGTTCTAAGATGAGAAAATTGAAACCATCTGTGTCTGGCTATGCGAAATGTGTATAATACATCTGAAGGGCTCAGGGATTTTTAGGGGGTGATGTCGTATATTATTTTCCTCATCAAAGGCAGTGTATGTAGCATGATATACTACTGAGCTGGACCTTAGCATATTTTCAATTTAATTATATACGTTTTATTTCCGGAATGGTTCTCTTTATTTGGTCGCTGGTAGTTGAGATTGATTGGTTGGTAAATCAAATTATAATCACAATTGTAAAGAAACATTCAAAGGCAGTATCTTATGATGATCTCTGGCCTCTTCTAATTTCCCCATTGGTACCTCTCTTCTCCAGGAAACTTGTCGTGAACCGTATAGAAATTGGCAGAGTAAAATTGTGTACCACCTATTAGTATACTCATAAAGTAGTTCAATGATGAAGAATTATACTTGTCTGAAATTCCTTATCATCAGAGCCACAATTTCTTCCTTTTGTTTACTTACAGGACAAGTGGTCTTCAGCTTATGATTGCAGAACCATTCTTTTATCAATCCAGAGCCTTTTGGGAGGTTCGGAATTATTTATTTTTGTCTTGTATTTCTTGGTTGGTGTGTTCTTTTAGGTATTGTCTCATCCTATGATTTTCCTTTGCAGAACCCAATATTGAGAGCCCTCTCAATAATTCTGCTGCTGCACTTTGGAAAAACCAAGAAGGTAATGATTTTCTCTTCTATAGTCTTTGTGCTGCCAAGCCTATTATGGCCTGTATATTTTGTTTATTATGCTTGCTTTAATACATATCATTTCTTGAAGCTTCTCTTTCGTCCATGATAAGCTGTTAGCTTTTTTATTTTGTCAGCGCAAATACCATATTGTTTTCTTTTTGGACTCGGGAGCAGGCCCAACTTTTCCTTGTTATACATGATTTAGACCTTAGTTGGCTCCTCTAAATAGCAATTAAAGAATATGATAGCTATATAAAAAAAAGTTTCTTTCCTTGAAATAAGTTATGGAAACATTTTGGGAATTATTTTTTGCAGAATACGGGAAAATGGTACGCAAACATTACATGGCCGGAGATTCATTCCAGAGCTGATCTGCAAATCCTCATGGCAAATCTTTACTATTTAGTTCTCTGGTGCAAGAACGTTTTTACGATGATTGGGAGAACTATTCCATGAATAGGTATAAGCATAATCACCCATGGATGTTACGTATCAGAACTTCAATTTATAATTGCCAACTTTCGTGTCTCCTTGATAGACTCGTAGCACTCGATATTTCTGTTGAATTCCGTTATAAATCTTCTGTATAGTTGCTAGTGTAACCTACACTGAAGCTCATATCAATTTACTATCATGAGAAGCTCTATATTCTTACACTTCAACAGAATCTCTCCATGACATATGCTTATCTTTTTATGCACTTTTGATAACTAGTCATGTTTGCAGAGGTTAGTAATGCTTGAATGCCACAGAGTTTACGCTGCACGTGCGTGGTAGCTTCTACTCTCCTTCAACCCTTTTCTTTCTACGTTTCATATAGTTAGCTTGGCCCTAGGATTTGATAAGTCCATCATCTCATCAGTCCACATGGAAAGAAGCCCGTTTTGTTGGTATCAACGATAGGCAGGTAGTAGTGAATAGAATGCCACTCTGAGGGGTGGATATCGATTTTGTATGCTCGATATTATCTCTGCTGCGTTCACTAACCAGATTAACGAGTGATGAGCATTCTCTTTCCTCACTCGGAAGTTGCAGCATTTCAGGCTAGCTTGTGTTTGTCTGCTGTAGCTTTTCGAAAGTTCTGTGTCCTTTTATATTCCTGGACAAAACGCCCACCTGGCCTGGTGAAGAACTCACATCTTGGTAGTGACCAAGTATTGTACACTGCTGAAATACGGGATTCTGCTTCTCTGTCGGCAACATGCTTAGTCTCACTTATGGGGTCAAATCAATACGTTTTAAGAAGAAACATTTGCATATCAATCTCATTGATCTCATAGCAAATTCCATTAATCGAATCATTTTTTTAAGAAATACGAGATATTTAAGTCATACAAGTATAAAGGTCTATTCATTGATAAGAAAAAGAAAAAATGTGAACGAGGATTGGCGTTCCAGTACCTTTTGGAAACAGAAATCACATTAGTCATTAGATGAGAATATGAATGTTATTGAGAATTACTATAATTACTTGCCCAATTTTCGATTCTCAACTCTCAAATCTGATCAATTGTGGCTTGGAGAATATAATGGCTGAAGTCACTCAATTTTCTTTTTTTTTTTGGATCAACCATTAGTCATCTAAGCCAATGATGTGTTGATTGGTTGATGAATTTCACACTGGATCAATCATGGGATTTCAATTTTGTTTATTAATTAACTCTACAGCTACTAACGTTGTTGTAAAAGGACAAACGAGGAGAAACTTCCTCTAAAATGAGGGTATAATTTCAAATGGCATTGCCTCCTTTGTATTCAGAAGGGGGGGAAAAAAACTAGGTTCAGATAGATTTCAATTGTAAAGATGTGAAACATAAGACAAGAAACACTGCGCATTTTCAGTAATTTATATATATACATTCCCATTTCCCACACTAAAATTTACAAGTATCAACTTAATATGAACAAGATGCAGATTGATTATGTTGTTTAATGGGCTTTATTGAATTTACAGAAGAAGTTCTTGAATTCTTTTGGTTTATTTACCATCACTAATCTTCCACATCAAATTTATATAACTTAATGATGGTATTTTATGGAAGAAAATTGATGATATCTCCTTGTGACTGATATTGATCATAGAAGCTTGCAGCACTAGTTGTTGGCTGTTCATTCGATATGATGAAATCTTTGTCATGAGTCTCAGCAGTGATCCACCTGGTAGGCTGATGGATACTCTCGTACAATGTATTTGCCTCCTGCATCACCTTTTCCTCGGATGAGTTGAAGAAATCCTGGAAGATGGAAGAATTTGGCGTGAGGATCGCATTGTCTGGCATGTGTTCATAATCTGCATCGAAATTCTTGCTGATGCTGCTGCTCTGAGAGGTTCCTGGTACGTTTTTTGCCTTTTTGATGGATGAGTTGAAGAAATTCTGAGAGATGGAAGAATTTGGTGCGAGGATCACATTGTCTGGCACGTTTTCATGATCTGCATCAAAATTCTTGCTGATGTTGCTGCTCTGAGAGGTTCCTGCAACGTTTTTTGCCTTTTCCTCGGATGAGTTGAAGAAATCCTGGAAGATAGAAGAATTTGGCATGAGGATCGCATTGTCTGGCATGTTTTCATAATCTGCATCAAGGTTCTTGCTGATGTTGCTGCTCTCAGAGGTTCCTGGAATGTTTTCCACGGCGCGAGGTAGGTCTTGATCAGCAAGAAGGGCTGCTAGTAAGTTGCATTCTTTTGGCAGAAAATAGCCTGGGCAGATGTTTGTACTATGACCACCTGTGGGCACTGAAGGGAGCTCCATAATCCTTGGTAGATATTCCACCAGGTTGCTGGAAGTTGGTTGAACTTCATGATATGCATTATTTGACATGTTGCCTTTTTGCTTGATGCGACATAGGACCCAATCGTCTAACTGCATTGTAATGTAACGAGAGAGATCACTAGCGCTGAAATCATGAAGTAGTTGTATGATCTTGATACTGAATGGTCTAGATTGTTACAATTGCATTATTATTTCACCGTTATTGATATCTAGATTGTTCGGTTACAATTGTATTATTATTTCACCGTTATTGATCTCAAAGGCGTCTTTCCAACTGGGGTTCCATTTTAAAATCAATTGGTATCAAGTGGAGTAGCCCAAGATAAGATCTTATAAGGTGGTCTTAGAGTTTCTGAATTTCTAATATGGGATAAGTGTTATATTCTAACACTCCCTCTCACGTGTAACCTGATTTGAGAGGGATCATACGTGGAAAATCGAACACGTGTAGACCTAGTAAGAATTGAGAACCAAGTATGAGTCAGCGAGAGTGAGAACCAAGCACGAGTCAGCGAGAGTGAGAACCAAGAACTGACATGGGGACGCACGAGTCAGTGAGTTGAGACAAGAGAACAGATGGGTCAGTGAGAGTGAGAACCAAGAACTAATATGGGGGTGCACAAGTCAGGGAGAGCGAGAATTGAGTGCTGACATGAGGGCCGGTAAGAATTGAGAACCAAGCACGAGTCAGCGAGAGTGAGAACCAAGAACTGACATGGGGACGCACGAGACAGTGAGTTGAGACAAGAGAACAGATGGGTCACACGTGAACGAATATGACTGGACCAAAGCCCGTAAGAATTGAGAACTAAGCACGAGTCAGCGAGAGTGAGAACCAAGAACTGGTATGGGGGCGCACGAGTCAGTGAGGTGAGACAAGAGAACAGATCGGTCAGCGAGAGTGAGAACCAAGAACTAATATGGGGGTGCACAAGTCAGGGAGAGCGAGAATTGAGTGCTGACATGAGGGCCGGTAAGAATTGAGAACTAAGCACGAGTCAGCGAGAGTGAGAACCAAGAACTGATATGGGAGCGCACGAGTCAGTGAGATGAGACAAGAGAACAGATGGGTCACACGTGAACGAATATGACTAGACCAAAGGCCCAACTCTAATACCATGTTAAGATAACTGGGGTTCCATCTTAAAACCAATTGGTATCAAGTAAAGTGGCCCAAGATCTTATAAGGTGGTCTTAGAGTTTCTGATTTTTCGATATGGGACAAGTGTTATATTCTAATATACATAGTTAAGAATCAGCCATAGCAGAAAAGTTACAATGGTGAAACATAGTTGGAAATCATCGACTGCATTGTGTGGTGAAATTTGGAGCCTATGAAAATTTCCATATTAGTTATATGTTGGCATCAACGTATTCGTTTTTTTGTATTCTATCGTACTTGTGTCTTCTTGGTTCAATTGAAAATTACCTGTATATTTCCAGGAAATACAATTTTTTGTTTCTCTAACCAAAACGTCAAACGCTTGTTTTCCGGGAATTGATGTATACATATGTATGTATCTACAGATAAGCAGTGATAAAAGTATAGCGTTACTCACCCTCATGGATCTTTCTGATCTTGATGGCTGCCTTACTGTGTCAAGAAGCCTGTACTCGATCATGATCCAATTCGTCTTAACAGCATTCGGAGCATTTCCGGAGTAGAAGACGAGCGCTTTCTTGACCCCAATTCTTGTTCCAAGAGAATTAAGAATAGGCTTGTCCGTGCCTGTAGCCTTCCAGAATCCAGAACCTGCTGCTCTGTTCGGTCTCACTCCGTTCGGGTACTTCCGATCTCTCGGGGTGAAGAAGTACCATTCATCTTCTCCGTAAAGAGCCCTATCTAAAAGGGGAATTGCGCAAAGCGCGCAAATCCAAAAATAGGCGAAAAAGAGAGAAAAAACGAGTCAGGGATGTTGCAAGTAGATTCTACATATCGAAAAAGACTTATGTAGAGCGGATGGTAGAAATACACACTGGGTAGATTCCATGGATCATAGTTATATAACTCTATTTCACCGATTAAACGTGTCGGGAGCGCACGAGAATTCACTTTGTTTTCCAGGTAGTAAACTATTAGCTCCTCATCTGTTGGGTGAAATCTCACACCAGGAGGAAACAGGCTCCTGGAAACTGTTTCCAGGCCCCTGGAAACTGTTTCCATCTCCCTGGAAAACGTCTGCATTGCTTTCTGCGTGGGCTCGCTCGCTAATTTTATCCCTGAGTGCTGATATTGTTGAGCCAGAGGGGCTGTAGCTTGTGAGCATAGTGTCACAGTTTTATACCAATGGTGAGATGTGGACATTGCCTATAATAATAATAAACAGGTGTGTAGATGAGACAAATTGGTTGAAGCTTAAACAAAGACATGTATAAGCATACACGTTTTCACTTTATTTGAATTAATTTATGTAATATAATACAGCATGTTAAGTATATACTATATATTAAAGCATGAAATGGTAGTTTACACTTAAATATTTACCTATGATTTTGAATTTATAAGGCTGAGGACACTTTCAATTTGATTTCTGAAAAGCCAATATGGTGTAGACAATAGCTTAAGATAAACTTATAACCTTGTTAAGTTGGATTCTGAGATCGAGAATTCGAATCCAATTCACCAGATTGCCGAATAATTCACTATGAATATTAGATGCCACACGAGCGAATTTAGAATTTTGTTTCAATGGAAGTTAATTTAATTTTTTATACCAAAAATACATACTTTAAAAATAAAAAATAAAAATAAAAAAAGGTAAATTCACAATTTATTATAAATTTGGAGCCAGTAGAG
The DNA here is from genome assembly GCA_037974665.1 of Ehretia macrophylla. Taxonomy (NCBI): domain Eukaryota; kingdom Viridiplantae; phylum Streptophyta; class Magnoliopsida; order Boraginales; family Ehretiaceae; genus Ehretia; species Ehretia macrophylla. The sequence goes on along the minus strand of CM075780.1, from coordinate 76,972,297 downwards.
GTAAAGGTGAATTGGCCTTTCAGGTACCATCCATTCTTGACCTCGATTTAAAATCGAAAAAGAAGAAAAGATAATAAGATTTGGAGAAAAGAAATAATTGTGCTGCAAGAAAACAGCTGCTATTGCATCTTTTTATGGTTCAAGATAAAATAAGTTTTGGCTTGGCTAGCTGAAAGAATGAAAATAATATTTGAGAATTAAGGAAAAGTCTATCAGCTTGTAATATATTTTTAACGAAATTCGACTCTTTGAAAATGTCTGATCTGATCTGCAGGTTAGCAACCATGTGAAGCAAAGCTCTCTTTCTTCGTGACCCCCACCAACATCAACTGACGAAGAAGAACTTAATTTCCATGGTTAGCTTTCCACCACCATCTTCAGCAAACTTCTTGCTGAACCACTGAGAAAAACTTCATCCCCTACCAATGAGTCCGCACCTTTCGGGCTCAACCACTGTGATGGCTTTTTGGGTCAAACCCCTGACGTTGGTTATATTTATTTTCGTTTCTAAAAATAATAGTGAAGATGATGATTGGCCCTTGATATTTAATATTCGGGGAAGGTATTCTCAGATCTAAATATCTTTGATAAATCTCACCTTTTTTTATTTTGGATCCAGCAAGAAATTAAAAAAAAATTTAGATCCATCGCCGGCATGTGCCACTCATACCATCTTATTCTCTGTGGTCGCGGTCTGTTTACTACACACTTGACTTCTGTTCCTGCTTTCCTTTCCACCGTGTCTGGTGGTTTATCTGGTAGTGATAGGGTGGCATTTGTCACCACTTATTCAAGCTCGGAACACCAAGGGTCTCCTTTCTCTCGTGTTGGGTTTAGACCGTTGGCTGTTTAGAACATTCGGGCCCTACTTCCAGTCAGGTTAGTATGCCCCGTTAAGTATACTTTGTTATCGTTGTCCTTTTTCACTACTCTGGCAGTCACTGTTTTTGCAATAATTTATGCAGGATTTTTCGGAACTTTGGTGTGTGGGTTTGATCTGGCGTTACAAGAAGTGATGAAACAGGTTCTAGTACTACTGTGCTTAAGGATTTTTTTCGGTGTTCTGACTGGATTTTACTTTCGGCCTTCGACCTTTGTCGGTATCAGGTTCACTGTTATCTGTATGCTAGGGTTTTACCCCAGTATTCTCATTTGGGCCTTAGCCCATTCTGTTAATTTCCTGTTATCTGTCTGTTGGGCCTTAGGCCATTCTGTTAAATTTCTGATTTCTGTGTGTAGGGTTTTAGCCCATTATATTTTTTTTACTGTTTTTCCTTTTCAATCACTTTTGAATCTGGATCTATCTGTAATTTTATTTTTCTAATGAATATTTCCTCTTTACGAACAAAAAAAAAATGTCTGATTAAATTATACTAATGTGAGATGATCATATATGTTTTTGCTCTTGTTTAATAAGATAAGTTCTTGACGTTGATCATGCAACTCATGTAAATGGCATATATTATTACTCCTAAATTAGCTGATTTCTTGCGGAAGTATTACCCTTGCACAAGAATCAACTGAAAACAGCCTCTGATGATTCCCGCTTTTGTTGCCCACAGATTTATTTTGCTTTTAATTGTCGGGTTTTGGCTCGAATGTCAAGTCCAATCAAATACTAAAAATAAGCAGAAGTTCAGTGAGAATAGAGGTACTCTAAAAGGTTGAGTCTCATAGATATAAATATTGTCTTTGTAATGGTGGATTAACCCAAATGTGATATTGTATATGTACTTCAAATGTTGCCAAACCATATTAAATACAATTAAACATTTCATTAACAGGAACGTAGGTAAAATACCTACACTTGACATTCCAAACCTTTTTGTACAAGAATCAAATTATTCGTGGATCTCGTGAATGAGAACAATCATATAAGACCTGCTATTTAGGTTGAATTCAAACGAAAAAAGGATCTTTAAAAATAAAGTGTGGCGAATTAAGAGGAATGAGCTACTTTTAATATAGACGGAAGGATTATCCCAAATGTGATATTGTAAATGTAAGTCAGATGTTACCGAACCATATTAAATACAGTGTGTTTTTGCTGTTTTTATATCTGACTATATATCTCAGTTACGAAATTAAAATTTCAAGAAAAATAGCATATAATTAATTATACTTTCCACAACCCTAATAATCATTCCATTTCTTAGGTATCTCCGGGCAAGGTTCTGGGAGAATTTTTACATGCCGTATGTGTTGACATAATAGAGACAACATAATGACCTGGATATTGACCAAGTAATAAAGCCCTAATTTGACATCTAATTTGTATTCCTCCTTATTGATTGTGCATAGTTTTCTTCAGATATGAATATTAAAGAATGACCACATTTCTTTAAGATAAAGATTTTGTAAGCTGCAGTTATTACCTATAAGTGCCTTTCAATCTCTCTCTCACTCTCTTTCTTGGCCATAGACACTGAAAATGACTAAACCCGAAAAATCTAGACCTTAAAATTAACTTTACTGGCCACAAGACTTTGGTCTAGTGATAAGTTATTCGCTCTGTATGTAAGAAGTTGTGAATTCAATTTTCGCTGGTTACATATATGTGTAGTATAGTATTTAGGCCTCTTTTGAATCAAAAAAATAAAAAATTAACTTTACTGCATGTATGATATAGGTCGATTGCAGTTCTTATTAACTCCACAAAATTCGATAAAATCTTTCAAGTATATGGGTAATTTTAGTTTTAAAATTAACTAACTTATATATTCGTGCATTTATATATTCGTTTTTTATTATTTACCCGCTAAGAAAAAATTCTAAATCTAATCACGTCCATATCGATTTTATCTTCCAATTGATATTCGAAGGTGAACCTCTAACAAATACCTTTCAAATCTAATTGGAGCTTAATTATTCAATAAGAAGAGTAGTCTTATCGGTATAGGGAATTTTGAAAAATAGTTGTTATACAACGACGTGTCTTTGAACATGACAGAGCCGATATTCTCCATGACTAAATTTGTCTGTAAATGAAGAAAGCAAGCTGGGATTTGAATATTTTCGGTTTAAACTCATTATGTCTTGGTAACGTTGGTTGCATCGAGTTAAAAACGTCCTTTTGTGAATTAAGAAGACAACGAATCCAAATCCAAGGGAAGATGTAGTTTATTGCTCATCGTCTTTTAAAACTCAACCCCTACTTACATTTAAATTGGATTGATTGTGATGTAGTATTCCGAGACGGATTAAAGATTATTATTTAATTTGGATTAAAATATACTATTTACTCTTGATTTTTTTAAAACTCAAACCCTACTTTCATTTAAATGGGGGTGATTGTGACGTTGTATTGAGAGTTGGATTTAGGATTATTGTTTAGTTTGAGCTAAAACATACAAATTAACACTATTTTTTGTCGGCATGAGCTAAATTGATTTTTCAAATTAAAAATATACATATTTTAAAAGAATTTTGGGGTGATTGGAGGATGTAGCCTCTGCCATATAGGATGATAGATTATAAAAGAATGACATATAAATTAGTGTTGTCAGTTTAAGTAACAAGTGTTGGATTACATGTCGTAAAAGCTAAGTTTATAACATAATAATTATATTATTTATTTAATGTGGACAGTTTATTTAAATATAATTAATACGATTAATTATTTAAATAAGAGTCCTTAGAATAATATTTAAAGATTCTATCCTTAAGAGTAAGGATATGAATGACATAATCTATATTCATAAATATATTCTAAAATAGTCTCCGATCGTAAGATAAATTAATTAGACGTTGATTTATCCAGAAAGATCTGATTACAGTCTACCATCCAAATAATATGAGATATTGATTTGAGTGATTAGTCTCATATCGTAAGGGTAGATGTATAAGTGCTTGCTGAGAACAAGTGACTGGACACGATCGCTAATACAACGAATTATATGGAATGGTCAATAATTCGTTGTATAGTATAATGGTGCAATTAGTCCTTAGACTTGAGACACCATGGTTATCTTGTGTTAGGGATAACGTGATTTGCTGGTGTAATAAAACTATTTCTCATCAATGATTGAATAATGTACTCAGTTATTACGATCTATTCCGGCATGAAGGTAGGTGTTTATAGATATGGAATCTGTCAATTAGGGATCCTATGCGATCTATTAATCAAGTAACTGGAAATCCTTGGCTGGGGTAAAATAGTGAAAGTCGTTCTATGGATTATTCATAAGTTACTGATTAAATAGATTTAGACATATGATTGAGTAATAGATTTTGACGACTCTATCCATAACTCTGGCTCAATCAGGATAATTCAGACAGAAGGAATTGGTTACATGATAATTACTAAGGGTTCGTAGAATTTATACTTCATTATTATTTGGGTAGTCGTGATATACTGCTAGGTATCATTCACGACTTGTGAAAATTAAATTAGAAAAGTTCTAATTAAATATCAATTAGATTAATATTATTTCGCTACCAATTAATTATGAACCCAAGAGGTCACACACAAATAGAATTTACAGATTAATTGAATTAAAGAAAAGATTAAATTAAATTTAGGATCGTCCTAAATATTAATTTAATTGGGCTCGTAGTAACTTGATATTGATCTGATTATTATCTGATTATTATAGAGCCTAAGACTGGTTAGTTTAAGTCCAGTCCACATGTGACCTAGGGTCACATGTTTTTCCTATATATTGTAATATTCTGACATAGGTTTAGCTAGCATAAAAAATCATAGTCAAAATAATATGTAGGATTTCTTTAAAAAACCTAGTGGGGATGAAATTCAATTAAGAGTGTAGATTATGTGTGGATACTTTCAGAGGCTTCATAATTGGGGAGCTTTAGATCATTCAAATCCTACGTTAGATTCAACATTGTAAAGGTAATCCTAAAATCTTATTATGCGTAATTAATATCGATTATTATGCATGTATGTAATCTACGTTTAGCCATGAATGGATGCATGTGTATTTAATTTCCGTTCCGTTTATTCTGATTATAAAATTTTAAAATACTATGCATGATTCCCAACAATGGTATCAGAGCCACCGTTCATGCCTTTTAAGTGGTTATTCGATTTTAGCACTTAAACATATAGCACAGTTAACCGTGTCAAATTAAATAGTTTTTAAAACTATTAAATTAGTAGATTTTGAATCTATTAGTGGATATGCTTGTTAATTTAATAGGATTAAATATTAGTCCTAAAGTTCTTCCCACCATTAATTTCATAAAAGAGTTTTGTGAAATCATTTTTTTTAGTTTCATGAAAATTGGTCTATGAAACTGGTTTTAATTTTTGTAAAAGTGTTGTTTTGTGGCTTTGTTGAAATAGTTTTAATAAAGTTCTGGATCTGAAATAGTTTTAGTTTAATCTTTAAAAATAATGTTTTTGATTTTATAAAATTGTTTTTATTATTTATCAAAAAAAAATTACCACCTCCTTCTTCTTCATTGGCAGCGGCACTACCATGGTGGTCTGCCACTGCCATGGCCAGTCTGAGCCGCGAGGAGGAGTCCTCGCGACTCAGATGGCTATCGCAACCACAACCGCGAGAATTAGTCTCAAGGTCGTGGCCATCGCAGAGCCGTAAGGCTCTTGCGGCTCACGTGACTGCGAGGTGAAGAGTCGCGAGGTGTTCCTCGCTCCTCAACACAGCAGCCACCATGGATGCAAGGAGCTTGTCCTCGTAGCCATAGAGGCTGAAGAGTCGCGACAGCCATGGTGGTTGTCGCGGCTGGATGTTTGTTCTATGGCTGCAAGGTGCAGCCATGGCAGAAATGAATAAGGGAAATGGGGTGAGGATGGCAGCGCAGGAAGGAAAAGAAAAGAAAAGAAAAATTGAGGTTAAGGTTTAGACCCAGTTCAGGTCCGGATATAGATCTGGATCTGAACCGGATATGGTTTGAGCCCAAAACCTGACCCAATGGGTATTGGGCTAATTTTATTTTGGTTTCTTAAATATTTTTAATTCGGCTTTCAATTAAAATGTCAAGTTTTTCCTTGCTTTGGGCTAATAGGCATATACTAACTTGGGCCATTTAAGTTCAGATTAGAATAAATGATTGTGGACTACTTTATTGTTTGAAATTGGGCCAACTTTAAATTCGAACTGTAACAGAAATAGTGTGGACTATTTTAATGTTTGAATTGGGTTGTTGGTTTTTGGACTTGAATTTAATTAAAATAGGTTGGACTTGTTTTAATGCTTAAAGTCTAAATTAATCAATTATTTTGTTTGACAAACTGATTGAAGAGGCGCAAATGTATTTTGACACTATAAATTAATAAATAGTTTATTAATTAATTAAATGTATTTTGATTATATTTATATTTTATAAATATAAGATATTTATGGAGTAAATTTAATAAAGAGTTTATTAAATAGAATAAATTTAATAAAAAGTTTATTAAATTGAAAAATCTAATGTAAAGAGTTTATATTAGAAAATTTAATTGTGCTATACTTATAGTTAATTAATAAATTTTTTATTTATTAATTACTATAAATATAATGAGATTATATTTATTTAAATATGAGATATTTAAGGATCTAAATTAATAAAGGTGTTTATTAATTGGATGTACCTAATATAATAAGATTATATTAGGAGACTAATTGTGCTATATTCGTGGATTACTTTTCTTTATTATTTGTTATGTATGGGTGATCATGGACTAGTCTTGTGTGAATGAATGGATGAATGAATGAATGAATGCATGAATGTCATTATTTTATTTATTTACCTATTATGGGTTTTATGTAATATTTTAAAATGGGACTTGCATGCCTCTTATCCCCGTTTTAAATATATAAAATCCTATTCTCATTTATGTATCCCCACTAGATTAGAAATCTATGTACATAAATGTAATGGAAAATCATGATGAAGATATCAAGAGTTGGTGAGTCCAGTTCGCGAAAAGAGTTTTGTGAAGCTAAGGAGGAGCAACCCATGAATTTTTCTTGTGGGCCCTTTATTTGATTTAGGTATTCAACCCAGTGGCTCGGGTTGATAAGTGCTCCTAGTCCATGGTCATCCCAGTTTATTTTATGCATTTTATTTATTTATTTGTGTGATAAATATGTGATGAATGCATGTATGTTTCTATTTTATTTATGCGATAAATTAAAATTAGAAGCATGTGAAAAGTGAGACCCAAACTAAATACCAGCAAACCTTCCCAAATTAAATATTAAGTTAATAATGGTGTAGTCTTGAGAAGATTATATCATTGTCTTCCATGATCATAGATTGATTTATGTGTTAGGCAAGTAAGTAGCTGGCTAAGGACATATAAGGGTTATTTATTTGTATCAACATATGAACTAAGTTTATATAAGCATGAGATGTGGGAATTTTGGATTCTCACTGGCCACCAAAAATCTATAATGTGAGGTGTCAATGTTGCATTGATCCAAGTTTTCCAGGATAATGGGTTTAACTTAAACAATCTTGGAGACCAAAAATCTATAATGTGATGTCGAAATGATTGAAGGCAAGAATAATTGAAATTTGTATGAGATACATTGAATAAAAGGTTATTCACCTATTTGTTTTAACTTCACCAAAAATCTAAAATGTGAGGTGGGTTAAAGTGAATGAGCCCCCAATTCCACTAAGAAAAATACCTTATTGTTTTTTAGTTTTCCACTAGGGAGTGTGGAATTCGAAAAATTTAGTGGGGGTTACTGTTTGATTTAAAGACTCAAATCAAATGGTTAATAATATAATTATCTAAACATCCTTATAAATTACTGCCTATATATAATATCGGATGTGAATCCAACCTTTTATTTTTTACTAGACCAAACTTCAATGACTAACTCAATGTTTTGAGAATTGTTCTCAGATCTGAGAAAGTCATACATGTTCTAGATGCCCAAAATAAGTTGTCAAAAAGGAAGCAAAAGAGTATGGATAATGTATCCATCATTAATTACTTACAAGAGTTGTGAAGTAAGCAAAACAGGAAAACTAGATATGAAATATCTAGTGGTAGATATGAAATATCTAGAAAATTATTCCAAATAAAGAATACTTAGAGAGATTGATTTGAGAGCATGTGTTCTCAAGGTGAGTACGTTGAGTCCATGAGTTTATTCATGGTTTATCATATACAGACAAATCTAATCCTCAAAGTCAATTCTCAATTCTCTCTTGTCATTCATAATGGATTTCTCCGTGTGAACACATTTGACACAACCCTTGGAAATGAGAGTCATATATCAAGGGTAGATCTGGAAAGTTGAAACTTGATTGGTAATTATTTCCACTGCAAGAAATAAAAACTAGTAATAGAGGAAAATCCAAAGAACTTCAAAGAGTTTGAAGAGAAATGGATGTCTTCTATAAATACATCTCGTCTTCTCGTTTACCTATCTGGGTGTTCATTAATTTTGGAATAATTGTTGTTCATATGTTTCATTTATTTGGGAAATAAATGAGATGACACTAGTAAATTAATGAATAAAGTCTTATATGGATAATGACAAGATAAACGAGTAATATGAGAGATTTAAAGATACTGATAACTCTAGATTATCGTGGCACTTGCAATTACGTCATAGAGAAAAACAAGAATCACTCAATTGGTGAAAGAAGGACTGGTAAGCCCTTGAGCCCCCGGGACATTCCTAACAAGTGGATCTTGTGTTCTTAAAATAATCAAATCACCATTTGTAGGACAAAGTCAAAGGACCACAAATATTTAGGGTTTATACATAGGGATATATATGGGCCATTTGGCGAAATAGCCCAATAAAGATTTGGCTACCTTACATATATTTATGATTGTCATAAGTATGGATTTGAATCGTTTGAAGTGTTCAAATAATTTAAAAACTAAAGTAGTAAATCAAACTAAGAAATGAGAAATAAGTCTCAATGATGAGATCATGAAGAATTCTTAGCCTCATTTTCTGATAGTATCTCAAAGGAAAATAATGTAATTATTTCATTAACTCCTTCTAGTACTCTGATGTTTGATGAAGTAACAGAGAGAATGAGTTGGACCTTGTTGGACATGGTCTAGTAATTGATAAAATATGTTGATTTATAATTTAGCCTGTGAGGCTATAATCTCTTTATAGCAGTCCATCTCTTGGATAAAGTCACTTTCAAATTAATCTTAAGTACTTCATATATGATATGAGATAATAGGATACCTAGTTTTAAGGTGTTAAGAATGAGGGTTATCCTGTTTTCAATCAAAGGCTTAAGATTGATAAATTGGAAATGAAATTGGACAAGGTTAATTGGTTATCCCAAATATTCGTTGGGATATAACTTTTATTCCCTTGCTGACTAGAGAGTCTATTAGCAAGTACAACTTCTTCTTGAAAGAATAGTTCATCTAAGAAGATAGTGAGAGAAGAAAAGTATGACTCAGTGGGAGTCACTAAACAACTAGTTAATCCAAGTTGAATCTAAGATTTGATCCTAGATAACCTAATCCAAGAACAACCAGTCAATTTCACAGTTTTTCAGATCAGTAAGATGACAATAATCATGTTGATGATTTTTGTCAGTTATGAAAAGCTATGTCTGACATAAGCTTCAATGGCTTGAGGCTGTAAAATCTTAAATGAATAAAGGTGGAGACCTGTAAGACAAATGGTGAAAGATTATAGTCATAGGCAAGGGGTTGACTATGAGGAAATCTTTTCACAAATTGTTGAAGTTCATTATGATTTATTGGTCATAGTTGCACACTACAATTATGAGATATGGTAGATGGATGTCAAAACGGTACTCCATAATGACTTCATTAATGAAGATATTAATATGGGATAACCAGTATGTTTTGAGTCCAGTGATGAGTCACAAAGAGTGCAGACTAAAGGGATCCATTTATGAACTTCACCAAGCCTAAAGAATCTAGAACATTCGATTAGATCGTTTGACTTCATTGAGAATGAAGATGAACCTTGACTACACAAGTAGGTTTAGTTATTTGAATAAATTCTCCAAGTAAATTTTGGGATAATTTGCTTAAATCCTTGGAAGTCAATCTATAGCGATAGCTCAAAAGGATTAATGGGTTTTTCCCAAAAAGTTGTTAAAGGTGTTTAACATGTACATAGATTCTAAAAGAGAATTGTTCTCTTTTAAGACATGACATTTATCTCTCTAGGGCTGAGAGTCCTGAGACTGCTAAAGAGAGAGAGACTGGACACAGAAGGTTCAAAGTACTGTAGAAATTGAGAATCTTATATACGTCATGCTGTGTACAAAGACATGATACCATAAATGCTATAAGTGTTATGAGCAGATGTATGTCTAATCCAGGCTAGGAACGCTGGAAAGCAATCAAGAACATTCTTAAGTACTTAAGAAGCACTGAAAAATGTTCTTGGTATATAAAGAAAGGTAAAACTTAAAGTTTTACAGTTTTAGGTTGAGAGTCTGAAATGGATTATTGGAAATCCATAAATGGGTTCATACTCACTTGTAACGGAAGAACAATTATTTGGAAATGTTCCAAATATTGGTACAATTGTAAATTCCAGAGGTTGAGTGTATCGTTGCATCAGATGTAACAAAAGTGTCACGTCCCAACCCCGACCTATTGCTAGGACAAAGCCAGAACGTGACGTGAACGAGAGAAATAACCTGTACAAACATCAAATCATAACCTAATAATTATAAATTCCACAAGTAACGTCAAGAGGGGTGCCCAAAACTAAGGGCACTTCACTTTCATTAACCTATTCCGTATATATACAAGGCCTAAATTCAACCTTTAGGCATGCCACAACATCAATGCCTTCTAGGTCTCAAAAGAATAGACTAGTAATAAGGTTACAACCCAACGTTCCAAAAGAATATTACAGTACATGAAATCGTTCAGTATTACACAGATAACAACATCCAAAATCCAACTATACAAGCAAGCCGGATCACAACAAGCAGAAGTCCGACTCGTCACACAAGTAAGTCTTGCCTTCAGCTTGAGTCCCTGGCTCAGGCGCGATCTCACCTAAAAGATTAGCATGAAAGGGATGAGCTACACTTAGCTCAACGAGGGTTAATGGTTTCGGGTGGTTTTCACAACATTTCAATATTTGGAAAGCCTTTCTTGAAACATGATATGCATGAGTGCAATTAAGTACAAGAAATAATAACAAACAATAATACTACCCTCCGAGGTCCTCAAGGGCCCAAGCGAAGGTAGATTTATCATATAACAAAGGATATAGTTTTCCTTGCAGTTGCTGTAGACGGCCGGCCTTGAATCAATCTTCATCCAGTTACCCCAACTTCAAACATTAGGCGATATCCTAATAATCACCAAGGACTATGGTAGTCGAGACTAACTAGTAGCCCGATGCTACCCAAAGGAAACGAATGCTACCATACCCATAATTGTGGTTGCAACCATTGCGCACGCAATCATCATCATGTTAAACAAGATATATGTATTGACAGGTTAGGGAGGCAACAAAGTAGGTTGCCTCCGAGCACATAATCATGCAATTAACATTGAGTTTATTCCAATCATATAAACGTTTAAACAATTAGGACATCTTACATTTGGAATTCATAGGCACGAGGTGGGGTTCACAAGGAAGGTTATTTCATCACACAAGTGTTTCCCAATACTTTACATTAGATTAGCTTAATCAATTATAATACCTTCTTCCCCTAATTCCATTTAACCTTATCTTGGTTTATTATTAAAGCCCATCGAAAGTAGGTAATACTTTATTATCAACTATCTGGTTCGGGACTCAACAATACCTTTTTCGACCTTGAGGCATCCGGGCATTACCTGCTCTATCCGGTCGACCGGATAAAGGCTCTAACGCCCAGCAGAGAACTCCCATCCGGGCGTTACCTGCTTCATCCGGTCGACCGGATTAAGGCCCTATCGCTTGGATAGAGCTGCACGGGAAAAAATATGGGTTTTGTACCATTCAACTCAACAACTCAACTTATTAATCACAATCACCCAACCACAAATCTCTTGGCTCCTAACATCACACCACTAAAGCACTATAAGGGTTCCTATAAACATGAGTAAACATGAGATAGCAAGACATGTAGTTATATAACAATCAACACCCTTCACAATTTCAAATCCTCAACAAGCTTGAATGTAAGACATAGGCTTATATATTCACTAGATCAAGCTCAACATACATACACCTCCACAATTCATGCTCAATATGACTTTGGAAAAACATTTAAGAAAATAACCCTTACCTCTATTGTGCAAGAAAATGTTAACTCGAGGTTGTAGGATGCAAAGGCAAGCTCGAAAATGGCTAAAATTGGTTGGACAAGCTTCTCTCCTCCTTCTTCATTCTCCTTCTTCTTCTTTCTTTTTCTTCTTCTCTCTCTTTCCTTTCCTCTCTTGGTCGAGTATATATGTGTGTGTGTGTGTGTTGTGTTTTTGTTTTGTGTATGTATGTAATGTGTATGTATGTAATTGTTAGGTAAACAAATATCAAAAGGGGAAAATGACGAGAGTGCCCTCCAACTAAAACATGTATTGCTAGTTTGTCATTTTGGTTGAATTGCAACTAATTAGTTACTACCCTTGACTTATTGAAGTACAATTAATGCCTACGACACGTAAAATTCCCTAATACACGTAATTGAACCTTTTTGGCATGTAAATTGATAAATATGTGCGATAAATGATATTAATGCTCGTAATTAATGCTAATGTATATGAAATGTTATAAATATATTACTAATAGTGTAACTACATATAGGTTCTCATGTCGGGTCTTACAAAAAGGAAACGGTTTGGATCTAGGAGTTCGTAACTGAACTAAGATGGTTCTTTCCATTAAGTCAAACGGGTAGTACTGTGACGACAATTGAGTTGTAGCGCAAGCTAAAGAACTTAGGTCTCACTAGAGATCCAAGCACGTTAAAGAGGCATTACTACATCGATCAGAGATTATGGAAAGAATCATATTGTGTAGTAAATAACGTCAACAGTTAACGGTGCTAGTCCACTGACTAAGGCAATGATTCAACAGTCATTAGATTACCATCTTGAAAAGATAGGAATGAGATACCGGAGTAATTGGCTTTAGTGCAAATAGGGAATTGTTGGACTATATGACCTAAAAGCCAATTTTAGGAGATAATAATTATATTATTTATTTAATGTGGGCAGTTTATTTGAATATAATTAATGCGATTAATTATTTAATTTAGAGTCTTTATATTAATATTTATAGATTCTATCTTTAAGAGTAATGATATGAGTGACAGAATCTATATTCATAAATATATTCTAAAATAGTGTTCAATCGTAGGATAAATTAATTGGATGTTAATTTATCCGGAAAGATCGGATTACAGTCTACCATCCAAATAATATGAAATATTGATTTGGGCGATTAGTCTCATATCGTAAGGGTAAATGTATAAGTGCTTGCTGAGAACAAGTGACTGGACATGACCGCTAATACAATGAATTACATGGAATGATCAATAATTCGTTGTATAGTGTAATGGTGCAATTAGTCCTTAGACCTGAGACACCATAGTTATCTTGTGTTAGGGATAACGTGATTTGCTGGTACAATAAAACTATTCCTTATCAAGGATTGGATAATGTACTCAGTGGTTACGATATATTCCGGCTTAAAAGTAGGTGTGTGTAGATATTGAATCTGTCAATTAAAGATCTTATGCAATCTATTAATCGAGTGATTGGACATCCTTGGCCAAGGTAGAATAGTGGAAGTTGTTCCACGAATTATTCATAAGTTACTGATTAAATAGATTTGGACATATGATTGAGTAATAGATTTTGACGACCATATCCATAACTTTGGTTCAATCGGGATAATTCAGACAGAAGGAATTGGTTGCATGATAATTACTAAGGGTTCGTAGAATTTACACTTTATTATTAGTTAGGTAGTCGTGATATACTGCTAGGTATCATTCACGAATTGCGAGAATTAAATTAGAAGAGTTCTAATTAAATATCAATTAGATTAATATTATTTCGTTGCCAATTAATTATGAACCCGAGAGGTCCCACACAAATGAAATTTGCAGATTAATTGGATTAGAGAAAAGATTAAATTGAATTTAGGATCGTCCTAAATATTAATTTAATTGGGCTCGTAGTAACTTGATATTAATCTGGTTATTATGGAGCCTAAGACTGGTTAGTTTAAGTCCAGTCCACATGTGACCCTAGGTCACATGTGTTTCCTATGTATTGTAATATTCTGACACAAGTTTAACTAGCACAAAAAATCATAGTCAGAATAATATGTAGGATTTCTTTAAAAAATCTAGTGGGGGTGAAATCCAATTAAGAGTGTAGATTCTGTGTGGATACTTTCGGAGGCTTCATAATTGGGAAGCTTTGGATCGTTCAAATCCTACGTCAGATTCAGCATCATAAAGGTAATCCTAAAATCTTATTATACGTAATTAATATCGATTATTATGCATGTATGTAATCTACGTAATTAGCCATGAATGGATGCATGTGTATTTAATTTTCGTTGCGTTTATTCTGATTATAAAATTTTAAAATATTATGTACGATTCCCAACAATAATATGAATTAAGTTTTTTTTTTTAAAAAAAAATTAGTTGATATATGAAGTAAAAACAGCTATTCACAAGTCTATAACACGGGTTTTATTTGCTGGTTTGAGATTTTAGAACGAGGAATCACAAAAGAGAGACTCGTTGGATTATTTGAGCAAACGTAATGGGGTTGAGATCTCTCTATTGGAGATTTTGAAAAGAAGGTATTTGGTTCGCGAATCTTACTGGATTCCCATAAATATGAAGTTTGAAATATAATATTTGCATGTTTGGTTCATAGAATAAAAAAAAAATTTAAAAATATTGTATTACTGGGAATTCAATATTCACATGATTTGCTCAATTTTTGTTCTCATGGGGGATAGGGGGTTAGAATCTCACGTTCTCAAGTTGTGGGAATATTTTTGAAGAAAATAAAAGACACAAATATCAATCTTAAAAAAAATACAAAATTAAAATGAATTAAATAAATGAACTAAGATAAAACAAATAAAATAATAAGACAAAATAAAATAAAATAAAAAATAAAAAAGAAGATAAAAATAAAAATAAGAATAAGATAAAATTAAAAAAAGAGAAATAAAAAAAGATAAAATAAAATAAAAATAAATTATTTAGAAAAATAAAAAATAAAATGAAATAAATATAAATTATTAATTTTTTAAGTTAAACAAAAATTTATATTTATATTTATATTTCCAATAATTTTTTAATGTTAATTATAAATTTTATATTTTTAAATTAAATTTCAAATTTAAAAAGAAATTAAATAATTTTTAAATTTTTAATTTTCAAAATTTTTTAAAATAATAAATTCAAGTTTCTAATTTTTGAAGTATAAAGTTAAAATTTATAAATATAAAAATAAATTTACTTTATTTGTATAAAATATGTTAAACATTTTTTGCCTCGCGTATTAGCAAAAGTATACAAAATGTATCGTTATTTATACATTTTTTTTTATATTTTTACTTTTTTTGAGTTAGGGACATTGTTGAAAAATTGTTCAAGATTCTTAAGAATATTGACTCTAAACCAAACATAACAAAATAACATTCCTAGAAATTTGACAAAATATTTCTAGGAATATTTTTTATATAAAACAATTTTAATCACATTCCCAAAAATGTTACCCGGGAATGAAAAATCAATTTGTGAACTAAAAGCCCTCTAGGTTTTCATTATTATTTTTGTTTTAAAGGAGGCAAAGTCAAATTAATGTTAGTGTTAACCGAGCATGGTTCGACTCCTTGTGAAGTTGGTTAAGATCTGTCATATCTCATCTTTAGAGATAATGTTTACTACTTGTGCAGTTATCAAGTTGTATAAATAGATTATTTAGCATAGACTTCTTTCCATGTACAACTTCTCTCTGTATGTGTATTATAAATTAATACAATCACAGCCAATATTGACACGGCAAAATCAATCTTTACATGGTATCAAGAGCTTCAATCTTCTAATACACACTCGCTGCTTGCTCTATTCCTTTTTTTTTTTTTTTTCTTATGGCCTCTTCTTCAGCGACTTCCACTGCCACTATCCCTGCAACCTCCTCTGCCCCTTTACCTACAGTCAAAAACATTTCTCAAGAGATTTCGCTTAAGCTTGCTGCTGATAACTTCCTTCTTTGGAAGACACAAATTTTTCCTATCTTGCGATGCCATGGTCTTCTTGGCTTCATAGATGGCACCACAGCCAAACCTGATCCTGCTTCTGACGATTTGGCTAAATGGTCACGACTTGATCAGTTGGTGCTCGGCTGGCTTCTAGTGTCATTATCCGACTCTGTCCTTTCTCAAGTGGTCGATAAGACCACTGCTCGTGACGTATGGGTTACGCTGGAAGTTCTTTATGGCTCTCAGTCTAGAGCACGTATTCAACAGCTTAAAACTGAACTTCAATCTCTTACCAAGGGTGTTCAGTCTATTCATTCGTATATTCAGCACGCGAAATCGCTTTCTTTGGCTCTTGCTAGCGCAGGCAAACCAGTGGATGACGAAGACCTTATTATGTGGACCTTGCGTGGTCTTAGTGCTGACTATGATCCGATCGTCGCGGCAATAAATTCTAGACCAACATCTCCTACCTTTGCCGAGATGTGTGGATTGTTATTGGATTATGAATTACGTCTATCTTCCTCAGCTGTTTTGTTGGGAAAATCTATTGCGATCTCTGTTGCACAATCACAGGCTGCCTCATCGCCTGTGCCATATTCTAACAATAATCAGTCTTCTCGTTCAAACAGAGGCCGACGTGGGGGACATGGAAACGGACGAGGTCGCGGGCGTGGTTCGTAGTCTAACACCAATAAAGATTCATCCTCTGTTGTGTGGTATCGAGGGGGCGATCCATAGCACAAAGCCAACAATTGTTGGGCTCCCGATGGTATCATCAACAAGTACACTCAGGCACTCAATGCCATGCATATCTCCAATCCAAATGACTCTGCATGGTATCTAGATACCGGCGCCACCCACCACATGACCCCAGATGATACTACTCTCCATGGTAAGATGACTTATTCAGGTACTGATTCTGTTATGATTGGCAATGGTGTTGGCTTACCAATAACTCATGTTGCTCGTACGCCTCTTTCTTTGTCTACTGGCACAACATTGTCCTGCAATGTTTTATTAGTTCCTAAACTTGCAAAGAAATTATTATCTGTTGCTCAATTTACTAGAGAAAACCAATGCTATTTTGTTTTCACTCCATCTGGTTATCATGTTAAGGACCTGAAGACAGGCAAACTTCTACACCAGGGGAGACTTGATGGTGGACTTTATTCTCTTCAGCAGCCTAGTTATGTTTCTTTGTTTGCAAATAAAGCCTCTTTGGATGTATGGCATGCTCGATTGGGGCATCCCTCGGCTTCCATCTTGTCGCGGCTCAATAAAGCTAGTATTGTTTCCCCCTCTACAGTTCGTCAGTCTTTTTGTGAAAGTTGTCAATTTGGCAAGAGTAGTCGATTGCCATTTAGCTTAGTTGAAAGGCGTTCTAATCAGTTGTTACATACAGTTCACTCTGATGTATGGGGACCAGCCCCCACAAACTCAATGGAAGGTTTTCGATTTTATTTAATTCTTGTTGATGATTTTAGCCGTTTTGTATGGTATTACCCTTTACTTCGCAAGTCTGATGTACCTTCAATTATTCCTCAATTTGTGGCTATGGTTGAAAATTTGTGTAGTGCACGCATCAAATATTTTCAAAGCGATGGCGGGGGTGAATTTACTAATCATACGGTTAAGGAGTTTTTTCACCAAAAAGGCATTATTCAGAGGCTATCATGTCCAGGCACCCCCGAACAAAATGGGTTAGCTGAACGTAAGCATCGACACATCGTGGAAATGGGTTTGACACTACTGGCTCATAGTCATTTGCCGAAATCTTTTTGGAACTATGCCTTTTCAACTGCAATGTTTCTTATTAATCGCTTGCCGAGTATTGTACTCAATTATAAATCACCTTATGAAGTTCTCTATGGTAAAGCTCCAGATTATTCAATTCTTTGTGTATTTGGTTCCATTTGTTACCCTTGTCTAAGTCCTTTCAGTCGACGCAAGTTGGATTTCAAGACTTGTCGTTGCATTTTCCTGGGCTATAGTCCTGCATACAAGAGCTACAAATGTTATGACTTGCAAAATAAAAAATTATTGCTCTCGCGCCATGTTATTTTTGATGAGCAAAGTTTCACTGACCTTGGTATTCTCAATTCAGCTCCGTCACCTTCATCATTTAAGCTGGTCAATTTTCCTTCTAAGTTGCTGCATACTGATCAGACTGTTTTCTCATCAACAGACCGTGACAATCAGCCCATTGAAGTATCATGCCCACCGTCTCCTTTGTTTATTCATGCTGACTCAATTGCCAGGCCTGACCAACTATTATTCGATACAGCTCAGTCCCTCAATGATCGAGCTCTTATGCCAAGAACAAATCCTCATTCTGCCACCTCAGATCAATCTCCTTTGATGCAGGATAATGTTGCATCTTCTTCGGCTCCTTGTGAACAATCATTGCCTCTTCAGTCTCATGAGCCGTCTAGGCCTCATCATATGCTGACCCGCTCTATGGACGGCACCCGTAAAGCAAAAGTCCTCTTCGCCACTAAATATCCTCTCTCAACGTGCTTGCTTGCGGCTACTTTGGCACTACCTCCTGAGCCTACTTGTTTCACTCAAGCTTCCAAAGATTCTAAATGGCGAGCTGCTATGGCCGAGGAGTTTAATTCATTAATTAAAAATCAAACTTGGACACTCGTTCCCTTCTCACCACAAATGAATGTTGTTGGATGTCGTTGGGTCTACAAGATTCAACAAAAGTCGGATGGGTCACTCGAGCGATACAAGCCCCGCGTTGTCGGCAAAGGATATACGCAACAACCTGGGAGAGACTATGGTGATACTTTCAGCCTCGTAGTTCGTGCTGGCCCGATTCGCATGGTCCTTACCTTAGCGCTTTCAAATAATTGGCCCTTGCGCCAATTGGACGTAAAAAATGCTTTTCTCCATGGTAAGTTATCTGAAACTGTTTACATGTAGCAACCCCAAGGGTTCATTGATTCTGAGCATTCTGATTATGTTTGCAAACTTCGCAAATCGCTATATGGGCTTAAGCAGGCTCCGCGAGCTTGGTATCACAAGTTTAGCACATTTTTGCTTTCATGTGGTTTTACACATTCGCAACATGATGCCTCACTTTTCTCTCGACGTTTGGATAATCATGTTATTATTTTACTTATATACGTCGATGATATTGTTATTACTGGAGATTCAACTGAGATGGTGCATGCTTCTATTGCGGTATTATCTCGTCATTTTGCTATGAAAGACCTTGGTCCATTGCATTACTTTCTTGGTATGGAGGTCCATCGTACATCCAATGGTCTACTCCTCACACAGACCAAATATGCATTATCTTTATTGTCTCAGTTTGGCTTAGATGGGGCGAAGCCAGTCTGCACTCCTATGGCTCGTTCGAGCTCTACTTCTCATGATGACCTGTTACCTGATGCTACTGAATTCTGACAAATTGTAGGGGCCCTTCAATATCTCCCTATGACTCGTCCTGAGCTCTCTTATGCTGTGAATTATATATGTCAGTTCATGCATAGCCCTTGACACTCTCATCTAGTTGCTGCAAAAAGAGTTCTTCGCTATGTTAAACATACTATTCAGCATGGTTTACTCTTTCAACGCTGCTCTGCTCTTAAACTTTATGGGTTCAGTGATGCTGACTGGGCTGGTTGTCCTGATACCCGCCGCTCCACAACAGGTTTTGCAATTTTCTTGGGGTCAAATCTTATTGCCTGGAGCTCTAAAAAGCAGACTACAGTCTCCAAATCTAGTTGTGAGGCCGAATATCGAGCTCTTGCTGCCCTCTCTTTTGAGTTACTATGGGTCCTGCATATTCTACGCTATCTCGACGTGTCTGTTCAAGGGACACCTACGATCCATTGTGATAATATCAGTTCCATCTACATGGCCTCCAATCCTGTGATCCATAGTCGCAGCAAACATATCGAGATCGATATTCATTTTGTTCGTGAGAAGATAAAGGATGGCATTTTTCGTCTGCAGTATGTTCCTACATCTGATCAACCAGCTGACATTTTCACAAAGCCTCTATATCGTGCCCGTTTTGAGTCTATCCGATCCAAGCTTCCTGTGGTTACACCACCTACAACTTGTGGGGGGGTGTTAACCGAGCATGGTTCGACTCCTTGTGAAGTTGGTTAAGATCTGTCATATCTCATCTTTAGAGATAATGTTTACTACTTGTGCAGTTATCAAGTTGTATAAATAGATTATTTAGCATAGACTTCTTTCCATGTACAACTTCTCTCTGTATGTGTATTATAAATTAATACAATCACAGCCAATATTTACACGGCAAAATCAATCTTTACAAGTTTGACATCACGGTTCTTATGAATGTCCTTTTAAAATTTTCCTTTTTAAAAATTTTCCTTTTTTAAAGTTTGCGAAGTCGTTACTTGTCACAAACATCACCTTTTAATTTCCTAGCATTCAACTGTTGGTCGACCAAAATTCAAATGAAGTCAACTTTATGTGTTCCAAAGAATTTCATGAGGTAAAAATTGCATCATAGTTATTTTGTTTGTTAATATTAGCAAATTCCTAAAACTGTCGCAAAAATAATAAATGGTAAGAGTATATCGTTGAGATAGATAAGTGGAAATATGTTACATATAAATTTCCTCTTCTAATAAGGACATTAATAAGTTCATTGCTGAAATACAATAATATGTTGCTGAAATGTTTTCATTAGATTAATTAGATCTCCCTTGTGATTACTTGAATGTGTTCAAATTCTAGATTACTTACTGTATTAAGAAGAGAGTAATATTAGAGCAAATCTAGGTGAATGGCGTTTTAATGAATAATTATAAGCTTTCAACGGACAAATGGCGGCAACTGCCTTTTCATATACAATTTGTACTTAGAATCAAATTAAAGGTCATTGTGAATCTGGTCTTCAGTTACTATCTCATTGTTGTGGATGCTTTTGTTCCTCCTTTTTCCAAATGCAACGAGTATAGGCCCTAAAGAGCAATTTGATAGTGGTTATCTAAAATGTATCATTTCTATCATTTTAGATTAACCAGTCGTCTGAGATATCTTTCCAAGAGTGTAGTCTTCATAGCTCTTTCGCTTTTCGGCCCTCTATTTTATATACTTCTAAAGATAAATAATCAAAGAAGAGATGTTCTCTATCTTCAATACACCTATGATAACGTTATGAGAACTTTTATTAGTTTTGCATGTGTTCATGTACCTATAGAGGATTGTTCAATTTTTACAAGTTTCTCTTTGACATTGCTTTCCCTTGAATCATTTTATTCCTTTCAGAATGGTGTCTAGCTTTGCCGAGGGGAGTAGGGGAAAAAGGCCCACCGGCCCATAAAATCCATTGCAGAATTGAACCATTCTTTAGGCCCTGGTCCACAAGTTTTTACTTTCAGTACAGGTATAGTACACTTGTTTCACTAAAAATAAACAATTCTTTTGACCCAATTACACAAAACCAGAGGAGAAATCACCAAGGGTTTGGGGGTGTGCTAAGGTGACCGAGTAGCAAATTGTTATAATTAAAAGTCTCGAATTTCAATTAATATCATCCTTTGACAAAAATCACCAAGCCTTAACTAATTTAGAGTATGTGTTAAAACACACTGTTAAACTTTAGATTTATAGTTTTAATGTGGATCTAATATAATTCTACATAAGGTAAAAATTTCTTGTAAATAAAGGGACAAACCAATATTTATTATTATTTTTTTTTCTGAATTCAACAGTTCATGTACTATCAATAATTAGATTTGTAGTACCCATACTTGGCCTACATCCAACTCAAGGCAGCAACTCCTTTCAATTTTACCACTTTTTTTTTTCTTCTTTTTGTTGTTTAGTCCATAGGCTTAGGTCCATAAGCCCATTTTTAATGTTGCCACGTCAATGAACTTTTTGTTTAAAACCCACAATTTAATTTCAAGACCTCCATTAATAAATGCAAAATCAAGTTCTTTGAAGATTTCATATCATGGCATTGGCTAAAATCATCAATTCGAGATATCTTAATGTAAGCAAAGAAGAAAGATAAATCATTGATTAGAACTCTTGTAACCCTAATAAACTAGAGATACCTTTCTTTTTTCTTTCAAAAAATGATTTCTTGTATTCTTTTGTCAATAGCTAGTGCACTAGTAATAGGAGAATGGCATGAATTCCAAGAAGGAAAAAATGGCAAAGAATATCATTGAGTTGCCACCATGTCTTTGTAAAACAATTCGGGATGTCGTTAATAAGCAACACATCTTAATTTTACTCTACATATTACTTAATGTAAAATAGATAGTGAATTATTTCTCTCGTGTTGAATCTTTTATGCATCTAAATTAATATGTTAGCTATATAATAGCATATAATATACCTTATCTCACTCTATGGCATACTATTACTCGTCTAAAACTCTTATCTAACATTGTGCATGCTTTTTAACCCCTCTCACTCTTTAATACTACAAATACATTAACTTATTAGGAGGGATTGATATAGTTGGTTGACAAGCAAAAGAATATTTGAAATTTAATTATTGCATAGTATCTCAACAAACCCAAAAAAAAAAAAAAAGATAACATATACCCAAAAGTCGGGTGCAGTGGTCGGGTGGTAATTTATTATAATAAGATATTTTAAGTTCAAACCAAGGTTTCAATGAAAAAAAAAAACACTTTGAGAGTTTGCTAGGAGAATTTAAAAGCAAGGAAAAACATGAAAGTTATTATTAAGTGGCATCATAAGTTCATTCTTTCTTTACACTATATAAGACTCTATAGTTGATTTGCATAATTTAACATTGTAAACTAGCATAATTTGGTAACATTAACTCCTCACAATCAATTTTATTGTGATGATTTTCACCAAATGTAGATTGTGTATATGATGTGCTAAAAAAAAGAAGGAAGATGCAATATAAATAAGACAATTGTGGTGAATGATAATCCCACTAACAATTATTTGAAATCTATTTTCATGTATTTTTATAACCTAAAATATATCGAGATTAATTTTTTTTTCTTTCTTCTTCGTGGTTCATATTTAAGCTACTGTGTTACAAGAATATCCTACCCTATGAATTACATGTTAGTGAGATTTTAAATGATAACTATAGTTTATTTATATGTATCTCATGTCTCTTATCCTTGGTAGTCAATTTAAAATATTTTTGAAGTACGTCTAGAATTGCCATTCTTCTACTTTTTTTTTTCGTCTCTAATTTTTCTGGTCAACATAAATTGGAAATTATGAGCTGTTCCAATAATAATTTGTTTTAGCTTAGATAATATGTTTCAAAACCATATACTAACAAAAGAGAAAGAAAGAAAAAACTAAAGAAAACTAGTTTGATTATTCGTGTTAATATATTTCAATCATATACGAACAAAAAAGAAAATAATTAAAGAAAGAAAGAGAGAAAACTAGTCGATGATACTTGTCGAATCGCCATTGCTCCTAACCCAAAAAAAAGGGAAAAAAAACTATTACTCAGATTAGCTAATGTAGAGACCCTCAAAATCTGAAAATAAGATCACATAATTTTCACATTCGCAATTCTTTTTTTAGTAGGCACTAATAACCTGCCGATTTAGAAGGCGTAAATGAACAAATGAGGGTAGAGAGACTGGAGGTGTTAACTAGTTTTGATTCTAGTGGAGAAAGTTAAAGAGAATAGAGGTAATGGTATTTTTAAGAAGCAGAGAATGTAGAGGTCAAACTTGTCCTTAGGATTTTCCTTGGTAACATGTAACAACTCAAGTCTAAGAAGAAAACCCAACACAAAATACTAGTATATTAGGAGGAAAAATCCTTGCACCCATCGACACTTGCTCGACGTAGCCATTTCCTCCTGGTGGTTACACTCGCCTACTAGTATTTAGTATGACACTTACAACACTTTAATTTAGCCTATAATTTTCACTCCATAGAATCCACTCTAGATGAGAGCACCAATGTAAAAACTCAAGCCCAAGGCGAGAGCCCAACCTAAAAAACTAGTTTATTAGGAGGGAGAACTCATTGCACTTGAGAATTACGCCTTGTAAGAGTGAAATCTCGATATGAAATCATTACACAACGCTATTTATTAGGATCTATTAAATTATGAGTCAAAATGAAATTATAACTGTGTGGGTTCAAATAGACCCAAAACAATTCATTATTTAAAAATAGGGCCTAAATCGACCTTATCCAACACTTAATCGAAGAAAGAGTAAGAGAAAGGGGGTTCTAAATTTTAACCACTATAACTAACCTAATGAATGCACCAATATTTAGTGCCATGCACAAAATGCAATCATCCAAGGCTTGAAAGGGCTGACTAGTAACATATACGCACGAGGAGTTAATAATTCCTTGGAAGATAATTAATCCTAGTCACTTTGCAGTAGATCTGCCTAACTTCTATGACCTCATTTAATAAATTACTCTGTCTCTAATGTCAATAGAGAATATCATGAAGTCTCCAACTGTTACCAAAAAGGCGAAAGTTTTTGGACGTTGCATGTGAAACTCTTGTGGTTTGAAAATTCTGATTCTCAAACTCGAGAAGCTTAACAAAGATGTCAAGGAATTAACAAAGCAATTATTTAATTTGATTCAGAGGAAATTCTGTAAACTTTGAGGAATGTGAAGGATACCCGTGTCTTTCGGAATTCAACACATTTAATTTTATTATCGTTTTCTGTATTGCATATAGGTTAAAGAGTACTTAGTCTAGCTAGTAGTGAACCGTTCGGAATGTGTGCGAGAGATTTCAAGTTTGAAGTAGTCAAGATGGAATTTGATTGGCTAGTCATGGTTGATCGTATACCTAATTAAATCATACTATACCAGACAGAATCATGTGTCCTGAAATTTAAACCCTAATATAAATTTAAAAGAGTTTGTCGTTATTACCCTAACTTCAAATGGTTAATCTAAAAGTGAAGTGTTTGAAGTGTGAACGAGAAATCTCTTTTTCAAATCAGGTAAAAGGTCATTCTCATTTAGGATAATCACTGTAGACCTTAAGTCTAATTAAATTGAATTATACAATTTTCAAACAAAATAATATATTTCAAAATTTAAATCATAATATAATTCTGAAATACTTTTCAAGATTGTTACCCGTCATAAAGAAAAACAATGTCACTTTCCCTAGAAAATCCGGTCAAGGGGTTGAGAAACATTGAAGAGTTTGAGTAGGTAAATGTGCAAGGTATGTCTTCATTCTTTCAGGGATCGAGGGGGGAATTAAGAAAGCCATCCATGTGGTTCAAAAGAGGAAGCTCCGAATGCTTAAAGACAAAAGTGGTTGAGTCAAATATGCGCTCCTGCAATTTTATTTAAGAGAGCAAGTGAAGTGACCCAAGTACCTACTTTATAAAATTATACTTGTGATGAAAAGCAACTAACCAATGAGACTACACTTGTCCATCTTTTATGGTTTCTTTGTGGGGCATATCATATCCTGCAAGATTTTTAGAATTGCCTTTCAACGTGGAATTGTTAAATTAGGAATTTTACCATCACTTTATAAGAGTGTCAGTTATTTTACTTACTATTAATTGATTTTTAACATTTTTACGGATGTCAAAATGACCTAAATTTTGACATTTGCCCATGGGATATGGATGCATGCTCATATGGACTCTAATATAGTGATGTTATTCGAAGGTCATGGGCCACACGTGTTCAACTGTGATTCATTCCTTTCATGGTTTTACATCTTCAATCCGAGTTTTTAGTTACACGCAACTCACTGTATCATTTAAAAGCTTGTATCTTCAAATCGGGTCGCACGTGAATCTGTTACAATATACATTTATTTCATACAAAATAATAAAATCCAAGACTACTATGTAAGATTATGGCCTACTATATTTAGTATAATTGGTTTTAAAATCAAATCCTTTAATTCTTTACATTCATCACTCTTTGCACGATAAGATTGATTCTTAATTCAAGTGTAAGAGGTCCTGAGATGGACCATCGGAATATGTAACATAAGAGATGCATGATTGGTTTATGACTCTTTTTGAATAAAAAAGAAAATAAAATAAATAGTACATCATGATATAATTACACGGTGCACATTTTTAACGGCTGATAATTTAACTGCTCATAAAAATGATATTTTCTCCTGGAAATGCTCTTGTTTTCCTCATTCTGCATGACAAATGGTTGTCTTATTTCAAGCAAACTAAGTCCAGATTCGTTACAACTTAACTATTAATAATCTAAAATCTGGTCCAAACATTAATTGACAAATATATATAGATGCTGCCAATTGATGTTTGGTCTCAGGAAAGTAAGTCTGTGGACCTTCATCTTATTTAGATCGATGAATCTTATCCTTTGCTTTTCAGGAGAAATCCGACTCTAATATGATTTGGAAATTAGTGGCCAAAGTTTCACACATATTGATTTTTAAGAAGATATCTTTGATTTTCATATAAAGGGTATACCTGGTGAAAATTTATATACGGTTCTATCCGAAAATTAATTGATTTTAAATGAAACAGTTTAGAAACTTGTTTACTGATTTTGAATTCTCCAAAACTCCACTTCACGTGCAACCCATAATTATTGTTGAAGAGTGACAAAAGTAGATGAAAAATATTGGGCTAATGACCAATTCTAATATCATGATAAGAAATATAGGGTTCTATTGAAAAATCATTTGGTGTTAGAAGGAACAGTTCAAGAACTTGTATACTAATACTGAATTCTCCAAAACTCCCATTAATGTGTAATCCATGATTGATTATTGAAGAGAACATTAAACTAAGGAGCAACTCTATTACCATGATAAGAAACATGGGTTACTATTAAAATCAATTGGTGTTAGGTGAAGTAACTCTATTGTTAGGTGAAGCAACTCAATAACTTATATATTGGTCTTGAAATTTATAATTAATCCGTGGAAAACAATTAAATTCTCCAACAAATCCAGTACACAAGCTCCCCTTATCTGCCAAATTGAAAAACAATTAGACTTATTTTAGAGTCTATAATATGCGGTCTTGAAATCAGTTGTTCTTGATTTTTCAAATATGAAAATCAATTAAAACATATAGTACACAACCTAATTAAGTGAAATGATCAGGTAGTAATCTATTATAATTAGATATTTTAAGTTCGAACCACGATTTCAGCCTCTATTGTAACAAAAAAAAAAAAATAACGCAAGAAAACTACTCCATATATGACTTTTTTTATCTTTACACTCTACTATCATGAAATTCGAACTCTAGTCTCTTAATTGTCAGGAAAGTAGGCTAGTAACACCAATTACATTGCACCTTTTACTGTGTCATGATAAAAACCAAATGAAAAGGAAAATGAGAGAGAAGAGAGGAAAGCTTTACAGGCCAATTTGAAGAGCATTGCCAATTAGAGGTAGAAAGCAGAAACCAATAAAACTGGTAAACCACTGTGGCGGAAAACGCACACACGTACAGAATTGGATGCTGACACAGAGGAAATTTCTGAAGAAATAACGCATGTTTTGCAGGAAAATGATGGCTTTGCCCATCTAGGCAAAAGAACAGAAATAAAAGAGAAGGTATCATCCACAAAATGCATTGCCATTATCGTTTAGTAACACGGGCAACATTGGATAACCTACCTGTAGGGGACCATGAAAAGAGCTTGGTGAATGAGTCAGCTCAAAAAGATTCTTGTATTTGCAAACTTTAATTAGCCCATCCTCTACACTCAAAAGTTAAGTGAAATGGTCAGAGATTCTGAACCTAAATCACGATTTCATCGTCCATTTGTTAAGAAAAGAGTAGCCCAACCCCCAAATTTACCGAAGAGACTGCTAAAGAGTTACTAGATGCCTATGACTTATGAGATTATATTTCTGAAGTATAGTTGACAACCTCGAATTATCTTCTTTGCAAGTTGTCTATGAAGATTTAAAACTAGTTACACCCACCAAGTTGTTGGACTTTTTCAACATCAGTTGCGAAGAGACAGATGGTCAATTTATGAGTGCGAAAAAAAGATTCTGTATAAATTTTCTTTTACGGTTAAAAAAAGTTGAAAACGCGTATCACAAATATTAAAATCTAAGGCTTAACAAGTCCCGTGTTATTATAGGAGAAATAGAGTTGACAGGAAGTCAAACCCAAGTTTCGACGCATGGAGAAAAAATAATTAGATTTTTTTTACATAAATTATGTAATACACTAGTTATTAATTTATAAGTACGAAATAAAATCTTACCTCATAAACTAGCTTTTGAAATTTAAATAGTGTGAACTTGGTAGACTATCAAAACTCATGGATTTTGTGTAAACTTGTCACACTCAAGAATATGGTAGATTGATGTGCATGCTATAATAATTTAATTTTGATGCTCTAAAAATGCGAAGATTAGATAGCCAACAACCAATGTTCAATAACACAAATAGCGAATTTCTTGAGAAGCGTGTATGTATTGTTCTCGTGTGTGTGTGTGTGTCTCGTGGGCAAGTCGACATATCTAGCGGTACCAGCCATCTCTTTTTGGTAGCGGTCATCTCTTGTCTTTGCATGAACATCAACTTTCTTCTCTCTCTCTCTCTCTCTCTCTTGCGCTCTATGCAATGTGTATTACATCTGTGAACACTTGCATGAATATGACACTATCATGGGTCCACACACACACACACACACACACCCACCTAATCTTCCACTCAATCCAATCGCCATTTTTGATGACTTCACGGGACGGCACCGTATAACTAGATTTCTGGCTTTTTTATTGGTTGGATTTAGTAATCGGATATGAATCACTTGATTAAAAACTTTAAATTTGAATTAATGTTTTTCTACCATAAATATTGTAAATTTCATAGATAACATGGAGCATACATCGAGGAGCATAATTGCAGCCATAACAATGGCAAAGCCACATGGTCTTGGGGTAGAGTAATCCGATAATGAATTTTTGTGGTTTAGCATCTCGAGTTCGAACTAATGACTTTCTATTATAAATATTTCTAATCCTTAACTAACTTGGATCATACATCAGGGTGTATTGCTACACTAAAAATAATGACGGAGTTACATGGTTTTGAATGTGTGTCTGTACTAGAAAAAAATTATAACATTTAGGATCTTTTGCAACATTTTAATTGAAAAATGAAAAAAAAACCATTGCAATAAGTGTTTTATTTGCAACGGTTAAAATTTTTTAAATTTTTTTTGCTAATAATTAGTCATAAAATTACTTTTTGGAAATGATTTTAAAATCTTGCTTATAAATTACAAAAAAATCGTTGCAAAAGAAAATTTATAACGACACCATATGTAACGGTTAAAGTTATTTGCAACAGTTTTTAATTTTTTTGCAATAGTTTTCAATATTTTTAAATGTTGCAATAGATCGAAACTGTGGTAGTGAAAATTCCTAGTCAAAAGAAAAAAAAAATTATTGTATTGGATCCTTCTTACTGTACGAGTGCAGTTGCTCATTCCTTTCATTGTATAAGTGTACTCGTTGATCCTTGGGTCCAGACTCTGCCCTTGCACAAAATTGATTAGAGTAGTCAAATAACAAATCTTTGTAATTAGTGGTCTTGAGCTTAAAATAATCTTTTTTTATCATAAATAATACTTAATTTTTGACTAATTTAAAATTTGCATTAAAGACCCCACTACACCATAAAATTAATTGTAACCTGAAAATATATTTAATCTAGTCATACTTAACACGATTTCAAAAGATAAAACTAAGAACAACTAAATGTATACCTAGCCTCGCATCTCACGTCTGCCATCACCTAGCTCACACAATGGTCCAAAAGAAATTATGGCATAATCATTTTTACCTCATGAACGGCTGTAAAGGCAATGCACTTTTCTCCCTTATAAAACCTTTTTGATGAGATCTAAGGTTGATTCTAGCTTTTAGCTTTTCACTAATTACCAACATGTTGTGTTCCCAACTTTTTTCTTTTTATTTTTTCGAAATAAGTGTAAAAATCCCACAACTTTAAGCTTACTATAAGCCATCAAAAGAAGCAAAAACACTGTATATAGATTTGATACCAGCTACGTGTATAGACAATTATTGTTTAACTTGCACTATGATAGTCCAGTAGTATCATCTTGAGTTACTATATATATATATGCAGAAGGGTAAAGGATCAATTCTCCTACATATTACTATTGTCATATATATATATATTATATTTGAGAATAAAAACAGTACAGGTAAAATTTAATAAAAAGACAATGTAATTTGAAATTTATTATATGCATGCAGTTTTAAATTTGTAAATCAAACTAAGTTTTTTTTTATTAGATAAAATTGGTTATATATATAGATCTATCAATATCACTTATTTATGTCAATAGAGAACCAACTCTTCCGTTAGTTCTATCAAATCGAGGTATTGTTTAAGTATATCTTTATCCAACACATCTGAGGTCTTTCTCTACCTTTCTTAAGTAGTACCATCTCTATATTTTCTCACTTTCAATTCGAATAAGTTTTTTACTCATAAATACTTATATATAATATCTCCCACCGAGGTAGATAAAAAATAATTACTTGAATCTCAAATCAATTGACCAAAAATGATTAATCCAAATTATCTTTTTTACCTATAATACTAATTTATAAATTACTCATATTCACAAACTCCTACCAACGTGCAACATTACACTTACATTTGTAATATATAGGAAATGAAAGGAAAACAAAACTTGCTGCATGCTACATCGATCTAAATTACACTTAAATGTATATGTAATGCTTTTACTTCAAATTCACTTATAGAGTGACTATCAGGTACATGTGCTTATATGACAAGGTGAAAGACAGTGGTCCACCCGAGTCTATGGCTGACCGACTTTGGAAAGAAGACGTTTGAGATAAGTAGATATATGTGTGATGAGAGAGAGAGAGATAGAGAAAGAGAGACAGAAAGAGAAAAGAGAGAGAGAGAGAGAGAGAGAGAGAGAGATAGAGAGAGGAGAGAGATTCTTTCTTTTGCTACTATATTTCATGCCATATGGTATTTTATGCTAAAGGGTCTCAGATTCAAACAAGGTTGAAGAAGATTTCTGATAAAAAAACACGTTTTTTGTTTGTTGGTTCAACTTTGTTTCCAGCATAACCATAATTTTTAACCTATTTTTCATCAAAATCTGTTGTTTACTTTGCTTGCTTTGTTGCTGTGGCTTAGTACATACATACATATACATATATACATACATATTTCCTTAGGTTTTTTGTACTTGTTCTTCTCTTATAGTTTTTTTCTTTTCTTTTTTTTGCTGTTGAGCTTGCTTCAGATTAAGCTTTCAAGATGATGTCTGATGATGGCCTCTCTTCACTTCCATCTTCCTCCATTAGAGGATTCATTCAAGATCCTAATAGTAACCAAAACCCTAACACAAATCCTACTTCAAATTCAGCTAAAAGGAAGAGAAACATGCCAGGCACACCCGGTAAGCATTAAGCCTCACTTCAGCTTAATCCTGCGCGGAAAATTTTGTCTCGTGTGCTCGTTTCTACCTCTCCTTCTTTCTTTGTGAAATAACTCGAACGAACGAGAAAAAAAAAAAAAAATTCTTCCATTTTTTTGGGTAAATATATTCTGAAAATTCTTGTGTTTTTCAACAGATCCAGATGCAGAAGTGATAGCACTATCACCAAAGTCATTGATGGCGACGAATCGATTCATATGTGAAATCTGCAACAAGGGTTTTCAGAGAGACCAGAATCTTCAGCTCCATAGAAGAGGACACAATCTTCCATGGAAGCTTAAGCAAAGAACCAACAAAGAAGTGAAGAAGAAGGTGTATATATGTCCTGAAAAGACCTGTGTACACCATGAACCTTCAAGAGCACTTGGAGACCTAACAGGCATCAAGAAACATTACAGTAGAAAACATGGTGAGAAAAAATGGAAGTGTGAGAAATGCTCAAAGAAGTATGCTGTCCAGTCAGATTGGAAAGCTCATAGTAAGATTTGTGGGACTAGAGAGTATAAATGTGATTGTGGAACACTCTTCTCCAGGTAACTAATTAATTAAATCTCAAACATCTCCATCGTTTGTTGTACTTCATTCAATTTATTGCATATCAAGTAGTGTTCTATGATTCGCTTGATGCATGAAGTAGTAAATGCTATACTATATGTGAGGTTTTCATCACTTCTCATGATTAGAATTTAATGCCATTTACTCGAATGGTGATATTTAACGCGAGACATATCAGTCTTTCACATATCAGTAGGAGTTGTACGTGTAGATTTCACCATGAATGTGAGAAACTGATGGTTTAATCTACACTGACCCAATATTTTTTTTCCGTTTGAGATGGGTTGACTTGTGCTTTATTGATTTCAAACAGAAAGGACAGTTTCATCACCCACAGAGCCTTCTGTGATGCTTTAGCTGAAGAAAGTGCAAGATTTACATCAGTTCCGACAGCAAATCTCAACTTCAGAAGCGATTTGATCAATGGTGGTGGGATTAGTAATCTTCAATCAGCTGGAAGCACACAATTCTCCAGTGTTTTTAGGCCTGAAATGGGTGGTTTAGACCCAACTGGTCAGCTAAGCTTAGATGGGCAAAAACCAAGGCTGCCATTATGGTTAGACAATGCAAATTCTAATGCTTTCATAGCATCTAGCCAATCAAGCTTGCCTGAAATGGTGCAAATGGCGACGACACCAACAAATCTGTTGGGCTTGTCGTCTTCTTCACAGAATCATCAATGGTTGATCAATAGAGGCCAAGAAGCAGCATCTTTCACAGGTGGTGGCAATGGAGGATCATCGTCATCATCAGCCATGCCACGGGTCGTACTTAAAGAAGATGAAGATCAGAACAAAGGAAATTTGTCTGAGACAATAAGTTCAATGTACTATAGTAATCAAAACCCGCATGAAACAACAACAACGCCGCCAGGTGCTCACATGTCTGCTACTGCATTGCTACAAAAAGCAGCTCAAATGGGCTCCACGAGGAGCGGCAATTCATCATCATCATCACTGTTTGGCACTACTGGCTTTGGGCTTATGAGCTTCAACAATGGCAGAAATGAACTTCAAAGCTTTGGAAAACAACAACCAAACCATGGCGGCCAGAATGATCAGACATTGAATATCAATGGGTTGATGGCATCTACCTCTGTCTCAACTTTAACCATTGACCATGGAGGTGGATTACTCTTAGGTGACAACATGAACTCAAATTCATCATCAGTAGGCAACACAAGAAATGCAGACCCTCTAATGATGATGATGCCTAACCAAACCAAATCAAGTACTGCAAATGAAGCTGCTGAAGGTAGTTTAACTAGAGATTTTCTTGGTGTTGGTGGTAATGAAAGCAGGCAGCCATTTTTCCAGCAAAACGAGCTTGCCAAGTTTGCTAATTCAATGGGTTCAGCCATGGGTTTAAGCCAGTTTGGTGGAAGCCATTGAAGATAAACTTCCAAGCTTTTCTTGTACATTACAGTGAGAGGCTGAACATGAAGCAGGCAAGGCCAAGCCTCCATCGAGACAGCAGAGATCGAGAGAGATTGAGAGAGAGGGTTAAGGGATCTTGTGAATTGTCAGAGGCTGAAGCTGTAGGGGGCCACTGGATGGTGGAAGAGACTTGACAAAAAGCGACTTGTGCTATTACAAAGCAGCTCAAATGCATGCAAGAAGATAGATTTCTATACCACTTTTTACAGGGTTGATGATGATGGTCCACTGTGTTAAATCTGTGAAGATTGGAATTGGGCAATTGGGTCACTCACTGCTGCTACAGTGTGCACGTTGGGGTTCGAATAAATAAGGGCATCCAACAATGTCGAGAGAGTCGCAGCTAAAGACTCGTCAATTTGGGACTTAATTATACTCTGTTGCATTTTTCAAGGTTCAACTTTTATAGACTCCTTTTGTTTTTTGCTTCTCTTCTTTATTAGTTTTTTCTTAATTATACTTTTGGGTACATTTGTTTAGACTGCTTGTTGCTTGAATTATATTTTTAGATGTGTTTGATCGAT
Organism: Ehretia macrophylla; assembly: GCA_037974665.1. Lineage (NCBI taxonomy): Eukaryota > Viridiplantae > Streptophyta > Magnoliopsida > Boraginales > Ehretiaceae > Ehretia > Ehretia macrophylla. Next base: position 76,938,217 of record CM075780.1, on the reverse strand, counting down.
AATCAAATGGTTGCTCTATTTTCGTTGTTACAATATATAATTGTTTCACGTGAAAAGATAAAATAAAATAAAATAAAAACTCTAAACATGCACACAGTATAAGATTCTGAAATATTGTTAATAGTGTATATATATATATATATATATATATATATATATATATATATCAATTCACATTAGGATAGAATTTCATCATTAATGTTAAATTACAAAGCTGTTATGATCTATCAAGGACAATTAGATCTTTGGTTATTCTAATGCCATTTATATTAGCTTTTTGTTTCTTAGATCAATTTGAGTGTCTCATGCATGAAATTTGAACAACCCAATATTGCAATTACATAGCAGTACTATCAATTATGAAATTTGAACAACCCAATATTGCAATTAAATCTTGATAGCAATGAATTGTTCAAATTGTACCCGAAATATTTTAATGTTCGAGTACAGGAGCTACGCCGCTATTGAATAAGTATAGTTCTTATTTTGAAGTACAATTTACTACAGTAAGTGTAGCTCCTATTTTGAAGTAATTTGAAAATTGGTCGAATTATACTTAAAGCAATATATATCCTCCCCTTCCCACCAAAAAGAAAAATAAAGAAAAAAGGAAAAACAAAAAACAAAAAACAAAAAACAATACCCTTACATAGAGTTAAAGGTTTTGAGACTAGCTAGAAATACACTTTTTTTTTTCAATCAATTATTATTATGCATTGTCAATCTATAACATTCATAGAATTAAAAAGTTATGACAATGGTCGATCGTAGAGTGTAAAGTTGGCCTTAAAAAGTTAGTCTTTTAGTTTGTCTCATCTTGGACCATACCTAACTATTTGGTTGAGGAAAAAGGAAGCATGAACAGTGCGTACCTGCAACTGCATGTCAAATGTGTGTTAAAGGAAAAGGAAGGGAGAAACCCAAGAGTTAGAGAGGAAAATGATCAGTAAATGACTTGTTGTAATAAAAAATATAACAAATTGCACTACTAGACAATGTGCATGACCAACATTTTTGCATTATGATATATACGAGTACTCCAATTTATACCACCAAAATTTCGCTTTGTGTTTGGCATCTTATATGATTTTTATGACAAATATCATGTGTAAATGAAAACCGTGATATATACTTCAACCCTTACCTGACAAATATCAAACTATCTCCCTCTCCCCCACCCACCACCCATCCACCCATCCTTCTCTCTCTCCATATATTTGTGTGTGTCTGTACAACACATGTCCATAGTAGAACTTGTCTTTTCCTTTGGACACATTACAAACTATTCGTTGTATGTTTTACCCGATTCCATCTCTTTCCGAGGTTAAATCCCAAAATGCAGTAAAAAAAAGTTCAAACCAACATTTTGAAGCTCAATCATTTGTTTTCAATACGTCCTTCTACGTGCAGGCCGTAAGGATTCGTCTTCAGTCTTATGCGTAAATAATTTTTTATTTTTAAATAAGTTACGATAAAATTTACTTTCAAAACCTTTAATAATTTAGCTTTAATACCATATTAAATAATTATCTAAAAATGTAACTAATTAGATAAATATTTATTATATTTACTTATTCTCTTCAACTGTAACAAGCTTGTAAAGATGCAAAACAGTAGTTTTACCATACCATTAATTAACCATTGGTATAATTATATGTCCATCAACGCTCAAGCTTCGACAATTAAGCACTTGGAGCTCGGAAGATTTAGAGAAACTAGAGCTAAGTCAATCTCAAGTTTTCACTCAATTAGTTTTTCAAGCTCGAATTTAAATGGCCCTAAAGACTAATTATGTCTTAATAAAATATTGGTCAAATATATTTCTAATATTATTGAAGATAATAAAAAGAATATAATAAATATTATCTTAAGTTTTTAAATAATGTAGTAATTTAATATAATTTCGAAGCCTAGGTTACCAAAGTCTTGTGTCCAAATCTCGTCGTTACTCATTTAAAAAAAAAAAAGAACCGTCCATCTACAAGGTTCAAAGTCCGCCTGCACATGAGGAGACATCTTGAATAAAATATATAAATATAACAGCGTTGAATATAATAAATAAATAAATATAGCAGTTTAATCGTTTAAATGAAGTGGTATTTAATTATAAATATACATAAACGTGTACTTTAGAATTAATGTGTTCTAGAAATATTGCTTTCTGCTAATAAAATTTGGAATTGAAGCATATTTGGCATTGTAAAATCATTTTGCTATGTTATGTACAATAAAATATACATACATACCAGAAACACAAATATCTCCAATAATTACATCAACGCATGCAAATATTGTTAGAATTTGTAAATGAGAAATTTGCGATAAAGTTGAAAGGTCAACTTTGGAAAAATAATGGTAAAGTGGAAATTTCCAATGTCAAGAAGAAATAAAACTAAGCTTTATTTTTAGATTGTTACCATTAATTTAATTGAATTAATTTTCAGTGTAATGACCAGAATGATGAGGTCATTAGTTGCATTTTCTCATACGTTGGACATTGTGAACGTTGAGCACTTGTACAGCCTTGTCAACGGTTTACTATGAATTCTAATCACTCCTGCATTGTAATGACATTCATGGTCTGTCTTTATAGGCATTCTTATTGGCTTTGAATTAGATTTATGTCAGCATTCATTTAGAGCCTTTTGATCTTGTTCCTCTTCTTATATATAGCGTCGTAGGCCTTGCACTAGTTACGTAGAAAAAAGAAAAAGCATAGCATATTACACAAGTTTTGCATTCAGAGAGAGTTTGCACTGCCTTTTTCGTCAGCTTTCATGTTTTGGAATGCTACCTACACGAAAGGTCAATCGTTGTATCTTGGAAGGTTTTCGCAACAAGGAGACGTTAGCACTTTTACGTAGCGATAAAAACCTTAAGGAAATCGAGTCAAGCTCGAGCCTCGATTTCATTCGGTTTGGTATTCTGTTTCTATTTCACTTATTCTTATTTGCATCCTAGTTTGATCAAGTTTTATTATCTTATAATTTATTTTTCCTCATAAGTTCATATTGAAATTAAAATAATAACAGTATTATTGTTATTAAAGCTATTGATATTTTGTCCTTTATGCATGCACAATAGTTAAATAATAAAAATTTAGTTTCCAGTCTCCTACCATTCTCGGATCTGACTTTTAACAAATATATCATGAGGTGAGAATGAGAAAATCTCAAGCTAAATCTGAACTTCTAAATGATAAACTTGAGCTTCAAAGTGTTAGGATATATGCCCTAAAAGTCAAGAAATTGTATTTTGAAAATTTGAATAATGTATTATTTATTTATTATTCATTTAATGCGGACAATTTATTTAATTATTAATGTGATTAAATTAATTGAATAAAAGTCCTTAGAACATTATTTATAAATTTTATTCTTACGAGTAAGGATATGAGAAACAAAATCTATATTTGCAAATGAGTTCTAAAAGTTGTCCCCAATCATAGAATAAATTAATTGAGCGTTAGTTTATCCAGATAGATTGGATTACAGTCTACTAGCCAAATAATATGAGATATTAATTAGGCGATTAGTCTCATATCGTTATAGTAGATGTATAAGTTATTGTTGTAATCATGCAATTAATCCTTACACCTGAGACACCACGGTTATCCCATGATTAGGAATACGATAATTTGCTGGTACAATTAACCTAGTCCTAATCATGGATTAGACAGTGTATACAATGGTTATGATCTATTATGTCATGTAGATAAGTGTGTATAGATATAGAATCTATCAATTAGGGATCTTATGCAATCTATTAATCGAGTAACTAGAAATATTTGGCCAAGGTAGAATAGTAGAAGTCATTCCACGGATTATTCATAAGTTATTGATTAAATATATTTGGGCATATGATTAAGTAATAGAGTTTGACGACTCTCTCTATGACTCTGACTCAATCGGGATGATTTAGACAGAAATATTCGATTGCGTGAAAATTACTTAGAAATGGTTCATGTACTTGCACTTCATCATTAATTGGGTAATCACGATATACTGCTAGATATCGCTCACGATTTGCGAATTAATTAGAAAGGGTTCTAATTAAATATTAATTAGATTAATATTTACTGCCGATTAATTATGAACTCGAGAGGTTATACAAAAAAGAGATTAACGAATTAATTGGATTAGAGAAAAGATTAAATTAATTTTAAGATTATCCTAATATTAATTTAATGAGCTCGTAGAAATTAGATAATTGATCTGATTATTATAAGGTCTAAGTCTTGTCATTTTAGACTGGCTCATGTATGACTGTAGGTCATAAGAAGTTCCTATATAAAGGAATATTCTGACACAGAAAAAGCTAACATACAATTCTCTATCAGACAAAAATAATACAAGTTTTCTCTGTCATAAGAATTTTAATTCCGCTGCGTAATTAAAATTTTAATTATTATGTATGTTTCCCAACAGAAAATTCTGAGCACAGTACTTACAATAATGAGATATAAGTTTAATCAAACCAAAAAACTATATTTGATTTTTGTCTCATATATATGTCCAGATAATTCTAACTATATTTATGTGCTTGAATTTTATATTTTGTACTAATAACTTCTAAGTATAAATTTCTACAGTCCCCGTTGACTTTACGGGCAAAATCATCAGTGGTCGTTCCAGGCACACTCATTGTGCATCGACTATACAAGAAGTGTTTCTTTCTTTGTTACATTCTCGCTGGCCCGCCAGGAAAATTACTTTAAAGTTATCATAGATTGAGACCTTTTTGAAGGATGCAATATCTATCCTTTCTTCATTTGAGAATGTTCATATTGGTAGAAATACTAAGAAGGCTGCTGATTGGATACCTAGGAGTCTTAGACTGGGATTGCTCCCAAACAACTGGTTGTAATATCTTCTTTTGCAGTTCATCAATATTCTCCACCCCCTTATGTATCCCTCTGATATCAGTTGATGTAGATTTTGTTATCGATGAAAATTTCTGAATGCTTTAATGACCAAAAAATAAATAAATAAACTAATTAAGTATCAAGTTGTTAGACTTCAATCTATAAATTTATTCGTGATTGACCCAGACATATATCATCGAGTGTTGAACACAATACATATATATATCCAAAAAAAAAAAAATTATCTATGTACAATATTCAAAACAAATCATGTCTGCACGTGAAGTGATTTGATTATGATTTTAATCTAAACTATATCATACTTCCAAAAAATTCAACTTTATTTGTTAACAACCAATCAACTACGGTCTTCTTATTCAGCTGTCTAGATGTTCCCTCTCATTTGGAAAGGTAATAAATCGTATTGCTTGTCTCCTTTGTGCCCCGTTTCTTTTCTTTTTTTTTTTTTTTCTCAGAATTTTTCTTTTTGGTTTTGTTTTGTAATTCTTTCTCATGTGTACTTGTGCTGATGACGAAGACCAAGTTTTTTTTTTTTTGGTTCAAGAAAGGTCTATGGTCGTACAACACATATGTATTCTGTAGGAATTGATCCCCCAACTTCTTACGAACAAACGAGTAACTTTATTACCAGACCAAAGCCTTGGTGGCGACAAAGACCAAGTTTTACATTATTGTATGGCAAACTGCACAATTAGTTCAAAATTTAATTAATTAACTTTTTTACTTCACTAATAATTTTCCTACGATTTTAGATCAAATGCTTTTCTCGATGGTAAAGCTTTCTTCAACTGATATTAGTGGTTAGTTAGTTATGGGCTGAGTTAATCATTGGGAAGTCACACGATCGCACTAGATAATTCTTCCTAAATCTCTTATTTCATTTCCTAAATATCTCCTGCAAATTAAAATCTAAGTTTTTAAAAATTAATAAAAGCCTTCCACAACAATCATGTCGTTACAATCATTGTTAGCAGGAAGAATCTGGTTCTTGCAAACTAGCTATTTGGACATATCAATGGTGGCCCAACACACCATATGCAACTGGCTTGTAAAGCAACTATGCAAAAACAAACTAAGGGCCCTCCTAGTGGATATGTTCATTTTTCATATTATTTATATAAAGCATATATAATTGTAATAGTTTTGAATGGTATGAGAAGGAATTATGAAAGTTCCTTCATCACATGGGCAACACAGGAAACGATGGAGACGATTGAGACTTCAGAAATCGACGAATTTAAGGCCATTTTGCTAGAGATTTTACATGTTATGGAATTAAGTCTCTACTTGGCCAAAAAAAAAGAGGAGAAAAAAAGAAATAATACTTTTTCTATCCATAAAAATGGCTAGTGGAAAGAGAACATGCAAGATTGCAAGAAGATTCAAGTATGTATATATAATATCAAGAAGAATTACACACGATGATGTCTGTTCTGGATGAATCTATGTGTAATTCAACTAGTTCAGTTGTGAAGTCTTAATTTTTTCTAGGCTCAGGGTGTTTCAAAAATTTTCAGTAGAAAACTTCGGCACTCAAGTTTGATTAAAAATAGAAGTCTAAAACGAACGAATTATAGAGTCGTTTTGACAACACTAATAAAAAAGTTTTATGTAAACCATGTAAGATTACCCTAGTAGTTGGAGGAATAAGGTCCGTTACCAAGGCATTCATGCATTGCCCTTTCTTTCTTAGTAACCGCGCGTTGTGCATATATTATTTTTTTAAAATTGTACAACATATATTAAAGATGTATGTAACTAGTAAGAATTAAACTCACAACCTCTTACAAATACTGCAAGAAACATACCACTAAACCAAAACCCAAGTGGTGTTGTGCATATATTATTGACCAATAATTATGCAAATTTTTGGAAGTTCATGGATATTTTACAAAGAAATCACACATGTTAAAAGTCGAATAGTCGGCTAACCAAAGTAGAGACATGGACGGATAAAAAATTATTCTCAGTGGAGATTAAAATCTATATCTTTTTAATTATATGAGTACATTTTTTTTTTTTAACTGGAACTTATTAATTTTTTTAACTAAAAATATATAAATATATATTTTTTAAAAAAATATATATATAAATTTTTTAACACTCTTTTAAATCAATGAGAATTACAATATCCACTAACCTCATTTATATCAGCTTCTGAGTAGAGGTCACATCAATTGTTAGGTCTCTTTTAGCTCGTCTTGGACCATTTACCTATCTCTAATGTAGCACTCTAATATATATTAGCTGGCATATATTTTGTTCTATCAACGACATACATGATTCTTCTTCGGAATGTGACTTTGATTATTATAATCGACGATCTTCTACCCAAAAAAGAATTATTATATTGTTCCATCGGTAGGCCCACATCAAAAATACAATAACTTTTTTTTTTGGTAAAAAAAAATACAAGAACTTAAATTCTCGAAAACTTTCATTATAGGATGAGGTTTATTTCAAGTGGTAAAAATAGGATGCGGTGACATATAATATGGCCCAAAGGATATATGGATCCAAGCTTGGGGCTTGATAGTTTTAAGTACAGTAGAATTTTTTTAAATTAATATTCATAAATTAATTTATTTTTTTTTAAATAATAAAATTGTCGATTTCCAACTTTGAGTTAGTTTAAAAAATTAATAATATCGATAAAATTATAAGATAATACAATTAAAATATTTGTTTTGTATTTTATAAATTAATAATTAGTTAAAGAGTACATTATAAATTAACTATGACGTTTTTTCAAAATATGAATCAATAATAGTTTGTCTTTTGTTGAACTTTAAATATAGCTAAATCTCATATTTGATTATGTGCAATGCATCTAAAAGTCTTGAGATTGTTTTCTCGTATTGCAACAAGAAGTTTTTGAGTGTCATTGATTATTGGAGTGCTTCCTTGTGTGACACCGATTCCAAAGATTGTGATCATTATTAACTTCAACTTTAGCTTCATTTTGAGAACGCCCTGTTATATTGTCAATGATCTCGTTGATGCTCAAAACCTCTATACCTGTGTCTTTATCACCAAGAAAATTTAAGAGATGGTTGGCATCTATTTTTTGACAGTATCCTAACTCATTAATTACGACCACCAATTCCTTAATGGCATACCTATCTTTATAAATTAATCGATAAATTGATATCTTACTAAATTAATATAATTTATGATGAGGACATCAAGGTTGCATGAATTCGTGTCTAGAGTGATTGATTCTAAGGGTTGAACAAGGGCTGGTTTTACTCATCAAAATGGATCCAAAAGAGAGCCAAGAACCAACCATACACGTCCACGTTCATTGAACCATTTTGGGTTTTTTTTAGAGCAAAGAATCAAGTTAAGATTCTATTTTCAAGATTCAAGAAATTTAAGATTCTTCAAGAAGTTTCAAGAAGTTTGGAAGATTTGGTCAATATTTGATTTCTTTGTAATCCTATCTTAGTTCTAGTTTCAGTTTAATTTGAATTCTAATTTATTGCCTAGAGTTCAATATGGACGAAAATTAGGAGATTGGAATGTTGAGTCCAACTCTAATTCCAATCTTGAGTCAAATTTGTAGGAGGAAGAAGTTTTTCTTGGACTCAAAATCTATTTCCTTTTACCTAGTTACTATTTACGTTTTTCTACTTAGGATAAGGATTATGAGATATTTTTCAAGTAGGATACTTTTTTGTTATTTTGCCTATATAAGGCTAGCTTTCAAGATAATTAATATACATTTTTTATTATTAAAATTGTGAGATTATTCTCCTTTGAGTTCTTCAAGAAACTCTTTGAACTTATCAAGGATTACCTTGTAGCGTTCAACCTCAACTTATCAAACGAATTTTTATCCCCGTTTGTGGCGTCTTTACCATACCAAGGTTCTTGTTTTGCTAAGCAACGAGTCGCGGTTTCATCATTCATGAAAGGTCTTGTGTTTGTTTTCACCAATCTTGGTGTTGGGTCTAGTCGCATGTTGATGTGGTTCATATCAATTGGTAATCAGAGCTTAGGTTTATCAGGTTTGCCTATCATTTTCTTATTTTCTTGGTCAAATCCGTGTGTCTAGGTTAGGTTTTAATTTCCTTTCTCCGTTCTTGATTGCGTCTTACTTTCAATTCCTTTTCTTGTTCCTCGTTTTTAGTTGTGTCTCAATTTCGTGTCTTGTCTTCTTTTCAAGTCCGTTTCTTACTTTCAATTCCGTTCTTGTTTTGCTTTCAATTGGCCAAACATGAATTTGGGTGTTTTGTGACATCAAGAAAAGAAAAGAACAAAAAAGAAAAGTCAAGAAAAGAAAGAAAAACAAACAAAAAAAAAAGATAGTGAGGGTCTGAAAAAAAAAATGGTTGAATTAGCACTTGAGATCAAACTTTTCTGAAGGGAAATGACGTTCTGAGAAAATCTCATAGTTATACTATGAGCACCACCCTCTTGAGGTCAAATTTCATCGTTTACTAGGAGTTTTAGGCATTTTTGTGTTTTCGTATTGATTTTCTTATACTTTTCTTATTTCTCTAGACTTATTTTTCTTGCTTTGTCTTATTCTTTTTGTTCTAATCTTGTTTCCACGTCTTAGAGGCCTGTTTTAAAAAAAAAAAAATTCAGAATCTGTGACAAATTAATTCGCTGCTTGGATCTTTCTTAATATTCTTGATTAGTTTCTAAAGAACTTAAAGAAGAATACGAGTGGAAAAAAGGCAGTGTGTGTGAGAGTATTAAAGGGTAAAAGCCAATTGATTTGAGAGAAACACGTGAGGAAGTGTTTCTTCAATCATGTCTCATAATCAACGGGAAAACACAAACGAAGAAGGCCAATAAGCCGTTATTCCAAATTTACAGATGCAAGCTTTGATGGGAGAGATAAGACGGATGATGAGGGCAGAATTTGAACAACTACATGAAAGGTTAGATAGGGTTAAAGACAGAGCACAACGGGTGCAGCCACCAGTTGCTCTGAATGTACCAAGGAGGAATAGGTTGCACTGAAGGGTTGAATATGCGGATGAAACTGAAGAGGAAGAAGTCTTAGACAAACAGCTTGATAGGATGTCAGTGGCCAACCATGGGACACATGGACGAGATAAAGAAGCTAGGGATTGTGTTGACAACAATTTGGGAAGCATAAAGATGAAGATTTCTGCTTTTCAAGGAACGAGTGATCCCGAAGCATATCTTGAGTGGGAAAAGAAGATAGAGTTGGTTTTTGATTGCCACAACTATTTTGGATTGAAAAAGTTAAAATTTGCTGCAACTGAATTGACTGATTATGCTATTGTTTGGTGGGATCAGTTGTGCATTAATAGGGGGCGGAATGGAAATCGTCCTATTGCAACTTGGGATGAGATGAAAAGAGTAATGAGGCGACGATTTGTACCAAGTCACAACTACCGAGATCTATACCTCAAGCTGTAAAGTCTCCACCAAGGTAACAAAAGTGTTGATGAATACTATAAGGAGATAGAGATGGGTATGATTAGAGCTAATGTGGAAGAAGATCGGGAGGCAACAATGGCCAAATTTTTTAATGGGTTAAATCGAGAGATTGCTAACACGATCAAGTTGCATCATTATGTGCAATTGAAGGATTTGGTGCATATGGAAATTAAAGTGGAGAAACAACTAAAAATGGGTGGTACACGACCAAGACAAGCCCCACAATACTCGAGTGCAGCTCTTTGGAGGATGAGTTACCCAAAAGAATGAAGAAAATTCGTCCACCTCTAAGGCCAAGCCCGAGCCCAAACAATCCACCATTGACATGACCTCTCAAGGTAAAACACTTTCTACTACGACTCGATCTAGTGAGATTAAATGTTTTAAATGTCAGGGACAGGGACACATAGCAAGCCAATGCCCAAACAAGCGAGCAATGGTAATACTGGAAAGTAGTGAGATCGAATCTGAGGACGAAACGCATTCTGATAACATGCCCATACTAGAGGACATCACAGAGGAAGAAGAGGAGTTTGGGGCAGATCATGGAGAGATAGTTGGACTAGTAGCATGACGAGCCTTAAGCTTACAAGCTAAAGAAGAAGAAGATGTAGTACAACGTGAGAACATCTTTCACACTCGTTGCCACGTGAAAGACAAGGTATGTATTGTTATTATTGATGGTGGTAGTTGCACTAACGTTGCTAGTACTTCTATGGTTGAAAAGCTAGGGCTCACAACAATTAAGTACCCTCGTCCATACAAGCTGCAATGGTTAAATGATTGTGGTAAAATAAGGGTCACAAAACAGGTTGTCGTACCGTTTCGAATTGGAAAATATGAAGATGAAGTATTGTGCGATGTGGTTTTAACTTATGCTGGACATCTTCTCTTAGGAAGACCATGGCAATTTGATCGACGTGTGCAACATGAAGGCTTCACTAACAAGTACTCATTCGTGTTCGGTCAACGGACAATCACTCTAGTTCCGGTGACACCAAAACAAGTCTATGAGGATCAAGTGAGGTTGCAAAAATTGAGTAAACAAAAGAAACTGAGTGATCAAAAGAACTTGAGAGAACAAAAGAATGAGAGTGAAAAAAAGAGTAAGGCCGAATCTAGAGAGGAAATAAGGAGGGAAAAGAGTTCGGCCAAGGAGGTAAAAACAGAGAGAAAATAAAGAAATTTTTATACAAACGCAAAGGAGGTAAAGAGAACTTTGATCTCAAAACGGCCAATAATTGTACTCATGTACAAGGAGGCTCTTTTAAACATTAACCAACTTGACTTTGCATTACCCAGTGTTGTTGTTTCTCTCTTACAAGATTTTGAGGAAGTGTTTCCCGAGGACATACCACATGGTCTACCACCTAGGTTGATCTTTGAGCCCGGAGGATTTAAAGACAAATCCTTCTCAAGAGGGAAGGAATGATGATGACATCAAGTCTGCACGAATTCGTGTCTAGAGTGATTGATTCTAAGGGGTGAACAAGGGCTGGTTTTACACATCAAAGTGGATCCAAAAGAGAGCCAAGAACCAGCCATACATTTCCCCGTTCATTGAACCATTTTGGATGAATTTTTCAGCAAAGAATCAAGTCAATATTCTATTTTCAAGATTCAAGAAATTCAAGATTCTTCAAGAAGTTTCAAGAAGCTTAGAAGATTTGGTCAAGATTTGATTTCTTTGTAGTCCTATCTTAGTTCTAGTTTTAGTTTAATTTGAATTCTAATTTATTGCCTAGAGTCCAATATGGACAAAAATTAAGAGATTGGAATCTTGAGTCCAACTCTAATTCCAATCTTGAGTCAAATTCGTAGGAGGAATGAGTCTTTCTTGGACTCAAAGTCTACTTCCTTTTACCTAGTTACTGTTCACGTTTTTCTACTTAGGATAAGGATTAGGAGATATTTTCCAAGTAGGATACTTCTTTGTTATTTTGCCTATATAAGGCTAGCTTTCAAGATAATTAATATACGTTTTTTATTATTAAAATTGTGAGATTATTCTCCTTTGAGTTTTCAAGAAACTCTTCGAACTTATCAAGGATTACCTTGTGGCGTTCAACCTCGACTTATCAAACGGATTTCCATCCCTGTTTATGGCGTCTTCACCATACCAAGGTTCTTGGTTGGCTAAGCAACGGGTCGCGGTTTCATCATTCCTGAAAGGTCTTGGGTTCATTTTCACCAATCTTGGTGTTGGGTCTCATTGCATATTGACGTGATTCATATCAATTTAGGTGGTCACAATACTATTAATTTAAAGAGATTATACCGTATAAGGTTGCCTTAATGTACTACTTGAACTTCTAGATCTATTATTTGATCTTCAAATAATTTACTCAAGCTTCCAAACAAAGAAACATAATTATCTTGATAAGTTTCCAATAAATGTAAAATATAAACTTTTGGATAACATTGCGAAAATTAAGTGATATACTTAAAAACTTAACATGAGATACATTATGAAATAGATTGTACATAAAGTGCTTAATTACATGAGTTGAGTTATAATATACAAGTGTTTGTTCAATAATCAAAGATAAATACATGATGAGAATAGCTTATGAATGTTACAATCTTTAATGCTGTTATTATGTGTAATTGTACGACTAAGTACGATATATATGATAAAAGTCATGTTAATTGCAATCACATTGAATAAAAGACTAAAGTTTAATAGATTTTGTAGATTTGATTTAAGTTATCTTTTTTAGCTAGTAATTATTTTAGTCAGAAAAATGATGGAAATTTGTTTTCATAATCTCTACAAAAACTTTGAAACTTAGTTTGTTTCCATGGAAATTGTGTAATTCCAAAATGACTATGCAATTCTTTTTGTTGATTCCAAAATGGAAACTTTTCGGATGTTTTGATAGTAACCTTTGAAAAATCTAACGTTTGGTGCATTTGTAAAGTTCTATATAATTTTATACACTTTTGTATAGTTTTGTACATTTTTATACAGTCTTGTATGATTTTGTATACTTTTATATGGTTTTCTAAGGTTTTTTTATATTTTTGTACGATTTTGTACACATGAATGAACAGTTTATGAGTTTTGTCCACATCTTTATTTGATTTGTGATTTCTCTCATAAGTTTGTAATAGATAATTGACAATTGTCTTCAAAATGTACTAAATTTGTTACTCTCTCCATTCCATGTCTAGAGTTTATTATGAAAGTTCAACTTTGTAACAATTGTTTTCACAATTGGATGATTTCCCAAATTATTTCCTCACATTTCATTGAATAATAAAATTGTAAATGGTACCTAACTTCAAAAGGACTCGTGGACTTCAATTTTAAGATGGATAAAATCAAACTATTCATGTTGAGAGCTAGAAATGAAGGAGCACCATATCGAACACTATGTTACATGAAGAGATTGCACTTTAAAGTCACATTATGAGACAAACTATAATGAAGATTGAAAAGGAGTAGCATACGAAACATTAGAAAAAGAGTTAGATAGAATAGTCAAATAGTGAGCTACTGTAACAGTTTTGGCCTCTATTATACTAACAATAACCATTGGAAAAAGAGATAAAAATAAGTTTCAAAATTTTTCTTGGCTGCTCCACAATTACTCGAAGGCACTCACTCTTATGATGGGGATGCTTGCTATGGTGATCCGAAGTTGTCTCATTGTCGGTGGCATAGCTGTTTGAGACGGCTAGGGTTTTCTGGCTTACTTGTTTTGGGGTTTATGTCCATTATATTCTCCTGGGCTTTAGCCCATTTGTTCTATTGTTATTGTGTTTCTTGTATTGGGCCTTGCCCGTTATTGTATCATGTGTTTTGTTCTCTCGGGTCACTTTTGAGCCCATGTAATTTCCTTTTATTAATGAATTCATGTTTTTTTTTCCCGACCAAAAAAACAATAATAATCCAACCTCAAAATAACAATAATCTCTTGGTGATGATATAGTTTTTGTTCTGTTTTAGTCAATGAATAGTTGTAGTAAAAAGAATCAATGAAATTGAAACTTTTAGAAAATAATAGCGACTAAATATGAATGCACTCACTTTTACGATCAATCAAAATAATCCAACCCTGCAAAATCATAGTATCCACAAAAATGGACCATTTTAGCAAGTCCAATTGCCCGAGTAATATTTTATGTCACAATAAAAAACTTGCAAAAGCAACCCCAAAAGACACGACCATGCCATGAAAAATAGTAAGTCCAGTTGCTGAACCTGAGGCATCTGTTGGTGCATTATCATCACCAGAGGTAGGACTATCAATTGCCACAAATGACTTCCTCTTAAGCTTTCCCGCTGTTAGAGCCGGAGCCAATGCTGGTGCCGGAGAACCAAACATGGCTAAAGGAAGTAACACATTGTCAAGTTGATACACAACAAGTTGATTATCTGTGTAAATGGTGTTAGCCACAGTGGCATTATTCACCCCAGTTGAAATGTTCACTTGGTTACCAGAAGTGGTCACATTCAATGGAAACTGACCACCATTGTTGTTCCCAGCTTGTGTCCTCAATGGATTGCTCACAGTTTAGAACTGTGAAATGGATAGAAAATTGGGGAGAACATGGAATTGAATGAATTGGACCTTTTCTTGATCGGTTAATAAGTTGAGTGTGCCGGGTTTAAGGCTAGAGAAGGCATTGTCTGTGGACTAGGTGCAAGCACTGTCATGCCTTGGTTGGAATTGTTCAGTTGAGTATTGGTCTAATCACCAACTTGTGTAGTCTTAAGTAGTTTGATTAAGGTTGTGAATTGGCCAGCCTTTTCTAGGATCTTGGTTATGTTGGTCGGACCGGGAGGCGCTAGAGGTTGAGCTGAAACTAAAGAGGAATGCAAGAGAAGCATGAAGATTGAGAGGAAGGAGAAGACTCTATTGATCATGTTTGGAGCTTTTTTTTAAAAAAAAAAATGTGGTTGTTTATGTCTAAGAGGTGTAATGTGTTAGCAGCTGGGAGATTAGAAGCTTTTTATGGAGGAGGAGATAAGTTTTTTTCTTTTCTCCAATGATAAGGAACTCACCTCGGATAGGATACATTGCATCCACCAAAAGTTATAAATTCAGTACTACTATGGCACACTACAATGTATACCCCCGATCAATCAAGGCAATGGCAGAGTCATCCTTACAAGAGTAGGATATGCAACCTCACTCACAAGGACAGAGTCAGAAATCGAAGGTTAGTGGACTAATTTTTTTTTTTATACAATATTTTTTGGTCCAATAGAAAATAAACTCAATTTTTACAGTTTTAATTTTTTTTTATAGTTTTATTAAAGAAAATTTGGTTATGATTTTATGTTACGGTACTTTAAAAGATTTGATAAGCAAAATAATCATTCCAAGTATATTTTTGAATATCAACTAGTTTACACTTTAGATGCACCAAAATATTATAATAATTTTAACTTGCATATTTAACTGTTAGTTTTATGGTACAAATTAAACCGTTTATGTAATTCTTTTTCATCCATAACTAAAACTATAAAAATAAATACAATTATGGTGACTTGAACCTTCAACCATCAACATAATACTAATTGTGACTAACCACCAAATCAACTCCATATTTTTAAAAGCTTTTATCACTTTTTAGATATTTATTAGGGGGGCCAAATCTAATTTTTTTTAAAAACTCTATTAAATTTTTTCTTTTTCTTTTTTGGAGGTTGGGGGGCCACCCCTCCCTCCCTCCTTCCCTCCCTCCCCTGCCCACTCAACCTTTTTTCTCTTTTTTTTTTAAAAAAAATGTGCGTATTTTTTAAGACATTTTTAGGTTAAAAAATCAATTTAACTTCGATTTAAAAAATTATTTATATATGAAAGTTAAATTGTGTGATTTTAGTCTCCATTAAACATACATCTTGAATAGGTACAAATCAAAGATCAATCCATATTTTAATAGGATATAGGTTCAAACTCAGAACCTACTCTATCAAATTCTTAAATCAAGCGGGGACAAGAAGTTATGTTAGGTGGAGAGGTGCTATTTTAGTTTGAAATCCAATTAGGCATCTGATGAATGTAGGTTGGTGAAAGGTTGTAATATTAATTAAGGGTATTTTTGATTTAAACTCCTTGAAATTTTGTTAAAAGAGACTTAAACTCCATACATACTTTTTATTAAATGAGACACAGACCCCTGGTTAGATTTTCTATCAAAATAATGTGAAATTACATTTATGCCCTTAGAAAGGAAAACTGTTCTCCTTCCCAGTCCAACGACCACCAACTCCTCCAACTTATCCTTCAACTTCGGGCCACACTTGCTGACAAATATCTGGGTATATATTGTTTCATTATCTGCTGGTAAACAATACAAAACGTAATGGTACCACAATTATAAATATTATGGCTCAAAAGACAAAATAAATAAGAGAATTATGCACTTAAAACCTGTGAGTGATGAAGCATTGCTTCTCTAACTTCCTATAATCCAAATGGGTCTTTTCCACCTCCTCATAAATATGAGCTGCAACACATTATTCTTCAGAATAGGCGCCTCACATGTTTGATTTTAGGTCCATGAGAAACAAACGTTTTGAAGCCATTTTTTATTAAAGATGAGGCCTCAGAGCTACTTTCTTCTTTATTCACTATCAACTCTACTTTACCACGATTTTCTACATAAGGCTACACTTTTACTTCTATTTTGCTCTCAAGAATGCAAGTTGAAACAACAATATATAGAGTTGTACATTACCGTGTCATTAAATTCAAACCTTTTGTTGTTGCCAACCCATTATGCAGTTTAGTTTTATGAATGAGAATTTTTTAGTGATTTTGATGCCCAAAATGAGAATGTAGAAAATGGTTGTTTTAGGTTGTTGAATCTCCTTGAACGGTCCAAAATAGCACAAACATCAAGTCATTCATGAAGCCTAGTCAAACTCATTAACACTTACAGGATATGGTAAACATCATATCACCACCTAATTAGACAGAGATTGAAATGGATGCCAAGGGCATCACTGCTGGCAAGAACAAGGTCTATGTCGATTACTAGATTCGATAACGTGACATTCACTCTTCGCGGCTTACATTGGTTCAATTAACTTAGAGATGGCAAAGAAGATGGTTCAACTTCAAGCAATGAGAGAAGAATTAGAGTGATGCATTTAAGCAATCGGTTTGCTGGAGTGGCCTCGCAAGAGAAATTTCATCCCATTATTACTGGACCATACCCTTGCATGCCAAAATGATGAGGTACTTGTTCAGGACCATAAATGGCAAATTCATATTCTCCCTTCCCTTTTTCAAGTTCCCTGGTCAGTAATTACAATTTGTGTCACTACAAGTAATAAAAATGATCGTAGACATTATGAGAAGATCCAAAACTTATTTTTCTTTAACATTTAACAGATAGAGTGGACTTGATTAACCTTTTGTGTTAAAAGGGAAGTTTAAATAAGAAAGATTGCCTAGTTGGTGATGTTAGGATCCAAAGTAATTGGCATTTGTTGCAATTGCATTCAAATGGGTGTTGATTGGTCTATTTCTGAAATCGCAGAGATAATGAGTTCTAAAAGTCGCCAGTTCGAGTTCTTTCAAGTGGGCCATTGAAAGTTTATCCTGTCATTACTTCATGGCTCTTGAAATTAGTCAAGAAAAGCCAAAATACCCACGACTTTAAAAATAATAATAATAATAATAATCTTACATCACAGACCTAATAGAAAAACCCACAACGGACGATTACAATGCATAACAATCCTACACAAAGGCAAAAACTGAAAAGAACGATCGACTTGTCAACTGAACAAATGACAAATTTCTACACACCGTTAATCACATGATTACTTGGAAAATGTGAAGTTAATCACAATCAACTACAAAAATTACTGTATAACTAAAACTGCTTCTTGGCACCAAACGCCATCGCTTCTCCCCCATGAACCCCGGAGAAGGAAAAAAAAAAAAAATTGTTTCCTTTACAAAGAGGAGCTCCAACGCGCTACTTCTATATGGTGGAAGGCTCGAGCATAGAATACTTATAAACTCTACGAGATAAGTTCAAAGGTTACTCTCCGGGTTCTATGTAACAATTAAGTTACAATTTATAAGAGAAAGGTCCAGATTGGACTATTCTTTCATTAATCAACTCAAGTGCAAATACAAAAGACTTGAAAAGGAAGAAAAAAAAAAAAGAAGCAAAATGTATATTCCCTGCTTCACCATTACTGTTACTGAACCTATATAGCATTCTCACACCTCACACAGATGCTAAGTTTGTTACAACCAACGGAGTGACACTATTGAGCTGTCTATGCCACGTAATCGTTCAAATATTTGGGAGCAGCTCTGTTGGGCCTGGAGCTCTTTCTGGTTTGCTTGTGTGCCTGGTCATCTTGGGCCAATGCTGGATTGGACAGACTGTTGTGAAGGGCCCGGACTGACTGTAACATTCTATTCCTGTTTCTCGCTCATCGACAGTTCTGCTAAAGCATCTTCAGCTTTTACTTTCTCCGGAACAAAATCTAAAAGCAGAAACGACAAGTTTGAGATGAAGAAATCAAAAGTGATAGACATTGTAAATAAGTTGTGAACCTTAGTAATCAGTTTCACGATACCTGAAAGAAAGTCAAATCTCCTCCTTTTGATTACAACTGATGCTGAAACAACAAAAAACGAAGTTCGTGAATAGATGGAGTAGCAACTTTCAGCTTATATAAATCTTACAAACTTTGCAATGGTGTTCGCGATGGGCCATGCCAATGAACTTCATGAAGAAAATACTTTCACGAGAAAATTAATACTTCAGATGGCTGATTAAGTTGATAGCAAGATGCGTCCCAACATGGAAATGTCTAAATACATGAACAACGGGGCCATGAAAAGAACACGGTACCATTGAAAAGTCTATAGGAGATATCAGACTCCAACTAATATTTTACAATAGCAGAATGTAAATCCCGGGAAATAATTTGGGCAACATAAAGATCATCATAACCATATATGCAAGCTGCGACATACAAAATACGGTATTGCCTAACTATGAAAATATTTGTGAGATGAGAATTTTGTGCTCCAAATTCCACATAAGCAGTCAGACTAAGATATATCATGAGGCAAACTTCGATTGCCTAAATAGATACACAGCGTGTAATTTTCAAATTTATTGTATTTCAACCACGTATAAGTAGACAGTCAGAATATCAGCGGTGTTTGTGTCTGTGTTTCAGAATTTTAGATGGAAAATTAATCAAAGAACAAGAAGTGGGATAAACCTAGTACTCTCACCATCCCACAGATACTTTCCCGTATAATACTTAGCTTTTGGGTGGGTTTGAATGACAATGTTGTCCTATAGACTTTTCTTTCCCATATAAAAGTTATGATTGTGTATCTTTAAGGAGTCAATGAAATAGGTAGTCCATATTGGTATCAGATCTATTTAGTATATATAAGGAGTGAGCTCCTGGAACGGCAACAAACTTGCCACCTACTACATTGAAGAGACTACAAGAAAATGATTTGTAGCTCATTCTATTTTGGTAGTTCTATCCCTCTCTTTAAAATTGAAAATGGATGATCCCCCATATAGATTATCTACACAAATTAAAATTCATGATAAACGAGAAACATTCAGAGCTCCAGAAGTTAATCCTCAGTTAAAAGTCAGTAATTAATGAAGTTTTTCAAGTCCAACTTCTTTCACGAGCAAAGTAGATGATTTTTAGTACACAATGCTAAAGTAATCTCCTGGAAGAGCTCATCTAATAACACTTGCAATAAAATTTTAATCAAGACATTTAGCAACGAAAAATGCTAGCCCCTACTATTATGTGTGTTGATTTTTTCTAGAATCAAGGAAATTTGAATGGAAGGAAAAATGGAAGAAGCTCAATTTTCAATTACAAGCTCTTTTAAGCCTTAGATCAAGCTAGGCATGTACTAATTGCAACTTGTGAGTAACATCTAGTGGAAAATGTAGGTATACCCCTTTGGTAATAAGGAGGTCAGGGTTTCATTCTTCTCTTACTAGTGCTCTTGTGAAAGGAAATAAATTTTGGTCAGCCTGCAAACATTATGATGAGCACCACTAATTATTAAATCTTAATTTCCAAAATTTTTAGCTGTCAGAGAGTGAGTGCAATCCCAAAACTACAATGATTATCAAATATCTCCAGTTCACCAAATCAATCAAACAGTATGATGGACAATGACATTATGCTTTGTCTCAGAATTCCTAACATGCTACTGACAACTGAATGTACGGTAATGTACGGTAGTAGATATACATATGTCTGTCTATAGATAGCCAAGCAAAATGAGACATTAACTATTCTTCAAGGTAAGGCATTAGCAGTAAATCACGACAAGTTTCAATTCAAACCCAAATAAAGATAAGGAAAGAGGAATTACACAAATGATTGTATCCAACATAATTCTTCCTATCCAGAAAAGCACAAGCATATGCCTCCTTGGAGAATAGTTCAAGAAACTTCTCCTGCAACCAGCAAACAAGATAAGAATATTAACATCACAAGATGAAATGATACCCTGTAAAGGAAAAACATACAGGCATTAATTGCAAAATTATGTAATCAACATAAGATGCGGCATACCAGGGGCAAGTTTTTCTCTCACATTTTAAATGACTTTCTGTAAATGAAGCACCAATCAATCCTCAAATGATAGAAGATATTCCTCGGTTAATATATGTAAAGCCAATAACTAACTGAGTTGACATTACAAGGTCTAGAAGTGTTTCAAAGTGTATTTCATAAATCCTAGCTATTTTCCCCAAGAAATCTATTGACAAGGTGACAAAAAAGGTACACAATCAGCTTCAAGCGAATATGTTATCTTTCATAATTTATACAATTGACTGAAGCTAGAGAGAATACAAAACGAATTGATTTAATTGCCAAATACAATTGACTAGGTTGCAAATCTCATTCCAAATATTCCCTGCATCACATTACAGTCACTAGAACCAATTTTCGTGTTATGCAAGGAGGTAAACTTTTACTGGTAATATCTTTGTGGACTTCGGATATTTTACATGTATCTTTCTGAAATGCCTGATCATTATCGCCTCATACCTCGACACTCCAACTAGAGTATGGGATACATTTGATTGAGTACAGACATAGCAACAAATTAAACCAAGTATCCCAGTACTCTTGGAGTGCCTTTAGTATTGTTTTTATCACTCTTTAAACAAAATGGGTGTAATGTATATCAGTCAAAAAACAGTGACCACCAGGCTACAAGAAGAGCCCAAAATATATGGCAATTTAGTCGAATCCCACTATCTGCAGGTCTTGTATATTACAATTGGACGAACCTGACACATTGAAACATACCTGTATCGGACACTCATAGACGGATCAATGTGATATATTGGCAATTCATGTCTAACCCATCTTTGATAGCAGTGACTTATCATTAAGAGGCCTATGCTCCTATATTGTGTTCCTACTGGCTAAATGTCAGAAAAAGGTTTTCTGCAACAGTAGGTCAAGAAAACTAATTTCTAGACATACTAAATAAGCTACTATGTCATCGTAAATCAAGGAGACGAAAAGGCACCATGCATGCAGCAGCTATTTCATTCTCCGAAACTAAGGAGACACGCTAGCCAACTGATGCAAAAGAGTTTCCGCGTTCTTTCTCCTTTTCTGGAAATAAATAACAGCATCATTTCAAGACCTCTAAGGGACATTGCCTAAGTGGAAAAGAAACTAAAAGTCAAACAACGAGCTCAGTGCCGCCCCCTACAAATTGATGCCTTGCGATCAATAGCTTCATCAAGGGTTGGACTTGGCAACGACCAAAAATGACTGGTGGGGCCCACATGTTAAAAAACACGTCACCCATGCGGCAGCCGTTGCAAAGTATTTTCATTTCATGAATTCAAGTCATTTCCAGTTTCAGCAACGCCTTTATTCTTGTGACATGAAAGATTCATCTTTTTTATGAGAAGCATTCACTTTCGAACCCTAATCCCTCCCCTACCAATTTCATGTCTTGCTAGAAGCCTTGGTCCCTGGGTAAATATCTAATAAAGCAGGGCCCAGTGCACGAAGCTCGCTGATGCCCAGGAAGGTCGGGGTGATTTAGGTCTATTTTACGCAATTTTAGAGAGTACCTCGCATTTGCATTTTACAAGAGATTGTTTCCACAACTAGAACTAACATAGAAAGTATTAGGCCAAAAAAGCCTAAATTCATTAAGTGTTGAATATGATCCCTCCAAATTTCGTGTCAATCAGCACTTAACCACTTGTATAATGAGCCTTGGTTTCACATGTAAATATTTAACAAACACATAACAAAGCTTAATTGATTTAAGTTTTGGATTCAAGAAAGCATACCGAAGCTTTATTGATGAGGAAAACAGCCTCTTCACTGATCCTGATATCGGCATTCTCGCTCCTTATGATCCTACTCGTTCGTCTCATCGGAAACTTATACAATGCACTCTCGCTCCTCTCCTCTTCTTTTTTCTTCTTTTTATCGTTTCTTTTCTGATCCTTTTTCTCATTTTTCTTCGGCTTTTTCGCTGGCTTTTCTTCTTCTTCTTCTTCTTCAGAGTCACTTACTACGTCGTTTACTAACTCGATGCTGGACGTTGGTACCACGAGTTCCTCAGCTTCGGGCTCATGCTTTTTGGTGCTAGCCTTGAGCTTGCTCTTGCTATTCTGGCTTAGGTTTTCTTTTTTCGAAACTTTTTTGCTTCGTTTCTGATCACTTTTCTCCATTTTCTTCGGTTTTTTCGCTCTCTTTTCTTCTTCTTCTTCTTCGACGTCATTTTCCGACTCAGTGCTGGACGATGCTAAAACAACAACTTCGGGCTCGGGCTTCTTCTTTTTGGTGCTGCCAGCCTTGTTTTGGTTTTTATTTTCGATTTTCCGATTTGTTTTGCTTCTTTTCCGATCATTTTTCTCCATCTTCTTCGGTTTCTTCGCTCGCTTTTCTTCTTTTTCTTCTTCTTCTTCTTCGGAGTCACTTACGACGTCGTTTTCGAGAACTACGGGCTCGGGCTCGGGCTCGGGCTTGGGCTTCTTCTTTTTGGTGTTTTGGTTTTTGCTTTCAATTTTCGAAATCTTTTTGCTTCTTTTCCCATCATTTTTCTCGATCTTCTTCAGTTTCTTCGCCCTCTTTTCTTCTTCTTCATCATTTACGACGTCGTTTTGTGACTCGGTGCTGGAAGATGGCACAATGAGGTCCTCGGAATCGGGCTCGGGCTTTTTCTTTTTGGTGGTGTAAACCTTGAGCTTGCTCTTGTTGTTTTCAATTTCTGACTTCTTTTTGCTTGGTTTTTTTCTCTCTTGTGCGCTTTTGGTCTCCGCCATTGCACCTCTCTCTCTCTCTCTCTCTCTCTCTCTCTCTCTCTCTCTCTCTCCCTCTCAGTGTGAGGTGCGGTGGTGGTGTCTTTCTATGCGGGCCCAAGTGAACAATGGGCTTGATGGTAACACATATGTGGGTTTGGGCTTCAGTTTGAGTTAATGGGCCCAACTGTAGTCAAACTTGGTGTACGTCCGTATACAAGTATAATATCCGTACTTTCTCCCTTTTTTTCATTTAGGGCGTGTGATATATCCTATTTCATTATATTTGCAAAGTTCGAAGTTACGAATTTAGTGCGTGTGATATTTCATATCTACGAAGTTTGGAGTTTTAAATTAAGGATGTAATATGTATCTTATTCCATTATATCCATAAAACAAAAGGAACTGTGATTATCGGATTTGGATTTTCTCATTTTTTACTTATTTAATTTTTTAAATGAGATGTATTTTGAATAAATAGATTCGATCATTTTAAAATCTCAACGATTTATTTTCGAAAATAATTTAAAGACTTTTCTCAAAATTTGTTAATTAATTAATTTAGATCTGATAGCTAAGATTTAAACCAATCAAATGCGATAGCTTATAATATATCTCATTTTAAAAATGAGAGAAGTAAGAAACGAGATGATATAATAAAATAGGATATATGACTTTGGATTTGCACAATTACTTGGGCAAACATAGACCTGGGTTTTAGAGTATGTGCAACAAATCCAAAGTCACACACAAAATAATCTCAAACAAAGAAACAATTAAGCACACACTGAAACTTGCTTCATTGGCAAATAAGAATGTTACATTTATTGATCACACGAAAGTGTTAAAGACAACTAGATTGAAGAAACACTTGAAGGTGTTTGAAATCTGCAAACTTTACAGACAGGTGAATACAGAGATGGAGTTTGATACTTATCTTCACCACCCATCATCGGCATAGGCACGCCAATCTTCACAGGACTAACATAACCAGGCCTGTAAGTTTTACCCAACACGCCTTCTACAAGATCAGAGAGTTTGAAGAACTTGAACTGTGTTTCCAGGTGAGCAAATGCATCGTCATCTGGAATCTGATAGTTATGAATCTTGTTCTCTTCTTCACCAATTGGTGTTATTCTTATGTACAATTCCACCAGGCCTGACACTGCAACTCTCACTGTGTTGATACTGTCTGTTCTTTCCACGACCACGTCGCGATCCCCGGCTCTGATCATCCATTCTGTGTCTCCGTTTGAGGGGACGGTAATGGGTTCGTCGTTCCATTTTACGATAAGGGCGTCGACATTCTCGTCCCAGTTTGAGACTCTTTGTGCTGCAATTAGTAAAGTGTGTGTGTCGAACATGACTGCTAGTGCTTGAACCCATGTGAAGTCACGGATCCTTCCCTTTGGTCGTGTCCCGATGAAGTGTGCGTTGATGTGGAGGTTGTCGTCCGAGAAGATCGCAAAATCGCCTCCCTTTGCTCCGTGGAAGTAGAACATCACGCCATCACCTCCGACGAAGCGAGGATCGTAGCATAGAGAACCATAGCCAGTGCATCTTGGTCTCCTCCCTGTCCAGGCGACATAAATGAGAAGGGGTCATTCAAGCATATTTAAATAAATACTATGTTTACATATGGATTCCTACGTCTCGAGTCTCGAGTAGCTACAACCGAGACAGTACTCAGAGTTGAAAAGAAGATTTTTCACTTCTTTTTCTCGTTCAAAACCGTGTATGAGATGGGAGTCTCATACAGCTCGCGAGTAGCTACAAGCGTATATGAAAATTGCCTAAAACTAAAAATGGAAAGTACATACTAGCTAGAGCCAAGTGAGTATTGCTTACATTTGCAAGTTACTTCACACTTGCTGCTGCAATCAACAAAACATCCCTTCTGCTTCTTGTTCTGCGTTGGCTTTCTCACAGGGCACTCTTCTGGGCAGGTGAGGGTCTTGTTGGAACAAGCCCCCCTCGCTTCGCAGAGAACCTGTTCCTGCCCCGTCCCTGGTACCGGTGACACTACTCTATAATGCGTAGAAGCCGCATCATACGGCGCCTTCTTCTGGTTATTGTTACCCTTGCTACCATTCCCATTTCCATTTCCAGTTCCATAACCGCCTTGCGCGGAGGCTGCTTCCAACGAGGCAAATAGAAGAAGGAAAGCGAGTAAAACGCACGACCTGCTCGTATCCATCTATTTATCTCAGTTCAAAAGACACGGAGAAGAATGAAAATTGAAACTGTGTAGAAAACTCTCTGTGATGAGACCTTGGAACTTGATCTGCTATATATATTGGCCAGAATTAAATTCTTGTGATGAACAAACAGCTCTATCAATACATATTTCTTGGGGCTATAAGTTTGACTAAACTAGTATTGATTGTTATTAAATGTGATTAAAGATTATTAAACGACTCGTACGTCGTGTTAGTTAGAGTTTATTTGAAGCATGTCCATTGACTGACTGCAGAAACATTCTGAAGAAAGCCAGAATATGAATTCCTTCGGCTTGCGGTGGAGTCTTTAGGTAGTGACTCGTTGTGATCCGAATTCCACGTTCGAACTTATGTCCTCTCATCACAAATATTAACCGTTCATTGACTATACTAGAATATGTGTTGAGACGTGTTATTTCACTACAGAGTTCATATCCTTTTGGTGACTCTAATATTGTCTTGTATACGGTGAATTTTTCGTCATAAAGAAGACACTTGCGGTTTCTCGTCAATTTCCGTAGCCTTTTGATAATAAATAAAATTCCAATTTGGTAACAAACCTTGAAAATGAATTCAGCAATATCTGATGGTGCAAGCATCATCTAATGTCTTGAGCAATAAAGTTTAGATTTTAATGCAATTAGTGAACATAAAGAAAGTGTGATAATTAGGAATAAAAGTGAAGGCAAGTTTATAGCTGTTAATTAGTGCATATCATTGTTCTTCTGCAAATCACGAAACAATTTCGCATTCTGTCTTTAACATGATCCATTCTACTTCACGAAAAGTGGTACGGTTAAACACCCAATAATTATGTGGAATGGCCCGATATATAACAATAAAATTTTGACTTCAAATCACTTTTTCAGCTTCTCTTATACAAAGAAAAAAAGAAAAAAAGTGGTATCGTAATCCTTTTCGCAACTGGTCCTAGTTGTCACGCCACATATAATCGTGTTGTAAACTTAAGAATAATCGTTTTGATCTAATTATTTACTAACCCAAAATAATTACTATGAGTTTTTAAGACCTAAGACACGGCAACCGTGACATTTTAGAGTTTGAGTAGGGAATTTGATCTCAAAATGTCTAAATTTACACTAAATCGTGGACTTCTTAAACCTCTAGAATTGAATCATCAAATTTTTTTAGAAGAAAATGGAATAGCGCAGAAGCTAAAGCAACTCTATGAACGAGATGACCATGTAACTTAGAGTTTTATTCTAAGTTAGCTATGCAAACCAAAGGGTTATCCTATAGTAGTAGAGCACTTGAAACGTTCACATCTAGGATTTGAATCAGTCAAGAGATTATTATTAATTTATTTTTTTTTTTGAAATTATTCTCAGTAAGTATTGTGTCTGTTTAAACGAGATAGTGTCTCTTCCAAGAGGGGATATATATCTTAAAAATTAAATTTTGATGTGAATTTAAAAAGCTTTCCAAAAATATATCCGTCATTAGAAAATGGTCGGCTAGCTTCACAAATTGCACCTGGAGATAGAAGCACATGTACACTAACCCTTGTTTTACTTTTCGTTAGATCTACGCAGCTTTTAAGTGTTAATACGCCTTGGATCTCATGACATCAAACCTAAGAACCTAGATTAGAGGCTTTGTGTCTTAATTAACTAACAAACCAATGCGATGGCCAACAGTTGTATTAATGTGAATGTCTATATTCAAGAGTTAGAACAGAATGGTCGAATAGTGATCTATTGTAATAAAAAAAATTAAATTCAAATCACGACTTTAACCGTCACTATAAAAGAAAATAATAATAATAATATGAACGTTCGGAAAGTTCATAAACTGTATGCTTTCTATATATTGAAAACTTAGAGATTCAACAAGTTATAGGATCAAGCAAAAGGTTGATGCATCCGCAAGTACTGCTGCTGAGTGCTTGCTTGATTCGAACTGCATATCCAGGCATGGAGGTATGGCACCTCTCACCTCCTCCACCTTGACTTCACATGCCTTTGCGTCTTTTCAGATTCTTAACGGATACAACCCCCCCTAAATAGGATATTGTAGTAGCTAAAAATGGGCTTGGACCTATATTTCAACACCCAAGGACTAGTTAATTGGCTTGGCCCACAATTCATGACTACGGGTTTAACCCAAGCACAAGACCTTTGAGTAAGCTAATACTTGATCTTAGAGTCCGTGAAGGAAGGACTTTTAATTTACCGACAACTATTAATAGGTTATATCTATCTTTGGAAGTGTATCGAATCTCAAAATACAAAGAGCAATTTGAAACATCTAACTACAATTTAAAAGACCCTTTTTATAGGTACTAATATTTGTCACACAAGACACGTATTTCTTCTTTCTTACGTTATGTTGAACTAGACTGGACCTCCAAGTTCAACAAAATCAGAGCTTATTTAGAGACAATAACATGCAGTAAAAAAAAAAGTAAAACAAATGAAATAAACAGCATCCTAGGACTGAATTATCGCAGTTAAGCCATTAGGTTAATCGCGCAAGTCCCTCCTAATTTTATTTATTTATTATTATTATTTTATTCAGAATGAGGGCAAAGTCAATGAGGATTTAATTAATTATCCTAGGAGTACTTTCCCCCCTTTTTGTCCTTATTCAGAAGAAGCTGCAACTAGTCAGGTGTATAGTCACGGGTTGAGATATCAAGAGAGAACTGTATTTCAAGGTTGGCTAACCAATCAGCACAAGAGTTAGCTTCGCGATGAACATGATGCAATTGAAAATTTGAGTGTTTTAAGAGAATATGTTGACAATTTTCAATAAGAATGCATAGGGGACTATGGGTTGGTCTAATGCTATAAGCTTGACTGCTGCTAATAAATATGTTTCAATGATAAGTCCCTCCCAATTTGCACACTGGAAAAAACAAAGCAATTACAAAAGGAAGAAAGGTTGCAATATGGTACTGTCTCTTGTTCTTTTTTATCTGGAAGTGTGTGGTGAAGATAATTAAATTATTGCTTAGTCAAGACTTTAGTAAAGATACTTGCTATTTGACCATGAGATCTACATACTTAGTAACCATATAGCCAGTATATATAATTATGCATGAGATGTACAATGAATTTATATAGTGGATTGTTTCTTAGATGCCATGAAATGTATTAAAAGCAAAATCTTGTATTTATAACTCGTGTTGTATATGAAATTTTGAGAAACGATCGAACATATTTCAAAGTTTATTATATAAGAATTTTACTTTATACTTTACACAAGATAATTAAGTTTACCATTGTGTCACTTCCCTTACCAAGAACCAAAAGTAGAAGGACAAATTTATTGTAACGGAAATACTTCATGTTTAGGATTTCCAAGAGGAATTGTTATTCAATCAGCCAATCCTCTAACATAGAGGGAGTCCACATACATATAAGACCCAATTTCTCTCTCACGAACTGATGTCAATTCAAATTGATATGAGAGTTTTCCTCCAAAAGTCCACCTAAATTGTAGCTGCAAGAGTTTCTTTAGTCGGAATGTCCTTTTTTTTTTTTTCCTTCTTTTCTTTTTTAAATCTTTTTGGTTGAGGAAGTGTTCAACTGTGGGGGAGCTAGACGGAGTAGTTAAGTAGTGCTTTTGTAATCAAATGTTTTAGGTTAAACTTATATCTTCTTCTTTTTTTATTTTTTTTCTGTCGTGAAATTTATATTTTTTATTATAAATATTATTTGCCTCTTAATTGATTTAAAACATCTGTTGGGACGTACTTAGTAGCGGAATGCACAGAGCCAAAGTCAAATGAGGGTGT
Organism: Ehretia macrophylla; assembly: GCA_037974665.1. Taxonomy (NCBI): domain Eukaryota; kingdom Viridiplantae; phylum Streptophyta; class Magnoliopsida; order Boraginales; family Ehretiaceae; genus Ehretia; species Ehretia macrophylla. The sequence continues at coordinate 76,908,663 of CM075780.1, read as the reverse complement.
GCATTAAAAAGAAAAATGGTAAAAAAAAAAAAAAAAATCTATTATATTGAATCCTCCTCATAGCATGAGTGCCAACACCTAACCCCTCTCAGTGTATGAATTCACACCTCAATTTTATGTGGGTGCACATTTTAACCTTAAGACTTGACCCTTCCCTTGTGCACATTCCTATACCACAGGGTTTATAATCTCTACCTAAGATGAATTTATCATCATTATAAAAAATAAAAATAAAACTATTGCCACCTATATGGGCATATCACTACACTGTGGACTTTATAACTTATGTCTTAGGTGAGTTCTTCGTCGTATAAATAGAAAGAAAAATTAAAAAATAACTATGGCCACATATGAGGACCATTTCTCTCTTTTCCCCACAATAAACAAACGATTCTCACTTTTCACCCCAACATTTCACCGAAATTCTCTTTGTCGCCACCATATTTATATATTTCCTAATAACAGCAACTCATCTCCTAAAATTCCTCTCTGCCCCTCTCCCCTGCCTTCTAAGGTTTTCAATTAAGAAATTTCTCATAAAATTCTCCTTTTTTTATTTTGAATTTAATTTCTCAAATCAAAATTTTCAACAAAATATAATATCTTCAGCTCGTTTTGGATCTTTCTTTTGCTGGGGTTTTCCCCAATATGCTTACATTTTCTATTAATTGGTAAGTTTATTTTTCTCAAAATTTTAATTTATCAGCTGAAGTATATTAAATTTCACTATAATTTGCTTCAGAACTTGTAATTGTATATAAAAAGGGTTAAATTTTGATTATAATAAATAATCTATCACAATTACTGGTTATTAATAGGTAAAAAAAGATTCAATTTCTTTTATTATTATTATTTTAGCCATTGTTATATGCTCGATAAGCTAATTCTGTGTAGTTTGTTTAAGCATTTCATTTTCATCTAGGCAGTGACGTCATCATCTGAAACTTTTTATTGAAAAATTGTTGCTCAAGTTGATATAGTTTGCTTTTTAGAATTGTTTATTTATTTATTGCTGAAACATTTTATCTTAGTAAATTTCTGTAAAATTTCGTTATGAATTGCTATTACTTGGTATTAATAGTTAAAAAGATTCAATTTTTGATTATTTCATCCGTTATTATATGCTCGATTAGCTCACCTTTTTTGATATAATAATTAGATAAAGAAAAATCATTTTCACAGGACAGTGATGACATCATCTGAAACTTCTAGATGCAAGCCATCATTTTTTGTCCAAATTTTATTCAAACTGATTTGTTTGTTTATTGAATAATGTATATTGTTGAAAAATCATAATCTTTTCGTCTTTTACTTGTTATCAATAAAATAAAATAAAAAAGAAGATTCAATTTTGATTATTTTTGCCGTAATTTGATGCTCGATTAGCTCATCTTTTTACTTTATATAATTTTTTAAGCTTTTCAATTTCATCAGGACAATGATGTCATCGTCTGAGACTTCTAAATGCAAGCTGTCACTTTCAATTGAAATGTTGTTTAGATTGATATGTTAACTTATTGCAATTGTTCATTTAATGTTGGAAAAAATGTAATCTTTTTGTCTTTTACTTTGCTTTTATATAGACTGTGGCAAAGGGTCAAAGCTTCGTTGCGTTTGGATGTGTTAGCTTGAGGTTCAAAAGACTGTGGCTGCATCAGATAGTTGAATATTTTAAGCTGGAGCTCTTAAAATGTCGCGATTGAATCAAGAAGGCATTGATTTGATAAGCTGTTTCTTTTACTTTGCTGAATGGCATCCTTTAGAATAGCGTATAGCCGATAAGGGCTCAAAGCCTGCATCACATCTGTCCTTTATGTACAAGGTTATCATCAACAACAACTCCTCTTTTTAATATTTTCACATATCAAGTTTTTTAAGTTTAGCTTGTTTATGGTATTGAATTTTGGAAAAGACAGGACCTCCTTATAAAACTTTCTATTGCAGATAGGTTATTGAGCTAATGGATAAAGTTAACTATTGCATATGTGAATTTTTTCAGGCTTTGAAGAAAAGGTAGAAACTTTGTTATATAGCGTATGTGGTTGTATAAATTGGGTTTTAGTGAAGTTTATTGAAAGGGATTCGGTGTAGAAAGCGACAAAAATGGGATGTTGCAGTTGTTTCGGGTTCATGAGGGAGCCCAAAAAGACGAGGTCCCATAGGGGATTGGCAAATAATACTTCCCAGGAATATTTGTTGCATCGTGAGGTAGAAGAAGATGGTGATCAAGGTTTTCATAACGGTGATGTAACTGATACTGGAAATGAGGACAATGGTGAATTTCGTAGCCCAATTAACCGGTCTGAAGAGATCCTCCGGGAGAGATATCAAAATGGATTGATTTGCAGGGAAGTACCCGTCAAGGAAACACATGAATACATCCGTTCAGAGGTGAGCACTGGAGTGAGAATATTTTGAACTGTCATTAGTTTTTCTAGCATCTGTTAGTTGTGAGCTTGGAAATGAATCTTTAGGCTCTGTATGTTCACCGTGTTCTGAAACTCTATTGCTCTATATATTTTGGGCTCTATATAGTTGAAGGACCCAGGACTTGCATACAAGTTTACCAAATTTACTAAAGAATCTGTATTTGGGGACTTTGGGAATGCATGTCCCTTCCTGGGAGGCCATGCCCCTCCCCTGTTCCCTAGTTAGCTATGGGTTGGAACTTAAATGTCTTATCTATATGATTATGTCTTCTATGAGGTGCATGAACACTATTTTTGGTTTTTATCAATTATTGCACTCTTTTTTTGGTTTCTATCAATTATTGCACTCTTTCTTTTGATTATTCCTTATTTTTCTAGTTTCTATTTCCTCAAGGATGAAAACGGGAACAAGACAGTCAATGAGTATGTTCGGGAGCATAAGATTGGCTCTGGTAGCTATGGCAAAGTGGTGAGCTTTTTGCTTTGAGGTGATAATCTTTTTAATGTGCTAGTGAAACATTATGCATCATCTTACAAACATGCAAATCTGACAGGTCCTGTATCGGAACAGCCTTGATGGGAAACATTACGCGATAAAGGTAGTTTGTTATCTTTGCATATTCTTTTTGAGGCTTAATTGTTTTATTTATGTGGCTCATCAATGATTCTCTTCTACCAAATGTAATTTTAAATAAAGATCTTTAGAACCTGCTTTTGGATTTATTAAAGGCATCGTCTTCTGTTCAGTCGATAGGAGGCTTATTATTCTATATGTTAAAATATGCCAGTAAAAGAAGTATCTTTTTGTTTTCAATTTTGACCACAGACCTTCCACAAGTCTCATTTATTAAAGCTGCGGGTTGCACCTTCTGAGACTGGTATGACTGATGGTCTTCGTGAGGTATGTCGTATCTCATTATTAGGTAGATTTGTTGGGGAATGAAAAGGATTTATTCATTTTCTTAGTTTTGTAGTTCAACTTGGAGTATATCATGAGATCTTCGGTTATGGCCATTTCTTTTTTCCTGCTTTGGATTTTTAAGATATATTCTGACAGTAACATATAAGAAATGTCAGTGGCTTTGAACACTGAATATATAAGGTCGAAGGTTTTTATTCTTGGTGTCATCTAAAGAACAGCAGCATGAGGGAGCCCTGTCACCATAGTTCTTCACATGGTGACAGTGAATCTACACCTTCTGGACATTAATTCTAATGGACGACAATTTAAGAGTAGATGCTTGGTCTCGTATGCATGGATAACACAGATTAGTTTTGCGCTTCCTTGTTTTCTTGACTGGAACTTAGTTTTGTTCTTCTCTAAACCTTGCAGGTTATGATCATGAAAATGTTGTGCCATCCCAACATTGTGAATCTCGTTGAGGTTATTGATGATCCAACAACAGATCACTTCTGCATGGGTAGTTTTTTCCTCTCTCTCTCTCTGTTACTTGAGGCAGGGAAAAGAATAATTCTTTCCCGACAGTAGCGTTCTTCAAATGTATAATTTCTTGGTATCAGGATTGAAAATAGTTAGCTGTTTACTGACCTAGAAACTTGTTCTTTTACATTCAGTTCTTGAATATGTGGAAGGCAAATTGGTCTGTGAGGGTGCTGGTGCTCCAGGTGGCCTTGGAGAAAGTACCGCACGGAAGTATTTGCGTGATATAGTTTGTGGCCTGATGTATCTTCATGCTCATGTATGACCTCCAAACTTAAAACATTTTTCTCTTGAACATTTAATACCTAACTTGTGGCAAACCTTTCATTGATCTTAGCTATTATTTTATTTTCAATCTCGTGGAACAGTGACGTGTCAGGATTATGTTTGTATGAGAATGCATTCAACATATCTGCTTGTCCTAGCTTTTTGACTTCTTCATTGCCACATCTTATTATATGATCAATTAGCTGGATTCTCAAGCATATTGTTTATTCTTTGTGAAGTGTCTTTTGCCTCATCATCTACCCTCTTCTTTCCTTTCTTTTCATTTTTTTTTACATTTATCCACTTTTACAGAATATAGTACACGGCGACATTAAACCCGATAACCTTTTAGTTACTGCTTCTAGCACAGTGAAGATCGGTGATTTCAGTGTCAGCCAAGTTTTTGAGGTAAACTTCTTTTACATATGACTTTTACCTCTTGAGTGTTAGTATCTTATTGATGATGGACAGAATTCGATTTCTTAGCCTGGGTATATCATATAAGTCATATGCTTCGCCTGCCTGGGTATATCACATGAGCCGCACGATTCAATTGTGCCCTTGTGACTGGCTGGTTGTGCTTAGGAGTAGGAAATGCCCTCTTAAAAGAGAAAGTGTAAAGAAGAGAACAAGAAGAAGAGCCCAGAATTTTAGTATATATCGTTGCTATGTAATCATTCATGTCAGTGTGATTGATGACTGAACATTCTAACATCTTCATTCTGTCAATCTTTTCTCAATGGAAGTGGTGTTTTCCACTAAGTCATTTCTCTGTTTATTCTCGGTTTGGTGTCTCTTCAATTGATTAGTATGTTTAATGCGATTGATTAAAATACGTTATCACTCTTTATCTGATTGTATTTGTAGGATGATGATGATGAGCTTCGTCGCACTCCTGGGACTCCTGTTTTTACTGCACCTGAGTGCTGTTTAGGTCTGAGTTTCTTCCTTCCAGAAGATATATTTACTAAGATTAAGATATCAAGAGATATTCTGGCTGTGTGATATCTTATCATGTAGATTTGCTTCTTAATGTAGGTCTAACATATCGTGGCAGAGCTGCCGACACATGGGCAGTTGGAGTCACCTTATACTGGCTTGTCTTTGGAAACTACCCGTTTATTGGGGACACTCTCCAGGATACTTATGAGAAGGTGTTCACGGTTTCTCTTCTTGTTTTCTTGTAAAATTTTCTTGGCTATATGCCAATATTCTGATTGATATTTTCTTCAACTTAGCCCTTCGTTCAGCCCCTTGTCGCTTTGTCTATCTAACGATGTTTACCCTTTGCCAGATAGTTAACAACCTTTTGGATCTCCCTGACGGTTTGAGCCCTCTGCTGAAGGACTTGATTGAGGGCCTTCTTTGCAAAGGTTAGTCTCTTTCTGAGCAAAACGTCCCATTTTCAACCCGATGATATACATCTTTCTATCAGCTCATTTTTCGTCCACCATCATATAGTGCTGGTCTTGTCCGGCTGTGAATGTAGGGCCCACCCTATGTTAGAGTCGGTTCACTGTTTTCCATAGTGTAGGCTTACTTTCACTCCTCCTGAATCCTTGATCTGTAAATTTTACGTATTATTCCGACTGTAGCATGCTTGATCTCTTTTCTTCCCATATCCCTTTCAAGTTGGGATCTGCTGATAACGTTGTCATATTATGAGCATGATCCAATGTTGTGAATTGATAATGTAGTTCCGATGAAATGTTCTTGACAGTTCATAACCGTGAATAACATTATGAGCGGGTTCTTACCCCTTTCTTTCACCCCTCGATAAAATTTTTCATTCTGCAGATCCAACGCAAAGGATTACCCTCGAGGCTGTTGCCGAGCATCCATGGGTCATCGGAGAAGAAGGGCCGATCCCTCAATATCTTTGTTGGTGCAAGCGCAATAGCATGCATAATGAAAGATCTGATGGGGGCACAGATAATCTGACCTGAGATGTACTAACAAAGCTGTTTTACTAGTTTCAAGTTGTTTTGTATGATAATAGTTTATCTTATGCTATGATCGATAAAAACTGAAACAATAATGAGTTATACGCTGAAGGAGATTAGAATTGTAGATGAAAACTGCGGAGTTTTGTAAAGATTCATATGTTATAAGACATAGTTTGAGCGTTTATTTGGATGCTTGTAAAAGGAAATTTCTAAGTCGATAATTGTTTGATAGTGTCACGTCATCATGTGATAGTAACATGTGTCATTGCAGTCGATCTCATTCTTTTACAATGGTTGTCGTGATGGTAGCATGTGTCATTGGGTCCCACATATATTGAAGGGCACATTCCCCTTGTAAAAATGTGACAGCATCTTTCCTCTTTCTATTTCTGTAGTCAACTGCCAAGAAGTACTTAACTTTTTGGTTTAAAGGAAAGCTTAGCCGATTATATCAACAAATGTAAGAGTAGTTTGATCCAACTATTCAGAGATCCATCAAGATATGTGTCACTCCTTCTATCCATAGTTACCATATCTTTGCAGATCAGAAAAGAATATGCATTTGTTACAACCACCAATGTAGCCCCGTCGAATTGTCTTCTTTTTATGTTACTGCTGAGAATCGTCGATAGACGAAATTCCCACTATAGGTGAAATTCAAGAAAAAATCCAAATCTATTTTAATTTATTTTATAGAATTTTATCTTGCATTTTTAAGATAAGCTAATTCCATGACCCATAACTTTATAAGCAAAAAGTTAAGAAGTCAAACCAAATTCCAACAATGAATAGAGGTTTGTAATTGAAGTAGATGCAATAGTTTAGCCTAAGTTGGTAATGCTGCATTTGGGTAGGTTTTTCAATGATCATGCTATTAGAGGCGCGTGGGCACATGCACCAGACACACAACCCGATCGTTCAGTGTTTTGAAGCCATTTCATGCAGCATTTTGATGACAAAAGCAAGGTAGTAATAAGCACACAACAAAACAAGAACTTAACAAAATAAGCATTACTTTTATAGATGTTCCCTCCATAAACTGGAAAAGGAACTCACACACAGACACACACAGACATTCAAACAACATCAAATTCAGTCCGAGGAGAATGGTAGACTACATCAGCAATCTACTCTCTCCTCGATTTATTTTTTGCAACAGAAACACAGCGATTATTACACGATACGAAAGGCAGAATAGGTTAAAGAAGATTCAGTCTCCGATCCACTGATGGACGAACAAACCATTCCTCCTGAGACTCGTGAAAATGCTCATGCAATCTCCACAGAGTTCACCTTTGCAGTCTGCAGGTTGGTCTGTGCAGCGAAGAAAGAGTTCATCAACACGGCATATAGCTCCAGTTTTGAATAATTCTCTGAGAATATTCAGCTCTGCTGCTCGGGTGTTCATCCTGAGGACCACGAAATCTCCATCTTCAACTGTCTCATTGAACCAGCTGGCAAAGTCGAAATCTCCTTCATCCAGAGGCGCACTTATATACTCATCAGAATTGATATCTAAAGCAGCAGCATTTTCAGCAAGGCCTGGATGGTAAACAAAGGTGGTACCAGGAATATTCACATGAGAAGAGAGGACAGAAGTGTTGTGATCTACCATGAACAGGTTGAAAGCTTGAGGCTGGATGGGATAATAAAGCTTGATCAGTTTTGGAATGTTTAAATTAGCGAAATCCCCAGCACCAACATTGATATAGATCAATCTATCCCTTGATGAGATATTCATATAGTTGGGCAAATATGAAACTTCTCTTTTGATCTGTCCCGACTTTCCGTTTACCAAAGGCTCAATGTACTTCATATATGGCTTGTTGTTTGCAATGGACGGGCAATCATCTGGTAGCTGAAAATGCTCGAAGGGAGCAACATTTCCAAATCTTTTCCGAAAAATCACCAGACTAAAGGACCCAACGCCACATATATGCACGACATCTGAACTCCTCAAGAACATAGAAACCAGTGTGGCATACCTAATCAAACTGCCCGGGTAGAAGTTATGGGAACCAACAAGCATAGCACCAACTCCTCCAGGGCGCAAAACACGCTCAATCTCAAGGACTAGAAGAGCTGGAACAGAGACCCTATCAAGAGCTCTAGAGAACACAAAATCGAAAGAATTATCCTCAAATCCGAGCTCATACACAAATCTCCTCCGTAAAAGGGAGAAAAATGGGTGCCTATCGACACCAAGGGCATCCAAAACCCCTAATTCTCGCAATGCCAGTACAGCCGAGGCTGATCCCTGTCCAACAGACAAGGCTTTTGCATTAGTTTCCAACAAACCCTTTGTTATCAGCTCTTTAAGCACATTCTTGCTCAAATTTTTACTCTCTTCACACGGCATCGCTGACCCTTTTCCGAAAAGAGGTAACATGAAACCAGACACTGGTTTCACTAATCCAGTGAAGCTCATATATGCGTTGCCAAAATTCATTGGGCATTCATCAAAATTCGACTCCAATGGCTCGACAATTTGCGCCTCGTGGGCCATGTGGGTAAACGAGACAACGAGTATAGCCGATGCAAACAAGAATCCTTTGAGAAGCAAAGGCCTCATCAATGACCCACGAATCACTTGCCATTTCAAGGCCTTGAGATCCATTTTTCTCAACTAAATTTCTCTTTTTACCACCAAAATATTAAGACCCTTTTCAGGAACAGATCTAATAACAACAACAGCAATTGATTTCAAGCTAAAGATTAAATCTGTTTTTCTCAAAGATCAAGACCCTTTTCAGTTTCAGATCAAATAACAACAACAGCAATCAATTTCAAGCTAAAGAATTGATTTTTTTTTTTCCAGTTCAAATGGAAAAAAATCAGAAAAAAAACACTGCAAATTTTAAGCCAACAAAGTAAAACAAGAAGTAATTTAACGAGTACAAAACCTGGAAGAAGTGTGATTTCCACCCACGAGTAATACCATACACATTTGCAAACCAAACAAGACCCTTCTTGGAACCATTTTTGGCTTTGTTTCAAACCACTTGTGATGATGATAATCCATCATGATCTTCTTCTTCATTTAAAAAAAGCTTTTTACATTGTTGTAGAGACAAAAAGGAAGAGGTTTTACATATGTGTGTGTGGATGGAACAGTGTGTGATGTGTGTGTGGATCTGAGAGGAGTGGAAAGTGGAGGTCTGAAGTAGTTTGAGTTCGAGGAAAGTGATAAAAAGAAGCTCAAATGCACGAAAGTTTCTGTTACATTGTCGGCTAGGGGGGACGTGTTGACTTAGATGGCATGGATTGGACTCTATTTGGACAGAAGTTGGAAGTACAGTATGTGAAAAATATTGCGTTATTTCGCGATGTACATTCATCTCTCACATAATATAGGATTATCTTTGAAATATGTATTAAGAGATCTATTTTGATTTATTCGCAAGATTTAAGAAAGTGTTCAATCCAATTTGAGTTTAATGAAAACAAGGTTACCATTTATTTTTTACATAAGATTATTTTTATAATTTAAATTCATAATGCCACGTAATGATAATCTTATTATTTTGTCAAAACTCCACTTCTAATGTAATCGTAAATTTAAATATTTAGAATTAAAAGGACTATTGAATATACCACTTAAGAAAATATCCTTCAAATTTACAAATGATACTTAATAGTGATTCAGTTATTAAACTGTAAAAAAAATTCCGTTGATATGTTTGTTTTTCAAGGATAAGATATAAAAGAAAAATTCTCCAAAATATTTACTATTTTGGAATCATTGGAAAAAAGTGACATTGGTTTCATTTGGATGTGGGGTCACGTACTAAAGAGAAAACGAACGGTTTGAAAATCTTCCCAATATAAGATATCCCTCAAATTTACAAAAATATCCTTAACTATATGATTCGGTTGCAAGATCATAGTAAACCCTATGATATGTCTATTTTTTAGGACAAGATATTGGCAGTAATGAATTTAAGCATTATGGTGAACCAATACATGGGAAAATCTTTAATATTCATTATTAAAGTCACTATAAAGTTTAGATACCGTGCAGGATTAAAAATATTTAGCTATTTTTATCATAACTCTAAGCTTTAAAATTTCAGAGAAGTATCCTATAATCCAAGTTTAATACGAACATATCTTATCAAATCATTACAATCAACAACAACAAAAAAAAATCTTTTGAATTCAAGTCTAATAATTCTGAGCCTGAAACTCATGCTCGGCTCATATTATAGAATTATAGGTTCAACGTTTTTCAAAATTTATCTAACTTAATCTCATTTAATTTTAGGAATACATTTGTATTCGAACATTAAAAGTTTAAAATTTATATAAATAAATCTTATATATATGCAATACCCATCTCTTTCTCTCTAAATCGAACACTTAACTTAGATGTTAGGAGGCAAACGTTTTCCTTAATCTTAACCCTGAAAATGACGAGTTATCTTATGGAACATTTATTATAGATGCATATTGCCAGCTGCAAAATTTTATGGAACATTTATTATAGATGCATCTCTTTTACTGAAAGCTTAAATGGGTGGGTCTGCAATTAAAGCATGGTAAGGCTTCACATGCCTGCATGCCATGTCTAGTTGTCAAGTCAATTCAGTGTTTGGCATGAGGAAATGGATTTTTGCAATAATGAAATAAATTTTGGAATGAAATATAGTAGAACTTCTTTAAATTAATACTTGATAAATTAATAATATCTTTTAATTAATAAAAATGTCCGGTCTCGACTTGGGACCAGTGTAAAAAATTGATAAATCGATAAAATTATAAGATAATACATAAAAAAAAAATTCATTTGTATTTTATTGATTCAAATATTTCATAAATTAATAATTAACTAAAAAGTACATGATAAATTGACTATGAGATTTTCTTAAAATATGAATAAAGAGTAGCTTGTCTTTTGTTGAACTTCAGTTGAATCTCATATTTAATAATTTAGAGAGAAAAAATTGAGATAATCCTACAAGGATTAGGATACAAGATTAGATAAATTAGTTATCATCCTAATCCTATAAAGACTTGGATACGAGATTAGATTAATCTTATTAAATTAAATTTTATCTTCTATTCTCATTATTTATCTTTTCAAATTGGACTGTAAAAAGACATCATAATCATAATATGTTTACTATAAAGCTAAAAAAATTAAAAATATCTCTATTAATTAATAGTTATTAATTTATCGATAAATTAATATCTCGCTAAATTAATAAAATTTGGTGGTCCCAACACTATTGATTTAAAGAAGTTCTACTGTATATAGGAATATAAATAAGGTGAAATAATCCCAAAATAAAGGAATAAAAAATTACTAGTCTCAAACTTCATTATCATAATTTTGTACCCAATAATAAAGCTGTCACGCCCCGAGCCTAGACCCCTTACCCGCAGGCGCGACTAGTGTTGTATGCATAAGGAACAACTACTTAGACCATCTTTTCTACTGGCTCAAAATGACTAACCCAAGTTATTCTTTATACTCACAATACCACTTATAAACCACACAAACACAATATATTATTTCAATGTGGGATGTCACATACACCCCCCGTTAAGGACCTGACGTCTTCGTCAGGGACACACATACCCAGGACCAACCAGACGGTGAAGGATTCTAAAGGTGGCTCCTACGGGTTCAAGAGATGGCTCCCACCAGCCTTCTAGGTGTAGCACTTTGTCCCGCATACCACTTAACTCCCGCACCAGCTAGTGACATGCTCTGAATACCATTTGTCACGCCCCGAGCCCAGACCCCTGACTCGCAGGTGCGACTAGTGTTGTAGGCATAAGAAACAACTACTTGAATCTCTTTTCTACTTGCCCAAAATGATTAACCTAAGTTATTTCTTATATCTACAACACCTACTTAACCACACAATTACACTATATTATTTCAATGTAGGATGTCACATACACCCCCCGGTAAGGACCTAATGTCCTCATCAGGGGCACGCATACCTAGGACCAATCAAACGGTGTAGGATTTTAGAGATGGCTCTTACGGGTTCAAGAGGTGGCTGCCACTAGTCTTCTAGGTATAGCACTTTGGCCCGCATAGTACTTAACTCTCGCATCGACTAGTGACCTACTCTGAATACCATTCTGTCATGCGCCGAGCCCAAACTCCTCACACGCAGCCGCGACTAGTGTTGTAGGCGTAAGGAACAACTACTTGGACCATCTTTTATACTGGCCCAAAATGGCTAACCTAAGTTATTCCTTATACCCACAACACCACTTATAAACCACACAAACACACTATATTATTTCAATGTGGGATGTCACAAAAGCAATGTAATTGAATCAAGGTAAATTAATCAAGTATATAATTAATATGTAATTAGCTTATAATTATACTAGCTTGTAACCCGTGCGATGTGGTCACCAAATAAAACATTATGTAGTGTTTGATGATATTTTTGTTGAAAAATAAAGTTAAAAAATGAACCAATAAATTCTAGCATTATTAATTTTAAAAGGTTATAATATACGTTTTAATGACCAATTATAGTTTGAAGATGTAGATAACATTACCTCTACTTGATGCTCGTGTATGTCAAAGCCCCTTACATGATATAAATAATTTTTTGAATGTTGCTATACATGTTGGTTGAAACACCAACAAAAAAAAAGTTGCATTTGAAGAGCTTGACAAATTATTAAAAAAAAAAAAAAAGTAGTTAACATTTGAAGCTCGCTGCTTCTAGCGAGAAGAAGGTTGTATTTGGAGAGGTCTCCATTTTGGAGAGATCCAATAGTTAGATTGTTGGAGTATTTTTCTTGGAATTTACTCTCTACTTTAGCTAAATAGCAACTTCAAGCATTGTTGGAGTTGCTTTTAGTTCTTTTTTTTTTTTTTTTTTGCTTTGAAGGAGGCACAACCAGTTAAACTGGAATAACTCTGGGAATAGTCACTCCCTCACTGTTCTAGTAATGAGTCTAATGAGATCATTTGGAGGAGCATTCAGGACAAGTCTGCCAATTGGTTGAAGTAACCCATAATTCGCAAGCCAATCAGCACATAAATTTGCCTCACGAAACACATGACACACGTGGAATCCATTTTTCCTTTGCAAGATGTCCTTACATTTCTGCACCAAAGGGCCCAGAGAACTGCGAGGAGGAGTTCCACCTTGAACCAGCCCTAAGATAACTTGAGAGTCAGTTTCAATTGCCAGACTTTTAACTCCCAAACTCATCGCCAAACGTATACCTTCAAATAAAGCAGTGAGTTCAGCCATGTTGTTAGATGTAATCCCTAAATTAACAACAAACCCTGTGAACCACGCCCCAGTACTCTTCCATATGATGCCGCTTGCCGCTGCGAAACCCGGATTACCCTTAGAGCAACCATCCACATTAAGTTTATAACTGTCCACTGGAGGTTTGGTCCAGCCAATTCTGACCCTACGACGGAAGGTTCGACGTCTAATAACCTCTCCGTTAATCATCGCATCCAACGTCTCTCGCACATAGCGCTTAATGAATTCAATTTTTTCCTCAACACCTCTTTCATTTCCCCGGGCAAAAACCAGGTCATTTCTCCATCTCCAAATACACGCGAACACGACACACCATGGCCAAAATGAAGAGAAATTGTTTCGCAGATTCAAAATCAACCAATCTTCCAGATCTGCCATGAAGAAAGAGCAGTGTAATCCCAGTGCAAGTCTCCGCCAAATGGATTGGGACTTATTGCAATCACGCAGCACATGAATAACTGTTTCGCTGGCTGCTCCACAACCATGACAACTAGCATCGGATGTAATGGTTCTTTTAACCAAGTTGGAGCGGCAAGGTAGACTATCGTGAGTGGCTTGCCACAAAAAGTGTTGAATGTGGCTCGGACACTTCAAATTCCAAATGATATCCCATTTAATGGAAGAAGGATCCAGGGGTAAAGCAATGAGGGAGTACGCAGAGCCAACAGAAAAGTTGCCTTTTGAATCTTGCCACCAAGCCATGAAGTCTTCTGTGTTGCTGTCCATATCCACACGGATGCAAGCCATATTAAGCAGAATGTGATTCGGAAGATAGACTTGAAAAGCATCCTAGTTCCAATCTCCATCATCTTTAACCACGTCCTTGATTCTCCAAGAGAGGTGTTGGTCCGGCACTGAGATACTAGCCACATTAATAAGCGCTGAAGTACCAGTCCACCAATCTGTCCAGAAGTTGACTTTATGCCCATTACCAATAACCCATTTCAGACCTCTCTTGAGGGTTTTCACGCCCTTCATTATGTTACGACACATAGTCGAATCAGAAGCCTTACTAGAGGAGTGAAGGATGTCATCCTTGAAATATTTCTCTTTAAACGCTTGCACCCAAAGTAAGTTAGGCTCCGTGAAAACGCTCCACCCCAGTTTGGAGAGCATAGCCTTATTAACAATTCTGGCACTTTTCAACCCCAGTCCACCATACTTTTTGGGTTGTCAAAGCCGATCCCAAGCCACCCAATGAACCTTACATTTGTCACACGTCGTCCCTCAAATGAAATTTCTTTGAATTTTGTCAATCTCCGCGCAAGTTTGGACAGGAAGCTTAGCTGTATGCATAGTGTAGTTAGGAATGGCTGCTAAAACAGATTTAGCCAAAGTAACTATCCATGCCATAGATAGGACTTTCCTCTTCCAGCCTGCCAATTTAGCCTGGACCTTCGCAACAACACCTTTGTAAGAACCTTTAGTGATTCGAGAGTGAGTAACCGGTATCCCTAAATAGCCCCACACCCTATAATATGTCCTGAATAAAGTCCCAACTCAATCAATCATAGGCTTTTTCTAAGTCAATTTTGATCGCCATGGTTCCCATCTTCCCCTGTTTTCTCTTCATAGACGGACAATTTCCTTAAGCATAATAATGTTATCATGGGTGGAACGACCTGGGACAAAGCTACTCTGACTGGTGGAAATCAACCTCTGAAGTAGTGCCCTAAGGCGGTTGAATAAAACTTTCATGATGAGCTTAGCTGACACGTTAAGAAGACTGATAGGTCTGAATTGACTGATCGTTTCTGGATTCTTGACTTTTGGAATGAGGTGAATACAAGCATGATTTATGTCTTTTGGCATCTTCCCTTCGCGGACAGTACCTTGTACCAATTTAAACAGAGAGTCTCCCACAATATTCCAACACTTTTGATAAAATCCGGCTGAGAATCCGTCAGGGCCTGGTGCTTTAGACGGATTCATCTGAAACAAAGCAATGTGAACTTCCTCTTTGCTGATAGGGTAAATGAGGGATGTTCTATCTTCACTTGAAATAGAAGGAAACTCAGAACTGGAAACAATAGAACCCATATTATTATCTGTTGTATAAAGTTCATTAAAATAATTCACAGCCATGCGACGTAAAGTGTCTTGATTGTCGACCCAGCAACCCTCCTCATTACAGAGAGAAGAAATGTGAGATTTTCTTCGGCGGATAATAGTAGACATATGATAGAATCTCGTGTTTCTATCCCCTGACTGCAACCAGTCTTTTCTGGACTTTTGGTACCAAAACAGTTCTTCTTGGGTAAGAATCTCATCATACTTCGCTCTCAATTCCGCCTAAAGTCTAGCCAAAGACAAATTATAATCATTTTGAACAGACCGTTGGATACCGTCAATTCTAGCTAAGACCCGCCTCTTTCTGGCGAAAATGTTACCAAAGTCAAATTTATTCCAACTATTAAGATTATCCGCCAGATGTTCAATACTCGTCTGAAATTTACCATCTTTATCTTTCCAATGTTGTTTCACGACTTTCACAAAGTTTTTATGAGTAAGCCAAGCCATCTCAAAGCGGAATACTTTGTCCTTCTTAGTGACCTTTTTATTCCCCATGGTATCAATGAGAATAGGGACGTGGTCAGATCCCACTCTAGGAAGGTGGCGCACAATCGCATTAGGGAACATGTAATTCCATTCTGAATTTGCGTAAGCCCTATCAAGACGCTCCAAGATTCTTTGTCCCGAGTCCCAAGAGTTTGACCAGGTGAATCGGGGCCCTACAAATCCCAGAACCAGAAGATTGCATTCATTACGACATTTTTCAAAATTAAGCATATTCCGAGAAATCTGCAGCGACCCCCCTTTCTTATCCTCAAAGGAACACACTTGGTTGAAATCACCAGCAATCAACTATGGGTTCGACCATCCATTAGCAGCGTCCAAAAGCGCCGACCATAAATTACCTCGAGCACAGGCATCCCGGCTTGCATACACCGCAGAGAAAAGCCAATTGGTGTACGCCTCCTATCTAATAAGGACGTTAAGGAACTGACTGCTTGCCGACAAGAACTCAACCGAGATCCGATCTTCATCCTAGAGCATCCAAATCCTTCTCGAAAAACCATTAGCCTTAACCCTAATAGACTTGGAGAACTGAAGTTTAGAAATCACACCACTGGCCCGATCCCCACTGATATGGGGTTCGAGAATAACCACAATTTTCAGTCTATGTGATTTAACCATATCCATCAAAACCCGACGAAAGCTATTGCTAGCAGCTCCTCTACAGTTCCAAACTAACACCTTTGGGAAAACTTTTATATGGTGGGCACCAACAACTGGTGCTTGATCAATGGTCGTATTAAGCATAAAAAACTACTGGATGGGAGGGGGTTCACCTCTTCTTTGACATTCTTGGCTAGCGATCCTTTCTCTGTACCACATAAATCTTCATTCATATCGATCTCTTCCCCCGGACAAACTCCATCCTGATAGAGAGGATTAGGTGGTTTCAAACGCACTTGCAGGTCCATATTATCCGCAAGTGGGGGAGGAACTTCATTAGGGGGTTTATCGGGCATGATCACAACTTGGACTGCCAAATGATTGTCACCACCTTCCACCAACTGTTCCTGTGTGTGACGAGGAGCAAAAACTCTAGATCGCTCAAAGTTATGTTCCTGAACCACCATTTGGCCATTTTCGACCTCAATAACTGGAGCTTCGTCCCCTAGTTTAGCTTTGGGGGGTTGTTCATTTCCCGTCTTATTATTCTGATTGTTGTCTTTTGTCTGCCTCACCCGTTTAGATTGCTCTTTGCGGTGACCAAAAGTGGAGTCTAATGCCTTAGTGTTTTTAGCAGTAGCATCATGATAGTTAGTCTCAGTTTTTTGCCCATTCCCTGAATTCTCATTTTTATTTAATCCATTTAATACATCAGATCTTGAACCATTTGGCTATACCGAAGGCTCCTTAACTTTCTTCCCCTTATTGATACCTTTAAGGTTCTCATTATTGTGTTTTCTGGCCAATCCTTCCTCCGGTTAAGGATTTTTTTTACTTCCCGAAGAAGAGGGACCCGACTGATTACCATTGTTCCACTGTTTGAAAACCTTCTTTTGAACAAACATCCAAGAGCCGTATTCATCCTCTAATTCCTCAACACCATTGACCTGAACTGGTTCTGCATTAGGCTTGAAAG
Source organism: Ehretia macrophylla (assembly GCA_037974665.1). NCBI lineage: Eukaryota > Viridiplantae > Streptophyta > Magnoliopsida > Boraginales > Ehretiaceae > Ehretia > Ehretia macrophylla. Next base: position 76,891,168 of record CM075780.1, on the reverse strand, counting down.
GAGGTATAATCTGATCTTTACTGCTTAGAGATTGTTCGTTATTTTGAGCGAGGTCTGGGCAATGATCCTTTTTGTGTTCAAACAACCCACAGTGAAAGCAGACCATGTGAATACCCTCATATTCGATTCTCTAGATCCTTCGATGTCGTCTAAATTTAGCAAGCAGAGGTTTGTTCAAGTCCACTTGGACTGCTACCCGAGTGAAAAGACCACGAGCGGCACCTTCAGTCACTTTGTCTACCTTAAGCGTCTTTCCGACCATATTGCCAATCTTAATTAGCATTTTCTCTGTGTAGTATTCAAGAGGAAGAAACGGGAGCCTGATCCAGACCGCCATAGTCGAAATCAACGCAGATTGTGGACAGAACTCCGGTTCCCATTTCCTCACAGTAAGATAATGATCAGCAATGACCTATGGTCCCCCCATTAGAGCAAAGTCATAATCCAATCTCATTGCAAATTTGACAGTGAAAAAACCTTCTCCAATATCAACGAGTTTAAATTGGCCTTTCAGAGCCCAAAGTGTTTTTAATCTAGATTGGAGGAATCGAAGACTCGCCGTTTTCTCCAGAAGTTTAATGATGAGAGCATGGTGCCAAGGACGATGCATTTCTCTCTTCTCTTCTGCCGTCAACCAGAGTAACGGCATGGCGGTGTCAATTTTTTCATCATCATCGAAATATAGATCATCAAAATCAGATGGGTCCTCGCCCGGACCAGACATATCTTCATCTTGGAAATCTGCTATCTTACCCATGTCATTCCCATTCTTTCCAAAAAGTCCTCTCCAAGGACGTTGAGGAGCTTCGACCTCCATTGATTGAGAATCAGACCCATCCGCCCCACCACCTACTGCATCTGACAGTCAGCGCTGTCAAGCTTCGCCTTCTTACCACTGCGTCCAACATCTTCATGAACCCCAGTTGCAGAACAATGTCCTGAAGGATCTGTGTTTTGGAGAGGTGGAAATTCCTCCTCTATTGGAGGATGAAGATAGTCAGTGCTGTCCACAGCTATTGTCGATTGAGAAATAGTCGCGACAATGGTGGGATGTGGAATCACGGTGGCCATGGAGGCACAGACCGCCTAGGGAAAAACGGCAAAAAACGTTAGACAAACGTTAAAGAGACGTTGCAGAGAGATGAAATTTTTTCTCTCTCTTCAGCTTTGCTAGCAGATCGTGCAAAATAAAATTTGCTCTTAGCTCTTTAGATGTAATAGCTCTCTATGTAAAATCTCTCCAACAATCAATTTTTTATTGTTAGAAATTTTTGATCGTTAGAGACTTTTATAATTTTTTTGAAACTTTAAGTTTTGATGACAACTTTTTAACTGAGTCGATTCTGACTTTTTCAATTGAGAACAAAATATAATAAAAAATAATATTAATTGAAAAATATAATATAAAATGATAATATAAATTAAAATAGAATATCATCATTAACAAATGAAAAATGTAAATAAAAGAAAAAATCAAATAGTGTGTATAATCAAATTCGAAATATATTAGATTAAAACAAAATAGAGAGTTCTTAAAATACAAAAACTGTTGGAGTGAAATTCAAATAAAGAATCCCTGAAATAATAATAAATTAAAAGTAGAGAGATTATTGTAGTCAAACTGAAATATAGAACCCTTAAAGTTAATCAGGCAATTCTAAACTCTCAACATGTAGAAAAAATAAAAATAAAAAAATTGTTGGAGTTGAGTTAACTTATTCCTGTTAACATTTTAAGCTAAAAACAACATTTGGCCCAATAAAAATTTAAGTGTAAAGCTTTTGTCTTATTTGCAGGTTCTAAACCAGGAGAGCCAAAATTATTGACTTTGTTGGCACATGCACACTAACACACTTAAGCACAAATGCTTCTAACATATGATTGTTGAATTCTTTCATATTTGGTGGTACTTGCACAATAAATGGATATAATACCACCAAATATAATAGCTCCATTTCTTGAAAAATATTATACCAAGTATGTATATGGCTATGGTTACATGTTTTTCAAGTATATTCCACAGAAAAAAAGTTCTACAATTTTTTTTTTATGTTGATTAGATAGAATAACGAGGAAAGAAAAAACTAAGATAGGATTATAAGCAACTTAATTATAAGCACACATTTAGGAAGAATTTGTTATAAGCACCATTTCTCAACTTCTAAATATCCTCTTAAGCTAGATTCAAAGAATTTTTCAGTTTGCACCTTTTATATTTGAGAGGCACTTATATATATATGCCATAACATGACTAGGGATTGGCAAAATATGCTTCCAATTCTATTCCAAGCATACCATTAAATTCATGTTCCAAAAATAAATTTTCCTTGCAGTGTTAAGATAAGAGGGGGAGAATTGGAAAGTGACATTCCAAAAACACCATTAACTTCCAATTCTGGTGCATGTGTATAGTTAACGGGGTTAAGGGCGGATTCAGGATTGTTACTCAGTGAGTGCTAAAAGCATACAATTGAATACTCGTATATAGAAAAAAAAATTTTAGTAGAGGCTAAGTTAATTTTTTTAGTCTAAAAATACTTTAAAAATAACATAGTTTTAAAAATATAAGTGAAAGGATCTTGTATATTTAGAGCTATGAACATCATCTTGCTAAGAATCGAGCGGAAGCGAAAACATGACATTCAAAAAATTTTCAGGAATTCAAAGCAAATGTTCATATAAAACTCTAATCTTGATATCATATGATTAACATATGCAATAACATAAATATAGCAAATATATATATTGACAAGTGATAGAATAAGATTATACCTCTTGTAGCCAACTCAAAGAAGCCACAAATCTGAAATTCTGCTCACTTGATTGAAAACACCACACTTTGAAAGCACAAGGGCTCTAGTCCGTCCACACGAGCAATGAATGACTTCTCCATTTCCGTGGTTGTTTTGTGCTAGATCTACCATGGAAGATTTATGAGCTTGTTGGTGAAGAAGAGAGCAAAACCATTTCCTTCTTCTTCTTTGTTCATGGCTACATTTTGGTGAAGAACAAGAGAAGACAACTTCATCTCTTTTGCTTCATTTTTCAGCCATGTATGATGAAGATAATGAAGAAGATAAAACTTCTTCTTCTTATTATTTGCTGCGTTTTTCTCTGATTTTCAGCCATGGTGGCTTGAGGAGAGAGATAGATGAAGACAACTCATTTCTTGGTTAATCATGAAGACAATTCTTTTTTTTCATCTTTTTCTTTCTCCAACGTGTGGAGAGAAGAAAAGGTGACAAGCCTTGTCATCTTTTTCCCTCTTTTCTTATTCTTGTCTCCTTTTGAAATAAAAGAGAAGACAACCTTCCTTGAATTAAGTTTGTGTTGTTTTGTCTCTTTGTTAGAAAAGAAAAAATGACAACTTTGTCATCTTTTGTTTCTTTTATTGTAGTATTTTTCTACTAATGTATTTAAATATTCAACCTAATCACAATTAGTTGAAATTATGAAAACAACATTTTCATATTTTCATATTAGCCCCAACACTTAATAATAATTGCATATTGACCCCAATAACTTTTAAAAGGTCAATTACACAATTGTTAACTCGTTAACAATTACACAATTGTTAAATCCTTAACAATATGAGAGAAACAAAATATAAGTGTTAACACTTTAACAATTCAAGAGAAACTAAACACAATTATTAACACTTTAATAATTCAAGAGAAACTAAATGAATTGTTAACACTTTAACAATTCAAGAGAAACTAAACGAATTATTAACAATTTGATAATTCAAGAGAAACTAAACGAATTGTTAACACTTTAACAATTCAAGAGAAAATAAACGCAATTGTTAACACTTTAACAATTCAAGAGAAAATAAACGCAATTGTTAACACTTTAACAATTTAAGAAAAACTAAATCAATCTCAATAGGAAAAACATTCACCATGCTCTATTGTGTGTGACTTTCTAGATTCACTACTATATAGCACTGAAGAAACGTTGAACACTTTCAATGTTAATCGAGCTATTCGATTTGTTTAGAGAATGTCTCCCGTCATTCTCAAAACACCATCAGAGTTTTTGAGTGACGTTCTAGCTACCAACGTATCAAAACAGTTTATAAAGCAATGAAGTCTTATTCAAGTGAATCTATTTATGGTCGCCGATTATTGTGCAATCCAATCCTTCCATTAATTGTCCCGTCGAGCAAGACCCATGATTCGATTAAGTTCATAAACTCGATACTATGCATAGATCTAATTGGTGTAATGAGAGATGACACATGGAAAACCCTTTCTCCATCATTCATACATTGGCCAAGGATTTCCTCATTAAACAACCAATCTTATATCGCATAGGACGTCGCCTCACACCGGAGGTTAATGGATCCTCTCTTGATCACTACTTGTCAATCACTATACCAGACAAATGAAATTGCGAGAGGACGTATCTTATCTCGTTTGTCGAAATAATCATTGTCCAAACGCTAGAATCAACCCCCAATACCTATGATATCCGTAATGTCTCAAGTCTAAGGATTACATACACAATCGCAACCATTAACAAATTATTAATCCAAAGTCATGTAATTTGTTATTCACGTCACATTCAATGATCTATTCAACTAATAGTCATCCACATGTTTGTTAGTCGCATCGCTATGCTGTTATGACACGTGGCTCACCATCCTTTATCATTAACATCTCTATGTTAATCAAAGGTAACAACACATGTGATAGTCCGTAATTGATTATTAAAGTCCCGATGAAATAATCTAAGGACTATGAACACTTTAAGTATTTATCATATTAAGGAAATACGCCAACATATTCTAAACGCTTTTAGAATACATTCCTCTAATGAAAATACTAGGGACTCATTCATACACGTAAAGAAAGAGAATATGAATGTCCTAATTATGTCAATATGTAAATGAACATATAAACACTAATGCCATAAGTAAATGTCAAAATGCCCCAATATATGTCATCCAAATATGTAGCATTAGGGCATATCTCTAACAATAAGTCCAACTCACTCGTTAATAACTTTAATTTTGAAGTGCAGCCCCCGCTGACCCTATATAGATCCGCCCATGAACGGGGATGCGAACACAATAAAGGTCTATAGTGAGTAATGATTATGGTGTAGTCAATGTGCTACCATTGAACGCCATACTTGGGATGGGCGATAAAATGTTGAAGAAGGTGGGTGCGAGAAACAGATGCTATGCGGTTTAGTGTTGAATTTGAGAAACAGATTGACGGGTAGTCAAAAGAGTAAAATGATTACCAAAATTTATGGGCAAAATTTTACATTTCCAAAACAATAAGGGTGCAAACTGAAAAAATAAAAAAATAAAAAAAAAATCATCGTACTCAACAAAGTAAAACATCATACCACACCGCACAACATCATTTCACTTAGGTTGCAAATGGTACACTGAAATAAATTTGGACAGAAATGAATAAATTAATAAATAGAATGAATTTAGGAATGAGAATAACATGCTTCGTATACTCAAAAAATGAAAATAGGAATAGATATATTGATTCCAAACCAATGTTTGGTAATCAGGACACAAGAATAAAGGGAAGAACTTGTATAATATGATATAATTACTCTTTTATTATTATAGTATTAAAAATAAAAATAAATATAAATATAATCATAAACAACATAAACATAATAAAAATAATAATAATAATAATAATAATAATAAAAATAATAATAATAATAATAAAAATAATAATAATAATAAATAAAAATTATTATTATTATTATTATTATTATTATTATTTTGTTTTTATTTTTATTTTTATAATTATTATTTTAACTTTCGTATTATTTTTTATTTTTATTTTTACTATTTTTATTTGTATGTAATAAGCAAGTGAAATTATGTAATATTAAAGGTAAATATTACTCCGCCCCTTATGAAATTCATATATATCAGCCTGCCACATGTATTAACAAAACTATCAAAAATTCCTTTATGATTTTTAAAAAATGACACACCACCCCCCTCCGTCTACTGTCTGCCTATTTTTTCGTCCAAAGTGTATCACACGCGCTTGTTCTGCAACTGAGATTGGAATTTGCTTTTATGAGTTAAATTATTGACTAAAATACCCTTAGACCTATCATTGTCCAAAAAAAATTAACAAAAAAGCAAAAAAACTATCTTCCTACCTACCACCCCTTCCCCCACCCCAGTCAGCCCCTATACAGTACACACACACACACACACAACAAACACAGCACGCACGCACGCCTACACACACACAACATGCACACATATGAGGGGGAGGGGGAGGGGGAGGGGTGGAGGGACGACGGGGTTGGGTGTAGGGGATAACGGGGCTAAAAAGACAAAAAATCCCAACTTCAAAACATTCGCCTAAAACCAAATGCCAAAGATGCAAACACCATAATCATCACCTCACTGCCCAACCCACTGCATGCCATCCTATACAAATTCACAACCAACTTAGTCCACCTCATCCTTTGTAAACCACATCTGAACACACCCAAATGCTTATCCTTCTTCAATTTCATCATAAAAAATTAATCTTTACTTTCATTCAAGTTATATCTTTGATACCTATTTGACCTTTATCTGCAGTACACCTGAAGCAAGAAAACTGAAAGATGCTGAAAATCGTTTATGTACAATCTTGGCTAGTGAAAATCGGAGTTCCAGTTTTTTTTATATAGCTTCTTTCAGTGAAAATCAAAGTCTTAAAAAATTGTTGCTAACATGGGGTGCGAGATGGGGGATGGGGGGGCTAAAGTAGGGTGGGGGGCTGAGGGTGCTGACGTGGGGTAAGGTGGGCTGGGGGAAGCTGATGGGGGGTGGGGAGTTGGGTGGCTGCCGATGTGGGTAGGGGATAGGGGGTGCGAGGTTGGGTGGGGTGACGTGAGGATGAGGAAGATGATAATTTTTTTTTGGTGAAAAGAATGGGAGGAGAGAGAAAAAAAATGTATAATATAAGGGTAAAATATTATTTTACTAAATTTTTTAACGGCGTTAGTTTAAAAGAGACGGAGAGGGGTGGTGTGTCATTTTTTTAAAATTATAAGGGAGTTTTTGATATATAGTTTTGCTAATACAGAGGGACGGGCTGATATATATAAGTTTCACAGAGAGACAAAATAATATTTACCCTATTTTTTCTAATAACATCTTCGTAACCAAATTATTTATTCCAAAAATAATAATAAAAAAAAGTAAAATAGTACTCATACCAATATTGATTATGCAAGGACCATTTCTTTTTTTTTTTTTTTTTTACGAAAAATTATAGACACTTAAGCCTCTCGAGACTAGGATTAGTCTTCTATAGCTCCCTTTTGTGTTTGCCCTTTATTAATTAGACATTATCTACTCTACATATATAGTTGTTCTAATATATTTTTTTCAATGTCTTCAAATAACATATAAATTAGAAATTAGTACAAAGAAACAACGAAGACTAATTAATGTGACTTTCGTTTTCTTCTTCTTGATCATAACAATGACAATTATTTAGGCTCCGTTTATTTGCTGTAAAATATTTTTCTATAAAATGTTTTTTTAATTTTTTAATGTTTGGTAATATCGAAAAATTGATCAACTGGAAAATATTTTCCAGTCATCAATAGCTGTTACTTTTACTTAATTTTTTTGCATTTGGTAATATCGAAAAATTAGCTAACTGGAAAATATTTTATGGTCAACAATTACGACTAGTACAAAATTTAGAAAAATATTTTCATATCCTTTGAAAGAAGAAAATATTTTACAGAACTCACTGTATATCCAAACACCAAAAACTATTTTTTAATATTTTATCTTTTAAAAAAATATTTTTCGCCAACAAATTATTTTACGACAAATAAACAGAGCCTTAGCCATTCAAGGTGTGACTTTCTTTGGCATTACCTTATCATTATATTTGCAATTAATGATCCAACCTTAACTGTTAGTATGCTATCACATCAAATCTAATTATTAGTCCAAAATATTTAAATGCATAATGATAATAATAAAAAACTCAAGTTATTATAAATTGAATAAAACCAAACTCTCCTATTAGTTTAAAAGAATAAACAAATTATAAAAAAAGAAAACGTTAGTTTACTGACCGAAGAAACTGTTCTTTTACATTTAGTTCTTGAATTTGTGGAAGGCAAATTGATTGTGGCCTGATGTATCTTCATGCTCATGTATGACCTCCGAACTTAAAACAATTTTTTTTTTAACATTAAATACCTAACTTTGTCTCAAACCTTTCATTGGGAAAATTCTGGAAAACGCCCAGCACTTTTGGACGTTTTCCAACGGCCCAATAAGGGGCTTACACGTGACTGTGTCATAATTATGTTTGTATGAGAGAAAATTTTACAAAAAGTCTAGGCGTTGAACATTTCAAATTAAAGCCGTGAGCCCCACCCTGGCACGTGAACCACGCGAGGGAGAGGATGACACTAGAGGCTGTCGCCGAGCATCCGTGGGTCACAGGAGAAGAAGGGCCGATCCCTCAATATCTGTGTTGGTGCAAGCGCAATAGAATGCATAGTGAAATATCTGATGGGAGTACAGATACTCTGACTTGATATACTAACAAAGCTGTCTTACAAGTTACTGAAACAATAATAAGTTATAAGAGGAAGGAGATTAGAACTATAGATAAAAAATGTGGAATTTTGTAAGATTTTTATTTTATAAGACATAGTTTGCGCGTTTATTTGGTTGGAACTTGTAAAAGGAAACTTTTAAGATGACAATCATTTGATAGTGTCACATCATTATGTGATAATAACATGTGCCGTTACAGTCGATCCAATTCTTTTTATTTTTTTTTATAACGGTTGTTGTGATGGTAACATGTGCCATCATGGGATAGGGCTTTCCAACGACCATGACGCTGCTATTAGAGGAGTATGAGGCACACGCACCATAAGACACACAACCAGATCATTCAAGGTTTTGAAGCCATTTCATGCAGCATTTTGATGACAAAAGCAAAGTTACTAATAAGCACACAACAAAACAAGAACTTAAGGAAATAAGCATTACTTCTGTAGATAGACCAATGTTCCATCCATAAACTGGACAAGGAACTCACACACAGACACACACATACATTCAAGCAACATCAAATTCAGTCTGAGGAGAATAGTAGACTACATCATCAATCTACTCTCTCCTCGATTTATTTTTGAACAGAAAAACAGGAACTAGTACCAGATACAGAAGTCGACATGGATGCCAAAAGATTCAGTCTCCCATCCATTGATGGACGAACAAACCGCTGCTCCTGAGACTCGTGAAAATGCTCATGCAGTCTCCACATAGTTCACCTTTGCAGTCTGCAGGTTGGTCCGTGCAGCGAAGAAAGAGTTCATCAACACGGCATATTGCTCCAGATTCGAATAATTCTCTGAGAATATTCAGCTCTGCTGCTCTGGCGTTCAGCCTGAGGACCACAAAATCTCCATCTTCAACTGTCTCATTGAACCAGCTGACAAAATCGAAATCTCCTTCATCCGGAGGCGCACTTATATACTCGTCAGAATTGAAATCTGCGGCAGGGGTATATCCAGCAAGGCCTGGATAGTAAACGAAGGTGGTACCTGGATTAGTCACATGAGAAGAGAGGACAGAAGTGTTGTGATCCACCATAAACACGTTGAAAGCTTGAGGCTGGATGGGATAATAAAGCTTGATCAATTTCGGCATATTTAGATTAGCAAAATCCCCAACACCAACATTGATATAGATCAATCTGTCCCTTGATGATATATTCATATAATTAGGCAAATATGAAAGTTCTCTTCCGAGCTGTCCTGACTTTCCGTTTATCAAAGGCTCAATGTACTTCATATATGGCTTGTTGTTTGCAATGGATGGGCAATCATCTGGTAGCTGAAAATACTCGAAGGGAGCAACATTTCCAAATGTTTTCCGAAATATCACCAGACTAAAGGACCCAACGCCACATACATGCACAACATCTGAACTCCTCAAGAACGAAGAAACCAGTGTGGCAGACCTAATCAAACTGCCTGAGTAGAAGTTATGGGAACCAACAAGCATAGCACCAACTCCTCCAGGGCGCAAAACACGCTCAATCTCAAGGACTAGAAGAGCTGGAACAGAGACCCTATCAAGAGCTCTAGAGAACACAAAATCGAAAGAATTATCCTCAAATCCGAGCTCATACACAAATCTCCTCCGTAAAAGGGAGAAAAATGGGTGCCTATCGACACCAAGGGCATCCAAAACCCCTAATTCTCGCAATGCCAGTATAGCGGAGGCTGATCCCTCTCCAACACACAATGCTTTTGCATTAGTTTCCAACAAACCCTTTGTTATCAGCTCTTTAAGCACACTCTTGCTCAAATTTTTGCTCTCTTCACACGGCATCGCAGACCCTCCTTCAAGAAGAGGTAACATGAAACCAGACACTGGTTTGACTGAGCCAGTGAAGTTCATGTATGTGTTCAAGCCAAAATTCATTGGGCATTCATCAAAATTCGACTCCAATGGCTCGACAGTTCGCGCCTCGTGGGCCATGTGAGTAATCGAAACAACGTGTATAGCCGATGCAAACAAGAATCCTTTGAGGAGCAAACGCGTCATCAATGACCCACGAATCATTTGCCATTTCAAGGTCTCGAGATCCATTTTTCTCAACTAAATTTCTCTTTGTACCACCAAAATATTAAGACCCTTTTCAGTATCAGATCTAATAACAACAACAGCAATTGATTTTAAGCTAATATTAAATCTGTTTTTCTCAAAGATCAAGACCCTTTTCAATATCAGATCAAATAACAATAACAGCAATCAGTGGCGGACCCAGGCTACGGGGGTCAGTGCATGCACTACAGTGATACAGTGAAATTATCAAAGGACGTTCATAGTTCGATATAAAAGGGTATTATAATTAATTGGAAACTACTAACTCTCAAAATATAAGTTATTCTAGTTGGTCAAGCATTTGAATATTGAAATAAACAATGCGGGTTCGATTCTCTATAGGTGCACTCCTTCCCTTTTTTCTTTTATCAAATTGGCAAAAAAATAGTCCAGTGTATGCACTTTGCAACAAATTGGCAAAAAGATACTCCAGTGTATGCACTTTGCAAGAATCGAACCTGAGACATGAAGCCTCAATTAATTTTAAAAGTGTTTTCTTAACCACTAAACTACATCAGTTTTTATTGAGGTGTAGCCTATGCATACATTGTTGTCTATGTAGGTCCGCCCCTGACAGCAATCAATTTCAAGCTAAAGATTTGATTTTTTTTTTCCAATTCAAATGGAAAAAAAAATCAGAAAAACACACTGCAAATTTTAAGCCAACAAAGTAAAAGAACAAGTAACTTAACGAGTACAAAACCTTGAAGAAGTGTGATTTCCACCCACGAGTAATACCATACACATTTGCAAACCAAACAAGACCCTTCTTGGAACCATTCTTGGCTTTGTTTCAAACCACTTGTGATGATGATCCATGTTCTTCTTCTTCATTAGAAAAAAACCTCAATGCCTGTTAACCAAACAAGACCCTTGTTATTTCACATTGTTGTAGAGACAATAAGGAAGAGGTTTTACATATCTGTGTGTGGATAAGGAACAGTGTGTGTGTGTGTGTGTGGATCTGAGTAGAGTGAAAGACTATGAAAGTAGAGGTGTGAAGTGGTTTGAGTTGGAGGAAAGTGATAAAAAGAAGCTCAAAATGTACGAAGTTTTCTGTAATATTGTCGGTGTTCCCTTAGTTTGCATGGACTGGACTCTGTTTGGACAGAAGTTTGAAGTATGTGAAAAATATTGCCACACGTATATTCGTCTCTCACGACCCACACGGTTATCATTAAAATATGTATTATTAGATCTATTCAAAGAGATTCACTACACAAAATTCTTATTATTTACAAGATTTAGGAGAGTGTTTGATCCAATTTGGGGTTTGATGGGAACAAGGTTACCTTTACATTTTTTTACAAAAGATTATTTGTAAGACTTAAACTCGTGATCTCAAGTCATGTTATGACAGTCTTATCATTTGTCAAAGTTATACTTTAAATATAATCGCAAATCTAAATATTTTGAATTAAAAAGATTATTGAATGTACTTGTTATGGAAATATCCTTCAAATTTACAAATGATACTTAGGCTCGTTTATTTGTCATAAAATAACTTATTTGTGAAAAATATTTTTTTAGAAAATAAAAAATATTTTAAAATACCGATCATTTGCCGTAAAATAACTTATTAAGATAAAATATTTTTTTAAAAAATAAAATATTAAAAAATATTTTTTGGTGTTTGGATGTACAGTGAGTTCCGTAAAATGTTTTCTTTTCTCAAAGGACATGAAAACATTTTTCAGAATTTTGCACTAGCCGCAATTGTTGACCATAAAATATTTTACAGTTGACCAATTTTCCGGTGTTACCAAACATCGTAAAATTAAGCAAAAGCAGCCGCAATTATTGACTGGAAAATATTTTTCAGTTAACTAATTTTTTGGTGTTACCAAACATTATAAAATCTAAAAAATATTTTTTGAAAAAATATTTTACGACAAACAAACGGAGCCTTATTATGATTCGGTTACCAAACTGTAAAAAAACCTATTGATATGTCTGTTTTTTAAGGACAATATATATAATATAAAAAAAAAAAGTGAAGTGCACAGGATTTTTTAGTATTTTTTTAAAGTTGCATAATATTTCCTGTGATTTTAAAAGTGTACGGTATTTATATAGTTTCTGAAACTAAGCACAATAGTCTCCTGTAATTTTAAAAGTACACAGTACCTTCCTATAGTTTCTGAAACTAAGCATAATAGTTCCCTGTAATTTTAAAAGTACATAGTATCCCCTTATAGTTTCTGAAACTAAGTACAATAATTCTCTTTGTCAAAAAATGCATTATTTTAACAAAAAATGTGATGCATGTGCGTCAAATGCGATTATTCAATTTTTTTTACTTAAATTATTAATTATTTAGACAAAAATATTCTTATATAACACATATTTTTTCTTTAGGATTGAAAAAAATGAGTATTTTTGTCCAAACAATTAATAATTTAAGTAATAAAAAGCTCATTTGACACGCGTGCATCGTACTTTCTGTTAAAATAGATGAATTTTTTTACGGAAGGACTGTTGTACTTAGTTTTAGAAACTACAGGGGAGTACCGTACACTTTTAAAATTACAAAAGGTTATTGTGCTTAATTTTAAAAACTACATAAGAATACCGTACACTTTTAAAATTATAAGAAAATATTATATAACTTTACAAAAATACAGGGATACTATAACCTTCACCAAAAAAAAAAATTCTCCAAAACTTCTGCTATTTTGGAACTATTGGAAAAAATGACGTAAGCGTGCGTGGTGTCATGTACCATATGATTCGGTTGCAAGACCATATGAAACCCTATGATATGTCTATTTTTTAGGACAAAAAATTGGCATTAAATAATTTAAGCATTATTGACACAATAATGGGAAAATCTTTAATATTCATGATTAAAGTCCACTATAGAGTTTAGACTTCAGGAGTAATTATATTTAGCTATTTTGTTCACAACTCTAAGCGTTAAAATTTTAGACAAGTGTTCTATAATCCAAGTTTAATACGAACATGTCTTATCAAATTATTATCGGAAAAAAAAAAAAAGAATCTTATCAATTCAAGTCTAATAAGTCCGAGCCTACTGAAACTCATGCTCAACTCATATTAAAATTACAGTTCACCGTCCTTCAAAATTCATCTAACTTAATCTCGTTTAATTTTATGGATACAATTTTGTTTGAACATTCAATGTTTAAAACTTACGTAAATGGATCTCATATATATGTAATACTCATTTCTTTCTCTCTAAATCGAACACTTAGGTAGCGATTAGTACACTAGAATGAATTTGTGCAGGAATGGAATGAACTTGAGAATGAGAATGACATGTTTGATATGCTCTAAAAATTAAGAATAGTAATGTGAATGACTTGTATAATATGATAGGATTGTCCTTTTATTATTATAATAATAAAAATAAGAATAAATATAAACATAATCGTAAAAAATATAAACATAAATAATAATAATAACAACAACAACAACAACAATAAGTAATAATAATAATAACAAAATAAAAATAAATAATAATAATAATAATAATAATAATAATAACAAAAATAAATAATAATAATAAAAATTATTATTATTATTATTATTATTATTATTATTTTTTATTTTTTTTATTATTATTATTATCATTATTATTAATAGCAAAATTAAAATAATACTAACAATAATAATAACAACAAAAATTATTATTATTATTATTATTATCATCATCATCATTATTATTGTATTGGTATTATCATTATTAATTTTTTTATTTTTTTTATTTTTATCATTATTATTTTACTTTATTATTATTATTTTTTATTCTTGTTTTTATTATTATTTTATAAATTTTTATTATTATTATCATTTTTATTTTTATTATTTTTATTATTTAATCACTATTAATATTTTTTACTTTTTATTATTATTTTATTATTTTGTTTTTGTTTTTGTTTTTTTTTTTTTTTCATTATTATTTTCATAAAAATAATAATTTTTATTATTATGAAAATAATAATAATTATTATTTTTATAATAATAATTATTATATTATTATTATTGTGATTATTATTATTGTAAAATAAATTATTTATAAAAGTTATATTATATGAGGGTATGGTAGTCAAGTTTATTCTCAAATATATTGGAATGAACTATTTCCAAGTTTATTCCCTCATACAAAATATAGGAATTAAAATAGAATTAAAAATATCATTTCATTCTCAACTTATTTTCATATATCAATCACTGCCTTAAATGTTCGGATGCAAACTTTTTTCTTAATCTTAACCTAGCTTGGAAATGACAAGTTATCTTATCTAACAACCTATGGAGAGAAAGAAAAAGTTATCTTACAAGAGACAAAGTAATTGGCTGCATAATTTTATGGAACACTCATTGATAATGCTATTCTTACCAGAGTTTCTAAATTATGAGTCTCTAAAAATTATTTTACAGACTTTTAACAAAATAGTGACCCTACCTAAAAGTTTAGTTACTTTTTGGGTCTTTAAAAATTTTTCAACCACATTAGTGTTTGGGTCTCTATTTTAGAGACTCTATTAATTTTTCAACATAATCTAATTTTGTACTACTTTTTAGTGAATTTTAGTACTTGATTTTTTTATATACTTATAAATTCATAATTTTTTTTACGAACATTTCAACCTAAAAATTAATTAATTCTGACAACGATTATATTTTGCCAAATATTATATCGTTAACTATACTCGATTACAATAACGCTAATTTTCAAAAAACCAGAATAGCAGCCAAAATTATCAAAAATATAAATTTAAATAATATGAAGAAGAAAATTCAACAAACTCAAAAAAAAAAAATTGAATAACATTACAAAAAATATAAATAATATAAAGATAAAATATTGAAAAAAATAAACTTAAATGAATAAAATTTTAGAAAAACTTACTTTAAAAAATAAAAGTAATAAAATAAATAACATAATTTTTTTTATAAAAAAAAAACAACAAAAAAATCAGTTAAAAAAATATATAAATATGTATATTTATATAAATCAAACCCTACCCCCCTCCCCATTCATTTCTCCTCTCCTTTCTCATTGCCGCCGCCTTCACCCCATCGCCACCCACTGTCACGCCATCCCCACCGTCACACCATCAAAACCACCGCCACCATTGCCACCAACACACTATCGCCACCATCACCACCCCCCACTCCCTTTCTTCAGTCAGACCTTCGCCACTATCGCCACTCCTTCCCCTACCCACGGCATCACCACTCCCACATGACCCACGCACCCCCCATGACAAAAAACCAAGCATACCTTTTTCCTCTGTTTTGGAGTTGTGATCGTTCTGTTTCTGTTTTTTTTTTTTTTTTTGCTTTGAACTTGAAACAACAATCAGAATATGTATATGTATATATACATACGTTGAAGGTGAACGTTGCAATGTTCACCTTCAACGGCTATAAAATTTGTAGCTTTGGATTTTCTTTTTCTTTTTTTTGAAAAGGTCTCTCATCTGACAGACATTTGGAGACTCGCTACAGTGAGTCTCCAAATTTGTTACTTTTTTTTGCAGACTTATCAACTTTTATTATTTTAGTCTCTAAAAATAAAAATAAAAATTCTTTTTGAGTCTTTAAATTCATTGCTGTGGTTAAATTTTTATACATTAGAATTTTTTAAAAATATTATTATTTCATTTTACATCATCCGGTAAGAATGTCTTAAGTGCCAAGTTATAGTACAATGATTAATAATGCGTGTACATATATGCCAATTTATAGTACAATGATTAATAGTTACAACAGCTATACATGTGGGCCGAATGATAAGATGTACTCAAAGTTTAAATTTTTTATTTTTTTCTGTCAAAATAAAAGTTTAAAATTTAAAATACAACTAGTGTTATCATTTCTTATAGATGGTGGGTCTTGCATAGAAAGGTTTCACATGCATGCCATGCGTAGTTGTTAACTTGAACAAATCTTACGCACAAGGCAGTGTTTGGCATGTGAAACTGGATTTTTGCAAGTATGAAATAGGAATATAAATAAGGTGAAATAATCCCAAAATAAAGGAATAAAAATTACTAGTCTCAAACTTTTTTTTTTTTGGTCAAATGAAGTCTCAAACTTCATTCTCATAATTTTGTAACCAATGATAAAGCAATGTAATTGAATGAAGGTAAATTAATCAAGTATATAACTAATTTGTAGTTAGCTTATAATTATACTAGCTTGTAACCCGTGCGATGTGGCCACTAAATAACATATTATATAGTGACTGATTAGATTTTTGTTGAAAAAGAAAGTTAAAAATGAACCAATAATTTCTAGCATTATTAGTATAAAAAGGTTATAATGTACGTTCTAATGACCAATTTTAGTTTGAAGATGTGGATAATGTTACTCCTATCAATAAATACTAATGTTATACCCGTGCATTGTTAATACTCTAAATGTATGTAATATGATATCAATTCATTTAACTTTCTAACCACACTATTGAAATATTATAATATTTATTCACTCTAAATACTATGTCATTAGCAAAAATAAAATAAGCACCAATTTTCTTAAAAATGTGATAGCTAAAACCGTACTAAACACATTAGAACTTCTGGTACCAGTTAATTTCACATAAACACTACCCTACATATAGCTAAGGCTACATCAAACTAAAATCATACTTAATGAAATATTTAATAAAATAGAAATAACTTTTCCAAATAATATTTCAGAGTATAAAAAAAAGCTACTAGTAATAAGGGTTCGAAAGAAGAGACAAATATACTTATGAGAAGAGTACAGAAAACATCATATATAAAGGACCACTACTAAATTTACCATGTTTCAAACCTTTATGAATTGATATATTAAACCAGCTCCATCTGCAATTAGACCAAATTTAAATGAAGCAAAACGTTGAATCACTTCCATTTGTTGCACACCAAGTGGTCCAATTTTGTTACTACTAATGAAAGCAATGAGATCTTTCATGCTATTGAAAACTTCAGCTATTTGTCAAATAAAAAGGTGCAATTAAAAAATTGAGATTGTGGTTTTCAAATAAGAGTGGTGCAATTAAAATTAGATTAATTTTAGATCTTTAATAACATGGTTAAGCTCTTTACATGGTATTATATAATCTTTGACATGGAAGCCAGATATTTCATTAAAAAGGATAAAGAACAATTTTATTTTTAGGTTTTTAGAGCATCTCCAACAGCTTCGTTAGCCAAAATAAAGATCTAAAATTAATCTAATTTTTATTTTCTAACAGACTCCCAAAAATGTATTACTATTTCACACCTATCACATGGGAAACAGAAAAGAGAATTCCGATCACCCTAGAATCAAGGTTTGACAAGAGAAATAAAAAAAAAGGTGATCACCCCAAGAAATGAAAAACTATATATCCCATGCACCTGTTATTGGAAACATAATCAAAATGATTTTTGAGGCTTACTAATTGATGATTCAAGGTGTTTTCATGCTGTTGGGGCGCATTGTTTCTCACGTAATTTATAGCTTTAAGACGAGTTTTCTGTTAATAATAGAAAAAAGAATATGGAGTCGTCAAGCAAAGCTATTAGGCTCTCCACTTCAGAGACTATACGAGACCTAGTGCTCCTAGATTAATAGCATTAAAATTTTAACTTAAACAATTTTCAGAAGCTTGGACTCATCCTTTACAAGATTGTTGTTCTACTGAGTTTATCTATGTTTGTTGAAGAATACAATGGAGTAAATGAGTGTTTTTATTTTTTTATAGGAAGGGTGTTTATTTGTTTATACGTGGCATGATGGTTATTCTTGAAAGGGTGCTTATCTACAAAACAAAGGTGGAATTTTGTTTTTGCTTATTTATGTTTGCTAATTTGATTTTTACTATGCGAGTAGAATATTCTAGATTAGTCAAGTTTTTAATTGAAAAATAAAGCAGTTTTATGAGGAAGGCTTTGTCATTTAAAAAGCGAAGGTGGAATTTTTTTTTTCTTATTTATATTTTTTTTGAATTTACTTTTTACTATATGAATCGAATATATATATATATATATATATATATATATATATATATATATATATATATAGAAGTAAGATTCCTTTATTCATAGGAAAGGTGTTTATTTATTTATACGTGGCATGATGGTTTTTCCAGGACATATTTGTTTTATCAAATAAATTCAAGATTGTAAACATTTATATTTTTTTTGTAGGAGTGGTGTTTATTTCCTTACACGTGACATGATGGTTGTTCTCAATAGAGCTCTGAAAGGATGCTTATTTAAAAATGAAGGTGGAATTATTTTTTTATTTTTTAATGATTTTTAAATTGATTTTTAATATATATATATATTTGAATATTAAAAATAAATTTTATTAATAAGCACCATGCAACCCAAAAGAAAAACTAATTACATAAAAGGTTAATATATTCTTGAACACTATTTATAAAAAAAACTACAATTCTTTAAAGTCCAAGACATAACATCATCAAACCATTTGTTTATGACATTTGTATATATATATATATATTTTGGGTGCGCCAGGCCAAGGCAATGGTGCAATGCCCAGGCGATGCTCGAGGACCCAGTAGCAAGCTACTGTAATGGGCCCTCCCCCTAAAAAATTAATTTAATATTATGTGAATCGATAACTCACGTATCAAATATTAAACTAATAAGAACATATACTACGTTTGCATTTCAGTTCCTTCAAAAGCTCTTCTATTTCATTCCTTTAAAATAGTCCAAATGATTGCATAAGGAATCGTTCTTAAAGTTTTCTTCCTTTCTTTAGAATCCTTTATCCCACTTCATGCCTTAATTTCCTCCTCGAAAGATTTTGTAGCAACCCACTAAATACCAATCATGTTAGGCTATCCTCAATGGGGGCTCTAAAATATAAAGCTTTTCATTTTTAAGCATTTTTATACTTTTTTAGAGCCCCATACCCTAAAAAGTAACACTATTTGCTGAACTTTTTGGAGCCCGGAGCACTATTTGGGCATCTTTTAACCCAAAAGTGGTGAACCTCACGTACTTTTTTCATGAATAGTGTTACTTTTTAGGGTATGGAGCTCTAAAAAAATATAAAAATGTCCAAAAATAAAAAACTTTACATTTTAGAGCCCCCATTGAGCTCGCCCTTATAAGCCAATTCCCATAGACTTCTAACCCATGACTCCAATTAGTTTTTACAAAGATAGCATCTATTAGTAATAAAATACTCCCTTTCTTTGAAGGTTATCAATTATTAAAAACTCTTCCCCAAGTCATTTCCCATGCAAAGAACGTCATTATATGGACATTTAGACTTCCAAACTTCTTTCTATGGGAATTGATCACCAGAATCTTTTGTTTCTCTAGTTTGAAGAGCTTTGTAATAAGATTTCACAGAAAAAATTCTATTTTTTGTCAAATTCTACTTGACTGTGTCTGCTCTATATCCTCATATATGTTCCTCTAGTATAAAACAGCCAAAAAGTTAGTGATCTCCTCCAATGCTTTTCTAAAAAAATGAACATTCCAGACAATGTTGTCATCTCTCCTTTGGATACACGAACTCAACAGATGCCTTTTTATCTCTTGCCAAGGTAAAAATGTTTAGAAAAAGGTCTTTCAATGTGGGAATAGAATTCCACTTATTAGACCACAGAAAAATTTTGTTGCCGCTACCAGCCTCGAAGGAAATATGGTTCATAAATGAATCCCACTCTTTAGATATAATTTTATTTTGGGTGAATAGCTTCAGATTCTTTTGTGATCAGACGTAAGTGTACATAACTTCCTGTGGTTTCAAAACTTCCTTCAGACCCCCCTATAGTCCGACCCTTGGGACACACCACTCCCTCCATCAAATTTTTCATCACTTTTGACGGCATATGTAGTACACTAGCTTAAAATGTGATTTTTATTAATTTTTAATGTATTTGATAATAAAATAATAATAATAATTAAAAAATAAAAATAAATAAATAAATAAAAATGAAAACAGTCTCACCACCACCATCATCTCCGCCACCATCTCCACATCCGGTCACCACTATCGCCACCAACACACCACCACCACACACACGTACATATCAGAATTGATTTTCCAAAAAAAATAGTTGGGTTTCGATGAAGCCGTCAAATGGTGGTGATGCTAAGGTGGTTAGTCCAGTTATGGGTGCTGCTACATGGCGGGATCCATACATATATGTATATATTGTTAAGCCTATCTATGTCTACTCCACAAATTCAGCAGCAACATATGTTTCGAAACCCAACTATTTGAATAGTCTAATAATAGTTTGTGAACAATAGTTTTTTTGTCACGAACGATGAACAATCGTTTTCAAAACCCAAACATACTCATATGTTTCCACGAACGATCATCAATTGAAGAAATGAGTGAATCAAGCGAGCAGCTGCAGCACAAAAACAGTGAATAGTCTTCATTGTATTAAATCTCAAAATGTGGTGTTGGGGTTTATGGTGGTGGGTAAGGGTGGCTGGGGTGGGGTTTAGTGGTGGTGGGGGCGGGGTGGGGTGGAGGAGGGTGGAGGAAGGGAAGAAGAAGAAGAAGAAGGTGGTAGGTTTTTTATTTTATTTTTGTGAAAATGGTATTTTGATCAATAAATATATTTATTTTATTGAGAAAATTATTAAAAATAATCAAAGTTGCAATTTACGCAAGGGTACTGCATATGACGTTAAAAGTGACGGAAAATTTAATGGAGGGAGACAGTGTGTAACAAGAATCGGACCACAGAAGATTCTGAAAGAAGTTTTGAAACTATAGGAGAGTCGTGTGTACTTACGTCTAACTACAAAGGGGTCTGGAACTATTCACCGGAAACTTTCTAATTTAAAAAATAAAGATGAAATTTTCTTTTCGCTTATTTATAATTTATAATTTAATTTTTACTATATGAATCAAATATTTAATTTTTTGAATACAAGTAAGATTCCTTTTTTTTTTGGTAGGAATGACACTTATTTCCTTACACGTGGTATGGTGGTTTTTCCTCAAGAAATTTGTTCTATTAGATAAAATAAAGATATTAAATACTTTCTTTTTTTTTGCAAGAGTTATTTGTTTACAACTGGCATAATGGTTGTTCTCGAAAGGGTGTTTATTTAAAAAACGATGGAAAAATTTTCTTATTGCTTATTTATGATTTGTTAAATTAATTTTTACTATATAAATTGAATATTCTAAATTAGTCAAAAATGTTAATTAAGAACGAAACAATTTCATGAAGGAGGCTTTGTTATTTAAAACTGAAGGTGAAAATTTTCTTTCGCTTATTTATGAAATTTT
Organism: Ehretia macrophylla; assembly: GCA_037974665.1. Classification (NCBI taxonomy): domain Eukaryota; kingdom Viridiplantae; phylum Streptophyta; class Magnoliopsida; order Boraginales; family Ehretiaceae; genus Ehretia; species Ehretia macrophylla. Next base: position 76,869,279 of record CM075780.1, on the reverse strand, counting down.
AATTTAATTTTTATTATATGAATCAAATATATAATGTTTCGGATAAAAGTAAGATTCATTTTTCTTTTGTAGGAAGGGTGCTTACAGGCTTACACCTCGCATGATAATTTTTCCAGGATAAATTTCTTCTATTAGATAAATTCAAGATAATAAATACTGAACTATTTTTTTGGGGTAGGAGGGATGCTTATTTACTTACACATGACATGATTATTGTTCTCGACAGGATGTTTATTTAAAAAATGATGGTATATTTTTTTTTTCACTTATTTATGATTTCTAATTTAATTTTTAGAATATAAATTGAATACTATAAATTAATCAAACTTTAAATTGAACGTCATTTCTTCCCCCAATTACTTTCCTACCCTTTTCATTCCAACACCCGAGATGTCTCTTTCACTCCACTCCACTCCACTTCACTCCAAAATCGAAGTACTTAAGTTTAGCTTAATTTGGTAAGGCAGCATTGGCTACAAGAAGCCGAAAGTGGAAAATAGGACCTTCCTCTTCTCTTTCTTGTAGCCAACAAGTACTTAAGTTTAGCTTAATTTGGTAATGCAGCACTCGGTAGGACTTTTCAACGACCATGCTATTAGAGGCATACGAGGCTCACCCATCATAGACACACAACCAGATCGTTAAAGGTTTTGAAGCCATTTCATGCAGCATTTTGATGACAAAAGCAAGTTACTAATAAGCACACAACAAAACAAGAACTTAACAAAATAAGCATTACTTCTATAGATAGACCACTGTTCCACCCATTATCCATATACTGGAAAAGGAACTCACACACAAACACACACATACATTCAAGCAACATCAAATTCAGCCTGAGGAGAATGGTAGACTACATCAACAATCTACTCTCTCCTCAATTTATTTTTTGCAACAGAAACACAGCGATTATTACACGATACGACAGGCAGAATAGGTACCAGAAGATTCAGTCTCCGATCCACTGATGGACGAACAAACCACTCCTCCTGAGACTTGTGAAAATGCTCATGCAATCTCCACATAGTTCACCTTTGCAGTCTTCAGGTTGGTCCGTGCAGCGAAGAAAGAGTTCATCAACATGGCATATTGCTCCAGATTCGAATAATTCTCTGAGAATATTCAGCTCTGCTGCTCTGGCGTTCATCCTGAGGACCACGAAATCTCCATCTTCAACTGTCTCATTGAACCAGCTGACAAAGTCGAAATCTCCTACATCCAGAGGCGCACTTATATACTCGTCAGAATTGAAATCTGAGGCAGCGGCATTTCCAGCAAGGCCTGGATGGTAAACAAAGGTGGTACGGGGATTATTCACATGAGAAGAGAGGACAGAAGTGTTGTGATCCACCATGAACAAGTTGAAAGCTTGAGGCTGGATGGGATGATAAAGCTTGATCAGTTTCCGAATATTCAGATTAGCAAAATCCCCAACACCAACATTGATATAGATCAATCTGTCCCTTGATGATATATTCATATAGTTAGGCAAATATGAAAGTTCTCTTCTAAGCTGTCCTGACTTTCCGTTTATCAAAGGCTCAATGTACTTCATATATGGCTTGTTGTTTGCAATGGATGGGCAATCATCTGGTAGCTGAAAATGCTCGAAGGGAGCAACATTTCCAAATCTTTTCCGAAATATCACCAGACCAAAGGACCCAACGCCACATATATGCACGACATCTGAACTCCTCAAGAACGTAGAAACACGTGTGGCAGACCTAATCAAACTGCCCGGATAGAAGTTATGGTATCCAACAAGCATAACACCAACTCCTCCAGGGCGCAAAACACGCTCAATTTCATGGACTAGAAGAGCTGGAACAGAGACCCTATCAAGAGGTCTAGAGAACACAAAATCGAAAGTATTATCCTCAAATCCAAGCTCATACACAGATCTCCTCCGTAAAAGGGAGAAAAATGGGTGCCCATCGACACCAAGGGCATCCAAAACCCCTAATTCTCGCAATGCCAGTACAGCGGAGGCTGATCGCTCTCCAACACACAATGCTTTTGCATTAGTTTCCAACAAACCCTTTGTTATCAGCTCTTTAAGCACATTCTTGCTCAAATTTTTACTCTGTTCACACAGCATCGATGACCCTCCTCCAAAAATAGATAACATGAAACCAGACACTGGTTTCACTAATCCAGTGAAGCTCATATATGCGTTGCCAAAATTCATTGTGCATTCATCAAAATTCGACTCGAATGGCTCGACAGTTCGCGCCTCGTGGGCCATGTGAGTAATCGAGACAACGAGTATAGCCGATGCAAACATCAATCCTTTGAGGAGCAAACGCCTCATCAATGACCCACGAATCATTTTCCATTTCAAGGTCTTGAGATCCATTTTTCTCAACTAAATTTATCTTTTTACCACCAAGATATTAAGACCCTTTTCAGTATCAGATCTAATAACAACAACAGCAACTGAGTTCAAGTTGAAGATTAAATCTGTTTTTCTCAAAGATCAAGACCCTTTTCAGTATCAGATCAAATAACAACAACAGCAATCAATTTCAAGCTAAAGATTTGATTTTTTTTTCCAATTCAAATGGAAAAAAAATCAGAAAAAAAAACACTGCAAATTTTAAGCCAACAAAGTAAAACAACAAGTAATTTAACGAGTACAAAACCTTGAAGAAGTGTGATTTCCACCCACGAGTAAAACCATAGACATTTGCAAACCAAACAAGACCCTTCTTGGAACCATTCTTGGCTTTGTTTCAAACCACTCGTGATGATGATCCATGTTCTTCTTCTTCATGATGCCTTTTAATCAAACAAGACCCTTTTCTTACATTGTTATAGAGACAAAAAGCAAGAGGTTTTTACATGTGTGTGGATATGGAACAGAACAGTGTGTGATGTGTGTGTGTGGATCTCAGAGAAGTGAAAGTACGAAGAGTGGAAAGTGGAGGTGTGGAGTGCTTTGCTTTGAGTTCGAGGAAGGTGATAAAAAGAAGGGATAAATTGTGCAAATACTCACAATTGTTTACAATTTTTTTTAATTTAGTGCTTAATATTTTAAAAAAATTATATTAATTCTTAATATTTATAAAAGTGACTTAAAATAATTTTTATTATTGAAAAATAATTAATTTAATTTTTATTATTTTTTTAAAAATTTAAATTAATCCCTAAATATGGATCATATATAAAGACTAACTTAAATTTTTTTTTAAAAGTAATAAGAACTAAATTAATTTTTTTAAAAATAATAAGAAATAACTTATAAGAATTATTTTAAATTATTTTTTTAAATATTAAGAGTTTTTATAAATTTTTTAAAATATTAAAGATGTTATTATTAAAAAAATATGTAAATAATAAACATCAAATGTGAAAATTATCCTCAAAAGAAGCCCCATTGTTCGAAGGTTCCAGTAACATCGTCGACGTGGACACGTGTCCAACTGAATTATTGTTGACTTAGATGGCATGATTTGGACTCTGATTGGACAGAAGTTTGAAGTATGTGAAAAATATTGAGTAAAAAACTTTTAGGTACTCAAATTTTGTAAAAGTATTTTTTTGGTCCTTTAAATTTTAAAAAGTAATTATTTGCTTCATTTTTTATGAAAAATATTAATTTTTTTGTGATTTTTTTATTTTATCTTTGGATTTATTTTCTCTCTCATGTATGGTATTATGTACCATTTTAACAGTTATGGGATATCATTAAAAATCACCAAAAAATTCACAAAATATATTTGTCCAAACAAAAACAAAAAAATATAATTTCTACAAAATGACTTCAACATTATCATTCACCACAATTATAGAAAAAATAAACGGAACAATTATTAAGTTAAAAAATATGAGATATTTTGATTTTTCTCTTTTAAAATCAAAACAAAAAAATGAAGTGCTCTACTACAAGAAAAATTGAAATGGGCGACGAATTTTTTTTCTTCACTAAGTGGCAATAGATTTAGTAAAGAAAACATTCAGTCACTAATTAATAACGGATTAGTGATGACTTTGTAACGGAAAAATTTATAACTAAATTTCGTCACTAATCTCTCGCAACATCACGACAGAATAGTGACGACATGTCGTAATTCCCTCACTAAATCCGTCATTAAATAGCGACGAATTTTAGAAAAGATTTAAAGATAAACAATAAAATAAACCCAATTTTGTGGATTTTCATTCTGAAAATGGCTCGGACATCAAATTAAGTTGAAAAATACTTGTTCATATTGTCAACATAGTGTAAAATACATTTTATAAGAAATTATGATTTGTAACATTTATTTTTTGAGATAAATACTTATTTCTTTCGCTAATTCCGTCACTAATTAGTGACGGATTTAGTGGCAGATTCTCATATTTCCTATTCAGATATGCGATCAGTTACTTTTGACCCACAATAATATCTCATATTTTTTAACTTAATAATTATTCTGTTTATTTCTTCTCTAACTGTGGTGGATGATGATGTTAAAGTCATTTTATAAAAATTATATTTTTTTATTTTGGTTTGGACATGTATATTTTGTGAATTTTTTGATAATTTTTTCTGATTTTTAGTGATATTCCCTAACTGTCAAAATAGTGCATAATGTCATGCATGAGAGAAAAAATAGGTCCAAGGGTAAAATAGAAAAATCACAAAAAAAATTAATATTTTTTGTCAATTTTTCGTCAAAAATAGACCAAATGGTCACTTTTTAAAAGTTGAAAGACCAAAATATTATTTTTATAAAACTTGAGGGACCTAAAGATTTTTTACTTGAAAAAAATTGCTACACGTATATTCGTCTCTCAAATGATATAAAACCTACACAGTTACCTTTAAAATAGTAAATATCCTAAATAGTGTTTTTCGTTTATTTAATTTGATAGTTTGGTCTTTAATATTTTAAAATGAACACTTTAATTCCTAACATTTAACACTCATGATAGCGCTACTTTAAAATCACATTTCATCTAAATTTTAACGCCTTTAGCACCAAAGAAACATGCAATTTAGCATATTATAGTCATCTGATGGGAAAAAACAGCAATACAATAGTGTAAGTATGCAAAAGAAAGGAAAATTGTGTGCCTCTCATGTGCTAAAGGCGTTAAAATTTAAACATAAATGTAGTTTAAGAGTACCGTTGTCTGAGTGTTAAATGATATGAACTAAAATGTCCATTTTAAAACGTTAAAAACTAAACTGTCAAATTAAGTAAACGTTAAGAACTATTTAGGGCATTTACTCCCTTTAAAATATGTATTATTCGATCTATATTGATTAACATAGGGTAATTCCTTATACATTTTTTTTTTTGTCAGGTGAGGGTAATTCCTTATACAAAGTCTTGTTATTCGCAAGATTTAGGAAAGTGTTTGATCCAATTTGAGTTTAGTGGAAACAAGGCTACCTTTACATTTTTTACAATACATTATAATCTTCTTAAATTAATAGTATTGGGACCTCCTAAATTCTATTAATTTAGTAATATATCAATTTATCGATAAATTAATTTTTATTAATTTATAAAGATAGACACACTATTAGTAAATTAAGAATCATAATCAATGAGATGGGATACCATCAAAATATAGATGTTAATCACCTTTTGAATTTTATCGGTTAAAATTACACCAGTACAGAGGTTTTGACTGTAGCTGACATGATAAAGCGTTCTCAAGATAAAGCTGAAGTTGAAGTCGATGATGATACACAATCTTTGAAATTGGTGTCATGCAAAGAAATACTTAAAATATCAATGACACTCCAAAACTTATTGTTGTAATACGAGAAAGTAACCCAAAGACTTTTAGGCATATTGGGCACAATTATAGATGATATTCAACTGGATTTGAAGTTCGAAAAAGACAAGCTACTGTTGATTAATATTTTGAGAAAACTCTATTGTCAATTTATTATGTATTTTCTAGCTAATTATTAACTTATAAAATATTTGAGTCTATAAAATACAAAAGAGATATTTTAAATGTATAATTTTATAATCTTATCGAAATTATTAAATTTTTACACTAGTCCCAAGTTAGGACTTAATAATTTTATCATTTAAAATAGATTATTAATTTAAAGTGGTTACACTTTAGATTATTTTTTATGACTTAAATTCGTGATTTCAAGTCACGTTATGAAAACCTTATCATTATGTCAAAGCTTTACTTCAAATGTAATCGTAAATCTAAATATTTAAAATTAAAAGGACTGTTGAATATACCAATTACAAAAATATATTTCAAATTTACAAATGATATTAATTATGATTCCATTACTAAACTGTAAAAAATAAAAATAAAAATTTGTGTTGATATGTATGTTTTTAAGGGCAAGATATAAAAAGAAAATTCTCCAAAAAGTCTGCTATTTTGGAATGATTGTGAAAGAGTGACGTGGATTCACCGACACGTGAGGCTACGTGCAAGAGAGAAAGTAGACGTTTTGAAGATCTTTCCAAACTAAAATATCTTACAAATTTATAAAAATATCTTTAACTATATCACTCGGTTCCAAGACCACGGTTAAACCCTATGATTTGTCTATTTTTAAGGACAAGATATTGGCATTAATGAATTTAAGTATTATTATGAACCAACACATGGGGAAATCTTTAGTATCAATGATTAAAGTATAGGGTTTCTTTTACCAGGATTAATTATATTACCTATTTTTATTACAACTCCGAGCTTTAAAATGTGAGACAAGTATTCTATAATCCAAGTTTAATATGAGCATATCTCATCAAATCATTACAACCAACCGAAAAAAAAAAAAACTTATCAATTCAAGTGTAATCAGTATAGCTGAAACTCATGCTGGACTCATTAAAGTTATAGGTTCAACATCTTTTAAAATTCATCCAACTTCAACCTCATTAAAGTTACACAAGTGAATCTTAGGCTCCGTTTGTTTGCCGTAAAATAACTTACTGGTAGAAAATATTAATAAAAAATATATATTTTATATTGTTTGGTTGTCACACTAAAAAATATGTTTTGGCATTTGGATGTCATAGTAAAAATTGATTAACATTATTAATTTATTAAAATTTTAAATTATTAATAATTAATCACTAGTAGTTAATTAATTGATTGATATTATAATTAATTATAGAATTATTATTAATAAATAATAAATGAAATTTAATAATTAATTATTTTAATAATTTAATAAAATTTATAATTAATTATTTTAATAATTTAATAATTTTATTTATTAAAATTATTAACTAAAACTAAGTTAATTGAATAATTAATTAGTACTTAATAAAAATAAAATTAATAAATAAAAAGTCTTAAATTCATTATATAATTAATTACTAGTTATTAATTAATTATTTTTATGTATTATTTATTAACTAAAACTAAATTAGTTGAATAATTAATTAATAAAAATTAAATTAGTAAATAAAAAATATTAAATTAATTTAATAATTAATTACTAGTTATTAATTAATTATTTTTATGTATTATTTATTAATTATAATTCAATTAATTAATATATTAATTAATTAATTATTAAAATTAAAATTTAATTAGTTTTTTATTATCAAATTAGTTAATAATAATTAGTTAAAAATGTGAAGGGAGTGGGGTGGGGTGGGGTGGGGTGGGGTTAAGGTTCGAAGTGAGTGAAAAATATTTTCTTTTCCCAAATGAGATAAAAACATTTTTCACTTTTTTTTAACTAAATATTTTCCTTTGACATATTTTTTTTTAATTGATCAATTTTTCAGTGTCACCAATACCTAAAAATTAAAAATATATTTCACGACAAGCAAACAGAGCCTTATATACATCTAGAGTTCATTTATTCTCTTTTAAATCGAATACCTAGATGTTTATATGCAAACTTTTTTCTTAATTTCATCCCTGAAAATTGTAGACCTTGAAATCTTCAATCACGAATTCGGTGGGCACCATCAACCTACGAAATCAAAAGACAGTAGAACGACATAAGTCTTGGGACACCGTTGTGGTGCCGGCCAAAGACACTCTGATGCTCAAGTTAGTATTTGTAGGAGGATGTATAAATAGGAAGGAAAATATAAGGTAATTAGGGGAGACTACCATAGTAGGAGTGACGGGAGATACGAAGGTTGGTCAATAGATAAGGGAAAGACGAATATGACTGAATGTGTTTGATATTTGATACTCCTCCCTTGAGTAGACGTGACCTATTTATAGTTGTTGGTAGACCAGAGTCCATGAGCCCCAATAACTCGCATCATTAGAGGACTCTAGTGTCTATCCCTTGGGATTTGATAAGACCAGAGTATACCTTAGTTGGTCGTCGTCATCCACTCGGGGTCGATTGGGTAACTAAGTTATCCCGTAGTCGCTTATTCCCAAAGTGTCTGTAGGGTCGGATCTACGTCAACTAACCACATGTGGTAACATTAAACGTTGGGCTATTTCAAAGGCCTTGAGTTTGAACGGAACCTACCGTAGAGGTAATCAATGAACAACTGAACCCTACATGAGCCATAACTTTAGTATCATTAGTTGAATGAGACCAAATAATTCATCGTGATAGAATTATAAGTCCAAATCTAATTTTTACCACAACAAAAATGTCAAGTTATCTTATTAAACAACTTACGGAGCATAGTGGCTGCAAAATTTTATGGAACATTTATTATAGATGCATGCATCTCTTTCTACTGAAAGCTTAAATGGTGGGTCTTGCATTTAAAGTATATTAAGGCTTCACATGCTTGCCATATGTAGTTGTCGAACGAATCTTACGGAATAAGGCAGTGTTTGGCATGTGCAAATGAATTTCTGAATGAACGAAATAGATATTGGAAACTTAATAAGGTATAATAATTCTATATATTGGAATATACATTCTTATCACATGAAAAAATTTACAAAGTTAAAGCTAGAACGCTTTTTAAGGTCTTTGGCCAACTTCTCTGAATACTAATTGATTCTAAAATAAAGTCTTATGTTTTTGACATGCTATTAGAGTTAAGTCTTGATCTAGTCTCATCCATCTATGTGTGACACATCTGTCTATTTGTTTCATTCTCGCTAACTTGTTTGCTCTAATGTTAATTATTGGTTGTCAGTTCTCGCTGGGTTACACGTGGGGTGATGTTGAAATATATATTTCTCTTACATGAACAATTACAAACTTGAAAATCACTTAAAAAGTTTTAGGCCAACTTCACTTATTACCAAATGAATTTAAAATAGAATCTCATAATTCCTAACACCACAATCAATAATTCGAAATTACTAGTCACAATTTCATTCTCATAATTTTGTAACCAATAATAAAACAATGTAATTGGATGAAGGTAAATTAATAAAGTATATAATTAGTATGTAAGTAGCTTATAATTATACTAGCTTTATGACCCGTGTGGTGTGGCCACCAAATAAAATATTATAGTCTCTAATGTGATGTATCGCATTACTTGTAAGACATAATAACTAATGGTTGAGATTAACTGATATTTGATACAAAATAATTATTTTTAAGTCTATGATACTTATATCGCTCGCAAGATCAAAGTTCTAAACTAGAAGAACGAGTATTGTTGACTCATCTTTGTTGGTACATGTACATGCATAGTAAATACATAAGCACAACACTTGTAACATATGATTGTTGAATTCTTTCATATTTGCTGGTACATGCACAATAAACGTATATTAAAAAAAAAACTAATAAAAATACTCATTTAATATATTGCTATGGTTGCAAGTCTTTCAAGTATACTTCGCAACAATAAGTTCTACAGTTTTTGTATGCAGTACAACTAGCGCTACTTGGGATTAGGCTTTGGCAGGAGATGGGAACAATGTAGAAGATACGTGAAAAGTTTTTAGGTCAATTTTAATGTAACCACTTTGCCTTTTTAAGATAAAAAAAAGAAGGGTGAATAGTCTTGGACTTTTCTTGTGATTAAGCGAAACTAGCTATAACTCTTTTGTGATTTAACAAATATAGTCGGACCCCCTTATGGTCCACCCGTTGATGCACACCACCCCTCTCCGTCAAATTTTCAGTCAAAACTGACGGAATATGTACCATATGTGAATAAAATGAGATTTTTATTGATTTTTAACGTATTCAACTAGATGATTTTTTAAAATTTTCTTTAATTTAGTAATAAATAAAAAAATAGGTGAAAATAAAATGAAAAAAGAAAAAAAATATTTTTTTAATTACTAATATTATTTTATTATTAAATACGTTAAAAACCAATTAAAATTGCATTTTAATCTCGTTTGTCAAACTTTTCATCAAAAATAACGGAAAATTTGACGGAGGGGGGTGATGTGCATCAATGAGTAGACCACAGGGGGGTCCGGTTATATTTGTTAGACCACAGGGGATTATAGCTAATTTCGCTTGACCACATGGGGGTCCGGAACTATTCACCCAAAAAAGAAAGAGATGTTATGTTGTTTGGTAGTGAATTCAAATGAGAAAAATGAGGGGATTGATCGTTTGTTTTTCACTAGAATAGCATAACGATCCATCACATATCCATATATTTCTACAACAAATTTAATTAGGGAACAAATTGCAATCAAGTGATCACGAAGTTACAACAGTAGGGCCACTAGGGCTTTGGTCCGGTGGTATATTCCTCGCTATGTATGTAAGAAGTTATGAATTCATTTCTTACTAGTTATATTATGTATTGTACAATTTTAGACTTCTCATGTATAAATAAAAAAATAAAAAGTTATGACAATAGAAGTTGATCAATCAAGTTATTCCTTCTTCGATTGAAAAGAAAATTTGACATACAATAATATAATTTCACTCGTTGAGATTCACGGATAGTCAAGTGATTAAAGTGGTTACAAAAATCTATGGGCACAAAATTTTACATTCTCAAAACAATAGGGGTGCAAACTGAAAAAGCCCGGTAAATTCACCCGACTCAACAAAGTAAGAAAAATTACACACTGGTCCTTATTATTTTCCCAAAATTTCAAATAATTTGTCTTTATTATTAATCAATTTAATCTATATTTTTTATTGTTTAAAATTATTCAATTTAGTTCTTATTATTTTAATTTTTTTAAAAAATTTAATTCTTATTATTTAAAAAAATTAATTTAATCTCTGCACGTAACTATTATTTGATAACTAAATTATTATTATTATTTAAATAATATGAATTAAATTGATTAATTTTGAATAATATGAATAAATTTATTTTTTTTTATAAAATAATTAAGATTAAATTAGTTAATTTTGAATAATAATAAAATCTGACAAAAAAAAATAATTAAAACAAATTTAAAATTTAAAAAAAAAACATTTGTGCAATTTTTCCCAACAAAGTAAAATCATCATACCACGCCGCACATTGTCAACTCAACTCAAAAAGTTTCAAGTAACTAACAGTTACTGCACACACACACACACACACACACAAAAATGTCTGCACCTACAACAACTCCAGAAACCCTAAACCCTCCAATGCACGGCCACGATTGTTCTTCACCGATCAACGGCCATGATTCTTCTTCTTCCCCAACAAAACACCAAAACCCACCCGAGTCCGAACCAACACCCAACCCCACCGAGAAACGAAAGCGAGAAGACGAAGAGCAACCCGACCCGACCCAGAATCCAAACCCGGATTCGCAGCACCTTCCGCTATGGAAAACGAGCCTGTGCTCCTACTTCCGCCGCTCCAACGGGTCGTGCAGCCACGGCGAGAAATGCCGGTATGCCCATGGGGAATCCGAGCTCCGGTCGCGGCCCGATAACACGTGGGACCCGACATCCGAGCGTGCCAAGAAGATGGCGAGGAAGGATGACGACAACAACAACGATGATGATAAAGGAAATGAGGCGAGAGAGAAGGCTGACGTCATGATGACGGAAGCAATCGCTGATGGTGATGACGTGGAAGATGGTTCCAATGGGTTGGCCAAGTGCTTAAGGAATGTTCCTATGAAATGGAGCTCTGATAATTTAAGATGTTTTCTTAAAGACCAGGTCAGTTGTTTGTGTTGAAGTCGATAAATAAATAAATATAATAAATCCTGATGATTAATTTATATGTTATCATAATCAGGGCAGTAAAAAGTTGATAAAAGGTAAGGGTACTAGCTCGAGTTTTGCTGCCACTCATTTAAAAGGATATTTTTTTACATGTAATTCTCGAATAGAAAAAAAAAAAAAGAATTACCTGTGAAAGTATTGGTTTAAGTATGTAAATACGTTGAAGTCGATTGATAAATGAAATAAACCCCTGTGTTATAGATGAGGCCTTCGTTTTACGTTGTATGATGATAGACTTGGCTTAATGAAAGGCTTGATATAGAAGGTACTATGGGTTTAGTTTCGCCGCCACCCATTTGAAATGATATTTTCGTGTATAATTTTCATTAGAAAGGAGTTACATTTGCACAAGAGAAGGCATGTTCCAGTTAATTAATAAAAAAATAGATATTTTTTTTTGTAATAGTTTAAGCTTTTAAATGAGGTAGTTCAATTTACAAAATGTATTAGGTGATTGCTTGCTGATATATAGCATACTGGAAGACGAGCGGCAGGGATTTTAGAAAGCTGGAAATGCTTCATTTTCATAATCTTGGGTCTTATGCAGAAGAACCAAAATTAAGTTATAATGAGAAATTGTGAAATGCTGCTGGAAAAAAATATTGCTTTTTGCTCTGATTTTGTGTTTATATCCCCATTTAAGTTACACCGATCAATTTTCCAGGGTATTGCCTTCAAATCAGCCAAGAAGAAGAAAGGAATGAATGTCGGATTTATAAATTTTGAAAACTCAGAACAAGTGAAAAGTGCAATCAAGGTACATTTTGGTTTCTGTATGTTCAAAGAAGTCTTTAAGGAAGTTGGCAGTAACTATGAAACCACAATGTGACAGGATTTGGAAGGAAAATCAATTGGCAACAAGATTGTAAAAATTGCAGATGTCATTCTGAGGTCATTTGAGAAGAAAAATACAGTGGCTTTGCCTTCCTCTCAAAGCATTGAACAATCTGAAAGACCAACAGGGGCTAGTGATGGTTCGAATGTGCCTGAATCTTCAAAAAGTTGTGAAGGTGATGACCCAGCACTTGATAGTTTGACTCCTGGAGGTTCAGTTTTAAAGGGTAGAACTGCTCGGGATGTTGTGACTTCTCTCGCTCATCTGTCCTATCCTGACCAGCTAGAGCACAAGAAGAACTCTCTGAAACAAATCCTCAAAAAACTAGTTAGCATCATTTCTCCTTGTCTTTTCTGTTTCAGTACTTAGTTTCTGATCAGTTTGTTAGATTTTGATGATTTAAACTTCAGTATGAAATATCACCAGGGGGAAAATTAATCGAGTGTTGTCTGTTTAATCATTTGTAGACTAAAAATGCACGAAAAGCTTGCCCAAATGGTGTAGAACTTCCAGAATGGATACTCAAAGCTAGAGAAATAGGTACACTCCAAATTCTTTTGTGATGTTTGAAGTATCAAATCTCTTCATTGTAGTTTCTTTCAAAATTAAAAGCTGGGGATGCGCTAGCTCTCTCACCCATTTCCATATAACATGTGCAGGTGGTCTTCCATGCAAATTAGAGGGCATAATTGAATCACCGTTGGTTAATGGATATCGTAACAAGTGTGAGTTCTCAGTGGGATATTCTCTACAAGGCAAGCCAACTGTGGGATTTTTGCTGGGAAATTTTAGGTAGTCTTTGTTGAAATTTAGCATTGCGAGCAAGGCATATACTCTGTATTTTTCCTCATCTTTTAATTTTAATCCATCATTTTCTTGTAGGGAGGGCGTGACAGCTATTGAAGAACCAACAGACTGCCCTAATGTTTCTAGAGTTGCTTGTCAATATGCGGCAATTTTTCAAGAATTTCTTCAAAATTCAGGCTTACCTATATGGAACAGATTTAATAATACTGGTTTCTGGCGTCAACTGACAGTATGTCTTTAGGCTGTTAGACTGCTTTAAAAGCTCTCTAGCGAAATATATGTTGCTATTAGATGAAAGCTTTAAAATCATTCTATTTGCACAGAGGGACAAAATTGCTTTATTCAGTCAGACAGAAAACTAAAGAAATGAAGCATAATACTCTTTTAGCTAACAATTTCTAGCTTGGTATCTGTAATTAGGTTCGAGAAGGTAGGATGCCAAGTAAAACAACTGAAGCTGAAAATTCTATTTCCGAGGTCCTGGTCATGGTTCAGGTTTGTCCTATAAAACTGTTCTTTGATTTCATGCTTTGATCTTTTGTTAGTCTTCCGCATCTGTGAGTTATTGAGTTTGAATGCTTGGAAGATTGGATATTCTTAATAGGATGAGATTCAGAACTTTTTGCCTATTTTGAATTTCTAATTTCAGGCATGACTCAAGGGTAGATCAATTGTCATGCATAACGTCGGCGCCGCTTTATCTCGTTTATTTTGTATTCTTGTACCTAATTTTGGATTACTTAGGTTTCCATGGCTGGATTTGATGAAGGACAAGTAAAGAGTGAGCTTGAGAGGATGGCTCAAGCCTTTGCTAAGGGAACTACTACAGATTCTACTCCATTGCCTCTGACAGCACTGGTTGTTCAGGTACTAGCTTCTTTAAAACATATAGCTTAGTTGCACGCTGGCACGTCTGATCAGCCTCAGTTTGAATGGACATTAGATTCCAGTATTGGGCTCACTTGGGAGTATATTGCTGTATTTCATTTACGCAACACATTGTATGTCTACATAATATATGTTATTGGCACACCAAAGAAGAATAACTTTGCAGTTCAGAAGTTGACAGGAAAAGGAATATTCTATATTCGAAATATACTGTATGCGATTCGTGCAGCTTAAAATGGATGGAGGATAACTGGTCTCTTTGGTTAGATTTAACACACTTCATTTATCTTCTAAATGGTTTCCGTGTCTTTCTGTATCACATTTGATGTCCCTTGCAGGATCACAGAGGAATATCAAATGTAGCACCTGCTGATGCTCCTTTGCATTCCCTTCCTATTCCAAGAGAAGAAAGTGATTGTAGACTGGAGGCAATTAATAATGGCAAGGAAGTGAGAATTTGTCATTACATTAGCAACCTTCAGTTTCGTATATCTCCAACAGCATTCTTTCAGGTGGGTTCTTTCATATTCTTCCTTCCATGGTTTTTTCTATTCCTCTCCGTCTCCGTCTTCCCCATTTGCTTCCTCCATGTCTCTCTTCCATCCCAGCTGGAGGAGGGGGAGGAAGAGCTACAGACTCCTTCACCATTTGGCTCCCCTCGGGGCCAGGGGGAGCTTAATTGGGACGAAGAGAAATCTGGTATTGAACAATTGGGAGGTCCTTCAAGGTTTAAATATATGGCAGGTCAACACACTTGCAGCTGAGAAGTTGTATGCTCTTGCTGGGGACTGGGCCGGCTTGGGTCCTGATACTTTGCTTTTTGATATTTGCTGTGGTACTGGAACAATTGGCCTTACCTTAGCTCATCGTGTTGGTATGGTAATGCTCGCCAATCCATTGTCAACCTTCTTTTGTTCTCTTGCTTTTTAATTTTTTTGTATGGTTGAATAAATAGTCCTATTGAGCCTGTTGTTTAGGGATTATAAAATGGGTAACAAACACGTGCCGAGATGATATACGATAGTAGGATTTGAACTTTTAAGATGTGGCACATCTCAGTTTCCGTCCTATGACTATGGAAACTCCAACTTCTGTCCTCCCTCCCTCTTTATATCTCTCACATGTCATGATGTCAAATGATAAAGTTTTCTTTGGTTTTTATGAATTACTTAGGTTGTTGGGATCGAAATGAATGCTTCTGCAGTTTCAGATGCTCACAGAAATGCGGAAATCAATGGCATAAAGAATTGCAGATTTGTGTGTGCAAAGGTCAATTTGGCGCTTTTTCTTTAACTTCCATTTCTTTTTCCTTTTCCCTTTCTTTTTTCTTTTTCTTTTTCCCAACTTAATAGTTTAAGCTGACATTTATAGTTCAGGAAGTTGGTTATTCAGAATACAGCAGAAGCTATTGTAACTAAACTCTTATTATTAGGCTATTATTTGAATTAACACTAATTAATGTTCTACCAGCTTGGAATGACACTATTATGTAACTTGAATTTGCATTATTGCACTATCAGGCAGAGGATGTTATGGGGTCTCTACTCAAAGAGTATCTTAATACTTCCCAGAAAGAAGAAGAGCTACCAAATGCATCATCCGAAAAGACTGATGAAGAACTCAAAACTTCTGAAGAGAAGGTTAATTGTGACGACAGCACAGTGGAACCTGAAAAAAGCTCAGCTCTTGAGCATGAAACTGGCGAAAATGTCTCTGGATCTTCAGAAAACGGTCCTGAGGTTGATGGCCAACTTCCAAAGGATGATGTTTCGAAAGATATGCCTACTTCAATTCAGCATTTTAAAAATGTCGTTGCTATTGTGGATCCTCCGCGTGGTGGACTTCATCCCACTGTAAGTAATATTGTTCTTTACAACAAATTTATAAGATTCTTTTCGTTTGATCCCCTATATTGACTCCGTTTTGCAACTAATTAACTAGTTAATCATATTTTGTATACTTGTTTTGGGGGGATTGATCGTAGTTTCTTGTCTATAGAAGTCTAGGTCCTTAATTGTATGGGGCTAGCTCATCTTCCAAGAATCTGTGATTCACATAATTCTTGATTAATCGCAGGTTCTATCAAATGTAATTGATGAAACAACACTACAGTTGAAAGTAATTTACCCTTTTTAAAAAAAAAATCTTTTCTCCAAGTGAATTCTGACCCATAATATTATCTGCTATATAGGGAATGGGTCATTAGTGACTTCTTATGCTTTGTTTCAAGCTTATAATCTTGTAATCCTTTTTCTTATGGCATTATTGACCTTGTACTTGGAAGCGATATTTCGTTTTGATCAATTCTTGTTTCCATAAATGCAGGTTACCAAAGTTCTAAGGATTCATGCACGGCTTAGGAGACTCGTGTAAGTTTACCTTCGAGACAGCTGTTTAATCATTGATATTATACTTCACTGTTGTTTGACCAGATCTTCTACTTTTCAGCTATATATCTTGTAATCCTGAGAGCTTGGTAGCAAATGCTATTGAGCTCTGCACACCCTCTGTTGATAAAACTGAGAAAGGGAGTAATAAAGACAACAGAGGATGGAGGAATATGAGCAGTGCTGGCTTGGCTCGGCACAGGGTCAAATCCATGCCCCGTTCGGAGCCATTTAAACCTGTTAAAACCATGGCTGTTGATCTTTTTCCTCATACTCCACATTGTGAACTCGTGATGCTTCTCGAGAGGTAAATATGTAGAAGTAAAACAACTCTGCAGTTTACATGAGTTTACAAATATCGTCCCCCACAGTTATTCTTTTGATATGTCGACAAGCTGTAGAAAACACTTGAGATTATGGACATTCTCTGGCTGGCATGAAAAAGCAATAATGATTTCAATTTTGAAAAAAAATTGATGTCCTTGAATTACTTCCAGTTTCAACCTTGTTTATAGAAATGATTTTGTAAAATGCGTCTTTAGGCAAAGGCTTTGTTTGTTTGCCGTAAATTGTTTTCTTGGAAAATATTTTCCTGATTTTCCATTGTTTGGTAACCGTAAAATAAGTTGACTGAAATATATTTTTTAGTCAATGTAAAATAATTTACAGAGCTTTAAGGGATGAGAATATTTCCACTCCACTCCCCACCCCACCAACCACCCTCACCCACCCCATCACACCCATAAATGTGTGTTGTGTTTGTATGTGTATTTATTAAAATCTCCTATCGAAAAATGTTCTTTACTGTGGTAGCCAAACACCAGGAACTGTTTTATAGTGTGATAACCAAATACCCAAAAATATTCTAGTTGTCAGACAAATAATTTTCTCTATCAAGTTATTTTCCTGGAACCCAACGGAGCCTTAGTTGCCTATTTAGTTACCTCGATCGTCTATCGTATTTCAGTTCCTGACTATGCTCTCTGTTATTTCACCATTCCAGGTAGTTTTGCCCCAATTTTCAAGCGACATTCTCTTGCTCAGGCTGTGAAAAATCAAGTCATGAGCCTATCCATTGGAGACTTCTTTATTGGCATGGACATTTGATTTCTCGCATTGTGGTCAACTGCCCCGGCCCATCCATTGGAGACTTTGAGAATGGAAAGAAACGAAATCAATAGAGACATAAATTTGACCTGATAGCTGCAAAAAAGGTAACATTTCCAGGGGTAACTCTTTGGTTCGGCAAGGCTAGACATGTGTGGGGGCCACCTCTCTTCTAAGCCGGATGTCCTGCCGTTTTTAAATATTTTCCAATTTTGAGATTGTGTAATCCAGATTATTCTATTTTACGGTTCTAGACTTCTGGTTCTCATTTGCAAAACAATTTCAATCAAACTTTCTTCATACGGACTTGTATAGGTTAATGTTTACTTAGTTATTCAAAATAGTCTTTAATGTTACAAAAGTTATAAAAAATTGGTAAAATTGGTCCCTCCCGGCTCCCATTATAAGAACGTTAATATTGAATGGAAAATAGTATTATTCATGCAAAATAACCATCATCTTCTTAACAATTAAGTAAAATTTCAAACCTTCCCTTTCTAACCATAGACTTAAATATTTAAAAAATTATTTTGTTTTTCCATTAAACACACTCACAGCCGCACAACCTCACACACAACACGCATAAAGTCGGGCGGATATAGAAATTTTGTTCAGTGAGTGCTAACAATGTATAGTTGAATACTCATGTACAAATAATTATATTCAGTGGGGTTAAATTAATTTTTCATACTAAAAATATTTTTAAAATATATATTTTAATATTTTGTTCAGTGGGTGCTAACAATGTATAGTTGAATACTCATGTACAAATAATTATATTTAGTGGGGTTAATTAATTTTTCATACTAAAAATATTTTTATAATATATATTTATTAAAATAAATAGGTGTAGACCCTACTCACTTACATATGGCTCCCGCCATTGCACACAAAGACCACACAATCTCACCTACAAACCCAAATAACACATATGTGTGTGTGTGTGTATATATATATATATATATATATATATATATATATATATATTAGGGGAGGGTGGCAGTAGTGGAGGAAGCACAGAAAAAGTGAATGGAGAAGAAAAAATAAAGAAAAATCATGGTTAAATGACTATTTATCATTTCTCTCCCAATTTTAACGTAAATTTGATGGGAGGAATCAATTGTACCGCATTTAGTAACATTGTGGATTTGTATATAACTTTTATAACATGTGAGATTAAATTAAAAAGATAACTAAATATTGAGGACTAAATTAGAAAATATATAAAGTGTCTTTCTGTATTTGTCCCTTTGTTATGTGGCAACTATTAAATGTGACTGTTATGTATTGATGCAATCTGATTAACTTCATAATATCACTACCCTTTTTGTTTGGGGTAGTTAAAGACATTACTAAAATACATCAATTATCTAGAACAAACAGGTTACTTCTTCAGAGTCTTGAATGCCTTTATAGTCAAACCCTTAAAGCAAGGACGAATTTAGGATTCATTTTCAGTGAGGGGTTAAAATTATACAATTTAATACTTATATATAAATATTTTTTTTAATGGAAACTGAAGTGATTTTTCAATCTAAAAGCACCTTGAAAATATATACATTTTAAGACAAAATTTGAATTGAGTAGGCGTTACAGCCCCCATACCTCTAAGAGGTGGCTCTACCACTGCGGCTTCATGGAGAGGGTAAATTATTGTAAGCAACTTTTAGGTTTATGTTTCTTAATCACAAAACTTACCTACCATTAATATCATGTATCTTTAAACCTAATCTTGCTTTGGTGCCTAATTATACCAGCCCTCTTTTTGGACTTTGCTTCAAGCTTTAGTTTAAGGAAGACTCCAGGTACTTTATAGTTCTTTCTTGGCTTTTCCTTCATTGCTCTTTTCTACTTTGTCTTGTTTTTCTTTTACTATTGGTAAGGATGACACTAAAACATACTATAACGATTCAAATTCAATTACTAGTTTGTCAGTATATTGATGTTAATTAATTAGTCTAAAATACTTAAGTTCGCGTCGACATTAATGGAGAATTGAAATTATTATAAGGTAAACACATACTTTTTAGTTACAAACTCATTATGCCGCTAAATTAAAATAAAAAGAACACATATTCTTTTGTTACCATCTCCTCCCCTCTTAAACATGTGAAGTCCTCGTCGTACTCTCAAGTTATTATAAACTCAATGTATTCTTTAGTTACAAATTCCTCCTCCACTTTCCCCCCTTACAAGCTTTAAATCTAAATGCCTCTACTTTAACCTGCTACGAGATCTCACTTACCTTTGTGAGACAGATAGTTCCGGTGCTTTTAGAAAAGCACTTCTTTGTTTCAAATTATAGCCCACCACGTTTCTTTTAGATTCTGCTAAGTTACTTTGTATTGGGAGCCATACGTCAAAGCCATGACTGTCTGTATCAACACCATGGTTATTATAGTAGTTTGCAACCATAAAGTTGTATTGTGTAATTTTGAGGCTACGGGTACGAGTAGTGAAATCGATCTCTTATAATAATGCAAGATAAAGTTATTTGTAACAAATTTTAAAGTAAATTCGATCATTCTTCGAATTTCATGCATAGCACAAGCTTCTGAATTGCCCTTTTATTAACGTTTTGAATATTTTGGATACTGAATGAGATTTACCTTTGGAATAACGATCAACCTAATTGTATCAAAATCTATTTTTGTTATAATTTTTATCTCCTACCACTACTATAGTTTACAACCGATCAGGATTCTCTTCTAACTAATACTTTTTCTAACATTCTAATATTATAAATATCTCAACAACTCATTTCAATTTTAAACTACAAAAAATGGGAGTGAAAGTAAAATGTTATATATCCTGAATGAAATAAATGGTTGAAATGCAGTGCTAAAATGTTAGAGTAAAATATTAGTTAGGAGATGATCTAATCCATTTACAACTAACATTGTTAGGAACTTGAACTTCAGAATTCTAGTTCAATCAAGAGTAGGACAATTATGAGACAAGAGGATGTAACTTAGTGGTAGTGCCCTCACTTGATACCTATGGGTCTCAAGTTCGAGTCACCATTGAGGGTAGGTGGGAACCATTGTTGATCTTTTTTTTTTTTTTTTTAAAGTAGGACAATTATGAGACATTTTGTAATTAGCGATTATTTTTTGAAAAATAAGTCATTATTTGCATATTGATGGTGAAGAGAAAAAGGGTTTTAGGGTAATGTGGTAATGTTTTTTGTCGCTTGTCTAATTTTTTTTTCTTCCTTTGTATGGTAAAAATTTATCTATTGAATGTCAGATCTTCCTTTATATAGTAAGAACATTAACCATATAATGGAAAGTGAAACATCACTCAAGTTATAAATAACAATACTCTAAGCTAGCAATTGATATACTGGAATAAATTTAGATAAGAATGAAATAGGTCAAGGAATGGAATGAAACTGAGAATGGAATGAACTTGGGAATGCGAATAACATGTTCAGTATGTTATAGTAATAAAGAATAGTAATGAGAATGCCTTGTATAATATAACATGATTGTCCTTTTATTATTATAGTATTAAAAATATGAAGGGATTGCCCTTTTTTTATTATAATTATAATAATAATTATTATATTTGGTATTATTATTATTATTTTTATTTTAATCATTATTATTTTACTTTATTATTATTATTATTATTATATTTATTATTAATATTATTATTATTATTATTATTACTAATAATAATAATAATCATCATTTTAATCAATATTTTTTTTTTATTTTTTATTTTTTTATTATTTTTATTATTATTATTATTATTTCAATCAATTTTATTATTTTGTTATTTTAATTTTATTGTTTATTATTATTATTATTACTTTTATTTTTATTTTATTTTTAGTTTTTGTTTTTATTTTTATTTTTATAATAATAATAATAATAATTATTATTATTATTTAATAATAATAATTATTATATTAATTTATAATTATTATTATAATAATAAGTATTTTATAATAATAATTATTATTATATTTTTAAAATATTATTATTATTATTTTTGTTATTATTATTATTATTATTATTGAAATATGGTGTATGGTAGTCAAGTTCATTCTCAAACACATGGAAATGACCCATTCTTATGTATTTGCTCTGGAATGACTATTCTTATATATGCGGGAATGTGATTTTCAAATTCATTCCTTCATACCAAGCATGAGAATCAAAAAGAGTTGGGAATGTCATTTTATTCCAAACTTCATTTCAATATACCAATTGCTACCTAATAACACTTTAATATAATGTAGAGAGGTGGATCCATAAAGGAACGAGAATATTGTTGTATCTCATCCATTCATTCATCATTTACTATATAAACGAGAATTTTGATATCTAATACATAATTTTTTTTATACAAAAAAAGAGTAAAATAGTGAAGGGATGACATTAAATATTATTCGAGAAAACAAATAGAATCAAGGAGATTATGTTTCATACAAAACTACTTCTTATGACTTAGAAGTACTTTAAGTTAGTATTAGATGCTTCCCAAAAGACCAGTAAGTAAAAAGTGTTGTTGAGTTCGACTTTCAATCACCAAGAGATGCTTGTTATAGCATCTTTTATGAAAAAAGCAAAAGCAGAGGCTCAAAATCAAGTCTTTTTAATTGTTAAAATCACTTCTCATCATTTAGGTTATGAAATCCAAGATTTATTTTTAACAACTTTTTCACTTGGAACATTCTCTTCAATAAAAAATCTGAAAAAATTCCTCGACCATCTAAAGCTCACTAGAATCTTGTCATATTTGAAAACAGAATAATATTGCTTTTCTTTCCCTCCTATCCTTCACAACTTTCAAGCACCATCATTAGGTGGCAGCAGAATCGGTAACATCCTACAAATTGGATATTTGATAAGTATGTTTTTCGCTAACTTGTTAGGTTAAACTCGATGCATGAAATTTTTATTATGTATAGAATTCATGAAAAAAATTAGAATATATTTTAAAATTTATTATACGTATTTTATCTTATACTTTTTTACAAGAAATTATTTTTTTAGCTCTAGCCTCTAATCTGTAACCTCTAAATCTTACCGTGACATATCATTTGCCTAAACTCCTAGTATAATTGATCAAGGATTGTCTGGTGCACAAATAACAAAATTTTTACTATATGATGGATTAAAAAAAAAAAAAATTATTTCTATTACTCGAATTCGCGACTTCTGAATCATACATCATTTGCTTCAACTCTATAGTATAGAGGTTGAATTCATGTCTCTGGAAGCAACTGATAAAATGATTGCCATTTTCATTTGTATTTTATTTCTCTTCTTTCCATCATTATTAATGTTGATTATGTTTTTTTTTTTCCCGGAATGTTGATTACGATGTGACCACCAGGGAAAGTGGGAGTCTGGGGAGAGCACTTCATCGTGTTGATTGACGTCGCATGATACCTTATCCGGTAATAAAAGATTAAAAAAAAAAAATTTCTTTTATGAGACATGTGATAAATTTATCATATTTATATATTAAGTTGTTATTTTATGAGGTTAATTCACGTTAGTCTGTATCGTGCAGACATGTCATGTCAGAATGTCAGAAATTTTTCTTTTTATTAATTTGGCCTTACAGAGTTTTAAATAAATTACTATGATACCCCCACTTATAACAATTGATTGACATTTACCAACTAATTAAAATATTTTTTGTCCATATGACTGTAATAGATTTGTCACATGTCTTATGGAAGAAGAACCCTAAAAAAAAAAATACGTAATCAACTTTTTGCATAGTACTAGAAATAAAATCCTTTCTTGCGCAGTGCATGACATGATTTTGACATAATAGTTATCATTAGGAATGTCAATAGGGCGAGTTAAGGGTGGGAGAGCTATCGTCACGCCCTACTCTGTCACTTAAAAAGTTTCCTCATCCCTTGCCCTATTCTCATATTCTATACCCCGTCCCCTGCCCTGTTCCTGCACCCGAATCCCCGTGGGAAATGGGAATTACCCATGAAATTTTTATTATTTTTTTAAACTTTAAGAATTAAAGTTAATTTGAATCATGTAATTTCAAAATATAAATTAAAGTTATAGTAATGATAAATATAAATATCGGTATTAAATAAAGTTTAAATGTTAATTATATATTAAGTCTTATTTTTGCAGTTAAATAGTAAAAATAATATTATAGTTGATATGGGTGGGGCTACAGCCCCGAAACAAGCCGGCCCACACAGTAGATCACAGCCTCGTTGGTGTCCTGCCCCGGACCCCACGAGGGCCGCAGGGCGGGCAAATGCGTGCAAGGTATTATCTAGATAAGGATAAGCACGAAGCAAAAAGCCCAGGTAAAGATGGAATCCATGGAGTTATATCTCCTAAGAGTTTACCTTAATCTAGGAGTTTGGTAATCATCGAGTACAAATATGAGAGGGATTCTATTGTGAAAGGTACACAATTCACACCACAACTATTATATTCTTGCAGCCTTTGAGCTATTTCATACAGATATCTGACTTGAGCGTCGGAGTGGAAACCTTGGAAGCCCCCTCGGTTCTTATGTTTTGCAGGAACTAGTACAGCCCAGGAAGCAGCTCGGAGCAGCCATATTTTACCTTAGCAATAGTAATTAAGTCTCAAGTATTTAAAATAAATTTTGACTTAACCATTGTGTATGAGGACTATAATTGAAAAAAAAAAATATTTCATTATATTAGTGAGATTGCATTGATTATTATAATTTTTTTTATCGCATGTCACATATAATAGTAGTTGCAAATCTTTAAAATTCATCATTAATTATGTTATTCGAAACTTTTTGAAGTACAACTGAAATAAATAACAAATCTCTTAAATCCACTATAATCAATAATGAAATTGAGGTTTTTATGTCAAATGATAGCAAATTTCAAGTTACGCAATGTAATGGCCTTAAGATTGATTATAAAATCCTATTAAATAATCTAATTTTTCTTCTTCATTTTTATAATATTTTGTTTAATTTCATTTTTTATACTTTATATATATATATATATATATATATATATATATATATATATATATATATTTATAACTAAAATAATAAAAATAATTATCTATGTAGGCGAGGCGGGTTATATGGGGCGGTGAATGTTTATCCCGCGGCCCGCCCCTCCCCCGCGCGAGGATTAAAAGTTAATCTCATCCCCTGCCTCATTTTCCATTTTCCACCCCAATCTCTGTTCCCATTGCCATCCCTAGTTATCATTCTAGTCCAACCAAGACTGCAGGGGAGGAGCTAGTGGGCCCTGACCCCTCCAATTATTTTTGTTTTTCAAAAAAGTTTATGTATATCATTAAAAAAAAGTTACTGTCGTTAAAAACTCTATGTAGTATAATTAAAAATAAGTTAACGACCCCCCCAATTTTAAAATACTGGCTCCGCCCCTACAAGAGTGAGCATCGATCGTATTATCTCGACCAAAAAACAAGATCATATTATCGTGAAATTATAAGTGAGATTTAATCATTGTTAATTGTTCACATTATTTTTTTTATAACTATATTAATAATTTTTTGCAAGACATTAGGGATTTAGAAGAAAATTCTATTATCATTTTTTGAGGGCTAAGTTAGGCTATTTGGTGAAAGAGGCTAATGTAGCAATGAGAAGCTGATGGTTGAGATTCAAGAATTGATTGATCAGGTCAAAGAACTGGATAAGGAGATTAAATCACAAGAGACTAAGAGCAAACTGAAGAAGGACGTCGCTAGTGCAAGAAAACCGGCAAATGCAATTCTTTTGCCAAATTCCTATTCAAAGTCTCATGAAAAATGTTTGCTGGCACTTTCCGTCAATCCTCCATTAGAGGTTTGTATCTTGCGGGAATTCAAACCTCCATTTTATTAAACTGGAATAAAATACAATAATTAAATCTTGTTTATAATATTATAATATTATAAATAAATTTATTACCACCAACCAATACTTACAAGCACACAAGAACTCCTTTCTTGCCTTTTTTTTTTTGGATATAGATGTCGTACTTCACAAAAATAGGGAAAAGCACGCATCACAACCAACCAGAGATAATGAGCAATACATGATTCATATTTGTATTTGTATTGTGTCGTACATGTTAACGACTATTTTCATCTCAAACATATATGTTTTTGAATATTTATTTGTCAAGGAAAGTTGTTAGTGATGTTTTACATTTTTTTCTTTTCCTAGGTACGATATCGTACATATATTTTGTTTGTTTTCCGAACGAAGTTTTACATATGATTGTATAGTATTATCTTCCTAATATTTTCTTACAAAATTGGTTGAATTAATATGGAAAAACTATTTAGAAAAGTCAATACTTTGATTAAAAAGAGGTCAACATAAGTTGTAGAGCATTTTTGAGAAAGCAAAGTCAATGAACAAGTAAAAAATTCTCCATTCTAGTAAAACAATTATTCGGCCGTAAAATAAAAAATGAACTTAATGACCGAATAATTATTTGTCAAAAGAAAATCTTTCTCCAAATAAATGTACGATATTCGGCCATCTCAAACGTCATGCAAATCCAATAGGCACCCTTAGGCTTTTGTAGCCTATATTTGTTAAGCAAAAATTGTTTTTACTATTCAAGAAATTAGATAAAATAGTCAAATAGTAATTAATTATAAAAAATTTTATATTCAAATCATAATTTTGAACTCTATTATAAAAAAATATAAAATTATAATTACAGGTTACATCATTATATATGATCATGCGACATGGATAGTGGTGAATCTTAGTGGAACTTTCAATAATCTTAACAATCTTCCATGATTGATCACGACCCAATAAAATAAAATAAAAATTATTAAATATAAAGCACATTAATTATTGCTGTTACTGTATATATAGAGGCTATCAGCTTCCATATCTGCTGAAATCTTAACTTTTTATCGTTATGAGTAGATTGTAACTTAGAATTTACCGCTTTTTGAAGTGCATTCATTTGCAGCTTTCCTTTACCACTTTCTTAAGAATAATTGAAAAATTGATGAATTGTCGACATCAGAAAATAAAGATACTCTTTGTTTCCAAACTCTTACTTGTTACTAGAACTATCAAAATCCTTGAGATTTAAGCCCACTTTGCATGAACGACTTTAGTGACAAAGATTGACGGGACAAACACTAACAAAATTTTTTAGACAACAAATATTGACAAGAAATCGGAGTTTATTTTAAACTCAATTAATATTAAGTAGAGTAATTTAAAAATTTACATGATGATCTCAAAATTTATAATTGTCAATATGACATAATTATATTTTCTAAAACTTTTTATGTGTGGCCCAAAATTATTGAAAAATGCTCAATTGTTTTGATCACATGATAAGTCAATATGTGATTATATCTTAGGGTAAATGGTATATTACCCTCCTATAGTTTATAAAAAATGCATGGAATTTCCATATAGTTCTAAAATCACCACGAAATTCCCTTGTGGTCAATCAAATGGTGCATGGTATCCCTCTATTAGAAAAATGTTAAAAACTAACCGCAAGTGAATGTCACGCATGTAGTTTGCGACCTTGCATTATCAATCTGATATTACCCACTTACTTTTATACTTATATGGATCAAAATGCACCATTCTCAAAACCACAGGGGAGTCGCGAACTACACGCGTGACATTCACTTGCAATTAACATTAATGTTTTTATTTATTTATAGGAAGTACCATGTACCATTTTGATTGACCACAACGGGGTTCTATGCATTTTTGGTAAATCACATGGGGTAATATGTCATTTACCTTATATCTTATAAGCAATGACAGAGTCATTCTTGGATGTGTGAGGCTACAACCCCCACTGACTCCAATTTTATCTCAAAATATTTGTATTTTTAAGGTATTTTTGGGTTAAAAAATTAGTTCAGTCTCTATTGAAAAAAATTATCTATATATATATATTTAATTGTGTGATTTTAATCCCTACAAAAAATAAATTATGGCTTCACTCCTGCTCATAAAATCAATACATATTAAGTGCACTAACCTTCCAATTCATGATTTGTCATGATACAATTGTATTTTTGAACAAATATATCTTTGTAAAAAAAAAAAAGAGCAAATATAATTCCCTAAAAGGAAAATGGAAATCATAAGCTGGCAAAAAGCTAGTAGTGAATGCAGTTTTCAGACAGGTATAATGCATTACACGTGTTAAAATGATGACTCGGTTGACTAAATTCTTTGGTTCGATAACATCGTACATCAATACTCATGTAATAGGTAAATATTACATGTATATAAAACTCATCTCTCTCCCTAAGACGGATATCAATCATGCCGGTTTTAAATATATTATTCAGTCAAACGACCATTGACCAAAAGACTAGACAGGCATAACTGTTGTTGTCACAGATAACTAATATATGCAGCATATAAGATAGTGTTTGTGTAGACACTTTTGGAGGACATCACTAGCCTTTTCACCATTAATGTTAAAGATCATATCAACTAACTCAACATTCTTCATTAAACTCCATTGCCACCACTAGTTTCAGCCACCCATTCCAGGCTTTAACATCATCACCATCACTTAACACTTCACTTTTATTATCTTATCTTTCTTCTTCTTTTTTTTTTTGTTTTTCCAATCTCTGCAATCTGCTTTTTTTTTTTTCTTTTTTTTTTTGTGGTTCTCTAAAGAGTTGTGGAATTAGTTGAACATTAAACAGCAGTGTTTGTTGTATAGCTGATCACTTGTTATGATGAGGACTGAGGAGCATGGTCATAAGGGTATTGCATTTGGAAATGAAGTGAAAGAAGAGGTACGTGTTGAAAATAATAAATAAGTATAAAAACTTTATTCACTAACTGCTTGCGTGTTTAGATGGGTTAGTAATTTAATATAGTATCAAATTTCAAGTTTACAAAATAAATCACGACTGTTTATCTCTAGTCAGTTAAGTTTGTTTATCTCTAGTTAGTTAAGTTTTAAACTTTTAGATGAGGTGGTAATGGAATAGTAATTGAATTGTATGTGCTGCTTTCTTGCTTTTGTTTACTGTCTGCTTCTTGTTTTGTCTCTTACTGCTGTTGTACTAGAAAGTACGACGCATTTGTTTCTTTTAAGAAAGAAAGATGTTGTTGTTGTCGTCGTTGTCCTGCTATGCATGCCATGGATGATTTTGGTAGAATAGCTAATGGTACATCATTTTGGGTTAGTAGATATTTCACAGCATGGTGAATGTATTCAAGGGTCAACGCGGGCTACAACTTTTATTGACTCAAAGAGCAAAGTTATCAAAGAGGGAGCTGTATTTTTTGAAAATTTATGTATTTTAAGATATTTTTAAGTTGAAAAATTAATTCACACTCCACTGACAAAATTGTTAGTATATGAGTGGTAAATAGTGTTTTTAGCTCCATTAACCAAATATCTTAGATCCGTCCCAATTTGACAGTTATTTCTATACTTATGGCACAAGTTTTGCTAGCGGGTTTCAGCGTAATTGGAATAATATGTTGTACTCTTTCCAACTTGATATCAAGAAATTCTATGTTTGCAACGATTCTCTATTATGTATTTATTTTATGCGTGACATGATTAAATTGTGATTTATAAGTTAGTGTCGTAAGTTGAGTAATAATTTAGATTAACCTTTTTTTTCAATATTGGATTTGAGCTCAAGACACGTATAAGTACATGGCACTAGTCTCGCTTTTGAGTTCCAGGTTCTAGACTTGGGGCCTGACAAAGGGTATGCTATGTTAGCTGTTAATGTTTTCATCCAACTCTAATTTTGTCTAAGATATTCTTTTCTCCAATAAAGATTGTTTGGCACAAGAGCAAAGCTTAATGAGCTCCTCTAAGATGCCTTGCGATCTATTCTATTTGGTTTCGTGTTCATTTCTGATTATTTTCCTGTACTTCCATAATCAATTATGTAAATATTCTAAATGTTCTCGCATCTGCGCAATTAAATATCAATATGTATGTAAACATAATTAACCAAGTGTGCAAGTAAGTGAAATTGTGATCTTTTGATCATGATCTGTTGCTTGCATTTTTTAAGCCTTCTGAGTTCTATGCTCTACTCTACGTAGATGAAATTGGTTATCTTGTTCTCGCACTTGAGAAGGAATACCTTTTTCGGTGTCTTTCTCGAGTTATCAATTCTTTGACGGTAACATTTTTTTTCCCTGTTTCAGATAGAACATATGTCTGGGATAACAGATGAAACAAAGCATGTTAAACCTTGGAGGAAACAAAACTTGTTCTTGGAAATACCTACTAGATCATTGGAGGCCTCCAAACAAGAATTTGTTCAAATAACAATGCCTGCCACACCAACTCCTACACCCCGAAGAGTAAATTTCATGTTGACTCCTAGCTCTGCTGATTCAAGAACGAATGAGTCTTTTGGTCCGTCTTCCTGCAGAGGGGGATCTGCCATAAAGAATAGCTTTCCAAAGCTTAGCTTCAAGTCCCGGACTTCTAATTTAGATGTTGAAAAGGCTGCAAACTTAGATTCAGCTTCTTCAGCTGCAACTTCACAAGAGAATTCATCCGCGTCAACTTCATGGTCAATCACAAAAATATTCACTCCTCGTATGAAGATGGCTTCATCTTTGCCGGTTACCCCAATCGCAAAGTCAAATCTGGAAACATCAGATGTAAGTTTTACAAACATCACTTGTGCTTTTATCCTACAAAATTATAGTTGTAATGAATTATGAATATGCGTCTTGTTTGTTCTATTTTTTTTTTCTTGTTTAATCTTAATTCTTTTCATGTTCTCCTGCTGCTAAAAGTTATCCGTAGTGTTAGTATAAATCTGTTTTTCATTTGGTTCAAGGATTCCATTTTGGTATAACCAATCAATTAGCTGGCACCTAAAGCTCATACATCGCGTTTAAGGTGATTATGTACTGAATGAATGAGTTCCAAGTTTCTTGCAGCTAATAGTAGTTTCAAAATCAAATTCATATACGAGGTAATGTATTTAAAATTGGTGCACCCAATATGTAGGTGAAAGGAGAGCCGCCACACATGTCTCGATCACTTTCTGTCCCTTCCATCAACAAAAACAGAAGCATAAGGAAAATGGATTCGTTTATCCGGGTGATTCCAACTCCTCGTCCGAAAGATGGGAACTCGAAAGCGCCGGATATAGTTCCAACAGGAGTTGCTGGTAATTTTGGATTCTTTATCATTTCATTCCTATAATTAAGTTTTTGAAGTTCTCTATCTCTTTTTTCTCGCATGAAGATCTGTTTAACATTATCTTATTTGGGAATTTAATGCTCGCCTTTATTTCACAGAGACCAATGAATTAGATGGTGAAGATATACCAGAAGAAGAGGCTGTTTGCAGAATTTGCATGGTTGAATTACGTGAAGGCGGGGAGACACTAAAGATGGAGTGTAGCTGCAAAGGCGAACTTGCTTTGGCTCACAAGGAATGTGCTGTTAAATGGTTTGGCATCAAAGGTAACAAGACGTGTGATGTTTGCAAGCAAGAGGTTCAAAATCTTCCTGTCACACTTTTGCGCGTCCAAAGTACTCAAATCCTAAATTCAAGAGCAAACAGGGTCCTGCAGATGGAAATAAATGGCTACAGGCAAGTGACCTCCTTTCCACTCTGATCAATAAACGTAAAAATCATCTTAAATGAAACATCATCATAGCCAGATGATCAAATGTCATAGGTCGTGCAGTGGCTTCTAAATGATTGTATCTGCGATGTACTGCTACACATTTCAGAGGATTTCTGCCAATGGTTGGATTGGCTGCAATCTAAAGTGTCGGGCTTGAACTTTGTATAACTATTTAAGACTATAGGAAGGTAGATACACCAAACCACATGAAGCTTTCTCCCCCTAGGTGGGGTCAGCTAAATAAATAAACAGTTTCGAGTTTTACTCTTTTTGGAGTGATTTATAGAAATCACTAGATCTTTAAGACTTACTGCAAGTGTTAAAAGCAAATATAAGCAGTGGCACGACAATAAAATTTTCTTATTGGGATCAATCAGTAGTTTATGACCGCACAATAAAAATTAGCCTCATAAATATTTCAAAAGAATTATTATGGCGGCCAAGTTAGTTTCATAATCTCGACAAAGTAGTTCAATACGATAGGGATATATCTAGAATTCATATATTGAACAACAAGAAGGACAATTGCTAGACAAATTTACCTGTTGATTCGTATAAATGAAAAAGAGCAGTGAAGACAAAAACATGATTCATATGCTTTTAGTAACATTAAATATGAATCATAAAACAACTTTTTGTATGAAAATTTTGAGACAGCCAAAACTGAAATACATAGATTCAAGTATTAGGATTATAGTCTATGTATTTGGTTTAGTTTTTAAATTTGGACGGGATCATTTCACCCCGCTCTCATGAATGTTGCCCCGCCACTGAATACAAGTGTTTCATTTGCCAAAATATAGGCATTCTGCATCCCCTATACACTATGTATGAGAATTTCTTGTATACATCAATATATTTGATTAAGTTTTGCTGAAGATCTCTTATATGAACACAGGATTTGGAATGAAGTTCCCATTCTTGTCATTGTCAGCATGCTTGCCTATTTTTGTTTCCTCGAGCAGCTTCTGGTAAGTTTAGTGGCTCTTCAACAGCCTAAGGTCTGTCAGTTCGTTTTCATTCTAATCTTTTGGCGTTCATCGCTCAGGTTGGGAAAATGGGTACTGAAGCCATTTCCATATCACTTCCATTCTCTTGTGTACTAGGCCTCCTTGCATCCATGACCTCTTCGACAATGGGTATGTTGGTTAAGATCGTGTGAAATATTATGATAGCCAATCCTTTCAAATAGTAAAAATTGGTGCATGTATATTCTAAAATGCTGACTTGCCATAGATAAATATAGTTAATTCTAAGAACATTTTCTGGAATAGTTTCTAATACAACCTTTAATTTTTGTACAGTGAAGAGTAGATATGTCTGGGTTTACGCGTCAATTCAGTTTGCGCTCGTCGTTCTCTTTGCACATATTTTCTACTCATTGGTATGAACCAATCTAATTATATCTATTTTGACTATCTACAAGTTCTGAAATCTTTTTCGACCCTTCTATTAATTGAACTGAACTCAAGAGTATTGGTCCATGTTCTATTTGATTCGACGCGCAGTCCATTATGTCTTGTGGTATTATATGTCGAGTTTCTAAAGTATTAGTCTTTAATCTGTAGGTTCATGTGCAACCAGTTTTATCGATTCTCCTCTCAACCTTCGCGGGGATTGGTGTTGCAATGAGCGGGAGTTCTGTTCTGGTTGAGATCCAGAGATGGAGAAGGCGTCGTCAGGCCTTAACGGCTCAGCACCAAGATTCCCAGATTATGTCAGAATCAAGTGGATGGCCCCAAATGATTCAAACTGCAACATCATCTCGTGTTGGTCCTCAACTTCAACATCGCGAAGCAGAAAATGCGGAAACTTTCAGCGCGGTCTGACTACTCGTACATCGTGGTGCAATACTGCAACATCAAACTGAAGAAAATGGTTCTTCTTATTCCACAGAATTAAAGCAAGTTGATATTTCTTGATCTTCATCCGGAGAAAATTTAGAAAAGGAAAAAGCTCATTACATGTTGATCTAGATAGTGAAAGTTGAGAAAAATTTCAAACATTCAAAGAGAGAGTACTAATATACAAAGAGGTTTTGATTCCCACTTTCCTTGTTGGACTATTAATTTCATGAAGTTGAGGGAACTTTATGCTTAACTGGTAGATCTCTATCCCGTTGGTCCTTTCAACTCAAGAACATCAAAGCTATTTAGTTTTCAGATTTCATAGAGGCAGTTTAATACGTGAAACTGTCGTTATGCACGGATTGAACGAATGATCTTATAAACTTTGAGGTTTATTTTACATAGTCTTACTATCCAAAATAAAAGTTCATGATGTTTGTTAGTAATTAAAATCAATGATACTTGTTAGCAATCACGACAACAACAAATAATCATAATAATAACAATAATCTTGCTAACAGATATTGTGTCTGGTGAAATTCCCAAGTTGAGTTTAAGTTTTGAAAACAAATTTATGTCACAGGTAGAAGACAATAAATAAATATAATTTACCATTTTCTTAATAGTTTAAATTTTTATATAAAATATGTAATTCAATATAATATTAGGGTGTAATTTAATATAATATTATAGCCAAGTTATCAATTAGTATTAGGTTCAAATCATCTTGTCACTAAATTATTACATTATCTAAAAGTTTAAGAGGTTAAATTTTTAATTTTTAATTTTTAATTTTTTTGGCTAAGCAAGAGGTTAAAAGGTTATCACTTAATGTGGTATCAAATTTTAAGTTACCATTTTGTATTCAAGTCTCGCTACTACCCTTTAGCATATAACTTGTTTGTATGTAGAGCTCAAAAATAAATTTTATTTGCATATTTGAGCATGTGTTAAAGATATTAACAAGACATTTTAAAAATAATAAATAAATTTAAAATTAATACAATTTTTAAATTGAAATACCAAAAATTCAAAAATTTAAATTTTATTTTCACCTATTATAAAATATTAAAATTATTTACATACAAATCTCAAAACGAATCCCGACCAATAAAACGACGAGCTTGTTAATAAACCAGGTAATTATTTAGCAAAAAAAAAAAAAAAAAAACCTGGTAATCCGTACCACCTTTCCCTCATCACATAAAGGCCCAAAACCTTCGCCTCCACTGCAGAACCTTCTTTCACTAAAACCCAAAAACCACAACACAGAGACCAAAAAAACCAGAAGAAGAAGAAGAAGAGAAGAAGATGAAGATAGAAGAAGTACAATCAACTACAAAGAAGCAGAGAATAGCCACTCATACTCACATTAAAGGCCTTGGCCTTGAGGTACTTTCTATTACCCATTTTTCTTTGTGTTAAGCGATTTTTCA
This sequence comes from Ehretia macrophylla, assembly GCA_037974665.1. Taxonomy (NCBI): domain Eukaryota; kingdom Viridiplantae; phylum Streptophyta; class Magnoliopsida; order Boraginales; family Ehretiaceae; genus Ehretia; species Ehretia macrophylla. Next base: position 76,834,358 of record CM075780.1, on the reverse strand, counting down.
ATTATGAAACTTTTCCTGTATGTGTATATGTTTAATTTACTAATGGGTACTAAAAAAAAAGCATGCTTTTTTATTGTGTCTGCTATTTTTCAGTTATGCAGCTTTTGCTATACATGTATATGCTTAAGTTACTAATGGGTACTGAAAAATGCTGCTTTTAGTATATATTTGTGTTTAATCTGCTAATGGGTGCTAAAAAGTGGATGCTTTTGGTGTATACATGTGTTTAATTTACTAATGGGTACTAAAAAAAAATGCATGCTTTTTTTTTCTTAATTGTGTCTACAATGTTTTCAATTATGCAACTTTTCCTGTATGAATATATGTTTAATTTTCTAATGGATACTAAAAAAAAGCATGCTTTGTCTGCAATTTTTTCAATTATGCAACTTTTGCTACTCATATATATGTTTAATTTACCAATGGGTACTGAAAAATGCATGCTTTTAGTATATATTTGTGTTTAATCTATTAATGGGTGCTAAAAAGTGCATGCTTTTGGTCTATATGTGTTTAATTTACTAACGGGTACTGAAAAATGCATGCTTTTGTTTTTTTTTTTATTGTGTCTGCAATTTTTTTTTTAATTATGCAACTTTTTCCATACATATATGTATGTTTAATTTACCAATGGGTACTGAAAAATGCATGCTTTTAATATATATGAGTTAAAAAACTTTAATAATGGGTACTAAAAAATGCATGCTTTTGGTGTATATGTGTTTAATTTACTGATGGGTACTCAAAAATGCATGCTTATAGTATATATGTATGTTGAATTTACTAATGGGTACTAAAAAAAAATGCATGTTTTGGTGTATACATATGTTTAATTTACTAATGGGTATTCAAAAAAGAATGCTTTTAAGCTTAGAGTTTTGTGGTTTCTTTGTGTCTGCAAAGCTACATTGTGTTGTTATTACAGGCTTTTACTGTACTTCTCTCTTTCAGATGATTGTTGGGGTTTGATTGAAAATTTGTAAATTTGCTTTAATTTTAGAGGTTTTAAATTTTTAGGCTTTGGTTTTTTTTTTTAATCTTATGTACACGTTATGGTTGCTGGAAGGCAAAAAAGATTATCTTTTGTGGATTTTTTTAATGATTTTTTGGGGCATGTTGTGATAGCCCACTGGAAAGGCAGTACCTTTGGCTGCTGGGTTCGTGGGTCAGGCTGCCGCAAGAGAAGCCGCTGGCCTCGTAGTTGATATGATACGCCAGAAGAAGATGGCTGGAAGGGCGCTACTTCTCGCTGGACCTCCTGGTACCGGGAAGACTGCTCTGGCCCTTGGTATATCCCAGGAACTTGGGAGCAAGGTACACTTTTTGTATATATTCTTATTATCATCATTATTTTCGGGTTTCGTTCAATTTCCATAAGTATACTCTTTAAGGTGTACATTTAAGTCTGAAGCGAAGTATTCAATATTTTTTACCGTACCAGGTTCCATTCTGCCCCATGGTTGGATCAGAAGTATATTCTGCAGAAGTAAAGAAAACAGAAGTTTTAATGGAAAATTTCCGAAGGGCAATTGGTCTTCGTATTAAGGAAAATAAGGAGGTTTATGAAGGAGAGGAAAGTCATTCTTTAATCAAGCTTTTGCTTTAATTGTCTAATTTGCCTGGGCACTCTGTTATTTTGTTTGTGTTGTAATTGTACTCCTGGTTTACATCAGATTCTGATTTTTGGTAAGCTGCCTGTTGTACAGGTGACAGAATTGTCTCCAGAAGAGACTGAGAGTGTGACGGGTGGATATGGTAAAAGCATTAGCCATGTTATAATTGGGTTGAAAACTGTCAAAGGAACCAAGCAATTGAAGCTGGATCCAACAATATATGATGCCTTGATTAAAGAAAAGGTGAAGACTCTGAATATTTTCATTTTTGCATTTGTGGGAATGCTTGTTTGATTCAATTATCATATTCGAAAAAAGAGTTGGAATAGTATCGTCATTGTCATATCACAGGCACTTCCTACTGGAGTGTCCATCATTTCCCATTTCCATCGTGTTCTTAATTCCAGAATGAAGATAAAGCTCCTTTCTTTTTGGAAATCCACATCCTAATATTTATGAGATACTACAGGTTGCTGTTGGTGATGTTATATACATAGAAGCAAATAGTGGGGCAGTTAAAAGGGTGGGTAGGAGTGATGCTTTTGCTACAGAGTTTGATCTTGAGGCAGAAGAATATGTTCCTCTTCCAAAAGGAGAGGTTCATAAAAAGAAGGAGATAGTACAGGTTCGTATCATTTCGTTCAATACATTTTCAGTCGCTTTATCTTTGACAATGTTCAATCAACTTTGCTTGAGATTGACCAAACCAATTGTAGATGTATATGATCATCCATATAAATAGTTTTACGCTTAGGGTATCTCCAATGGGGTCTTCAAAATACAAAACATTTCAAATTTGAATATTTTTAGAGACCACAGTTTCTAAAAAACATTATTAATGATTTAAATATACATGGGACTCACCACTTTTGCCAACTTTAAAGCCAAAATAGAGACTCAGTCTCTATTTTTGGCTCTAAATTAGAGACCCCAGTCTCTAAAAAGCATTATTAAGGCTATCCTTAGCAGAGGTAGCAAAATAAAAAACATGTCAAATTTAGAAATTTTTAGAGATCCAAACATTATTTTTGATTTAAATATACATGAGACCCACCACTTTTCACAACTTTTGATGCAAAATGGGTCTCTAAATTACATTTGGGGTGTTAAATTTAGAGCCCCAAATGTAATTTAGAGACCCATTTTGCATCAAAAGTTGTGAAAAGTGGTGGGTCCCATGTATATTTAAATCAAAAATAATGTTTGGGTCTCTAAAAATTTCCAAATTTGGCATGTTTTTTATTTTGCTACCTCTGCTAAGGATAACCTAATGATTTAAATATACATGGGGCCCATCACTTTTGCCAACTTTTAAGCCAAAATAGAGACTCCAAAAATCGAGACTGGGGCTCTATTTTGGCTTAAAAGTTGACAAAAGTAGTGGACCTCATGTATATTTAAATCATTAATAATGCTTTTCAAAGATTGGGATCTCTCAAAATATCCAAATTTAGAAAGTTTTGTATTTTGAAGACCCCATTGGTGATAGCCTTATGGAGAGTACTATTTCAGGACAGTTGGAGATAAGTTTGCATTAATTTAGAAAGTATTGCATATTTATGATATACTATCGTTTGGCTATCAGGATGTTACGTTGCATGATCTTGATGCTGCAAATGCACGGCCTCAAGGAGGTCAAGATATACTGTCCCTGATGGGTCAGATGATGAAGCCAAGGAAAACAGAAATTACTGACAAGTTAAGGCAAGAAATAAACAAGGTAATCCATAGGAGTACACGAGAGAAGTGTGCATTGATTAACTTTTTGTTGGCCAATAGGATAGCTTCTTGGGATTTTGTCATTTTCGTTAGACCCAAAATTTTTAAGCTTTCCTACTGATACATGCTGTCTGTAATTGCTTATTTGCTTAGTATCACGTACAGCTCCTGCATTGGTTCCAAATATCTAGAAGAAGTGTGCTTTTCGTATAAGGTTTTCAAAGGCTATGTGTTTATAAGGCAGTCATGATCACAGGTTGTTAACCGCTATATTGACGAAGGTGTAGCGGAGCTTGTTCCTGGAGTCTTATTTATTGATGAGGTTCTTCTATTAGCTATTCGCTTTGTCTTTTATCTGCTCCAGCATGCTTCTAATCTTTGTTTAACAAGAGAATCATTATTTTCAGGTTCATATGTTGGACATGGAGTGGTTTTCATACTTGAATCGTGCTTTAGAGAGTTCACTCTCACCAATAGTCATTTTTGCCACAAATAGAGGAATTTGTAATGTCAGGTATGAAGCTTGTCAACTACTAATTGTTTTTGTTTCTTCTCTTTTTTCTATTTTTAGTTTAGTTGACAGAACCCATGTATATGTAAAGCTAAGAAACTCTCTTTCTTCATCTTACTGCTGAAATGGAATTTCCATACTTCATTTTGCATATTGTAAAGCAATACTGCGTAGGATCTTTTGCCATATTAACTCTCTAGCTGGATCTGTGTGGTTTGTCCAAATGCACGTAAATGTTCCAGTCTTTGTGCTACCATCAATAATTGCTTTTTTGCTGCTTATAACCTTTATAAGCTTTTGGAGTATTCAACAAATAGAAAGCATATTGCAGTGTGAGCTTAGCATTTCCATTCTGAGAGACTAATATTATCTGGATTGCCAAACTATTTCTGATTTTTGCAGGGGAACAGATATGACTAGTCCTCATGGCATACCAATTGACTTGTTAGACCGCTTGGTGATCATAAGAACGGAAACTTATGGCCCAGCTGAGATGATTCAGGTCAGCCCCCAAATTTAGTCATATGCGTTGCTTTTCTTGACCCTTGGAGCATTGAATCTAACTGATGTTTCTTGGTGAATGTTTGTCTTGATGCTTCGCCAGATATTGGCTATTCGGGCTCAGGTGGAAGAAATAAGTATAGATGAAGAGAGTCTGGCTTATCTAGGGGAGATTGGGCAAAAAGCATCCTTGAGGTTTGCTTTACTTAATTTGGTTCTTTTGACGGATGTTAGTATTATCCTACCAAGTGATAGTGAGATCAGATCTTTCTTGATGCACAGGCATGCAGTTCAGCTCTTATCACCAGCCAGTGTAGTGGCCAAAATGAACGGTCGCGATAATATTTGCAAGGTATTTAGACTTAACTTATTCGGATGCCTATTAATTTTACCTGCAGAATTTTGATTTACTTCTTACAATATGCAGGCGGACCTTGAAGAAGTAAATACTCTTTATTTGGATGCTAAATCTTCAGCAAGGCTGCTTCAAGAGCAGCAGGATAGGTACATTTCGTGAGGATGGTGGGACATTGTTCTAAAGCATCCTTTGATTACGAAACAGTAGTTTCCATATCTGTTAAGTGTGTAGATGATGGAATTTGAACTGCTGTTGCCGTCCAATTGCGATTCAAGCATGGCCCATCAAGCGCCTCTTGTTCTCTCAGGCAGCCATTCTGCAAATTCTCAGTTACGAGCAAAGTAACATCCCGTTCATATGGACACCATGTGAACGACTACTCTTATAATTAACAGTAAATGCATCCTGTTAAGAATTGGACAACTGTTTTGTTTGCTTTCTTATTTTTGGGTTGGTCAGGTTGGTGGCTTGTATCTGCAAACGGCAGGGAAACTAAAAACATCTGTTTTGGGTTGTCAGTGACAATGTGACATTACTTTGCAGCTTGAGTATATAATGTTTCCAGACTTCTCAAGGTAGGTGTATATCTTGTGTGTTGAACTATCATTATAAGATCCTGCTCATGCATTTCATCCCTTTGCGTATGCTAAGCTTTAATGTACACTCTCTTGTCCAAAACCTACTTAAAATAACTTTCAACCAGGACGATATAATCGTTCGGAGCAATCGGCTAAGTGCTTTTGCTCAGTTAAAATGTCATGCGTTCTCTTTTCGAGCTGTATGTTTAATACCCAGCACATGCATCCTTCATCGAGTTTAGGAGGCAGCGATCACGACCCCAAGTTCGTCCTGGCGGATTTGGAAGCATGACAATATGCTTCTGGGAGCATCCTTCATCAAATGCTTAGTGAAACCCTATTGATTCCTTCCATGTATGCTTTTGAGCTTTCCGGGTTTTACTTTACTGGCTGGATAGAGCCTTTACCAGTGGTTTCTTCAATCTGTGCACTAGTGCTTGAGAGTTCTTTTTTTCGTTTTTGTAAGCTAAATTGTGCTTGAGATATTTGATACATGGAATATTATTGTATCAGTCCGGATTGATGGGTCAGTTTCTCACATGGTTGGTCAGGTTTACACGTGTGGGTCTCATCAATATATGAGAGATTGATATCAATTTAAATTGATCGAAGAGTTTCCTTTATACATTATGGCGTCTTTAGAGGTACAATATGGAGAATTCTAATCTTGGTTGGTGATATGTCAATTTCATAGCTGCTTCTATTGAAAATCAGAAAGATTTGCTTTGACCATTAGAGAGGTCCACTACAGGATATTAAATAGAGTGAAAATTGCACAAATGGTCCCTATATTTTTTTAAAATTTTAAATGTCCTTATTGTTCAAAATTTTCAATTTAGTCAATTTTTTTTTAAACATTGAAGACTAATTTAAATTTTATATGAAAATAATAAGGATTAAATTAAATTTTTTAAGGAAACAATAGGGATTAAATTGACTAATTTTGAATAATAGGGATGAGTTTGAATTTTTTTTTAAATAATAGTGAATAAATTAGTTAATTTTAAACAATAGAGACGAATTAAAAATTTTGAAAAAATAATAGGGATTATTTGTGAAATTTTTCCATTAAATATGGGGAAAATTTTACAATTAGTCCTCATTTTATGTGTTTTGGACATTTAGTTCTTACTGTTTCAGAAGTTACACGGTTGGTCCCCAATATTTGTAAATTTCTCATCATTAGTTCTCATTGTTTACATGTTTTGAACATTTAGTCCTTATTGTTTCAGAATTCACACGGTTAGTTCTTAATGTTTGTAAATATCTCATCTTTAGTCTCTATTGTTTATAAAAGTCCTTCCCATTATAGGTTTAGTTAACATTAGGGACTAATTGGAGGACTTTTGTTAATAATGGAGACTAATATAAGATATTTGCAAATATTGGGACTAACTGTGTAGTTTTTGAAACAATAAGGACTAAATGTCCAAAATATGTAAATAATGGGGACTAATAATAAGACATTTGTAAACATTAGAAATTAATTACGTGACTTCTAAAATAATAGAGATTAAATATCTAAAAAATATAAACAATAAAGACTAATTGTGAGATTTGCCCTTAAATATACTTGTTTGTCAAATTGTTCATACGTACAAGTTTATCAATTGCAAACTTTCATCCAATCTCGTGATCCATTAATATCGTGTACAAATTCACGTGGTTGGCGACTTCTTCCAAAAACCAAGACAACTATCAGGGTTGTAGAATATTGATAGCTATTCCACTTAGCGTAGGAGGGTCCCAACACGCTTCCCGAATTTAGATCGTTTTATAATATGTAATATTATAAAAGAGATTTAATAATTATGTATTATTAAAATTTAATTCATAATCGGTAGGTTTCTCTCACAATGTTATGATTTCATCATATTTTTTTTTAATTTTTAATTTTTATAGGATACTACCCTTTTTAGTCAATTCTTTTAAGAGTGAGGTTTTGGGATTGCAATGCAGGATGGTGAGATTCACGATTGGAAGATTTATAACCTGACTTAACAACTCAGAGTAAATCTTAGGTTGGTGTGATGTTTGTACAATAAAATTAAACAAATCAAACCAAGTTGTTATGTTTGTGAGTCGATGATATGAATTTAACAATGTAATTTACTCTTATTGAGAGTTATAACCTCTATTAGTTTTGCTCTATGATTATCAACTTGACAACTTTTGATTCATCCAATCGTTGCTATTACTAGTTCTCATAACTAGGTTAAAGTTGACATGAGAAATTGTAAAACTTAGTTTACATCAACCAAGGTATTCCTTATGGAAAGTGCTACGAAATGATTCGTTAAATGATCTAATTGAGTGAAGAATGGACTCTACGCACTTGTGTGACTTACTCTAACATTCAATCGGACGCATCAGACTGATCGTGTTGTAGCAACTTTCATTCCTCATATCCACATTACAAAGAACTAGAAATGTTTTACTATTATTATTATCATTATTATCATTATTATTATTATTATTTTTGGTTATCGTGGGAACCCAGTTAGCGGAGTCCGACCACTTATTTTTTCCAACGGAGCCCAACCATTGGCTTTTCCGACGGAATTCGAGCGTTTGACCACTAGTTTTTTCGATGGAGCCTAGCTATCAATTAGTAAACTCACTGGTACAGCAGTACATCCTTATACATCTACTGATTCAGTCAAAAATTTAATCTCAATTGATTATAATGTGAATACCTTTGAGAAAAATAAGTTCAAACCGGTGTTTCACAAGTTACTATATTCTACATTGCCATTTGAGTTACTCCTTGGGGCAACCAGACATATTTTATGCTTGAAATGTCATCTCAGTGCAACTATGAAGGGACCCAATGAACATATCTACCCATCACCTCAAGCGAAAAAAGCAGCACAGAGGTTGAATAGTATTAAATGTCCGCGAGATAAGCATGCACCTTAGAATAAGTCTTTTTCTTTTAATTTGGTACAAGTTTGACCAAAAAAAAAAGAATTTGGTACAAGTGAATGGGCACATCATACGTTGAGTTACTAATTTGATCATCACGTAAAAACAGATGGGCCTTGTGCTTTGCACGCACACAACACATATATAAAAGAATACAAATATTTTTCACGTTGTTGTATCATGGATTAATTTGTTTCTTTGTACAATGAAGAAAAAATTAATATTATTGGATATATAATGTTCCAGACTTATTTTTTTATATCCCATATTTTCATTAGTTATAGTATTTCAGAAATTCTAAGGACAAATAGTCATTACACATAGTATATCAGGACAACATCAACTTTTTTTTTTAAAGCCCCATCTAAATACATAAGTAATTTACATAGATTGAAAAAGAAAAATAAATTTTGGGTATTTGTAACATTTTCAATATATAGAGAGGCTAACCTTCAAGATTCAGCTATTTTTCTAATGGCATTAATTTTCCCTAGTCAACCTCTTGGTAGCCCACCTTCTATTTATTCATTTACCTGCCATGCAACCTTGATTAAAAACAAATAAACTAAAGCTCTTGTGTTCAAATTTATCTCTCTTATTACAAATATTATCTAACTTTTGTTTTGAAGCGTGCCATTGCATCATAAGATTTATAGAATTAAGGTGCATCCGTTTGATCTCACCTTAAAAAGGCGAGTTCATGTTATCCCAAAAAAAAAAAAAAAAAAATTTCTATGCAGCAGCCTGGTAAAAGAAAAGCCAATTACACATAAAAGTTAGGTGAAATAGTTAAATAGTAACTTTTTATAATAAGAAGTTTTGATTTCGAAAGGGAAAATTTCACTGTTAATCCCCATTGTTTGCATAAAGTGTCACTTTAGTCCCTATTATTTCAAAAGTGACAGCAATAGTTCTCAATGTTTGAAAAAAGTGACGCGGTAAGTCCCCATTATTTCAAAAGTAACAACAATAGTCCCTAATGTTTGAAAAGTGACGCAATTTGTCCCTAATGTTGACTTGGAGTGTCAGTTTAATCTCTTTTGTTTTAAAAGTGACACAACTAGTCTCAAATATTTGTTAAAAGTGGCACAACTAGTCCCTATCTATTTTTTACGGGAAGGACCATTTCTGTCACTTTTTCTAAATATTGGGGATTATTGCTTCCACTTTTAAAATAATGGGGACCAAATTAACACTTCAAGCCAACATTAGAGACCTACCGTGTCACTTTTTTCAAATACTAGGGACTATTGTTGTGACTTTTGAAACAATAAGGACCTATCGCGTTATTTTTTTCAAACATTAGAGACTATTACTGCCACTTTTAAAATAATAAAGACTAAAATAACACTTCATACAAATAATAGGGACTAACAGTGAAATTTACCCATTTCGAAGCACGCTTTCTGCTCTATAATAATTAAAAAAAATTAAAAAAATAAGAAAAAGGAAAGCCAATGAATACTCGCCACGTTGACTTCCTTCTATGCAAGCTTAGCGAGTAGCTTGCGGTCCCAAGCAACGCGTTCCTTCAACGGAATATCTGAACGGGCATTAGAGATTCCTCAACCTATTTGCAATTAAGTCCTTGTAGTTTGATAATTATCACATAAGAGCCATAATTCTGCTAGTAAGGTTGATATTCTCTTTTAAATAAAAATTATAAACAAAGAGAGAAGTAACTTAAGTAACGTATTGAAAGACATTATTTTGGAAAATTACCGTTCTTTTATATGGGTGGAGAAAAAAAATATCTAACCGAAGCATTCATTTAATAGATTATTATCATAATCAAGAGTGCCTATAAAGTTTCTTATATACAAAACTAGTTGCGAGTGTGCCTTTTTGGCTTCAACTAAGCAAAACTGTTTCTTCTACAGCTAGTCAAGTTCACACTCTAAAACTGTAAAAATTAAAAGTTATAGGTAAACATTAATGATCGAAAATTATTTCAAAGCTAGTTCGATGTTCAATCATATATTTTACAATAACAATACTTAAGCACAAGCTAGATGAGATTGAATTTGGGTTTAGCAACTTACTCTTCCCCTTAATTCAAACTTTTCTTACCATCGAATGGGTAGCTTAGTGGTATCAGAACCCAAGAATTCTGAAATAACGAGCTTAATTGTTATTAGACCTATTGCTTAAATTGCAGTTTGATGCAAATCACGCAGTTTATACATAGTGATGCAAAGGGACCACGCCCTGCCTTTCGATCTATCATGCACAATCTTATATATTAATAAGAAAACCGTTTTCATAGTTGTAATCTTTGGCCTTCAAATCACAACGATAACATTACCTTTGGGGTATAGTAGACTATTGCTTAACACATTTAATAGGTACATTCACATTCCTACTTTCTTTTGGATTAGAAGAGCTGGAAATATGCCTGCCAATTGGGTAGCTAGTCAAGGTTATAATTCTTTCATTCCTCCAAATTAGCTTGTTCTTACCCTAATGCTTTTCTCACGTTTACAGGTAAACCTCTCAGGTCCCTGGACTAATTTTTTGCTCATCAATACAACTCCTTTTACTGGCACAAAAAAATCAATGTCAAGCTCGACAATTGTTAGGCATCCTCTCCCACCCACCCCAAATCGTTCACCAAACATTGTAAGGGCAAAACTACAATAACACCAAAATATAGTGGACATTATCCAAAAATGAGCAACTTCGGACCAACCTCTCTTTAACATTAACCATAAACTAACTTGGTGCTACTAATTTGTATGGCCACCAAAACAAGAAAACAAAAGATACCATAAACATACAATTTGTCATGTTATCACATGTCTTCTTCTGTGTACCTTTCAACTGCAATCTTGTAAAAACATTATTAGCTACTTATATATATAATTCAATCCTTACCCCATTTTTTTTTTTTCTGAAACACATTGCATACAACTCCCTCTCAAACTCCATCCACCACCAATTTTTTCTTTTTTTGCTTCAGCTTCTCTCGATTCTTCCACCACTTTCTTGTTGACCCTTTTGCTATAAGGTGAGTACAATCACATATAGCTGCTCTACTTGCAACAAGATAGTAAAATTTCAAGAAAGATTGTAACTTTTTTCAAATTTTCAGTTCATTTATCTGTAAAGTTTGTCTTGTTTTGATCACTGCAGCTCACTGGTAAATTTGTGGGTTTTTTTGTTTTATTTTTTATTGAATTTTGCTGTGTACTTAAACTTACTTGAAGGCTATTTTTGTGATGTACTATGATGGCTTGTGGTTTATAATTTGGTGTTGTGCTTTTAAGTAATAACTCAATTAATGGTTTTGGAGTGGTGGAATTGATGTCAACGCTTGCGGGTCTCGGGTTCTGGACTCGGTAGCTGATAATTCTTGCTTGGTTATTAGTTTATGAGAAACCCAAGTGAAGAAAATTAATGGATTTGAAAAGGGTGTCAATATCTTTGGGCTGTTTGTGTATTATTTGGTTGCTTAGTAGCCAAACAAGGCTAACCCCAAAGTTTTTATTTTTGTGAAACATAGTTGATGGTTAATTTAGTTGAGATTTTTAACTGAATTGGTTGGTGTGGTTTTAGGAGTGTGAAAGCTGAGAGCTTTTGTGGTAGTGGAAATGGCAACTGGAGCTGTTCCAGCTTCATTTACTAGCCTAAAGAGCAAGGAAAATGGACTGGGGTTTGCGAAAAGATTGGATTTTGTTAAGGTTTCGGATTTGCAGAGGATTAAGTTTCGTCGAACCAAGGTTTCTGTGATCAGAAATCAGAACCCTGGTCCAGAAACAGTGGAGCTTCAGCCTGCATCCGAAGGGAGTCCACTGTTAGGTAGACTTTTCAGTACTTTGTCCGTTTCGTCAGTTAAAAAGATCTGGAGATACTATTGCTTGTTTTTATTGGATTTCATGAAGTCTTTAGTTATGTGTTTTAAAAAATTGTGACATCCAGTTCCTAGGCAGAAGTACTGTGAGTCAATACACAAAACTGTGAGGAGAAAAACCTGCACTGTGATGGTGGGAAATGTGGCCATTGGCAGTGATCATCCGATAAGACTTCAAACGATGACTACAACAGATACTAAGGATGTTGCAGCCACTGTTGAACAGGTTTATGTTTTTATACTTTTCTAATGTAGTATGTAGAAGAATCGTTTTATATGTTCTTTCAAGGTGCAGACAGATAGCAAATGAAAAAATACTAAAATCTATTCTGGACATGCTTCTTTACCTAATTAATGTTTCTGTGTGTGAAAGATTTTATAATTTGTTGATGCACATAGTCTGATGATCTCACTGAATATAAGGTCAAAATTTTCTATTTGTTCTTTTCTCTTGACGACAAAACTGATGGAGACAATATACTCTGAACTTTTCGAAATTCTCTCATAGTCCAGTATGCACCATTGCTTATGGAAATAACCTTCATGGATAGCATCCGCAATGCACTACTTGCCATTTCTTCTCTACAGAACTTGGAATCATGCAAGTAACAGAAACAAGATTAACTGATCTTGGCTATTCGGCATTTCAAACATTGATATCAATTTTCTTAGCTAAAAAATTAGGTATCCCTTATGAGTTAAAGAGTTATTAAGTCATGAGCATCATTTAATTCCGCCAAGTAAGGGATAAAACGCTTGAAACAATTGATGGGACTTGAATGTTTTCATATAAGGGTGTGCTTAGATGGATGCTATTATAGGTACTGAAGTTGATTGTTCCGTCTGTCAGGTAATGAGAATAGCCGACATCGGAGCAGATATTGTTCGAATAACAGTGCAAGGGAAGAGAGAAGCAGATGCATGCTACGAAATAAAAAATTCTCTTGTTCAGAAGAAGTAAGTCTTCATTTGAGTACTATTACTGACAACTATAGATTTTGGGTATGAATATAAGGTTTTCATAAAACTACCAATTATTGCAGTTATAACATTCCTCTGGTTGCGGACATTCACTTTGCTCCTTCTGTTGCGCTGCGAGTTGCTGAATGCTTTGACAAAATTCGTGTCAACCCTGGAAACTTTGGTATGACATAAACCATCAATGGTTTTGCTGTTTCCTTCCTTATGTCTTTGTTTAAAGATTACTTTGTACTGAATTTCAGCGGATAGGCGAGCCCAGTTTGAAAAGCTGGAGTACACAGATGAAGATTATCAGAAAGAACTTGAGCATATTGAGGAGGTTAGACTACTTCACAACATGAATGATGGATAAGATTTTTCTGGGGTTAAAATTTTTCAAACTAATGCAGCACCAAAAATGTCAACTATTAATGGTTTTTGTGTTAAGAATACCAGTGGAGTGATCACCATTGGGACTAAATCGTGGACTGGAGTCGGTTATATACTAGGAAGATGTTGTTATACTTCCTTATGGAGTCTCACCTCCTTCAAATGCTCCAGGTCTTTACTCCATTGGTTGAAAAATGTAAAAAGTACGGACGGGCGATGCGCATTGGGACTAACCATGGGAGTCTTTCAGATCGTATAATGAGCTACTATGGAGATTCACCAAGAGGAATGGTGAGTGGAAACTCAATCAGCTTGTTTCCGAGTTCCTTTTCTAATTTTCCCTTTAAACTTAGATTTTCTTGACTTAACGATCTTTAATTAATTTGATTATAACACAGGTTGAATCTGCTTTTGAGTTTGCAAGAATTTGTCGGAAATTGGACTACCACAATTTCGTCTTCTCAATGAAAGCAAGCAATCCTGTTGTCATGGTCCAGGCATACCGTCTTCTTGTAGCTGAAATGTATGTTCAAGGATGGGATTATCCATTACACTTGGGGGTTACTGAAGCTGGTGAAGGTGAGGATGGACGTATGAAATCTGCCATTGGTATTGGAACTCTTCTGCAGGTAGATATTCTTCTTAGACTTCTCCATTATAAATTCATCACAGTGAGCATGCATTCAAGTAATATGCAAGAGACAATTTCCGTTCAACCTAGATAGAATTTCTAAATTCTTAACCATGTATGATATGTCATCCCCTGGAAATTACTGGGTTCTAACTGATTTTTTTCATGTAAGAGTACCATAATCTTTGATCTTCCCATGTTGTTCTCATGTGGAGTATGTTGATCATCGCATGCACAATGTTGTATTGTTCACATGATGGAAGTTTGAAAATGAAAAAAATTGTTTGGCTCGCAGGATGGTCTGGGTGATACCATAAGGGTTTCTCTGACTGAACCTCCAGAGGAGGAGATAGACCCCTGTCGAAGATTGGCAAACCTTGGTATGAAAGCGGCAGAGCTTCAGCAAGGAGTGGTAAGGCTGCAAATCTTATTTTCTGATTCATATGCTTAATTAATTCAAGTCTTGAGCATGTAGAACATTATTTTATTGTATTTGTTTGCATTCATCAGGCACCATTTGAAGAAAAGCATAGACGCTATTTCGATTTCCAGCGTAGAACAGGCGAATTGCCTGTTCAGAAAGAGGTAAGGTTTAACTTATACGTGAACATAGTGTTTTGTTCCTTCTTGGTGTTCTTCTTGAATCTTTGATCTGATAACTATTAGTAAAAATAATGACAGGGTGAAGAGGTAGATTATAGGGGTGTCCTGCACCGTGATGGCTCTGTTCTTATGTCTGTTTCCCTGGATCAGTTGAAGGTCGTCTCTTGCACTCTGATGTTTATATCCATATCAGTTTGGGAGTCATTTTCCCTTGATGTGTAAATTTAGAATTCTGACACTAGTTTTGAGAAATTGTCTTCTTTTTTCTCCTGCCAGACACCTGAACTTCTATACAAATCACTGGCAGCAAAACTTGTCGTTGGGATGCCATTTAAGGTCCGTTCTTACTTTCCCTTATCCCATGAAATATACTTGATTATCTTTGATGGATCGGCATCACTTAGTGTTCAATTTCCTCTAGGATCTGGCAACTGTGGACTCAATCTTGTTGAGAGAGCTTCCACCAGTAGATGATATAGATGCTGTAAGTGCCTTTTCCATTTGTTGGATAATACATGTGCGATCTTCGTTATTTCTTTGCTTTTGACAATCCAACTGAGTTTATATATTTCTGTATCGTCCCATGTGCTTTCTCCTTATTTATTCATTGAAGGAGGAGTTGACTTGAATTTGTTCCTGTAATCTGACCAGCGACTAGCTCTCAAAAGGCTGATAGACATCAGTATGGGAGTTATAACTCCTTTATCTGAGCAGTTGACAAAGCCGTTACCCAATGCCATGGTCCTGGTAACTCTGAATGAATTGTCAAGTGGTGCTTACAAACTTCTTCCAGAAGGTACGGAATTTTATTATGGTTATATGGTCACTGAAAATGGATTGCACTCTATAGCAGCGGTATTCAGGCTAAATTAGTGGATCTTTGCCCTTTCAGGGACACGCTTGGCTGTGTCCGTACGAGGTGATGAAGCCCGTCAAGAGTTGGATATCCTGAAGAACATCGATGCTACTATGATTCTTCATGATTTACCGTATACAGAAGAGAAAATTGGCAGAGTTCATGCAGCTAGGAGGTATATATCTAACTCTAAAAATGTGCAGGTTTTTCTTCAATTAAGGGAGTTTGGAAAAAGCCACGTTGAGGCAGGGGAATAATTTACACATTTACACAAACGTTAAGAAGCACTTGCGGAAATATACCTTAATAGTGGATATTGGTCATTTTGGTTTCTGTAAACTGAAGTTTTTGCAAGAAGTAACATGGTCAAGGACAATATTTTGCATCATTTTCACAGAGGGGGATGGTCTTGTATCCAGACTTAAAACTCTACTCTGGATAACCCAAACCCAATGTCTTTTACATGCTTTCATCGATTCTTGATAGTTTATATTTCTTGACTGCTGCAGGCTTTTCGAGTATCTTTCAGAGAATTCCCTCAACTTTCCTGTAATTCATCACATACAATTTCCTAAAGCAATTCACAGGTAAGAACCAAGACTAGGTTAATGAAGACTAAGACTTGGAAGAATTTACACTTACACTTATTCAACACATTGGCAGGGATGAATTAGTCATAAATGCTGGAAGCAATGCAGGTGCCCTTTTGGTTGATGGGCTCGGAGATGGTGTCTTGTTAGAAGCCGCAGATCAGGACTTCGATTTTCTACGGAACACATCATTTAATTTACTACAAGGTTGCAGAATGCGGAATACAAAAACGGTGAGGTTCTTTTTTCATTTTTTTTGAATATTATGATGATTCAAATGCTTAGAACGTCAATGCAAATCTAATTGGAGACTGATGATTATTTTTACGTTGGTGCAACTCCTATTTCAGGAATATGTGTCATGCCCATCCTGTGGTAGGACTTTGTTTGACCTTCAAGAAATAAGCGCACAAATAAGAGAGAAGACATCGCACTTGCCTGGTGTCTCTGTAATCACTGAATCCTATAGACCTCAATGAATGGACATCATAACTAGCACTCTACTAAGTGGAAATTGTTTTCACCCTGTTCATTTCCTGTGCAGATTGCAATCATGGGTTGTATCGTGAATGGACCAGGAGAGATGGCTGACGCAGATTTTGGATATGTTGGTGGTGCTCCTGGAAAGATTGATCTCTATGTCGGAAAGGTAGTAATCTCTTTGTTTTTTGTGGTAATGATTTGAGGTATAGGATGAAAAGAGGTGTATAACTCTACCAGGTCAGCAAGCTCCCCCTCCCTCTTCTCCCCTTCGGCACTTTTCTTGAGGGCAAGACTGCAAATAGCAGGACAAAAAGGAATAGAGGAATAATGTCGAAAGATGCATATGCACCATGCACGACCACAAACTAGACATACGTATAGAAAGACAGCAAGCGTGAGAAATGGGGTGGTAGTGATCCTGATAATATTATAATCACAAAGTCATACACCTATTTCATGGCACTGTCAAATAGCTTAATACATCGTTTGTACTTGATTCCGCAATTTGCTTACTAAGAACTCCAGTTCGTCCACTGAACTGGCCGTGAAGGAAAACTCAAATTTACACTTAATTCACTTAGTAATATAGTTCTGAGATGATAATGGTATAAACAAATTCAAAAATTTCACCCATATTGTTTTGTCGTATCATACAACGGTAACATTATTTTGACTTCAATTTGCAATGTGTTTCAGACTGTGCTGAAACGAGGTATCAACATGGAGCATGCAACTGATGCCTTGATCCAGCTGATAAAGGATCACGGACGCTGGGTCGACCCACCTGCAGAAGAATAAAATCAGTTGATGATTAAGCACGCGGGTATTAGAGTCTAGACAAAATGCATTAAGCTCCTATACGAGGATCCATTCCAACATGAGAGCAATACAGATAAAAGCAATAGCAGATAAGATCTCTTTCTCCTCCAAAGAGCTGCTCCATTGAAGCAGTAACTATATGTTGTTCCATTACTATACATGTATTATGCAACACTGCAACTCTTCTGCCAGTGAATGAAATCCTGATATGCATTCATGTAAAATGCAGCCTGAACACGCGAAAGTGACTATATTTCATCGTTACCTTCTTTAATCTTAGCATCATTATGATTGATAGCGCACACAACATTTCAAGATCAGTCTGCCACTATCTTATTAACCATGTTATCTTTCGGTCCATATTTCTTGTGGATTGGGTTTATAAACGTTCAAAAAGAGTAGGCGAGGGCCTAGAGAAAGTTATGGGGTGGCACCCAAAGTGACACGTGTTGTCATCTCATGTAAGGGATGGTGACACGTGTCACAATCCTATCTAACACACACCAGTCGTTTCAGAACGGCTGGTGTTTTGAAGATTTTTCCGTGTCTTGTAGGCCTGCTTTTGGATTTCAGATTCATCATTCTGCAGCCATGTACACTCAATTTTCCTGGGAATAACTCTGCAATAAAGCCTGAGTTCTGCTGTAACCCAATACTCCATGATATATCATTTACATGAAATTTCCTACAAGCTAAAGGAAAGAGAGAGAAAAGCCTCTGAAACAGGTTTTAAGGTGGTCAGCGAGGGAAAATTAATTATGACAAAAAAAAAGGTAGATCTTAGTAGGCATGCAAGTAAGATGCCATGTCAAGTGTCCTAGGGGCATGGTCTAACGCTAATGAGGTAAAATCGTTCTTGTAAAATTGCGGGTTTGACATTCTTCACTACTCTAGAATTTTAGCGTCGACTGATCTAGTATATATGTGGGGTATATTGTTGCACTCGAGAGTATCAGTTGGTGGTTGAATTCTGTTAATTGTGTTCTCACGTCATCTAAAAAAAAGATGTCATGTCAAATATGATAGTTGGGTGATACTTAAAAGAAAAAAATCTTTAAAATGTGAGGCCATTTAATAGTGATGTGTCATTTTAATAAAATTTATATGTTTTTTAGTGCGTTCAACATATTTTTTTAAACGTTTAGAAGAAAGACCGATACTTAAATAGAGTTATTATTAGCATAATGATTTTTGAACACGTTAATTTTCCGGCATTAACTTGGAGTTTCAGAGTGACGTATTAATCGGAACTAAACGACTTGTACATTAATGATGGATCATAGTGGCATAATGATTTTTGCTAATTATTAAATTATTAAGATACTACAAAATATAACATGCAATTTGATAAAACAATAACTTCGTCTAACAATTTGAAGAAAGATGCAGAAAACAAGATATGGGAAATAATTAAATAAATAAATGAGCAGTAAAAGCGGCAAAAATAAACCTTCAATATTTAAAATTCATATTATAAAACAATAAAAATTGAGTTTCAAAAATTAAATTGTGCATTAATGATCCAAAAAATCATTATTAATACTAAAGAATCAATATGAATTTTCACGTATATAAAGTGATCGTATATAGAATCTATACGTACATTGTACATAAGTGTATGTATATGTATATCTAGAGGATTTCACTCCTTAAGGCGTAGGCGAACTGCGCTCGCCGGATATTCTGCTGCCGCTTCTTGTACACCTTAGCTCCGAGTCCTACGACGCAAACTCCAGCGATAACTCCGAACGCAATGCCGGCCTTTTGACCTCCTTTGAGTCCGTTGTCGGAACTTTTCTCCGATTCCAAATCTCCGGCATCCGCATTGCTCTCGTGACTCACGTCCGCCGCAACAGGCTTCGCCGGAGACGGAGCTGGCGACGGAGAGAGAGACTTCCTCAATCGGTTGCCGCTCGCTGGAGAAGGAGCGGGGGACGGAGAGGTTTCCGGAGCAAGATCTGCCGGGGGAGGCGAAGGAGGAGAGCTCAACGGTGAAGGTGAAGGAGAAGAAGTAGGAGAGTCGATGTCGGCGGGAGGTGAAGGGACTGCATCGGCGTCGGAGCCGGATTCTGGCGACGGAGCAGGGGAAATCTGTGGCGGATCTGCGCGGAGAGAGTGTTGCGTAGTGAGTAATGCGAAAAGGAAAGTAAAAGAGACGATGTTTAGGGGTATTTTTGTCATTTTATATACGAAAGAGAAGATCGTGTAGGAATATAATGAGTGTGTGAAGGGGTGTGGGGGTGTATTGTGTGTGTGTGTGTGTGTGTGTGTGTATATATAGAGAGAGGGGGTGGAGAGAACGTGGGGTGCGATAAGCGCAAACGCGGGAAATGCTAGATTGAGGGCGGGGGAGTGGTAGCGTTAATCATAGAAAGATACGTAGTTTGATTAGAGAAGAAGGAAAGTGGGTTTGGACTTTTGAAAAAGAGGAGAAAGGTAAACGGTTGTCGTCGAATTGAAGAAGTTTTTCGTACAACTTAATCACGATACTCGAACTCGCAATTTCGCAATCTTTCACATATAATAAATAATTTTACTATTAAATCAAAACCCTAATAGCTGAATCGATACATTTTATATCATGATAAGAGTATAGTTACCACCCTAAATTAGACAACATTTTACAAATTAAATTCTACACTTTTTAAATTGATATATTTTTTATCACGATAAAAGTATAATTATCACCTTAAATAAGACCATATTATGTTTATTATAAATCTATATATCTTTTCGTATAACAACGTAACTAACACATGCTGTATTTGAGTAAGAGTCGACAATATTCCTTTTATATTTGCTACGTTTTGTTAGTGACCCGGTTTCTTTGGTTTTACTTTTGTGTTATAATTGGGAGGCGAAGTCCAAGGGACATATAATGTGATTAGACCACGTAAATATATTTAAAAATGTTGAATTTTTAACTACTTGATCTATACTAAAAGCAGCTATAGCGTTGGTATCAAACTTTTCTGCTAAAAGTATGCATTTCTAGAGCAAAACAAAAGACATTTATCCTAAAAGTTATAATAATCCCACCAATAAGTGAAAATATAAGCCATGTTAAGTGGAAGTTTATGTCTTAATGCTATAATTATCACAGTGTGATTTAGAAGTTATAGTTTGTGAAAATAATTTCTTATAAAATATTGAGTAAAGTTGTGTAAAATAAATGTTAAAGTGCATCCAAAGGTTCCCAAATCCTACATATAACAAAAACTTGATACATTGGTTTACCCTTCTTATATGTGTAACTTAAAGAATTATGTAAAACAATCTTATCATGTAGAACTTTTTTTTTTTTTTTTTTTTTGAGATTCAATCCAACAACTTGTTAGAGTGTTTTGACTTGCCTCTATCTTCTTATTAAGTTAGTAACTACCCTAGCTTCATAGCTCGTAGCTCAATCAATTTCATTGGTAATACAGTCAAACAATTACGATAGTAAAATTCTCTCGAAAACAAAAGCCTTTCGATTCACTATCCATTCTCTTTTAAATAAATAAAACTCACCCTTGTAATGTCTATTGTAATTAAAAATTGAGAAATTAGTTTCAGCATTCTAGACATGGAAGATTGATGGCGAGCACAACGTATCACGACTTGCCAATTGAGTGCTTGGATTAGTTTTAAATTATATTGATTACAAATGTCATATTTAATCCCTATTATTTTCTTAAAAATTTTAATTTCATTCCTATTATTTAAAAAAAAAATTATTTTCGTCTTTATTATTTTTTTAAAATTTCAAATTTATCCTATTGTTCAAAATTAGTTAATTTAATCTATATTATTTTTAAAAAAAAAATTCAAATTCATCCCTTTTGTTTCTTAAATTTTTTTTAATTTAGTTCTTAAATAATAAAGACGAATTTAAAACTTTAAGAAAACAATAAGGACGAAATTAAAACTTTTAAGAAAATAATAGAGACGAAATTAAAATTTTTAGGTAACAATAGGGACGAAATTAAAATTTTTAAAAAAATAATAGAGATAAAATTGAAAAATTTTAAACGATAAGTACCAAATTAAAATTTTTAGAAAAAAAATAGGGACAAAATTTAAAAAATTTAAACAATAGAAACGAAATTAAAACTTTTTTAAAATAATAGGGGCTAAGTGTGATATTTTTCCTTATATTGATTACATTATTAAAGGTGCAGAGAAAGGAAAGATCCAGGAAATAGTCGCCCTCACTTCAAGAAAATTATTCATCTCTGTGCTTATTTGTTAAGAGCCATAGCATTTGCACAATTTCGAGTGACAATCCTCTCATAATATCATAACGTTAGAAACAAAATTCTATAATTATGAACTATCTATATCATTTCATCATAACTATATCCATAATTCAACAATTGTTAAATCTTACTCATAACATCATAACGCATAATGCTATAAGTAGATCCATTCCTCACAATTTCAACCAGGCTTGTTTGTTAGTGAAGCATGGCCAGTGAAAGTCTACGCTTGACCTCGAAAATCAGAACAAGAGGCCTTTAACCAAAAGCATTTTCATATTGGTGATTCGACTCTTTGCTTCTGATTCAATTCATTGTCGTGAAAGGTCAAATGCTCATAAAAATTTCATAATATAGGAGCAAGCAAGAGGACCAGAAGGGCAATCCCAGCACAACGACAATATTGTCCCCATGTGTGCTCTAGAGGTCACGGGTTCGAATAGTAGAATAGACTCTAACAAAAATAAAAGGTAAGCCTTTATAAAATAAATCTAAAAGTGAGTTTAGTCCTTTCCAAACCCCGCGTATAGCGAGAACTTCGGACACCAAACTATTCCTTGGCCAACGAAAGACTTCATATGGTGTATACATTCTAATTTCAAATTCATCATCCAAAGTCTCAAAAATATTTCATCGGATTGATACATTAAAGGGAAAAGGAAAGACATGGAACACCGTTATCACATTACCACTCAAAATTTAAATTAGTATTTTACAATAATACCGGATTTTAAACTACGAGGGGCATAGTAATCAAGTAAATATCCCCCCCTTCTCAGTTCTCTCTATCTTCATCTATCTAATTTTGTTTTGGAGACGAAGGATACAGAAAGCGTACTGATGCCACGGTCATAGTTCATCTTTCTTCTCACTTTCACTTGTGGTGCTATTGATGCCTTCTTTGGCACCCGAACTCTGAGATGATGTGGTAGAAGCTGGGTTCTGGAGCTTAAATGGAATAGATGCGTGTTTCTTGATGAATTTGTACAATGCCACAACAGTCCGGTCAGTGTCAACAGTGATATGCATGAAATCAAGAGCCATATATACTTCTTTGCCGCTTCTATAATCCACAGAATAGAGGAACTGTAAAGCAAATTAAACAATACGAGGCTAAGATACTTCAATGCTACTTACAGGATCAGAGCTATTCCCTGCTGGGAAGAAGAGAAGCGTCGGAAACCCATCAGCCTGCCACAGAAAATAGGAAATTGACCAAATTAATTATAAAAAAAAAAAAAACCAACAAATAAGTTTCATTAAAATTAAAAAGAAAAAAAATTAAAAACTCTCATCATCTTCTATTTACCTTTTGACACACTAAAAAGGCGCATTCACATAGATTCTTCAAGGCAATCAAATTACTAGAACTGATTAAATTAGTAAGATTCAAGAAATCCACTATGAATCAATTAAATTTATATCACGAGAGTGATTGCTTTAATTTGATTGTGCAAGAAAAGGTCATTTATATTTTAATCAGGTTTTGGGTTGATTTTAGGCAACTGTATATGAGTGTTGTGCAAGAAAGCCTAATATTTAGGATTGGAAAAGATTTACCTTTTAGACTTTAGAACATCAATAAATTGACTTCATATGAATCAATTTATATTAACCATGTGGCATGCTGACCTGGTGGTTACAACCAAGAGAATGATGCCAACCATGTATGGATTCGTACATGAGCGGGGTTCTGGGTATACTACATATAGAGGTGTAGTGTAATACCATATTCTTATTGACTGATAACCAACGCGATAGCATGCCTCGTGTTGATTAACTAGAACATGTTTTCTCTTCGCCCTTGGTTATAATTAAAACAATGACAACTTCAATATAATTGACAGTTCTCAGTCTGGCAGATCCGAAAGGACAAGCGTGAGAATTTTTTAACCTTCAGAACCAGTGAACAAAAAGGCCACTTTTACAAAGAAGCAACTAGAAGATTGTTAGATCCAGTCAGCAGGTTGAGTTCACAATTACCTTTGCCCTGGGGTGTTCATTTGTCGTTCCATCCATTTTGGCTATTACAAGAGAGTCAATTCCACGTAAGTGCTTGGCAAGCTTGTTGTATGTTGGTTCTAGAGCTTGGCAATGGCCACACCATGGTGCATAGATCTGAAAAATAAGAATTTGGAAACACGCATGAGAAATAGTCTCCACCAATAACTTCTATTATGCTTTCTCATTTGAAAAGTTACCTCCAGAAGAACATCTTTTGACTCGTCCAAAACTATTTCATCAAAGTTATTTCCAACCACTATTTTGACATCCCCGTCGTTCTACAACAGTAGATGAAAAGTGAAAGTTAGTTTAGTAGAATTTCAGGACAAACAAATAAGCTAGAGAGGACAATTACAACTCACGGTCTCAGGAATTGGATCTGACTTATAGAAAGGTTTGAGCCTGTCTCCCAAGAAATCCTCACCAAAAGCCTGAGGAAAGTAAGATGGCAGAAAAAAGATGAGTCACACCTTCAATCAAACAAATTCTGAAGACATAACCAAAATAAATGAACTCTCTCCTCCCACTCCATTTCCTCTTTACTGTTGGACTGTCACACGGGGGTGTCGGGTGGGGTGGGGGCACAGGTGCTAATGAAGGAATATTAAACAGAAGTTGAACGAATGGGGAGAATTTGAACCTTAAGTTTCTCAAATGTAACTTCCCCATCGAGAAAGTATTTCTTAGCATCATCATTTCCTGTGTATCCAAGAACCTGTAGGAGATAGACAAACAACTTTATATCTACTCCCACCATATAATGCATCAACATAAAGTTACAGAAATTGCAAATGAAAGATTACTTTCGGAGCATCCCCAGTGATTCCAAAGTACTCTGCTACGGGCTTTCCATCTTCTTCGTTGTCCATTTCCACAAAGACAAAAATAAGCTGCATTTAGTCAGAGCAACAGACATAATATTGGTCAGCATATGGCAGGTCTCTTCTTTGCCTCAAGGATTTGAAATTGTACAAGTATGTCACCATTATCTGATTTTCAGTTGTTATAACAGTGTTCCATAATCATGGAATCAACAATATCAACAGAAGAATCTAAATCACATGACAAATAATGTCTTAATTAGAAACTAATTCTTCCTGGGCCATTTCTTTGACCAAATTTCATCAATTGACCTAAAGTACAGATCATTACAATTGCTCATTTTGTTCCCTCAGCATTTTACAAAAAGATATCATTGTCAGGTTCATGTTGCTTTAACATGAATAAAAAGAGATTGGTAACATTCACCGAAATGTTGCTTGAAGAATTGCCTTGTTTACATAATCTCATAAATATTAGTCAAAGAAAGTTTCCCTCCTCCAAGAGCTCTCTTATCCTTTATTCTCTAAGAAGATCTTTTCATCTTCCAAAGTCCACATCTGAAATGGCATTATCATCAGCTTCTATCAGTCCTTTGTCTTTCCAATTTATTTGGGACGGACACTGCTTTTGCATTTTACACATTATTTGAGTGCCATTAGTACTAGTGCTAACAACAAAGCACTGTACTGTCTTAAAGATCGCATGGAAGCAAATGTCAGTTTTGCCTCACATTAGGTGATTCATGGTGCCACAGAGCTAATTAGCACAAACAAGATTGAAACAGTAGTTAAGCTGACTCATTCATCAGAAAACGAAAGGCCTAATTTTGTGAGGCCTACATCCCACTGCCTAAGGCATAAACTTGATTGAGGTGTAAACCAGAATTTGTATCATCATCTGACAAATCTATATAACATGTCAGGTACTAACTGTAATGCCCTTTTCAACTAAATTGAGGTCCAAGATGATAATGTGAGGTTTAATCCTTCCATTTTTTTTTACACTCAGTTATACATCAAGTTACATAAACATTTAAAGATCTAGCTCGAGAAATCGGGTAATGGTCCCACTCTTTGTGTTATCTAGAATATTTTTCCTGATTACTGAATTGAAAAGGGGATGCTAATGAAATTTGAATTTATTTATTTATTTACTTATACATTCTACATATGATGTGCATGTATGTGTGTGCTTGTGTACAAATTAGCTTGAAGGGTGTAACTCCAAATGATAAAGCCCATATTACACAACACAAATTCACCCACAGTTCTTAGAACAATTGCTTAGAGCCAAAATTAAAAGCTAAAATTGCACAACCTTTCCCTTAAATAGTTTTGCAGCCTCCTGAAATGTTGGAATAACCTTTTCTGAATCATTTGATGTGGCAAAGAGCAGCAACTGATAATTAATTGTAGCATAGATCAGTATGAGAAACAGATCATGTGAAATCAACAATAAGTTGCTATCCAAGAGTCACAGCTCCTAATAGAAGAATAAACACCACATCACCTGTTTCTTAATTGGACTTTCAAAAATTGAAGGGGCATTTTCTCTCGTAAAAGCAGTCACTAAAGGAAGCTTGTTGGCAGAAACAAACTCGGTAATTGCAGATTTGGTGAATTGACCATCTATAAGGCAAAAGGAAATATATTTCTTCTTTTAAGTAAGGCTATGAATTGTTCTCATGTAAATAATCAAATCAGTCATAATGAACAAACTAACAAACCATAATGGGTCACTTTCTCGGCCTCCCTCTTTAACATGACTAAAGCAGGCCGTTTAGTGTTGGATTCCATGTGGAACAGCTTTGCTACATCTGGATTCACAGTCTGGTAATAGTTGACATCATCTTCAAGTTTTGAAGCAGCAGCAAGCTCCTCACTCTCAGGACCCTGAAATAAGAAGGTCCAAAATTAAGAAACAAAGAACAAAAAGCAGGAGCTTGATTCCCAACACATGGAAGATAGAGACGTGCAGCAAGCCTTTAGAATGTTAAGAATATTAAATAGATATTTCAACCGTACCAGCATTAGAAGTCTTGCAGCTGTATTAAGGAGATAATAAAATCAATAAGTCAATGGTATACTTTCCGTGAAATGAAATAATACTGGACATGAGCCTAACTAAGTGAATAATCATATCAGTACATCATATGACAAGAAGAAGCAATCTCCCTATATATAAGAAAACCAAATTTAGTGTCTAGAGGATATTAAAAATAGATGTCACACTTTCCGCCAGCAGAATGTTACTAGAAGAAAACTTGATGTTTACTAGACGAAAACTCACTAGACCAATATGAGGAAAAACATTCTGTAATAATATCTATTATTTGAAGAGAAGACTGGTACAAGAAAAAATACTTAAGGACGAAAAATGAAAAATGAGATGAAAAATATCCAAAGGAGAAAGCAGCATGCTGAAGATCTGCCTTGGCTAACTTGTACAAGGTAAGAACCTATATCAACAAGCAATGCCCTTTCAGTGCAAATAACAAAAAAATTTAAGTGCATTTGAGGCACTTTTATAACATTCAATGGGAAATCTGAGAAAATACTGTTAGCCATTCTATACATATAAAGACAAGAGTTGCAGTAAGACTCTAGCTGTTTCTTTTGCAACTAGGACAAGTAATAGGAGAAGGCAAGAGTGAATGAATAAATACCACCAACGAGTTGAGGAAGCCCAAAACAACTTTGTTCTCAGATGTCAATATGCGCTCCGCGCCCTCCGTCGTTGTTATATTGTTTAAGGCAGGTCCTATCTTCTTCCTGATCCAAGTAACAATGGCCTCTCTGCAAGAAGCATAGCTTTTTTATCAACCTTCCAGAACACATGTAATCTCATAGAAACAATGTCCAAGAAACATCTCTTAAATCTGTTGTCTTAAAAGTACAAAAATTGACTAAACATGTCTCCCAAATTTGATACCCTAACTTGCATTGCATCCGAAGTCAAAACCACCTAGACACATCCCATTTCAGCCATTCGAGGTCAAAACCTCCCAAAATGACCCAAAAGAAGAATGAGAACTAACCACTCTTCTCGATTCCAATCTTTTCAAGTTCCTTGGAATTCGGTATGCATTAAAGCCTAATGCTTAAAAAGAGAACATTATCTCAACTTAGCCAGGAAGTCTATTGATGCTATCATAGATTTTCAGTCATCTATATAAGTTATATTCTCCTCAATTTCGTCCGAATGAACAAAATTGTCCTTTATTTTCCATAATTGTTAAAGCAAAAGATTAAAACTTTCTCGCATATCATTCTCTACAATTACTCATAAATCAAAACGCATAACACAATCTCCATATATACATATATAAATACATATATACATACACGCGCGCGCATGTGTGTATAAAGCATATCTTTGTGTGTACAACATATGTTTTCAATTAATTCATCACTAATAAAGAAAAAGATCGAAACATTCACAATCATCATTCTCTTAATTACTCATAAATCAAAATGCATAACACATTCACCATATATATACAAAATACATATTTAAATACATACATATAGCAAAAAGTCAAAGCTTTGACAATTATCATTGACTTACTTGGTTCGTTGACCATTGTAAGGTTTATGCTCACCATCAACAAAGAAATACACAGTAGGGAACCCTTGCACCTCATACTCCTCCGCCAGTTCATTCTCCTCCGTGGCGTCGACCTTTGCAAGCGTCACATTCTCCGACTTAAGCTCCGTCGCCGCCGCCGCGTACTCCGGCGCCAACACCTTGCAGTGCCCGCACCACGGGGCGTAGAATTCCACCATGACGTACTTGTTGTTCTCTATCACGTCGCTGAAATTCCTCCCCGTCAAAACGACGACGTCATTGTCGTCAAGTTTGGAGAAAAAAGCATCCTCCTCGTTGTCTCCTTCTTCGTCGTGATCGAAACCGGAGGGGACTTCGAAGTCGTCGTCGAAGTCCTCGACGTCGCTGTCGTCGAATTCGTCGTCGTGGTGAGATTTCAATGCGGCGTCGTTTTGGTCGTCGTCGGCTTCGAGGAAGCTGAGGTCTTCGTCGTCGTCGTTGACGGTGGCGGAAGCGAATGTGGAGGTGGAGAGGAGAGAGAAGAGGAGGAGGGAGGAGATGGAGAGGAGTAAAACGAGTCGTCGACTCGGCATGGTTTAGTGTGGTGAGCTACAAGCGAGTTGAGTTGATTCAGGTCAGTGTGAAGTGTTACGAGTGTGAGATCTGATGTATACTCGACTACTTACGGTAGTTGGGAATTGACAGGATGATGACGATGCGTAAACGTTCTAAACGACGCCGTTACTTTTTTAATTTTCTTTTTTCTACTTCATGATAAAATGTTGTTTTCAATGGGATTATTATATTGAGTGGCCCAATTCTGTACGAGGCCCTAATTTGAGGGCTTGGTGTAATAGTAGTGGAGTAAAATTATTTTTATAAAGTTATAGATTTAATATTTTTTATTATTTTAGAATTTTGTACTTGATTGATTTGATATATGTGTGGGTGTATCGTTATACTAGGAGTTTATCAATTGGTAGTTGGTTCTGTTGAAAAATTCAGTAATCCAGCTAGATTCTTATATCATCCAAAAAAATTGAACCAGATTTAGGCGAGTTTTTTTTTTTTTTTAATTGGTATTACGTTTGAATGACTTTTTTTTTTCTTTGGCTTTAATAGAGGTTGATTGACACTATTATTTATTAATAGTACGAGAATATGTCTCCCTTTTTTTATTATTCTCAAGTAGAGGCTGCAGGCTAAAGGTGCATGTAATATCTCACATCGTTAGAATATAGCGTGTTTGTATGGTTTATCAAATAGTGTTATGAGTATAAAGAATAAATTAGATTAATTATTTTGGGCCAGTAGAAAATAGGCCCAAGTAATTTTGTCTTGTGCCTATAACACTAGCCACGCCTGCAGACCTGGGATATAGAGCTTGGGGTGTGACATAATAGTATCAAAGCCAGTCACTAATCGGTGTAAGAATTAAATGATATGTGGGGTAAAGTGCTACACTAAGAAGACGATGAGAGTCACATCTTGAACCCGTAAGAGCCACCTCTAAAATCTTTTATTACCTGGTTGGTTCTGGGTATGTGACCCCTGATAAGGACGTCAGGTCTTTAACGGGGGTATATGTAATATCTCACATCAGTAAAATATAGTGTGTTTGTGTAGTTTATAAGAGGATGTTGTGGATATAAAGAATAATTTGAGTTAACCATTTTGGGCCAGTAGAAAAGAGATTCAAGTAGCTATGTTTTGCCAGTTACACCTGCGAGCCTAAGTTGCTGGGCTTGGGACGTGATAGTGCATGATTCATATGATTTTTTCTAAGGGACTAGTTTATTCCATAATTTACAAGTCAATCTGTACATCTATTTGTTTCGCCATAAATTTTTTATCATCTTAAATCCCGGGTACTGGTTTAAGATTTTTTGGCAATCCTCAATCCAAGACTTCAAACGACTATTCTCCGGAGGAGGACGACGGCAGGAGTGTGCTGCAAATTGTGAGTCTATTTTAATTTCGATACAAGAAATCCCAGCATTGCACATTCTCTTAACCCCAGCGCAACAATTTCTGCGTCCAAACTAGTTGTCACTCCCAGATTGTATATAAACCCCTTAATCCAATCTCGTTCTTTATTTTGTATAAATCCACCTGCCGTTGTATGTCCTACATGACTTTTTGCGCACCTATCCACATTAAGGTCGTTCCCAGCCAATATCTACTTTCCTATAGTGCAAGCCTTGGCTCGTGGCATTCCGCTTTTGCCACACCTCGTCCATATTTCGTGCGTATCCCACAATAAAAAAGCTGTGATCCTGCCGTACTATCCCTTTATCTTCATGTACACTCTTTCATTATGCCATTAAACAATAACGACGAGTATTATGAGACGATGAAATGCTATGACGATGTATTTTCTGCAATAGCTACATAAGAGGATTGTGCAAAAAATTAGTAGGAATAGGGTGTGACCAAAATGAGGAAGAGTTGAAATTGTTTACTGTTGTTGCACTATATTAGTATGCGGGTAAAGATGATTTTCCAAAATTAGAGGAAAATATGTATCTTCTAATCAAGAAGTAATCTGTCATTAAATTGAGTTACTAAAAGAGAGAAATGCTATGAAAGGTTTCTAAAATCCTTGCATAACTTTTAATATTCTTTTAAATTAAGTTTTTTAAAATAAAAATAAAAGGTTAAACGTGAAAAATATATTTATTTTTATCTTTACATATCTTATGATTATATAAATAAAAAAATTATTTATAAATTTTTTTATTTAAAATAATCTTTTCATTTTTTACCTTCTTAAATCTAAATAAAAAATCACAAAACCCTTTCATTTCCTTTCTCATTATTATTTTTTCTCCAAATAAGCTAATCCATTTCCACACCTTCCTTTCCTCGGTGCAATCCACATTTCCACCTCCACCTCCACCTCCGAAGCCATCATGATCAGCGTCCTTGCTCAGGTCAGCTTCAATTTTCATTCTTACACAATTTAATTTATATATATATACATATGTATATATATGTATATATATAGATATGTATGTATGTATAGATTTTAATTTCGATAAAATGCGCATATCAACATATGGATGTTGATGTACGAGGTTTCGACGTGACAGGAGCGGCTTCTCGGAGCTGCGCTTGGGAGCGTCTTGACGGGAGTGGTCGTTTTCGAGCAACGCAGATGCATATACAAGTCTGTTTCTGATATGCAATCTCAATTTTACCCTCAATCTCAGGTCATGGTTTGATTCCATTCATTCATATTCAGTGGATATACACACACACATAGGGAAATTTGTGCAAATGCTCCCTATCGTTTCCCTAAAATTTGAAATCCCGCCCTTTTGTTCAAAATTAGCCAACTTAGACCTTATTATATTGAAAAAAATTTAAATTTGTCCTATTGTTCAAAATTAGCCAATTTAATCTCCATTTTTTCCAAAATATGTCAATTTAGTCCCGGCCTAAATTAGCTAAATTGAAATTTTTGGGAAACAATAGAAACTAAATTGAGTTTTTTTTTGGGAAATAATAGGAACTAAATTGTCTAATTTTGAACAATAGGGACAAATTTGAGATTTTTTGAAAAATAATAGGGACTAAATTAGGAACGAATTTGAAATTTTGGGAAAATAATAAGGTCTGTTTTTGCAATTTGTCTGACATACATATACATACACATATATACAGATGTGTGTATTATGAGCCCTGTCACATCTCACATGTCATCTCTGTTCTTCACTTTTTATGTGTCAAATGTCATGTCATTTATTTTTCAAATGACGTGGGTGGTACCACTTGCTGGTGGTTACACTTGTCACGTAGAATGCCAATTAAGAGTTGAAGTTTGGTTAATTTAAATTATCATTAGTGTGTGTGCGTATGCGTTTATTAGGTTTGGTTGTTTTAGCTAAATTCTTTGTGGCTTTGTCACCCAAATTGTAAGTTAATAAGCTTGAGTCCCACTTGTCGTGTAAGATGTCAATTAAGAGTTGAGGTTTGGGTGATATAAATTGTCATTAGCGTTTGTATATGCATGTGTGTGTGTGTGTGTGCGCATCCATGAACAAGGTTTGGCGATCTCAGCAAAGCATTTGCAGCTTTGTCACCCAAATGGTATAATAACTTTCTGCAGCCAGTACATGTTGTGAACTCGCGATGAATTAGGCCATTGTTAAACAATTACATACGTGCTACACAATGGTGAATAGTAGCGAATTCATATCCAAATATGATGTGCAGGAGTTATTGGTTTCTCCATTGAAATGCATATTTCTGTACAAGCCAAGGTTGAGTCTTTGCACGAAAAGGATTTACATCAATCTTTAATGAGTAGACAACCCAGTATGTTCTAGATGGAGAAAAAACTTTGAAAATTGGGTATGTAAAGCATAATGATATTGTTATCTTTGTCATACCACATCTTTTTAAAACCGGATAATCATATAAAAGGAGTTAATTAAGGGTCTAAAATCTGTATCTGTCAAATACCAAAAAAGATCGTTAAGAATGACTGTCAATTTCAGATGAGAACACTTTCAGAAGGATATTTCTATTAATGGAATGATCTATTTCACAATGAATTGGCATCTGGCTAAGGATATGAAATTCGTCATGATGCAAATTACTCAAGTATTTAGCACTTGCATTATCAGCCCATAGAGATATACTCAAGACTGGAATGGAAATCATACAAAATTAGGAAACACACAAAGCCCCATAGACCCCAAGAATACCATCTCTGCATAGTTTGAAATCACCAAAGCATTCATGGCTCATAGGTTATGAATAATTCTTAACTAGAGAAATTCACGAGATGATGCTTATAAAGAAATGATATTTCCAAAAGGTCCAATTACCATTAACTGAGGTTTAAATTTTCCTTACAGTATTCGAGATCTTACTCCACAGAGAATTGCAGAGTTTTATTTGTTCGATACCTTCATGCTTTAGATGTATGCTCGATGCTGAGAAAAAAACATGTTGAGTTCTGATATGCTAATTGAACGTGCTTTATCACCAACTGCTGCTTAATTGTTGGCCTGCTTCAAAAGTAATTTGGAGGCTTCACCTTTTGCTTGATGCATGATGTGCATCTAATTGGAATAAGAGGGCTGAAGGGAGGAAGGAGGGGCAGGGCGGATTGTGGGGGAAAAAGGGGGTTTGGGAGGAAAGCAGTTGAGAGCCTATTACTTGTGATTGATAGAATATTGCACTGACTATATTTCTGCTGATGGGCATCCTAAATGTGCCTATTGAATATCTATTTATATCTTATAGGCTTATGCACGGACAGGAAATCTACATGCTCTTCTATATAAACCCTTAGTTATAAAGATATGCATATATATATCCATGTCCAAAATTTACTTGATTGAAGTTTTCTTGTCAAGCTTTTTATAACCATGACAGTTTGCCACTTCTTGGTATGTTCATGCATCTTTGTAAGATGTCTTTCTTTCTTTTTTTGGAATTTGACCAATTAGCATCAAGTATGCTTTCTGTATTTGTGAATGATGTAGGTTTGCATAGGATTTCTCTCTGGTTTGCTTAGTTGTTTCTGTTTGATAGATAATGGTCGGATCTGCATTTGGGAGTTAATGGTCATCAATCATCGAGAAGATGCATAGTAAATTTTATTTAGAGATCCATTCAACTCTCCTCTGTGTAGCAACATTATTTCTGTTTTGTTGCTTTACAAGCTAAAAGTTCCTAATTTGAAACATCTTCCAGATTAGACAGCCTGTCGTTGGCAAGAAATATAGCCAAGAGTTTGCACACCTATGGAACAAAGCTGTGGATCAAACATTGGGCTCTGTCATAAAGTCTCTTAGTTCTCGTGGATGGTAAAGATGTTCAAGCAATTTCTATTAACCAACTCATGGGCAATGCCTGTCATTTGTAGAGACATGCAAGTAACGGCTCCAACTCTGTCCTTTGATTCTCCTACTTTTAGTCAGATGACCATTGTATTATGGACAAATGAAGCAAAATACTGTACTCCTACTTTGTGACAGATAAAGAATATTATGGTGTCCATTGTTGTTGAAGCTTCTGAACTGTTTCGAGAGTATTGATAATGGACCTGTTTTTCTCTGCTCTGCAACATATACTCGCCTATAGTGTTCTCCAAATCAATTTAAATGTTTTCTAAACTAGGTTATGTAATTTCACATATTCTTCTACATTTGAAGAGCTGATAAAGTCTGAAACTTATTGCAAACCTAAAGCCTCTCATATATCAAATCTGTCTTTAGAACAAGATTTAGTTGTCAGATTAGTTTTTGGAGAATCAACAAGATTTGTGCTGAATGCAGTTCACCGATACTTAACTGGGCTTCACTGATACTTAACCAAACCAAACTAAGCCTTATCTCACTAGATGGGGTCAGCACGCCACTCATTTCTGTTGATAGTAGTCTTATATTTGCTCTTTCTGCTGACTTTGATAATCAACATATTTTGCACGATCTCAATATTTGGTCAAATCATTTGATAAACTTGCGACTTTTGGTAACTAACAATAAACTGGTTCTCCTGGTTTGTAAAGCCTCAGCAGTTTGAATTTCAAGTCCTTCATTTTCAGCTAAAAGATTTTTTCAAACGAAAAACGGATGTGCTGCGGAAACGTCTCCATTATACTCGCATGCAGTCAACTAACCTATACGTGTTTCAGTATCTGATTCAGAGATCAAATGTTGTTCTTTTGGCATCGATTTGTCTTTGCTCATGGAATTGTGAACCTTTCAAATTTTGAAAGCAGGCAGCTACTAGACAAACAGGGTTCGACTTTATTGTCTACTACTGATACATGTAGTAACATGGTGAACGAATCTGTCATTTCTTAACTCTTTCATAGCTTCCTTCTTTTCCAGCTTAACTTTTGAGTTCACTTAGCTAGATATTATATCTTTTACTTTTCATACCACTTTGTGTGTTCCAGACTGTTTCTTGCGATACTAATATAAAAATTAGCATTACTCAAGGTTAGTTTCACCATTCATGTCAAGTTTTTGTTGTTTCTTCTTTGGTACTTTCATACAGTTATGTCAGTACAGCTACCTCGGGTTGCGAGGGTCGTGGATTGGAAGGGATGGTGTGGCATGTTTCCTTCTAATATCTTGTTTTCTCACCATTGAATGGTCGGTGTTATGTTCATTAGGAGGATCATTAGACTAATCATTCTGATGAAGTGATGTTTTTCTGAAAGAAGGAAGAGCAGGCTTGAATTTATATACACTAAGAATATGAATTGAGTACTATTCTTGTTGAAAAGTGATAATTGCACACTGAGATGCTACTTCTACTCTGACTAATCGTAGTTACATGATAAACCCATAGCATATTACAGAGAACAAATATGAAGCACCGTGAGATGATGGGGAATGGAAGGGGAAGATGATGCAAGTGTTATCTAGCTACTTCCAGCGAGGTTGTCAGACATCAGGCTGAGCAGGTTTAGTTCGATTTTTCAGGTTAGTCCTTCGTGTTATCACCGCATAGTAAACTCCCATTGCCAAAACAACAGCAGCTACGAGGCTGACCACAATGCCAGCAATGGCTCCGGCTCCTACTCCAGTCTTACCTACCTCAGGTGTTGATCTGCTTTCATGTGCCACATCTGACTGCACGGTCGCTGCTAGAGGCAATGGTGAGAGAGTTTCTGCATCCAAGGGGCTTTTAATACTGGCCATTTGAGTATCTGGATGGAAAAACTCATAAGCTTGAGGTGACATAGCAATGGGGCTCTCATATACAAGACCATGAGGAGCTCTATCCTGAGCTCTAGTAACAGAGAGCAAAGAAAAGATGGCAAAGAGGACGAGAAGAGAAGTGGAAGCCATGTTTTTGACTTAGATGACTCTCGAGTCAGAACCAATCAGGAAGCTAATTTCTTCGGGACCGACTTATCTAACTTGGCTAAATGGATCAAAGCTATTTTGGGGGAAAATATTTGCTGCTTGCTGGCTTTTATAGGCACTTGTGAAGTGGTGGTTGCTTGGACTAGAATTTAAGGCAAGAGAGAAAGGGACCAAATGATGGGAATGTTTTGCATGTTGATCAAAATGTCTAGCTTTCTTTTTTTTGAGAAGTAAAAATATGTCTAGCTTTCTTGAGTACCTTCTGGGTCAACTGATCTTTTGGATTACATTTTCATTGGGAAAGTAGAAATGGCAGTAAAGGGTATTTCTTGAAAAGTTTGTTTCCTTTGCTGGTGGACCTTATCTGGAAAAGGTTTAAAACCTTTTCCTCTCCTGCCTTGTTCCTTTTGCTGGGTTGGTTTGTATTTTCACTTGTTATAATTCTCTAGGTAAGGTGGTGAACGGACGGATTGAGGATGTTCTATCAATAGGGGTTAAGTAGGGCTCACGGGATGAACATTAATAGGGCTATGGAGGCTAATCAGGAGCGAATGTAGATCAAGTACTAGGCATCACGACGCTGAAGTAATACATGACATATTACCTGGAAAAGCTCGAAGGACGATGAGCAAATAGGTAAATTTTTGTTTAATAGGGTTAAGACATACGATCTAATACTCATATATGAATAATTTCTATAAGTAGAAATTGATTGATTTTTCATACTAAAAATATTTTAAAATTACATATATATTTTTAAAAAATCTAAGATTAATAAGGGTTGTAATTTCTACTCACCTTTGAATACGTTTGGTATATACAAATATTTCCAAAATATGTCAAAGTAATTAGTGAAATTAGTAGAGACTGTAACTCATAGTGATCTCGGTGCTGTGATGGTTACTTGGTTGTCCTTCATTACTCTTTGTTTCTTATTAATAAATAATGAATTGCATAGTTGTTTTCACCATTTAACTGGACTTTGGAGTAAAAGTTAAATTTGGTCATCATCATAGACATGTTACTGCAAGCTTTTTGCTCGAGCTTTATATTATGAAGTTGTGACCCAAGAGTGGCTCTTGAGTATTATGTTCCTCTACTTTTTAGTATATTGTCGGATAGGGCTGGTGGGTACTAGTAATCAAATGGTATGTTCATTGAAATGAATGCTATACATAATGGGCACCAAAATTCAGAAAAGTTAAAGAGAGTAGGAAAAGCAACGGTTACCTATGGAGATCTTTTTTGGTCAGTTCGGGTTGATTATTAGTTCACTTATATATAAGTGAGTTTCACAGTATATAGATTCATTCCATGTGTTTAGGGCTAACTATCAGTCTAGGCTATCTAAGAATTTTCTGTTATCTATGTGTATTTTATTGTGACCTAAGACTCGAGACTGAATATATGTCCTCTCCTTATAAATGTTATTTGACCCTTGATTGATTTAAAACATGTGTTAAAAGGCACTGTTCTTTTTCTTCGCCATTGGAAAAAGAAAAAGCAACAGATACCCCTGTGTATTCTTGTACCCATCCGAAAATAGCAGTCACTTGACTAATAAATGGATCACTATAACTAGTTGAACTTTTGGAATTAGCACTCGTGAGAATGGATTTGCTCATAATGTTAAGATATTATGAGTGTGATTTTACGGCGTTGAATTATTGATACATTTATAATGAAATGATATAAATAATTTACAATCATTAAATTTCGTTAATAACTTTGTGATGTTGGAGAGAATTTTCACTTATGATTAATAGCTTCAGACGATACAAAAACATGCTCTTAAGAAATTAACTCTGGTTTGCTTGCTTGAAGGTGCAGCAAAGGCCATCTACATGCGTATTCGATAAGTGTAATTATCAATTGAGGTTTCTGTCATCTGCGTTGGACATTATTATTACAACGTGAGAGCGCATGCTACAGCAGGAAACCATATTTATAATATTTGAACTTTTTTTACTGGAGTCTCGATGCAACGATAAATTTATTATGGTGTGACTTGAAAATTTTAAATTCGAGCTGTAGAAATAGATTTTTAGGGAAAAACAAAGTAAAGTTGCGTCTAACAAATCTCAAAGCGAGTCAGACCATACTAGCGTTGACAAATTGCAAGTAACAAATTCTGGTATCATGGGGGATTTCTGTCATCTGTCTGGGACATTATTACAAGGTGAGAGTCCATGCAACAACAGGAAACAATATTTACTAAAAATTGTATTTTTTCACTAGAAATCTCGTGCAACTGGAAGTTACGATTGTGTGACTTAGAGGTTACATGTTTAAGTTGTGAAAATAAATTCTTGCAAAAGTGCAAAGTAAAGTTGTACATAATAGATTCTAAAGTGAGTCATACTATTTATGATTCCCACATGTACTCATGTAGTGTTAGTTTCATACACTGTGCTGCACGTGCTCCTTCGCTCTTCTTACTTCTTGCTTTAGCCTGCCAAAAGATGTGTGTGTCGCACTTGAGGGGCAATCTTTGGTCTGGAGGGTTAGACCGTCTAAATCTCATATAGGATATGAGTTCAACTTAGGGACGGAGTCATAAATTTTTATTAGTGGGGATTAAAATAAATAATTTTTTTAACTATATGACTTCATTTTTTTTTAGTAAGGGCTAATTAATTTTTTTAATTAAAAATACCTAGATATTTTAATTTTTTTCCTAAAAAATACATAAAATTTTATAAATTTTCAACTATATGACTTCATTTTTTCTTTTAGTGAGGGCTAATTAATTTTTTTAACTAAAAATAAATAAATATTTTAATTTTTTCCTCAAAAATACATAAAAAATTTAACATTATTTTAGGTAAGTGGGAACTGTAGTTCCTACTTACCCTAATGTGACTCCACCACTAATTGGACCCAAATAAATCTCACCTCATTGTAAGTTTCGAATTGTCCGACTGTTAGGATCCTAAGTATTTTTCAGCACTTTTAGTTTCCATATGAAGCTTTTCACGAGTTTCAGCACTGCACCTCCAAAATCACGAGAAGAATAGGCCATATGTAGGAGCCTCAACACAAAATCATCGATATGCAATGAATACCCAAAAAAAAAAAAATACCAACAAAAATTTTGTGCTTTTTCAGCTGGAACATGGCTACATCATTAGATGGACATTGTCTTTTAGCATGCCTCTATTTTTTAGATATTATCAATTAGATTCTTAATAGGATTAATATCTTAATTTTCTGTTTATAGTGTATCAATTGAATTGCTACTTAATTCTTGATTCCTATCTTGATCGTAAAGTAACAACTAATATTTGTTGCGTCAGAAATGAGCACTCGCACAGTAGTTATATTTGCCACTGAACTAAACGTCTCGTCGTAATCCATCCCGTACTGATGTGATATGAGAAAGCATGAGCAGCTACCAATGCCCTCCGGGGGGAAGCAACTACCCTTACTAGGCTTTCAGTTGTTTAAGGAATCTTTAATGTATGTCCGTCGTACTAGTTAAGCTGAAAAAAAAACGGACAAAAGACTCATCAAAAGTGTATGCCATTCGCTCGCCAACTTCATAAGATTTGTACACTCATTAACATACCCAAAACAATTGAGTACGAATCGAATAACATCAAAATAATGCCTATCTATATTTAAAGCAATTTCTGAAGCTGCTACAAAATAACTACTACAATGTGAATAAACAATCCTTCATCTTATTGTAGGCCTCACTTCTATTAGTAGACTAGTTAGGAGATCGGGTAATAATTCTGCTGATTGGGTAGCAAAGAGTCAAGTTACAAGCAATATAACCTACCCTTTAGATTCGTTTATTAATGTTCCATGTCTATATAAGCTTCATTATTAGCTAGGGATATCCAATATTGGTATAGAAAAAAGTTGTAAAATTGTTATTTTGCTTATCTTTTGAATGGAAATAATTGTAATTGAACAAAAAAAGAGAAAAAGAGTATAACATGATTTGTGTTTGCAAGATTTATTGGTTAGAGTCGTTTGTCTTTGAATTCAAATATAATTGTAATCTAATAACTCTTTACAATTTATCGAATGTGACAAAAGTCTTCCGTCATTATAAAATACGATAAATTAATTTTTTATAAATCACATAAGTTATTAAATTATTACTGCATCACAGAGTTTAATGTGTAATTTCTACAAATACTGCAAAGATTTTTGCACTTTTACCCCTAATTCTACGTCCCATGAACACAAAGAGATGGCTTGAAATGCTTTGACAAATTACTTTTCAGTTGAGGCAAAGCTT
Organism: Ehretia macrophylla; assembly: GCA_037974665.1. Taxonomy (NCBI): domain Eukaryota; kingdom Viridiplantae; phylum Streptophyta; class Magnoliopsida; order Boraginales; family Ehretiaceae; genus Ehretia; species Ehretia macrophylla. The sequence continues at coordinate 76,794,268 of CM075780.1, read as the reverse complement.
GAAAAAGTCAATTAATTTTTCTTTCTTTTAAGCAGAAAGTAAAAGTTCTTAATAATAAAAACATCGATGAGTACACACAGTTTCTAGTGAAAAAAATTGTCGGCGTCCACTGGTCATGTCTTGTACCATGCAACAAATAACAATATTGAGCATGGTGAGGCAATGGTTCATCGTAGTTGTGGTTTTAAGTTTAAAACCTCTATTTTTTATTCTCTTGATCGGCCATCACGAGATTTATAATTTTAAGGTGGGTATAATAAATTTTATTTAAGGTAAATTCCAACAAGACAAAAGAAAAACAATATTCCTTAGCAGTTATCTCAAAAGGACTGCTATTGCCTTTTAAAATTATTGGTAAAGCTATCTTCTTAAGCTTTGAGATTGGGCTTGGACAATTAAGAAATCAAGCTACTATAGTCTATAAGCTTCAAATTGAGCTTTACGTTATTGGGCTGTACAATGAAGCTAGACCAATTCTGAAGGCTGGCTAATAGATTGGAGGCTTGGAGCTTTTTAAATTTCTCGTTGCGACTCTATTCTCTGTATTGAGTGAACGTGTGCATCTATTTGCATATATAGCAATACAAAAGGCCATGTTTTTTGCTTTTATGATGAATATTAGTATAAGAAAAAATCTTTAAAATGGTGGACATTTTGAAACATCTACCTAATACAGTTGTCAGCACCACCAACATGTGGTGCTACACGCTATAAATGAATGTGGGGCTCACAACAGTTTTTAAGCACAAAGCACAACCCTTAATACAATATGTATGTGACATGTTGATCCAAATGTAATGCTGTTTAAGAGCATATCTAAACAATTCATTGAGAAAATGCCAAATATAATTGATCAATAAGGATCAGCTACATATACGCTTTTATTGGGTCCAAAAGAAGGCCCAAAGGCCTAAAATCTTGGAAAACCCACATTTCTTCATCATATCATCTAAAAGGAAGTTGAGAATTTGGATTCCCTCATAACGTAGCATTATGAGAAGGATTCGGTGGTGGTGAACTATTCAAATATTTTCATCATAATTGCATGTACAATTTGTTGTAATTATATATAAGATCATGAATAGACACTTCTAAATCTTTCTCCACCACCAGGTGTAGTTTCAAGTCCTTGGCCATCAACAAACTTATCTTAGGGGCCCATAACTCAAATGAAGCTTATTTTTGCCAACACGTCCCCTTAAGTACATGTCAAATTCAACTTTTTAAATGTGAAAATATTTTTTTTAAATGGGTGTTGACGAGATTTAAATTGAACAACTTGTTAAATAGGTACTAATGTCATGTTAATTAATCACATCATCTCAAAATTTAAATCGTTAGAATATGATTTATTTATTTATTATTTTCAACAAAGATAGAGAGTTGTTCTTAGACTATCAGCCTTGAGTGATTGGCTTTCACTATGGCTTTGGGTGTTATGCTCACTACAAAAAAAATTGGATTCTGCGAGAGACGGTTTCCCTCACCGTGCCGTCGCCAATGTGGAATTTGCGACGGCACCGTGAAGGGAATTGTCCGTCAGACAGGAGATTGTCACCAAAATGGTTCCTCTCACCGTGCTGTCACTGTTTTGGCAATGGCTAAAAACGCTCTCTATCCCGTCCCCAAATCTGCCCTCACCAACCCCTCACCATCATTTTCAGTCTCCAGGCCGTCACTACAGTCCGCCCTCACCAACCCCTCACCATCATTTTCCGTCTCCAGGCCGTCACCAAACGTTCCTGTCACCAGCCCCTCATCAATTAGAGCCGTCTCACAACTGTCACTGTATATCCCATAGACAAGCCCTCGCCAACATTTTCCCTCACTTGGCCATCACCATTATTTCCTGTCACTGAACACTCGCCGACTTAACCCCCTTACCAAACTGTCACAAAATTGTCGTCGCCAAGCCTTCACCAACCTTTTCCCTCACCAAACCGTCAATAACCATTCCCTTCACGTAGCCCTCGCCAACTTAACCATTCCATCTAATTAAACTACTTATAATTCCTTGAAAAATTCCTGAAATTTTTTCCCAAATTGAACCTATTTCACATATGAAATACAATTCAAATAATGACGCAAATACAATATTATCTAAATCTATTTAAAATACAGACTGTTATGTTAAACTGTAATCAAAAGGAAATGTATTGTACATGCCAGTGTATTAAACATCAAACTACAAAGATAACATTCTCACAAACTACTCTCCATCTTCATCACTATGTGAAGATGAAGATTGTTGGTCTTCAGATTGACCACATACTTTCGCGTAGAGAACTTCCAACACTTTGTTCTGCTTCGTTATTTGTTGCTGAAGTTGAATGATTAACTCGTCCTGACTCTCGATCCGCTAGCGATGACTTTGTACAGTTTCATTCAAATTCACTGTGGCGCGTGTAACGGCGACAGTCAGTTGTTCCTCTGTGATGACATGCCGATGATGGGATTCAGTATTTGACACGGACTCAACGGATACCTGAGAACCTACCCCGTATAGCCGACCTTTTTGTGGTGGTCCAACAGCCTGCAAAAATACTGCGTTCTCATCCACAGGCGTTGGATTCGAGTTTGATTCAGATGCATTCCTTGCCGTTTGGAGCATTTCGTCGTAACGAGCCTACAAAGACAATAGTAACAAGTTAGTGTTAAATAACCGATGTTAGTTACAACCCAATGATAACAAGATACATATACTTAATATTGAAACACACAATATTAAATTACTACATCTGTCTTTAATGCATTTACTCGTCAAAAAATAAACGGAGTTACAACCAAATGTTTATATGCTACACATACTTAATATTGAAACACACAATATTGACATTACTACATGTGTCTTTAATGCATTTATGAGATGCCTAAAAAAAAGGGACAGAGTCTCCTTTGTATTTCGGACTTTTCCCAATTACATGTTTGTGAATAAAGCCAACTTACTACATAGTATCCAAGCTCATACAGTACCACACTTAACCTCAACATATTAATCATGTTCTACTACAACGCTAAGGAGACATTTCTAATTACATTAGACAACACAACAAGTTAGTGTTAAATAACCGATGTCAACATGCAAATGTTTGTAAGCTACACATATTTAATATTGAAACACACAATATTAAGTTACCACATCTTTCTTTTATCAATATTTACTCGTAAAAAAAAAAAGGGACATAGTCTCCTCTGTATTTAGGACTTTTTTCAATTACCTATTTGTGAATAAAGCCGACCTACTACATAGTATCCAAGCTCATACAGTACCACCCTTAACCTTAACATATTAATCATGTTCTACTACAACCATAATGAATCATTTCTAAATACACTAGAAAACACAACAAGTTACTGTTACATAACCGATGTGAGGTACCACCAAATTTTTATAAGCTACACATACTTAATATTCCAACACACAATATTAAGTTACCACATCTGTCTTTAATCAATTTTTACTCGTAAAAAAAAAACACAACGGACAATGTCTCCTCTGTATTTAGGACTTTTCCCAATTACCTATTTGTGAATCAAGCCAACCTACTATGTAGTATCCAAGCTCATACAGTACCACACTTAACCTCAACATATTAATCATGTTTTACAACAACCAAAAGGAGACATTTCTAAAAAAATTAGACAACACAACAGAGGAAAACAGGTATCCAAACTACATTTGTGAAATATTTTGGCATCGTGTACATACGTATTCATGCTCACTAATCACGAAGTATGTTTTCCCTCTGGCACTGTAGCTTTAACAATTATAGATACTTTGCAAAACCAACAAATCTTGGATAAAACTGTGAATCCCAAATTATCTTCAATATAAACCCTATGCCTTCCTTCCTCTTATAGAAAATACATGAAAAATACATACCATTGTCTGCTCGGCCCGAGAGTCTGTGTACGGTCCGTTAGTCCCCTTGCGATGAGCCTTCTTGAAAACCTCCACATAAGTCACTGTCCTCCCTAGTTCCTTTTCCTACAATAGCAATTGCCCAAATCAACCTACATATATTTGTGTAGTTCTACGAATTTTTATTTGTACACATAACATGTAAGAGTAAACAAGATTATATGACGAAATCAAAGCCATTCTTCTAGCTGCTTCATGGGTTAGGATTGAACCCAAATGATTAATAGACGGATTGGCCTTTCGATTAGTTGAATTTCTCTTTGATATTTCCTGCCACTCTGGCCTTTGCCATTGCTCCAGCATTTCGTTCCATATGTCAAGTAGTATGAAATCTGGCTTTTTCGTTCTTGTCCGTCATTTGTTTGTCAGATCTGAAATTTGGCGTCTTGCAGTTGATTCAAATTTGCGCCAAACTTCAGCTTCATCAATTGGAAGCCATTTGTACTCCCTCTAAAACCGTTCATACTATTATCCATCTAATTCAACAATGGAATATACAATTAAATAATAGTTCTCACAATATATATTGCTTTAACAGTTCATACCCTGAAATATTTGAACCATAATTTCTTTGTATCACTTGGAACATGTCTGTATGTCAACCATGGCTCTACATACCCAGCATGTAGAGCTCTTGTAACACCTTTGACAGTATTATATGTATCCCATCTGTAACATAACATAATCCAAACAGATATATTATGGTACAACAAAGAGAATATTTAAACTTCAAATTGGAACTATTACATACCCGTTTCCTACGACCTTCACATAGCGTCGCTTGTCATTTTGCCATAATCGGCTTGAGACTGGAATCCATAAAATTGCCAATCTTCAATACCTGCAGCCCATATCTCAGTAGCGTGCGATGACTCGAGCATATTAGAAAATTGCGCACCACCGGGTATTGAAGAGCCATCACCATCTACACATAAGTCTTGTAACTCATGTGGCAGTCCAGTTGATGAACAGTGTTGTTCATTATGACTAGTGGACGTGGCCTATACATATGGCTGCTCTTGTTGGGTTTCCGCATCGTCTGGGATTCGATGTCGCATTCCCACTGATGAATTAGATGAACCACGCCCAATTACCACAGGGAAATTACCACCAACACGGTCAGTTGCTGTATGTGCACTTGTGGAACCACGTCCACTCATATGATGTGCACCTATAGATCCACGGCCACCCATTTGTTGAGCGTCATTCAGTCCAGCCTGATTGAATCGCTGCGTCTCGGGCACAATAGGGGGGTATTCGTCGATGATATCCTTTTTCCTAATAAACTGCTCTGCTTCAATTGTTTTTTCCCCTTGCGAGTTGGATCTTCACCGCCTCCCATTGCCTGTTTTTACACAATAGCATTAGAATATATAAATAATATAAATTGACTGAATAAATGTATTTATGTAACATAACATACCATAACTGTCATATATCTATGTATAACACTAGCAATCATTACTTGATAAATTGAAATACAACCATGACAAATATTTGTTCACTGACCTATCGTTTTTTTCAAAATTCATCATTTCCCTCATTCTCATCGTCATGATTAAAAACTGGTCGAATATTCCCCATCTTCCTCCTCATCATCATCCTCATCATCATCGTCATCTTCATCATCATATGGGTCACAATCATCATCATAGTCATCTTCATCATCATCATAATCACAATTATCATTTGTTTCATGCTCATATTCTTCGTCATGTCATATTCTTCTACGTCTCTATGTTCGTCATTAAGATATTCGCTTACATTTTCACTATATACATCCAAATAATTAATATGTGAATTAGAATAAAAAACATTTGGTTCTACTGGGGGCACATTCATGTGATCTGATTGAAAACTTGTGTTATCATCCACATCTATCTCCTGTTTGTCCATGTCATAAAAATGTCTTGGACAAATTTTAACGACGGCCACCCAATCCACTCTATCTCTCTTGGCCCCTAGATAAACACAATAGTACAGTTGCTCGGCTTGACCTGCCAATACAAATGGTTCGTGCTTGGGATATCTTTTTTTCACGTTCACCTCAACCAATCCGGTCCTATGATTTGACTTCACACCTCTATGACTCTCCGATCTTTGTAAAACAATTTTCCATGAGTCTCCGATCTTTGTAAAACAAGGTGCAACCATTTACACAAATATCGATCTTCTGATATCCCAACCCCAATGACTTGATTAGTTTCTTAAATCTATAAAGGTTTTCAGGCAAGTTATGATTCTCGGGCATCACTTTCCTTAATTCTTCTATGAACCTGTTAAAAAGGGAGTTGCTCATATTATGCTCGGACTTTATATTCATATATTGAGCCACGACTGACAATTGAGTAAGTTTAGAACAACCACCAATCAATGGCCTATCAGCGGCATTCAACAACTCAAAAAATGCTTGTGCTTCTATGTTAGGTTCTTCATTAACCTCAACATTGTGATCGTTGATGAACTGCATACCGGCAGCATAAAAAACTAATGTTCGGTAATTATTCGTTTGATCAAGCTGTTGTTCTTCATTATACACCCATGTTGGTGCACATTGACCACTATTGTTATACACATGTTTGCCATGTACAATCCATTGATAGTAAAAAGGCATAAAACCCTTCTGTTGGTCCTTAATAACCTAAACTGGGGGGTGAATTAGGTTGTTTAGGCAAGGTTAAGCAATTTAAAAATTCTTAATACGGAGGCAATGTATAGTAAAGATTGATAATACATTAGAAGCTCTTGTAGGCAATTTATCAAACACTTGGTGAGCATATAAGTATTTAACACAAGATATGCAATTAGAATTTCAAGGTAAAGTTTCAAATAGATATCTCAGCAATTATCAAGCAATTAATGTGAGCAATATCCACACGAAAGTAAATAACTTGAAAATAAAGAGAATAGAGTAAGAGAAATCAAACACGATAATTTTCAGGTGGTTCGCACTCCCGGAGGCCTAGTCCACCACCTAAGGTCTTCTTTTCCCTTAGGATTTAATAACTCTTCACTAAGATGCTTCTTCAAATGTTGGTGAAGCAAGAACCAACTACAATTACTCTTGAGTCCACAAGAGTTACACAAGCTCCTTCAAATGTAGGTGAAGCTTAACCTACTACTCTCTCTTCCTTTGAGTCCACAAAGGATTACAATACTTCTTCTCACAATGATTCTCTCAACCTATGTGAAAGAATGTATTACAAAGATTATGTGATAGAATAAATGACAATTGCAACTCCTATTTGAGTTTGATATTACAATTGAAGAATAGCTTTGAATGCTCAAAGATATGATAATGATAGCTCAAGATTTCTCAAATAGGAATGATATGAAAGCTCTTTTGAAAATCTGAAAATTATGGCTTGGAGAGATGATTTTGAAGGTGAGAAAGCATGGCTTAAAAAGAGAGAAAGATTAGACACAAATCGGATTTTAAGCAAGATTTTCGGATTTTTCCGTTAATCCATCCGGGCGCTGAGGCATTGATCCGGGCGCCCGGAAAGAGCGTGTATCGCCCGGATAAGACTTTTCTGCCGGGCGTTGCGCCTTCTATCCGGGGGACCGGGAAATGCCGGTAACGCCCGGATGCCAAAAAAAATGCTGAAAAGGTATTTTGAGCCCATAAATATTTGGGCACATTAAAAAAGAGATTTCTTAGCATTTTTTAACATCCCAAAAAATTTTCAAACCAGTTAAAAGGTATTTTATAAAATGATTTCAAAAACAAGAGTTTGAAATAAAAAATGTTTTTCTAAGAATGATTTTGAAATCGAAAATCATTTTTTGGAGAAATTATGAGCAATACAAATCATACTTAGGCAAGCGACAACTTTTAAGGCCGGTACCCCTTATGTCACCACTTTTCCTTCCTTGTGACTCCCTCTTTATCTACGAGTCAATAACTTGAATTCTTTTAGGCTTGGATTCAATTCGATAGTGCTTGGTATTTGATCCAAAAAGCTTTATACTCTTTGAATGAAACAAGTTGATCCAATGTTGATGTAGACATGCTTTGGAATGACGGTCTTACAAAAAAAAAATGCTAAAGCACGATTAAGATGTTTTGTTATTATCAAAATAAAGATTATAGGCTTTTCAGGCCAACACCTTCTTATACAGATGATCTACCACAATTCCTGTTGTTTGGAATTTTAAGTTTCGGCATCTTACACATGGACATCTTATCTTGGTGCTATCCATATAATAATGTTGGTTACTTGCGAAGGATACAAAATCCAAAACATCTTGGATAAAGGCCTCATCAAAATTACCGTCAATCCATTTCTGATACATCCATTCACAGTTTGACTCCATGAAATGATACACTGAGCAATTTGTTAAATGTATCATTTCCTTTTAAATAATATATTATTATGTAAAAGAGCTATCCGAATTCGATGAGTGAGACTTATCATGCATGAGTTTGACAATATGGCAAAGATATACAACAATCCAATCCAACAACAATGTTATTCAATGCAGAAGATGATGTCAAAATTAAAAATTGTGCAACTAAAAACATACATGAAATTAACTTTAAATTATTTGACAAATATTAATCAAATAATTTAAAAATTTTCGTGTGCAAGGTACAATGTTCACGATAAAGCGTTGAAGGGCCCAAAGTACAATGTACAAGGTTACTCAACATAAATATGAGACAACTCAATAAAAATGAAGTTACAATCATTCATTAGAAAACAGGTTAATAGTTGATCCGGGCTATGACGTGACATTGGAATTAATAATTTTATGGTTGACGATTATCTGAATCTGAAATTATATACCACAAATTGTGAATATAAAAAAAGAGTAAGCGAAGTTTCAAAAAATATTATCCTAAAATCTGTAGACTCCGGACGCGACAAACGGACAGAAGTTCCCCGCAACACCCCTTATAATTTGATAACTTGCAATTAAAAGATTTACATAGCAACAATGCATTATAACAAAAAAAAAAAAAAATACAAACAATGCTGAAATTTTAAAAACCAAATATCCAAAAAATAATACAAAAAATCAGAACATAAAATCATATTAACTAAAATATGTTAAAAATAACACAAATTTTTTTAAAAAAGAAATTATAACAAATAAAAAAATAGACAAAAAAGGAAAAAAAATCATAAAAAAAAAATTAAATTCGAAAATAAAAAAACAAAAAAAAAACATAAAATTCAATTAAAAAATGTGTTAAAAATAAAACAAATTAATAAAAAAAAGAAATTATAACAAATAAAAAAATAGACAAAAAAATCAAAAAAAATAAAAAATAAATAAATCCAAAAATAACAAAATAAAAAAAAAACAGAAAATAAAAAAAATAGAAAAATCAATAAAAAAAACTAAAATGTGTTAAAAATAAAACAAATTAATAAAAAAAAGAAATTATAACAAATAAAAAAATAGACAAAAAAATCAAAAAAAATAAAAAATAAATAAATCCAAAAATAACAAAATAAAAAAAAAACAGAAAATTCAATAAAAAAAACCAAAATTTGTTAAAAATAAAACAAATTAATAAAAAAAAAAGAAATTATAACAAAAAAAAATAATAGACAAAAAAAATCCTTAAAAAAAAAATTAAAAACCAAAAAAAAAAATCAAAAAATTAACTAAAACTAACCAAAATTAATAAAAATAACACAAATTAAAAATAAAATTATAACAAACAAAAATAATAAACAAATATAAACGCAAAAAAAATTAGTAAATAAAAAAAACAGAAAAAACAAAAAAAAACAACGGAAAATACAAAAAAAAATTATAAACTAATTTAACATATTTAGGTTAGGGGGATTATTAACACAGATTCATAACAACACATAAAATGTATCATATTTACATAGATGTACATACATATACAAATGTGTATATAAATAAACTAAAAAAAATAAATTATTTCTAAGGTTGAGGAGAGGGTAATGTGTTGAGAGTATATAGCATGATAGGAAGGGGGGGGGGGGGGGTTATAGCTAGATCTACACATATATATACATACATACATATATATATGATAGGAAAGGGGGGGGGGGGGGGGAGGGGGAAGGGGGAAGGGGAGGGTTATAGCTAGATCTACACATATATATACATACATACATATATATATATATATATACACAACATGTATAAAAACCAAAAAAATATACATTATTACCTCAAAATCGTTACAAGTGAAGGGTATATAGAGAGATGGGAAGGTTGGGGAGGAGGGGGGTGGGGCGTGAGGGGTGGGGTTTTTATCAAAGCTTAAAAAAAAAAAAAAAACGTCACAGAGGGCAGAACCAGTTAAATGAATTAAATTGGGTGACAGCCCGGCATGAGCCAGGGCTATCGCCCAATTAAAGAGGCCCACCATGTGGGCCTTTTTAAATTGGAGACGGGCATCGGCCCGTCTCCATTTAGAGAGGCCCACGTTTGTGGGACTTTTATTGGAGACGGGCATCGGCCCGTCTCCATTTAGAGAGGCCCACGTTTGCGGGCCTCTTATTGGAGACGGGCAGCTCGTCTCCAAAATGGAGACGGGCTGATGCCCGTTTCCATTTACTCTTATTGGAGACGGGCATCTACCCGTCTCTAAAATGGAGATGGGCGGATGCCCGTCTCCATTTATAGAGGCCCACGTTTGTAGGCCTCTAATTTGAGACGGGCATCAGCCCCTCTCCATTTAAAGAGGCCCACAAACGTGGGCCTCTTATTGGAGACGGGCATCGGCCCGTCTCCAACATAGAGACGGGCTTGATGCCCGTCTCCAACGTTGTGACGGGTATCAGGCCTATTACCAAGGTGGAGACGGGCTGCTGTCGCCCGCCCGTCTCCATTTATAGAGGCCCACGTTTTTGGGCCTCTAATTTGAGACGGGCATCAGCTCCTCTCCATTTAAAGAGGCCCACAAGCGTGGGCCTCTTATTGGATACGGGCATCGGCTCGTCTCCAACATAGAGACGGGCTTGATGCCCGTTTTCAACGTTGTGACGGGCATCAGGCCCGTCCCCAAGGTGGAGACGGGCTATTGTCGCCCGCCCGTCTCCATTTATAGAGGCCCACGTTTGTGGGCCTCTAATTTGAGACGGACATCAGCCCCTCTTCATTCAAAGAGGCCCACAAACGTGGGCCTCTTATTGGAGATGGGCGTCACATAAAGACGGGCATCGGCCAGTCTCCAACATAGAGACTGGCATGATGCCTGTCTCCAACGTTGTGACGGGCATCAGGCCCGTCCCCAAGGTGGAGACGGGCTACTGTCGCTTGCCCGTCTCCATTTTTAGAGGCCCACGTTTGTGGGCCTCTAATTTGAGACGGGCATCAGCCCCATCGGACTTGGTTCTTTTTATGAATATGTTATAATCAACTTGTTCATTAATCAAAAATAAAGAGAAATCGGGCACGCCTTTACCCTTAATTTAATTTAGACGTGACTAGAATATGAAAACCCTATTATTAGATTTAGTGAAATGAAACTTGTTTGCCCTCACTAATGAAAAAGTAACAACCCATCCCTTATAATCTTTCCATAAAGTGTTTAAAATTTGACTGTAACTCAAATTAATACATGTGAATAAGTAAAGTATACTAAGGCGCTTTCATATATTCATACAAAACCACTTTGGTATGTATTATATATTTGAACATGTGTTCGATATGTCTACATGTATATGCTAGTATATATAATTAGTTCATTATTTGTCAGATTATTACTAAAAATATTGTTTCATAGAAACTACTTGAATCTATATTATTAAGCTTGTTCATTCATTGAGCCAAACTTGAGCACTTATTAGCTTCACATCACTATAGGAAAGTGTTTCGGTACAACTGGTGAATCATTCGGTTAAACTATGAAAAAATTCCATTAAATCTCAGGTGTTGAACTAAATATGTGAAACCCAAAAATAGTACTCAAAATTATAAAAATATCTCTACTTATAATTCGTTTGCTACATGATAGAACCATTTCCCTTAACAAAAATTAATTATCATCATGCAATTGAAGCAAAACAAAAACAATATAGGAAAAAGAAAAAAGAAAAAGGGAAAAATATTTAAAAAGAAAAAAAAAAAGTGAGGAAGAAATGAAAAAAGAAAAAAGAAAAAAGACATCTGGCTGATCAGTAGGCTTAGCCCGCATGGCAATGGCATTGTAGTGACGTGTCATCACAACGCAAACAATACCCAATCCCAATAGTAAAGCAATCAAAAACCCAATCGGCATGCCAAGATCAATTGCTTCATGGCTTACACTTGATGAATCATGTCCAGTACTACTAGACTTCACTGCATCTGCTAAAGCCAACATTGAGCAATCAAGTGAAGCACATTCACTGTCTTGTTGCTGAGGTTTCGGGCGAAATAATTCATACATTTCTGGTGATAAACCCATAGGGTTTTCTTGACCTCTAACAATGGAGTACTGCAAAGAAGCTGCCATGGCAAAGAGCAGCAAACAAGCAGCCATGGATGCGATGTTTGTTAAGCTTTAATCACTTTTTTTATTTTTTATTTTCTTGAGTTTGAGATACTAATTGCAGTTAATTACATGGGTTTATATAAGGCTATATTGTATAGTGATTATTGTTGCTTAAGGTTGAAGTTTATATGACACATGGCTGCTAAATATGAAATCAAATGATGGGGAAGATAACCAATTGTACTTCGATCTCAAAAAGTTTTGTTCATTGTAGTTGATGGCTTTTAGTTGATTTTTCACATCTGTTGACTTTCATTTTTTTTAAAATTTATTTTTAAATAGAAGTCAAATTTATAGATCGAATTTTGAGGTATTTTTTTGTAATTGACTTTTTTCTTTTTTTTTTTCTTGATTTTTTGTTGTGATCGATGCTGCTGTGTTCTTATGTCTTTCTTTATATGTTTTGCGGAAAATTTGTACAAACGGTGCATATTGTTTTTCTAAAATTTTAAATTTATTTTTATTATTTAAAATTAAACAATTTAGTTCCTATTATTTTTTAAAATTTTTAATTTAGTCCCTGCGCCTAAATTGATAATTTTCGGAGAACAATAAGGACTAAATTGATTTCTTTGGAAACCAATATAGATTAAATTGACTAATTTTGAATAATAAAGAGGAATCTAATTTTTTTTTTTTTGAAAAACAATATGGATTAGATTGATTAGTTTTGAACAGTAAAGACAAATTAAAAATTTTGGAAAAACATTTATAGGGACTGTTTGTGCAATTTTTCCTATGTTTTGCAACCCATTGTAAATTGTGCGTTAGGTTCTGTTTGTTTGACGTAAAATAATTTGTTTGTAGAAAATATTTTTCTGAAAATAGAATACTTTCTAGTGTTTGACTGTAAAATATTTTTCAGTTCATCAATTTTTCGTTGTTACTAAACCCCAAAAAATTGGAAAAATGTAGCCGCCATTTTTGACTGAAAAACATATTCTAGTTGACCAATTTTTCGACATTACCATTTTACGCCAAACAAACGGAGCATATATACATCCTTCTATCACTGATCTCTACTCTTCTCAGTTTTCGGTACAGTGGTCATTGGTGTCTTTCGTTTCGGGATTTTGTTTGAAATATTACTTATGGTTCTGAGGTTTTCATGCTTAAAATAAAAAAATAAAATAAAATTCAAGGCATATTGTGGAATTCATATGCCGAAATATTATTACAGCGGAAAATGAATAAAAATCCAAAACTCTGATTTAAAATTCTCTTGATTCATCCCCTCATGAAGGATTGCCAAACCATTTACTATCAAATAATATATAGTAAATGGTCCAATTTGAAAATAAATGAATTGTTTATCGTAAAATATTATTCTCGATATTTAAAATCAAAGTCGATTCATAATGGCTTCTATTTACATATGACACAATGTCAATTAGGAAAAGTTGTTTGAATATTATATCATTAGTATCATGCATTAATTCGAAATGACCAAAGAGATTATGGGATTTGGTTCATGACATTAAAAATAATACAAAATTAAAATTTTGAGATCAATTCTCGTATTTAATATTCTAAGTAATGTAAAATATCTTAAGTCTCCTTAAAGAAAAAAGAAGAAAAAAAAGAAATTAGGGTGACAAGACTAGAACCACCCTTACTTGATGTTGATTATCATTGTAATTTTCGCTTCATGTGAAAAAAGTACAGAAAGTTTTTATTCACAACTGCTAATAGCTTAAAGGGGCAGCAAAGGCTAAACACTTTATATTTGATCAGTATAATTACAATGGCTAGTTACTTTCACGTGTATCCTTAGCAAAAGCACAAAAGCATTTGGAGCTCATAAGACAACCTCAGTTATCTTTTTTTTGCCCTTTTGCTAAAAACTTGCCACATGTGCATTAGTTATATCGTGAAGCAAATAAATATACTGATTAATGGTAAATTATGGCTTGATACAATTCTTTGGTTTATGTTCTTTCTCTCATGTATGGAGAATTGCTCCCTCTTTTGAAGTCGGGTAAAAAGAATGATATATCTCCTAAATTTGTAAATTAAAGAATAGTCTTTCTGGGCTATTTCATTAAAAAGGGAAAAAAAATTGCATCATGTTCTCTTCTATTGAATTTTTTTTCTTTGTTATAGCGCTTAGTCCCAAGAGAATTAGACATGCATCTCAAAAACCACAAGAGATTAATCAGAGAAGATGATAGGCTCCGACAACAATATTCAAAGATAGTTTTATATAGGGAAAATGTCGCATTTAGTTCCTATTATTTTTTAAAAATTTTAATTTTGTCTTTATTATTTATTTATTTTAATTTTATCCCTATTATTTTTTAAAAAATTCCAATTTTGTTCCTATTGTTTCTAAAAAGTCAATTTCGACTATATTATTTTTCTAAAGTTTTAAATTCGTCCATATCAATCAAAATTAGTTAATTTAGTCCCTATTATTTTTTAAAAAAATTAAAATTTGTCCTTGTTATTTTAAAAAAAATTTAATTTAGTCCTATTATTTTTTTAAAAATAATAAGGACTAAATTGGCTAATTTTGAACAATATGGACGAATTTGAAACTTTAAAAAAATAATAGGAACGAAATTAAAATTTTTTAGAAATAATATGGACGAAATTAAAACTTTTGAAAAAATAATAGAGATGAAATTGAGAAATTTTAAACAATAGAGACAAAGTTGAAACTTTAGATTAAACAATAGAGACAAAATTGAAACTTTTTGAAAATAATATGGACTAAATGTGCTATTTTCCCTTTTATATACTCAGGGACGGATTAAGAATTTTTTTAGTGGGGTTAAAATACATTATTTTTTAGTGGAGGCTAATTAGTTTTTTTAAACTAAGAATACATAAATATTTAATTTTTTTAAAAGATACAAAGAATATTTAAATATATTTTTTTTAAAGATGCAAAAGTTCTGCCAGTGGGGCTAAAGCATCTAATCTTTTAACTATATGAATATAATTTTTTTTTCAGAGGGGATTAATTAATCTTTTTAACTAAAATTATATTAATATTTAATTTTTTCTAAAAGGAAAATGCATAGAATTTTAAATATTTTTTGGACCAACAACAATCCCATTGGCCCAAACATATGTCCGTCGGTGCAGCTAGTAGATATCCCATTAGAAAGAGAAAATATATACAATAAAATTTAAACGTAAGACAAAATTGGATTTTCTCTAACATATATACCCTTTAGAAACAAAATTAAGTGTCACGTAAAAAGTAACATATAATATTATATGAGGAGATCAAGAAGACCTAAGAAACAAAATAATGTCAGAAAGAGTCATGGTCTTCGAACTGCAACTTGTTGTATTGGGAAAGGCCCAACTAGCAAAAGTAGTTGGGCTGATTCACCATTCACCTCTAAGAGAGGTGGGCTTTTATTATAACCCATTAGCCAAGTATCATATGATTTTTTTTGTTTGGGTCATTAACCAAGTATCATATGCTGGCTAAACGAAATGGGAACCCAATAGTCATGAATGGGCCAGAGAGTGGATCTTGTAACAATAATGATTGGTTAGGTTGGGTTTGTGAGCCTCAGGATTTGTGTTGGCCCAACTTATTCTATAAACGATAAATTTTCAAAACGGTAACTACAACAACAATATTTATCGATGATAACAAACAACATCAGTATAAAATAAAAAATTAGTGATATGAGGAGCATCACAAAACAACGGTTTGTGATTTTTTTTCTAACAATATTGTAATGTTTCACATTGGAATTCAACATAATACGAGTGCAGTTTATAAATCAATGTTTCTTATTTAAGCATAAATTTCAGATTCAATACAGTTATTATAACACTAGCTTTAATTGCAAAATCGAGTTTCTATACCTTGTGATGCAGTCACGGGTTTAAGTATAAATTTTAGACTCAAAATAATTATTATTTTAAGTTCAAAACTGTTGTGGTGTCTATATATACATACATTTTTAACTTTGTTTAATAACTTCTGGCCAAATACGCATAATCAACAGCTACATAATCATCCATTAAGTTCTCGAAAATTGCTTAATAAAGTCTTTGAAAAAGAACAAGATAAGGTTGATGATTAGCTCTCTACTCTTTGAAAATTATCATGAAAAGAGAAAGCCTAACTTTTAGAAAGATGGGGACATTAAGGCCCTCTTGACCTAACATGTTTAATTTTTGTCTACTATGAATTATTACAATCCCAAGAAGCCAATCCACAAATGCCAACTCAAAAATGGATTTTTATTTTCTCGTTTTTTATGTTTCTATTTTTTAAATGAAATATATTATGAACCATTAAATTTAATTTTTTAAATTTCAACTATTTTAATATTTAATTTGGACACTTTTTTCACAATTATTAATTAACTAATTAATTTAAATTAGATAATTGAGATTTAAAAGGATTAAATTTAATTACTTATTTTTTAATTAATAAAGAATCACATGAATTATTACAATGATCTTCACAAATGCCAACTAAAAAATGGCATCGAGTTGTTAAGAGTGGTTGTCAATGTCGAGATGGTCTTGGATCACTATCAATGAAATCAAATAATAATGAACAAAAACTAGAGGATAAGGATTGCTTAAAATATGGTTTATAAGAGTGCTAAATTTATTTGTTTATTGAAAATGAAAATGACAGCCACTTTGAGATGGGGACAAGAAACAATTACATTTTCAGTTGATTTAAAGTCGATAGATTTTGTTTTTGTTTGAAGACATTGAAGCTGATATGCGAAGTAATATCTACCACACAATATGGCTATTAAATTTTTTTGTTTTGGTCAATTTTGGAAAATATTTTCATTCAACCAGTTCACGATACATAAATCAGATTGAACATCACTATAGAGAGACAACTGAACGATGGGCATGCATGCCGACGACATTCCACTACCTGACCTAATGGCTGAATATGAATAAAAATCTGGAAGTACAATAGCTCGACCTGAAATATATATCAATTCAATTAATTGTATAATTTTCTGTGATAGTTAAGAAAATTTGAACCCGCGTTTTTTTCTCACTTACCACTAGGCAATCCCTGGGGTCAGCTATTAAAATTTTTCACTGGAATTTCAAGATGCGGATCGAGTGTAGTGGGACTGGATGCATATATTGATGAGTTGACCACAAGATTTAATCACAAAATTCAGATGAATACAACTTAAATTATTTTAACGTGAGATTAACAGAGAAGATAATTTTTAATAAAAATAAGTTGTATTGTCAAATTTATATAACTAGTTCTATCTATTAAGATAAAACTTGATTTAATTTAATTAATAATTTAAATTGTTTCAATAAAGGAAACCTAATGGTACTAATCGTGTAATACGATAATAATGAAATAATCTAATATATTGATTGTATGGGTCAGATAATTCACTTTCACTTCATTTTTAATTTATTACCGTTGAGTAATTCTTCTTAATTTCCAGATGGAGGAATTGGTAAATCCATTTCTTAGTCTTTTAATCAATTTTGATGAGTAAGTTCTACACATTTATCTAGAAGTAACATTAGAGCATTTGCAATCATTTTGAATTTGGATCCTTTTATAATGATAAGCTCATGTAGTTATTTGAGCTCAACAGTAGAAAAGATATAACACAAACCATTTAATTAATTTAAAAGAAAACATCATGAATACACAGTAGGAAGAAGAAGATTGAAGGAAAAAGAGATGATAAAAAGAAAGAAAAAGAAAAGATGGATATTACAAGTTACAACACATAAATACATCATAAGCAACAGGGATACAAAAGACACCCTTCCCCATTCCCCATTGGGAAATTTTTATCTACACTTTCCATGATTATCAATTTCACGCCCATTTTTTTCAGAGGAAATATTCTTCAGATTAAATGATATAGCAAGCTTTAAACTGTTCTTATTCTTCTGACAAACTCCATTAACGATCATTTTTAAGCATTGCTTCTGAAGGATCCGAGTGCTTTAATGGCTGCAGCTCTTAGAACGAATTGGTGGTAGATTGCAGCAATTCCAGCTCCAACGAATGGTCCAACCCAGAAGATCCACTGAAAATTCAACAAGAAATATGAGGAAAAAAAAAAGAATTAATTAATGAACTTTGAACTATATTTATTAAGGTGAAACACTCCCTTATATTTTGTCAAAATTTCAAGTTAGACTGTATTATCTCATCATAATCTAATAACTTAGGGAGCAGCGAGCTAGCCAGGGACAGATCTAGGATTTTTATTCAGTGAGGGCAAAAAGGGGTAATTTAACACTTGTATATGGACAATTTTTTTGAGTGAGGACTAAATTAATTTTTTAACCTAAAAATACTGTAAAAATACATATATTTTTCAAAAATACAAGTTTAAGTCACTCGTTAATAGCTATACTGTTAAAGTTTGTGGAGTTGCAGCCCGACCCCAAGCTAAATCCACCCTTAGAGCTAGCCACATGCTTATTCTTTTAAAACATAGTGGTTATTAGCTTATTTCAATCTTACACGATCTAATAACGTACAACTTTGATTAAATACAGGGACGTTTTGCGCTACGGTCTCGTTCGGGAGGAAAACAAATATACTAATAGGATAGAATGGTATACATACATGGTCATCCCATGCCTTGTCTGCATTGTAGATCACGGCAGCACCAAAGCTCCTAGCAGGGTTGATACCAGTACCAGTTATTGGGATTGTGGCAAGGTGAACCATGAAAACGGCGAATCCAATGGGAAGTGGAGCCAAGACCTTGAAATTTGGAATAATAGAAAAAAACGTGAGCGGTAATAAGTGTCACTAACTAGAAGTATTAGAGATACAAAATAAATCTAACCTTTAAGAATATGTGCATGGCATAAAATTTAAGGTTCTGCAATATTTAAGCCTTCATAACATAGGCTTAAAATCAACAAATAGAAGCTTGTATTACTACTATAATGTTTGTTCATTTTGATCATAGTTGATTTTTCGATTACCCAAAAGAAAAAAAGTACCAATGTTCAAGCTGTAAAAAGAAAGCTAATATTTGGAAAAGATTATAGATTATTATATGCTTTATTAATTACCAAATGGAAAAATCTACTATGTTATTATTTTTAGTACCTATTTTGTCTAGTCACTTTCACAAAGTCAAAGATAATATTCCTCTATCGCACCATTCTTTCGTGATAATCCCACTACCAATTCCTTTTTTTTTTTTTTCTAATTATTACGTGGAGGCAAAATCGTAATTACACATTGATAAGTCTAAGGGATGTTTCCCCTTAAGATCCTTATCAAGTAGGTTCTTGCAGACTATAAATTTCTTCACAAACAACAGGTAGGTGTGGTTAATATCGAGTAATCAGTTCTCCAAAGTGAAGGCAAAATATTAGTCAAACATCACTTTCTTGCTAGTCTTTTAGAATGAAATTTTAACAATAATTCGTGACCACATATAGAAAGCATATATTTCATCAGATTAATATTTTTGACACACATCTTATATGCAAGGGAGATTTTGATGTATGCACTGGTAAAACTTAATCCATGACTATTTTTGGTAATAAGACTTTGATACCACTGATATCATGTAAATAACAATTTTCATATTTAGATATATAAAAAACAAGAGACACAAATTAAATAATTCATTCGTCAAAGATAAAATAAGAAATGTATATTTAATTAGTTTGATATTCTAAAAACTCTTTTACGATTTTTTTTTTTTTTTTTGAGGTTGGAGGGAAGGTGGTGGGTGAGGTGGGTGAGTAGGGTAGGATAGGGCAAAGATGCTTACAGGAACATGGGAGTCTCTTGCACTCCTCTTGGGGTCAGTGGCTGAGAACACAGTGTAGACCAACACAAAGGTACCAATGATCTCAGCAGCCAATCCAACACCGATGGTGTAGCCATGAGCAACTTCATTGGCTCCACCACCATACCTGTTGTAGTATGACTTTTGGAAACCTTTCACCAACCCAACTCCACAGATTGCACCAAGACACTGTGCTAACATGTACATCAAGGCTCTGATCAATGACACCTTTCTTCCCACGAACAGCCCAAACGTCACAGCTGGGTTGATGTGCCCTCCTGTAATAGTGTAAATATTGCAAAAACATCAGTTTACTGAACAAATTAATTAACACTTATAATACTTCACGTGTTTAGTCGAAATTGTACGTTTAAAACTATCATTGGCTAATTTAGATTTCTTTTTTTAG
This sequence comes from Ehretia macrophylla, assembly GCA_037974665.1. Classification (NCBI taxonomy): domain Eukaryota; kingdom Viridiplantae; phylum Streptophyta; class Magnoliopsida; order Boraginales; family Ehretiaceae; genus Ehretia; species Ehretia macrophylla. Next base: position 76,773,713 of record CM075780.1, on the reverse strand, counting down.
TGGATGACTATAACAGATAATTTCACAAAATCTTACTGGAAAAAGTCGTGAGTTAGATTCTCATTTGTAAACCCTTGAGGGATTGACTCCGAGGACTTAATTTTGGCTACTAATTCAATATGAAGTAACTGCTGCTAGTTCGATTTTCAACTATTAATCCCAATAATTTATAAAAATATGACTAGTTGTCATCTTGCCTGTCAGCAGCTAAATATATTTATTTTCATTCTTATAAATATGTTATCATGATTTAAAAGTCTACCGTGCAATTTTGATAAAACACATCAATTGTGCAAACTCACCAGAAATACCGGCAGTGCAGTAAACAAGAATGAAGATCATGCCACCAAAGGCCCAAGCAATACCAAGGATGCCAACACCACCACACTCATCGCCGCCGGCTTTCAAGTCAGTCTGCCTCTTGTAGCCGATGACCGTCAGGACAGTGACATAAAGGAACAGAAGTGTAGCAACAAACTCAGCAATACAAGCTCTGTAAAACGACCATTTGGTCAACTCATCGAAGTCAATCAAAGGTACTGGTGGAGGATCATGGTAATCCTTTTCATGGTGTTCTTCGTGTGATGCATGGTGAGGAGCTGCTTCGACATCTTTCGTCATTGTTGGCTGCAAAAATAAAATGGTGTGAAAGCTAGCTAGCAGGGTTTGCTGTGTGTTGTGTGTGTAGTGGTGATGAGGATATGGTGAAGTAAGTGGAATATGTAGGTGTTTTTATATGGCTATGGTGAGCAAATTGTGGACGTTAATGATTAAGAGTGCACGTATATTATATGTAATTTTTTTTTATTTAACAAAATAAACAAATAAATACAATAAATTATTCTTTAATAATTTAAATTTTTAGACGTAATAATTATTTAATATGATATCATAATTTAGATATGTACTACAAAGAATTCTGAATTTAAAATTTATGGTCATTTATTTGTAAAATTACGTCCAAGTGTAATCTTCAATCAAAATTATCTAATTTACACATAAAAAAATATATTAATTAAACATAATAAATAAATATAATAAATTCATGTCTAATCGTTTAAATATTTAAATGAGGTTATACTAAATATTTTTTAAGTATAACTGTTGAGCCGCCCAAAAAAATTATATACAATTTATTAGCTATCAATGGTCCCGCTATTGTCACCAAAACCTCACTTTTTTGTAATTTTTTCAGTTTAAGTTTGTGGTCCTCAATGATAATAGTTGTTTTTGTGGGGCCAATTTGGTTTACGAGCTATTATTGCTAACCAAAGTAAAAAAGAGAAAAGTGAACGTTGGTGCAACGGTCTAGCTAATGGTATCCCATGTTTATGAGTGTTAAAGGGACGATAATATCGTAAAAGGATAGTTTAGTGCATAAAGTTTTAATTATGCATGGACTTTGAGAAGATTAATTTATTTTAGGGTTTATTATAGTTTTATCTTAAATTTTGTAAGAAATTGTTTATTTTATTTTATTCTATTTTTTCAATTCCCCTTTTGTTTTGTAGGAACCTGTTTTCACATCTTAATTCTATAACTTTGAAGTCCAACGTCGAGAATATTACAGTTGCGCCAATGAGATGTTTCTCAATGTTACATAAGACCAAAAATACTACAAAATTTTAATTTCTTTTTTGCAATACTCCAATTTTTTAAAAAAAATTATTATAATATGTGTCTTATTGCAATGGTCTTCTAATGTTGTATAAACTATAATTTATTTCAATGCTTATAAACGCTTTCTATCTATTTTTGTTAATAATTGCTAATGAGATTATTTTTTTACAAAGTTTTTAAAATTATAGTTTAATTGCAATGATTTTAAAACTGTTGTTTATTACAAAAAAATAATTGCAATAGAAAATTTATAATGGTTCTTGTAACAGTTTTTAACCTTTTACAATAATTTTAAATATTACAATAAAAAAATATGGTTGTAAAAGATATAAACTAGAAAATGACTAGCAGCCAACCATGGTCTCATTATGTGGTTGTTAATTTACCTTAGTAATTTAGAAAGTGATGGCATACATTCTTTGAATTGACAATAAAAACTAATTATATTAATTTACACATTAATTTCATTCATATTTCAATCTTTGTCTTAACACATTGGTATAGATAATGGGCTAACCCCTTTACCAAGAATTGTATATTCCCTTTTTATGCGAATCCTTATAGGCAACAAAAGGATAAAGATCACTAACCCTAGAACTTTCTACACTACTTGATGATTAAGTTTAGTTTTAGTGATTGTTAATGTTATCATTTGAATATCAAAACTTGTCTAATCAAGTTATGTAAGCACATATAATGATGTCACATTTGTTAATTAATGATACTAATTTTTTATATGTGCACAATGTTGTCATGTTGTAGGTTGATGATGATAGGTGCTGCCAGATAGATGATCTGGATACACCTAAAAAGTCCACAATTATATGAGACCATTAGTTATGATCAAAATGAGATTATCATGATGTTGCTGTGTTTTCTAAGTAAAAGTAGAGTACTTTTTAGGATGCGACTCATGTATCTTGAGATTTAGTATATTAATATGAATTCAAAAAGACTTTTTAAAAGGGTTGTCAGTTTTTAAAGAAAGTGAAAATTTTATAAAACGTCGGAAATATTAAAAATTCCGGACACATATATAGGGCTCACACTAACCATGTTTTCACGTGCTAAAATGAGAATATAGGCCTCGAACGTTTTATAAAATAACCCTAAAGAAAGTACTATAATAATGTTTTTGACTAATAGAACCAAGTTCCAGCCTCATCGCTACCAAAAATGATAAGGACGAACAGAAAAAGCAAAGCCGCGAGCAATTCTTTATGCTTTTGTTCCAACTCATACTGATGGTGCAGGGCAACATCAGCACAATTTCCAAATTCAATGTGAGGTTTATATGATGGTGGTTGTCAATGGTAAAAAGCTAACATTTTTGGTCTCAAGTGATTAATTTAGTGGCGAATAAGTATTTGAAGCGTAAGAGAGAGATTGACTCGTGTTTGAGTTCGAATCATTTAGAAAATTAATTTTTTTGAAGTCAGTTCTAATAGATTTTGTGCTTAACTAACTTAGCGTATATCCTCTTTAGACGAGGTTATATGTCTTATTATTTGACACTCCTAGCATAAGTTTGAAACACTTTTCAAAAAGAATTTTCACGTCAAAAAAAATAGAATGATCACGCTGAAAAGAGAAACACAATAAGAGAAAGGCACATGTACCCAGTAAAATGTGACTTTAATTATGACTTGAGCTTATTAAAGAAAGATCAACATTATGTTTGGCTTTGCCTTTGGAAATGGTGGTGCTTTCAGCCCCAGAACCAGCAACCGAAAAGTGATTCCCTGAAAGCAATTCTACACTTCTAAATACTCTTAGTGCGTGTTTTTCCTTTAGGTATTTGATCAGTTACTTTTGCATCAAGAGAATGAAAGTCAATCAAAAAGCATCTGAACAAAGTTGCTTCCCTTTTGTTTCAACCATATTATAATTTGATGAGATTCAGGAATACTCTAGTGCTAGATTATTTCTTCAAGTAGTTGGAAGTGTTAGAATATAATATTTGTCTTATATCAAAAAATTAGAAATTTTAAAATCATCTTATAAGATCTTGAGTTATTTTATTTGACACCAATTAGTTTTAAAATGGAACCTTAATTATTTTTATAGGAAGAACGTAGTTAGAATAACAATATTTGAATTTCATGAGAGTGGAAACAAAAAAAAAGTACAAAAAAAAACCATATAACATGGGCTTTTAAACCGTATGCAAATGGAAATAAGTAACATTTATCTAGAATAATAGACACCTTTCGTGTCACGTGCTAGGTTTAAAATCATAGGCTTAAAAACAATACCAGTATCATACATTTAAGATGAATAATTAGTTGTTCTAGGTCTCATATATATCAAGTCAAATGATTAAACTGATGTATTATGCGAATCTAACACTTCCTTGTAATACACTCATATTATGTCTTCTAACAATTTAGAACATTATGATTCGTCTTGTACTTATCTTTTATTTAATTCTCGTTTGAGTTATTCTTTTTTTTTTGTTGTTGTTGTTGTTGCTAATTTAGCGAGTGATTCTATTAAGTTCAACAAACTCTTTATATCAAAACAAAAAAACTATGGCACAAACCACAATCAGTCATTTACTTAGTTGTTTGCCATCTAAATTCCAATAATTACAGATTTTCATAGGATTCCTTCTATATCTATCAATCTTCCTAACTTTGTACTTAATAACGAAGCTGATCCTTTAAAAAATTTGCCTTTCTGCAAGTGATCTTTGGTCATGTATCCTTTTACTTCTCGTTCTTGTGGATTAAGGAGTGAAGATTCTCTTATAACATTATTATATTATGAGCGAAATTTAACTGTTATAAATTGCCTCAATATTTCTAAAGTAAACGACTTAACACCCTCCTGTGTTTTGTTAAAAATGCACAATATCTCCATGTGTTTTATAAATAAGTTGATTACCCCATATATTTTAAAATCGTAGTTGAATACCCCCATGTGTTTTATAAATAAGCTGGTTACTCCCTCTGAATTTTAAAAACGTAGCTGAATATATATTGTATTTTTAAAAATGTAGTTGAATATCCGTTTCCGTTAGAAAACTCATTTATTTTAATAGAGGGTATTCAATTATATTTTTAAAACTCAGGGGGATTATCAACTTATTTATAAAATATATGAGGTATTTACCTATATTTTAAAAATATAAAGAGATAATCAGTTATATTTTTAAAATATATGAGGATAATAAACTTATTAACTATATCATAATTTATAACCGTTACGGAATGAGCAGATTCATTCCCTTAGACTAAGAGGCTTGAATTACCTGATTATGAATATGGTGTATAATTTTGTTAGCTAGTTCAACTCTGAATGTGCGATTTGCAAACGTAATACAACACCGACTGCAGCCACCATAAACCGACGGCCCCAGTTTTCCATGTCCATCTGTCTTGGCTTACTATTATCCATACGACTATAGACGCATTGGATTGCATCATTTATCTTGTAAGGTCATATTAAACTCATTTTATGGCTTAATCACGAATATCTTTTACATCATTTGAGTTCTTAATTAAATGTATTAGGGTATTTCTAATAAGAGATACTATTTACAAAAAATTATTATTTTTAGTAATTTTTAGAGATTGGGTCTTTAAATTTAGAGCCAAAATGCATGAGGCCCACACAACTTTAAAGATTTTAACCAAAATAGAAACTTAATTTATTTTTTTTGCTCTAAATTTAGAGACCCAAAAAGTGATTGGGTCTCTATTTTGACCAAAAAGTTGATAAAAGTGGTAGGTCCCATTTATTTTGACTCTAAATTTAGAGACCCGAGTCTCTAAAATAGCCAAAAATAGTAAATTTTTGTAAATAATTCTCACCATTGAAGATATCCTTATACAATTTGTCATCTTGTGTTAAATAGTTTTGTGGTTAATTAGTGTGACACGTGTCAATCTTGAATTTAAGCATAGATTCAAAGAAAATGAGCCAATGTGGCATCTTTGTCGGGGCTTTTTTATTGAGTGAAATTAAAAGAGACAATTTAATATTTATATATAAATAATTTATTTTACTGAAAAGTTAATTGATTTTTTATATTAAAAATATCTTAAAATACACATTTATTATTTTAACAAATTAGAGTTTGTGGGGGTTGTTGCCTCTATTTACATTTGAATACATCGGCTCCAGGTGGAAAGGGATTAAGATATTTTTTGCTAGTTATGTTGTGTGACCTTGGGTCTTTTTTAAATCAAAAGAAAAAAAAGTATTTTTATAATTTTAAGTATCTAGATTAATAACAAAGATAATCTAACAATCAAGTCAAATGATTTGATGACGGAGAGGTTGAAAATTATTTTTTAATTTAAAGGAGGTTTAAATCATATAACACATATTAAATTTACGAGAATTGATCTCACATTTTCTCGCACTTGTAGTGGCCACGGAATTTCATGGGCTTTAAGGCATGTTTGGAAGATAGAAAAAAAAAAACAGAAGAAGTATGGGCAAAACTACTAGTTAGTGGGCCACAACCTTACTAGACTCAGGGCCCTAAGTAGGAAGAAAAATATTTTAATTTAGTCCTTGCACGTAATTATTGTATAGAAATTAAATTGAATTTTTTAAAAAAAATTAATATTGAATCATGAGGATGAATTTAAAATTTTTTTAAAAATAATATAGACTAAATTAATTAATTTTAAAAAATAAAAATGAATTTAAAATTTCTAGAAAACCATCCAAAACATTTGTGCAATTCTCCCGTCTACAATTGTACAAACAACAAACCACGCTTGCTGAAAGCAAGCCTTCTTGTATAGTCCATTTCGTTTCTATGTTATTTGGTAAGCTCAAGCAATGTATAAACCTAAAATAATTCTTGGGGCAAACTCGATTTTTAGGTTTTAAGCAAAACGAAAATTATAAAAAATATAAACAAGCTCTTCCCATAATTACATTGATTCTTTTACTCCACACGACTCTCACCCTAAAAAGTTATAGAAATTTCATATAAACGAGGCTCGTTATAATAAGCTTGACGAATAACTATCATGGTCCCTATCAGTTCGACTCAAAATGACATACCCGAGTTATTTATAAGCATCTATGTTTGGATTTTTGACTTCAAGATTGGATCATAAATTACGAACCGAGTTCTTGAATTATTTGGCAAAGTTATATTGTGTTCATTATTCGGAATTTTTTTTCCTTGATATTTTTTTGTGTCTGTCTTCATGATTGATCAGATTCATATACAAACTATGATGATACTACAGTGGCATATCTCTTATCACAAAATCTACTCTATTGCAATGACAATAGAAAAACTTTTCAATTAGTCCAGACTGATATCAATTCATGAGAGAGGAAATAGGCCTCACATATAAGAGGAATGATGTCAGTTCGAATTAATTGAATAACAACCCCTGACAATAACAACGGGCCAAATGAAAATTTGTAAGAATGAATGGATACTTTGTGTGCATATTGGCAATAGTCTATAGTTTTTCTCCTTTTCGGCTTAATTATTCTCTAAATAGAGGCCAACTTCCTTTCAAAATTGGGACTTGGTAGAGCAACCTTACTCTGGTCACTAGATACAAAAAGATAGGGTTGTTCGATATAACTCCAAAAATCTATCGAATCAAGGAATTTAGGTTTTTGGATGCTAACTTCACATTTAAATTTTCAATAACTAGCCCTTCTCCTTCAGAGCAAGCTAATAGGTTTAATGTATTTATATATTGTGTTCAACAATAATGTCCATTAATCTAATCTGGGTTGGAAGTATATATGCACCACTAGGAGTTGGGAATAGTTTTATTTTTATTTTATGTATATAGGTATTTTCAAGATATTTTTAATTGAAAAAATAAATTAATTCTCACAAAAAAATATTAAGAGTGTTAAATTGTATTATAGTTCTGACCAGAAAAAAAAAATTTATGAATTCGCCCCAATAGAGAGAATTAATCACTAATTAGCTTTCTGAACTGCTTTATATTTAAACAATCTCTTGTATCAAAACCTACAATTCGCTAAAGCTAAAATATAAACCAAAATCTTTCTTTACATCAACACAACTGAGAAAGATTGCTCATGCTTCCTCATTACTTGAGGTCTTAACTTAATTTGGAAGGTAAACTAAATCTAACAAAACTAATATCGATTATATGGTTCTGACAACGCTACTCGTCTGAACTGTCTTTTTTTTGTTTGTGCTTTTCTTGCAAAATACTTGAAATGTGACAAAAGAATATAAAAACATTGGAATCATGAATCATCTTCACCATCACGCCCTTCTGCTCTACCTTCCTTGATGGTCTCAAGCTTAGGAAGATGAGAAGGCTTGTGAAGAGATAAAAGAAGTGATGGTGCAACTTCAACCCAAGGCTTCATGTTCATGATCTTCACCCAAGGCTTCATGTTCATGATCTTCCTAGCCATTTTGGCCCCTAAATGTAAAGTAAACTAAGCTATACAAACTCAACCTTAGAGATGCTTGATCAACTATTGTTGCACAATGAGAAGAGAAGGAGAGCAACAAAGACCAAAAACTTTTATAAAGCCTTCTTGCTTGAAAAAGTCTAAAGAGAACTAAAGATGGCTTGGGGAAAGAATTGAATGTGTTGGGGCTTAAATAGAAGATGCAAGCTTTGAAAACACATAAACATATCTTTGAAGAAAATATCAAACGTGTGGAATGAAATTGAGAAACTAAGCAATTCCACGTGGATGAAATGCCAGAAAATTTGATATAACATAGGGGAGACTTTTAGTCTGTAAAATTGATCATAATCTTTCACACATTTAGTGCGATTGACACGTAAATTTCACTAAATGTAAGAGACGTTAATCCAGATGAATCCAAAAGGCAATTGAGGTCCATAGAAATAATTTTGGAGTGAAAAATACGTCAACACGGCTTCTAGAACTGAACAGCTATGTGTGTGTGTATTATTATTATTATTTTTTTTTATTACGACCATTTGCTCACTGGGGTAGTTCACCATCTAGAAGTTGCTTATTCAATCAATATTTTGATTCCACTCTATCGTGTGTTTCAAGAAATTAGCATTTTTAATGCAATGATATGATGTAAATGACACCATTCTACTTTTTTTTTTTTGTTAAAAGGAAAGGTTCATTAATACATAAATAGAACACGAATAGATAAGTCTTGGTCCAAAAGTGACCAGACAGAAAAAATGAGCGAAAGTTCATGACAACATACAGAAATCATGAAAATAACAGAATGGACTAAAACCCTACAGACATAAATCAAAAAATTAATAAAACGGGCTACAACTCAAAATAGAGAATTAAGGGAAAATCCTAATACAGATAAACTACTGAGTTAAAATTCAGTTAGCATGAGAGTAGAAATCCAGTCGCACAATAACACAAGAATCCAATCCATTCCTTCTTTGGTCATTAGATTTATACCACACACCAAAAAAAAAAAAATTATTTTCTATTTACAGTTTTAATCTCTGAACTTTTAAAATATTAGCACAAAGATGTTTAAAGAAAGAGGTGTAGTGACCAAAATCTGACCGAAGTTTAGGCCCTATTTTTAGATAAGAAATTAGGTTTGGATTAACTCGAGTTCATATGACACTGAGTCCAATTTGAATCTTAAGTTAGAGAATTTTTATACATATCCCTCCGTGCCTTGTTGAGGGAGGGAGGGAGGGTTAGAAGAAACTCTGGCCTCCAATATGGTCATCTCTAGTTGTCTTTATTTATAACTCCACCATCATAGGTCTATATATCATCATCCATCGATATTCGTCTTTTGAGATTAATAAGTTGTTAGTGTCCACTAAAAAAAGAATTATGGAATAAAAATTACACAATTTTAGTTGTAAATTCGGGCCTACAGGAGGGATTATGTGATTTTTTTTTAAATGTAGATATTAAAATATTATCAAGGTACTGCAGAACATAATGTGCACTTTCGCCGACGTAAAGGAAATATAATCCTATTTACCTCAATTATATTCTTTTTTTTTTTTTTTGGTCATAACCTCAATTATATTCAATTCCTCCGATTTTTAAGCTCAAGGGTCACTTTCGCGATTTCTTGTGGTCAACGTTGCACTTATTAATTAGATAAAAGGACATTGCAACACTTGAAATTATTGTAGAAATGTTAAAATTCATTGTAAGTGACATTATAATTATAAAATCGTTAAAAAAAAGTAATCTCATGAGTAATTATTGACAAAATATAATAAGAAAATATTAACTATTGCAATAAAATAAAACTGTTGTAAAATATTTTAGATTTACAATAATTAAAAAATCATTGTAACGAGACACCTATTGCAACAATTTTTTTAAAAAATTAAAGTGTTGCAAAAGAGTTAAAATATTATAGTATGTTATTTAAGACGAAAATATGATCTTTAACTCATATCTTATAGCACCAAAAAAATAATCCAATACAAAATATACCTCAATAATCTTGAATAACCTTGAAATAGTATAAGATAATGTATTAGGTTAAATATATATAACTTTAAGTGGTGTATAACTAGAATTACACACCTATGACTAGATTGATTTTCTTTCCCCTTACTCTACACTTATATATTTTTCAATTGATTGGAATAACAAACCTGTATTTTGGTTATGATGAGTGAGAAAAGGAATCAGGATCGACTCCTTTATATATTGTTCATATATCAATTTCGTCCATCATAAATTTGATTGCATTATATGTTTCATAATTTTTTATAGACCCATTTACCCCATATAATCCGACTAACTATATTATAACGTAGTGTATAATGAAACCATAATCCCATTAAGTTATGTCATGATGTAGGATTAAAATGAAAGTCATTACGTGAACCTTTTAGATACATGAATTGAATATTGCTTATAAATAATGGACTTTTAATATGAATTTACTAACTATGTCTTTGTCTAGGAGGTTATTAATAGTTTATGATTTTGGCCATTAAAGCATCACATTTTTTTTTTTAAAACAAATTATGGGTCGTGAAGACCACCTTAAAAAAATTATCTTACATGTTAATCATGTGGCGTGCCATTTGGCTCATCGACATTCTCCTTCTAACATGCAATATATGCTGGCTATAGTAGCATATAATGTGCTAGATTAATAATAAGCACAAAACTTGCAAGATTTTTTTTTTTTTTCAGTCGGAAAAGATTACAAGTTTCCATATCACATTAATTGTAGAGTATAAAACAAGTCAATTTGCATCACTGATCACTTTTCTCTTGGAATTACAAACTTAATATTGATGGCTGGATGGAAGAAGTCATTTTGTGGTTATAAACTTAATGTTGATGGTTGCACAAAGGGTGATTATGGGATTGTTGGTGTAAGTGGAATTATAAGGAATATAGAAGGTGAAGGGATCAGTGGTTTTGTTGTCAATTTTGGGGCGACATCGAGTTGTAGAGCTGAAATTTTGGCTCTTTGGGAAGGACTTAGAATGGCAGATGGGTTATAGATTAATGACCTTATAATTAAGACTGACTCTGTCATTGTTTGCAATTTGATGAAAGACAATTCTTTCTTGTTCAGCCCTTTGTGCCCCATTGTTGAAGATTGTAAACGAATTCTTTGCATGCCACAATGGCTTCCAGTTATGTCATATATTTCGTGAAGCGAATAGTTGTGCGGATTTTGTGGCTAATCTCGAGACACATCAACCTCTGGGAGCCTCACGGATTGTCAATCCTTCGAGAGCATTATGTTGTTTGATCGAGAAGGATATAAGAGGCGAAACATTTTCTCGAGTAGTTTAGAGTTTTTTCTAGACTTTTGCCTCCTTTTGAGCAAAAAAAAAAAAATCAAAAGTGCCCAAATGTAGCCACCACTACACCAAAATCACAACCACATTGAGTCTAATTAATTAATTTCAATATTTAAATTTGTGTTGGGAGTAGTAAAAACTTTGAAGTTATCGTTAATTGAATACATATATTTTACAAATTTAATGTAAAACGAGACTTTGACAGTATATCTCAAATTGGATCCTCATAGAGTCTGTTAAAAGTTACTATCTTCTCAAGTTAAAATGTTCAATACATGGCACTTGAAATTAAGAAAGACAAATTTTACAAATAGTTCCCAATGTTTGAAACAATTGGGAGGAAATTAAAAGAAAAAAAAATATAATATTGAGTATTAAATTAATTTTTTTGTGATTTTTAGGGTTAAGTGTGTCATTTTTTAAATAATAAGAACGAAATTAAAAAAAATGTAGACATTGAAGATATTTATGAATTTTATCCAAATTAAGAACTCGTCAGATTCATAGGTCGTATAGAATTGTTTGCCTAATTTTAATTAATCGGATGTTATAAGAAGATAGGATATTAAGAACGATGGCTATCTATGTTTAGAAGACTTAATATAGTTTTCAAACTAGGCCATGTATTTAAAAGTTCTTGAGAGAAGAAATTGTCAAATTAGAACCGTTTTAAGATATTTAAAAGTGCTTTTTGTCCTAACTAAAAAAAAAAATACTTGCTTCTTGTGAGTTTAAAAGTAAAAACTAATTTATTTGATGTATTTTTAAAAGAGCTTTTAGATAAAAGCCAAAGTTAAATAAAACTAAAAAATAAGAAAATCTAAATTGAAGCTTTGGGAAAAGGCTTTTGCGAATTTATTTTTAGGTAATGTAGAAAGTGATTTTTTTCTTTTATTTTCTCAATTTTATCCATCCATATTTTTAAAAGCCCAACATTGTCGTCAAAATTTCTAAAGTTCAGCATTGTCCACATGCGTCAAACAGTCAACGGTTTCTGTTCAACAACATTATTAATCAAATCTATACTACTCAAAGCTTTACAATTTAAAAGCTAAAATTTCACAATAAGCTCGTTCATACTCGTTATGAGTTTTAGACAGTGTTGGATGTGCAATTTGTCGAGCCGAGTTGAGAACCTACTTAGCCTATATCCGAGCTGAGGTCCTGCAAAAGTAAAGAAAATGGACGACGGGGATTATCTCCCGCGTTCCTCCTCGGGCGAGAGAATTAGCTAGTTGGCTCAGATATGAATCCAACAAGTAATAACGAATTTAGCAATGGAATGAATTAGTTACCTTTCAATCACTTTCCTTGTGTTATTTATAATAATATTTGAGAATTTTTTTTGATGATCTTTATCCATCCTTGTACTCTATTTTTATGACAAGTATCTTAGTGATAAAGATTCCCATTTTTCCTTTAGGCATTTAAGTAATTGCATACATCCATATCAGACAGCGTCGGACTTTCAAACCACCAAATATGACAATGAAGACAGGACTCATCAGAATGTATAAAGAATGAATGGTCACTTTGTGTGCATAAGATAAAACTCATCATAATCTCCGTCCATATTTTTTAGTTATTACCATTTGTCCATTTCTTCTTCAGAGCAAGCTAGTGGGGAAGTTGCTCTAAGCATGGCAATTTATGTCATTACATGAACGCAATGGGTATCATATAGTAGTCATAAGTTTGCATATCTTTCATAACGTTGTGAGATAGATTTATGGTAATGAATTATTCAAATTTGTCTTTTTTTGTGAAACTCTTATTCTACGAATCAAAGAGCCAATGAAATAAAGAGAATAATTACTAATTAGAAATTGAAATACTTCATTTACATAATCTCGTATCTAAATCTATAATTTTTTAAAGCTAAAATATAACCCAAAATAAAGCCTTCACATCCACCCAAGCAATAAAGATTTCATGTTTCCTTATTATATGAGCTCCTAACTACTGTAATTGAAAAGTTGAACTAAATCAAATCAAACCAAAGTCAATTTTATATCTCTAATGAAAGTCACTCATTGGAATTATGAATCATCCTCGCATCAGGCCCTTCTGCTTATCTTTCTCGATGGGCTGAAACTTAGGACAATTTGAAAGCTTGTCTTAATTAAAGTCAATTATATAAATTTCACGACACTTCTTGTTTGTGTATAGAACTATCTCTTTTGTTAGTTCCTTAACACGGAATCAATAAAAGCTAGCTAGGATGGTAGCACTTCACTGGAATCATGAATCATCCTCTCCATCTCGCCCTTCTGCCCTATCTTCCTTGATAGTCTCAAGCTTAGGACAATGAGATAAAGGCTTGTGAAGAGATACAAGAAGAGATGGTGCAACTTCAACCCAATGCTTCATGTGCATAATCTTCCTAGCCATCTTGGCCTCCAAATGAAAAGAAAACAAGCAATACAAACTCAATCTTTGGAGATGTTTAATCAAATAATGGTGCACAATAAGATGAGAAAGAGAGCAACTAGGACAATATATATTGCAAGCTTCTTGCTTTAAAAGTCTAAAGAAAACTAATATATGAAAGATGGTTGGGCAAAAGAAGTGAATGTATTGGGCTTATATAGGAGGTGCAAGCTAACATATGAACCAAAATTTCGAAAAAATATCAAACATGTTGGACAAATTGATAGTAAAGAAAGACCAAGAAAAAGAAGAATGTTTGGCTTCTCATGAATGATTTGGCAGGAAATTCAGGTCCTTAGAAATAATTTTGGTCTGAAAAAAGTCAACACGGCTTCTAGAACTGAACAGTTAATCTACGACTATTTATATGTATTAACTGGCGTAGCTCACTATCTAGAAGTTGCTTACTCAATTAATATTCTGATTTCACTCAATCGTGTGGCTTAAGAAACTAGTATTTTTAATGCATTGATAGGGTGAAAATGACACCATTCTGCCGTGGTATGTCAAAAATGCATGTATTTATTTGTTTCATAATTACAGTTTTAGTCTTTAATCTTTTTAAATATGTCACATATCACTGTCAGAAAAAGCTAAACGAAGAGTTCCTAAGGATTGAGTGGAGTGGTCAGGTTGTGACTTATTTTGACCAAAGATTCAAGTTCAAACCTATATCTTCCTAATTCCTATCACAAATAATATTATCTAGTCCTTAACTGATCTGAAGCATGCGTAAGAATGTATCATTATACCACGAGATTTATTATTTTAAGATAGATCTGATATGGTTCCGTGTTCTTCATCTTGAAACAACAAAGTTAAACAAGGAGGTAATCTATAACCTTTTCAAAATGTTTGCATACTACAATTATATTTCCACTATGCCAAAACCATCATTTATGTATGTAATAATTCAGATTTAACTACTAGCTAGTCAATATATTGAGTCTAATCAACTTATTTAAAAGATTAGAAATTATATTAAAAGTAGTAGAGAATTCGAATAATTATAATCTAAATACAAAGATTTTATAAATCCAATGTGAAACGGGACTTGACAGTGCACCTCAAATTGGAGGGCCACAAAGTCAAATAGAAGTTACTATCTTCTTAAGTGAAAATGTTCAATACATAGAACTTGAAATTAAGAAGTTGTCAAATATAGTTGCCTAATCTTAATTAATCAAATGTTATAAGGAGATAAGATATTAAGACGGTGACTTTCTATGTCTAGACGACTTTAACACAATTTTCAAAGTAGACCAATTATATAAAGGTTCTAGAGAAGAACTTGTCAAATTAAACCCAAAAACATACACATACACACTCTACGTTTTGATAACCAATGTCGTATTTACGTTTACATATTTTACACTAGTAAACAAGTCGAATTTGGCCAAGAAAAGAAAAAAGGAGTCGAATTTGGGACGAGTTTGTAGTGAAATTATTCAAGTTTACATGGTTCAAGGGCAGAATTGTAAAATAGGGTAAATAGCATCGTAACCCTTTATAATTTGTCGAAAGTGCACATGACCCCTTGTATTTTTAAAAGTACACCGTAACTCTATGTGGTTTAAAAAATATAGCATCACAGTCCTATCCATCAAAAAAATTATTAGTTTTAACGGCAAGTGAGTTACACGCACGGCTTATACAACTTTGATTGCTTTTAAATAATTTTTTCAATAAAATATGTGTACTAATTGATTAAAAAATCCTTTTCAACGAAAAAAAAAAAAAAAAACCAGTTGCCAAGTTTTGGTTTTCAGGGTTTCAAATGGCCAAGATTGGTCTAAAAATTCGAAATCTTTGCAACAAAACGAGTGTGCCGTGTGCTTGGACCAATTCAAGGCCGGAGAGACCTTAATGCACTTGCTATGCACCCACAGGTTCCACTCGTGGTGTTTGGTGCCGTGGCTAGAGAATAATGCACATTGTCCTTGTTGTAGATTGGAAATTTCAATTGAATATTAAGCAATCTTCTGTTTTTCCTGTGTATTTGTATATGTATTATATATACATATAGATATGTATATAGATATTTGTTTCCTTTTTCTTTAGGTTTGGTGTGTGTATATATATATATACATATATTTTTTTTATTGTTTTTCTGGTGTGGTGCGTGTACATATATATATATATATATATATTTGTATTTCTAGTGTGGTGTGTGTACATATATATTATATATATATATTGGTCCAATATATATATATATATTTATAGATAAATACACAAAAGGCAAAAAAAAAGAGAGAAAATAAAAAGAATTGAGGGTATTTACGTCTTTTAGTAGTTTTCATTAAAAAGGTTGACAGAAAAATATGAAAGGGGCATGTGTACTACGTTTTTCAAATCACATTGAGTTCCAGTACACTTTAAAAAATACAAAAAAATTATATGTACTTTTGATAAATCATAAAGGGCACCGTGCTATTTACCCTTTTAAAATATGTAATAATCCTATAGATGCTTTGTAGTGAATCTTATATATCTCCTTGTTCATACTAATTATGAGATTGAGACATTGTCGTACCTTTTTTTTTTTTTTGTACAAAGAGGCTAATTAGCCAATAATAACTACTACAAGCTTAGAAAATTTCTCATCCCCTCCTCTTTCTGATTCTCGAAGAATGAGGGGGTAAAGGGATTGATCGAGAAAGATCTCTTGCTCTTATTCTAAAATTGTGATTGGATATGATCTATTTGGTAAAAAGAATAATCTTCTCCTTTTAACTTATCACAAATTTTCAATTACATTACAAGAACGCCATGGGTGATCATAGGAAAACATGCTCCAGGCATGGCAAGTTATGATATTATAAGAACGCCATGGGTTATCATATAGCCATTACAAATTTGTGCGTCAATAACGTAACGAGACAAATTCAATGATAGTGAATTATAAAATTTGTAATTTTTGTTGAGACTCTTATTCTATATATCAGTGAGCCAAGAAAATATGTAGAGTGGAATCACAAATTAGAGATTTAATTGTTTTATTTACACAATCTCGTGTCAAAATCTACATCGCACTAAAGCTAAAACATTAACCAAAATCTTTCTTCACATCCACCCAAGCGAAGAGATTCATGCTTCCTTATTATATGAGCATCTTATTAAAGTATTTGAAAAGTTAAAACCAAATCAAATCAATCCAATTGTCGATTATATAGATCTGATGAAACCCACTCATAAAAATCATGAATCATCCTCGCCATTAATAATGCCTCTCTGCTTGATCTTCCTTGATGGTCTCAAGCTTAGTCTTGTCTTCAAGTTGCTACTCGTTTCTCTTCAAAGTTGACTCCTTTGTTAGCCCCTTGCAGCATATTGGAAAAGCAAAAAAGATAAAAAAGACAACTAAGGTGGTAGCAACTTCATTAAAATCATGAATCATTCTCTCCATCACGCCCTTCTGCCTTATCTTCCTTGATGGTCTCAAGCTTAGGACAATGAGAAGGCTTGTGAAGAGGTACAAGAAGGGATGGTGCAACTTCATCCCAAGGCTTCATGTGCATAATCTTCCTAGCCATATTAGCACCAAATGGAAAGAAAACTAAGCTATACAAACTCAAACTTGAAGATGTTTAGTCAAATATTGGTGCACAAAGAGATGAGAAAGAGAGCAAGCAACTAACACAATACTTGTTGAAGGTTTATTGCTAGGAAAATGTAAAGAAATCTAATATGAAAGATGGGTTGGCTAATGAAGTGAATGGTTGTGGCTTAAATAGGAAATGCAAGCCTAGGAAACACACAAGCAAATCTTTGAAGAAAATATCAAACGTGTGAACAAATTGATGGTTCTAAGCAATCCCACGTGGGCAACATGCCAAAAAATAAAATGATATTGAAAAAGACCAAGACAAACAAAGAAGTTTGGCTTCTCATGTATGATTGGCCGCAGGCCATTCATGTTCCAAGAAATTTTATTTTTTTTAATGACAGAAATAGTATTAAAAAAAATTTCAAACTCAGATCTAAATTTCGAAACATTTAATTTACACAAAAGAGGCATAGCGTAACATTGCATCTTACATTAGTTTTCTATGAGATTTATGTTTTTGCGTTCGCTGCTATTATCAATATGAGTTTAAATATTTTAATAAGTTAATTAGAATCAATATATTGACAAACGGATAGTTAAACCTAACTTATTACACATAATCTCGTTTAATTAGACTTGTTAAGACTAGTTCAAAAAAAAAAAAAATCACTTAATTAATTTAATTTCAAAATTTAAGTAAATCCCATGTCACATTCCAAACGCTGCTACTCCACTGATCCCTAGGGATTATGTTTGTAGAAACGATTTATGGAGGAAAGAGATGCCAACAACTTCAATTATTTTTGGCATGCCAACACTCATTCACTTTTCCTTCTAAGAAGCAATTAGATGTCAACACATAATTCATATGCATTATTCACTAATAAATAATAACTCTTACCTCAGTGGTAATGTCTCGTACGTATTAATATTATATTCTGAGCTTAGAATTCTAGATTTATAAGGCTCTAGTATTATTTTGTCATACCTATACCTAGGGATGATAACAAGTTGGTTATTTATGATTTTTGACAAAATTGAAATCGAAACTGAAATTGAAATAAAAATTCATATCAAAAACCGCAGCCGACGGATTTTAAAAAACCCGCAGATAACCGAAACCGAAACCGAAACCGATTACTTAAAAAAATCAATTTAAATAGAAAAAAACTCTAAATTTGTGAAAAAAATATTAATTTACATGCATATTAAATAATAAAATTAAAGAAATATATATACTACATCATTGCAAATATTTATATCTGACAAAATAAAAATACGAAACTGTTCCTCCATTCATCCAATAAGACAATAAAATTAAAAAATATACTACCATCATCACAAATATTCAATTCTAAAAACAATAAAAATGAGAAACTATTTGTTCATTAATACAACTAAATCAAAGTTCACATGTGTATATTATATATATATATATAAAATAAAAATAAAAAATATATTATTTTATTATATATATTATATACATGTGTATAATATATTATATATATAATAAAATAATAAATTACTAATCGAGTTTCGGTTTTCGGGTTTTTTTAATATCAAAAATCAAAACATGTCGGTTTATCTGTCGGTTTTGCTTTATAAAATCCAAAACCTAACGGTTTCTCCATCAATTTTCATTATCGATTTTTTATCGGGCGGTTATCCATCGATTTCGGATACAACGGGTACTCGTTGCCATCCCTACCTATACCTCAGACCTCAGATCTATAAGCAAGAGTGGTGTTGTACTTTTTTATTTTATTTTATTTTTTTAATATTACTTTGTCGTTCTCCGGGTACATAATTTCAAACTCGTAGGTGAAATTAG
The DNA here is from genome assembly GCA_037974665.1 of Ehretia macrophylla. Taxonomy (NCBI): domain Eukaryota; kingdom Viridiplantae; phylum Streptophyta; class Magnoliopsida; order Boraginales; family Ehretiaceae; genus Ehretia; species Ehretia macrophylla. Next base: position 76,754,545 of record CM075780.1, on the reverse strand, counting down.
TGTTATAAACTTAAAAAAAATATTACATAGATATTTAATTTTTTTTTTGAAAAATACATTAAATTTTTAAACATTTTCTTGGATTAGCCCTCACACTGGCCCTAAAATAAATCTGCCACTATCGAGCCAATGAGATCAAACTCGTAGGTGAAATTAGGTTGTAATCCTAGAAAAAAAACTACTTGAAATATCAGTTCAATCTAAAACACTAACTTATAAACTGTGTTTAATACTTCTACATACAATTGAAAAAGGATGAACACCAAAATTTCGATATTAGAATTGATGGGTATTATCCTTGTAAGAAGCAGTAGATGCTACAACACACAATTCACATGCAAGATTAGTGATAAGCACAAGAACAACGATATTTTTATATCTCATCGGTTATTGATATTGAAGATTTCACGTGAACCATGGATCAGAGTTCTCCTGAAACTGTCAAAAGTGCCAGATGCAACCGCCACCACCACACCAAACAAACCCTCCCAGTGTATATCTCAAGTTGGGGGTTGAGCTAAAAGATGTTGGATCCCACTATTTCATTTCTAACGCGTGAATCACACATGTTGATAGGCGCAAACACAAACACTATTAAAGAAACGTTTGAACACCTTGTTTTAAAGACTTCTCCCTCAAGATAGTGCGATAGAGTTAGCTAAAAATTTCTATTCTCTTCTCAAGTTAAAAAGTTTCACACGTCACTCCTATATTTTTTTTTCTTTTTCTCATACTTGCGAAATTTTCTATACATTGTCACGAACATTACCATAACTTCTCTACATTTATAGACAATTCAGTTATATGAAATTAGCACTAAGTAAATTAATAGTCTAAATGTTCGCTTGATATAAATTTCTCACATTGTGTTGCTATCTCAGCTACCTCTTGAGGGCATGATACTTCAAGTTATTAAGTTTGTCAAATTCATAGGTTTCAAACTAGACCATGGATTTAAAAGTTCTAGAGGAATGAAATTGTCGAATTAAAACCAACTGGCGTTATACAAGCATCAACGTCATGTCAAATTAAAATCAACCGGCATTACACAAGCATCAACGTCTTGCCTAAGAAGATTATCTCATAGTTATCGACTAAATTAAATCATAACTTAGTTCTTATTTTTTTAAATGTAATTTTTTAATCTTGTATATTTACTATTTATCTTAACTTAGTTTTTATTTTTTAAAATATACTTAATAGTCTAGTATCTTTATTATTTGTTCCAACTTAGTTCTTATTTTTTAAAATGTACTATTTTAGTCTTGTATCTTTACAATTTGTCTTAACTTAGTCATTATCTTTCAAAATGTATCATTTTAGTTCAATATTTATGGTCCAAGTTAGTTCTCCACTATTTTTTCATCCAAAAATCTAACGAACACGTGATTAAAATAGTATATTTTTAAAAATAAAGACTAAGTTGTGATAAATAATAAAGATACGAGACCAAAAATGTACATTTTAAAAGATGATGATTAAGTTGGGACAAATGATAAAGATACAGAACTGAAAAAATACATTTTACAAAATAAAGATTAAGTTGTAACAAATGATAAAAATACGATACTAAATAGATTATTTATCCTTTTTTTTTAAAGAAAAAGGGTACTTTCTCGATAATTTAAATTTGCTCCGTAGAAGAAACTTTTAAAAGTAATGAAATATCAGAATCATTCAAATGGTTTTTTTTTTTTTTGTCAAAAATATAGATGATAAATAGTACGATTAATATTTAAAGATTTAAACCAAACTCATTCACATAGGAATCTAAAATTAGTAGACCTCAAACCCGACCCAATTAGATCGAGGACCCGAAAAGGTACCAATAACAATTTTTTTTTTTCACAAGTGAGGAAAAGATAAAACACTTTTTTGGACAAAAAAGACAACCTTCTAAAAATATTACAACTTATAAGGTAATAATGAATAGCCTCGTCTGTGACAAAGGATTTTACTCTTAATATCGTCAGTCCTATACCCGAAAATAAAGAAGGTGGTTGCCAACATTAATACCTTCAAAATATTTCTAATAAATTTGAAACACCATTTTATCACTGTTTAATTTGGTCTATAAGGTAGTGGTGAAATTTGGCACAAATACATATTTGTTTAATTTATAAGCTCTTTGAACTTAGACAATTATTCATTATTTGTTGAACTCATACAATTATTCATACTCGTTGGGTTTGAGATGCTCACGGACTTCCAGTTTGGGTCAAGGAGTCGCACGACAAAAGGCATTAATGGGCCCAATCTTCTTCTTTTATTTTATTTTATTTTTTTCTTCTAAAAATAGAGAGTAAACAATTAGCACGCTATCTTTTAGGAAAAAAAAATTATATATATATATATATATATATTTTAATTTTACTCAAATAGCAAGCCATATATTAGACACTCCTTATTCCAATTCACTCTAAATATCACTCGCTAGTCAAGCTAACACCAAGTGTTAATAATATTAATTTTATTTTTAATTTTATTTTATCTTCTTAAATTGAAGCTTTGCAAATAAGTATATCATCTTTTCCAATTCACCATTTTGTAGTATTCTATTTATCATTTAGTTTTAGTATTGATTTGAAAGTTTTTAATATGGATAAGAATAAAAAAGTGGGCCCTGCTATGTGAGAGGTGCCCAAGGCCGGATTCCAGAGAGGAGCACTTCCCCTTACTACAGATGCAGCCACTTGCTCAAAACAACCACCTCCAGAACTCTGTCCCTTCCGGGAAATAGAAATAAAACAGCATCACATTTACCAACAATCGGAGCATATTTAACTTCAATATCCAAGTAATCCTATGAATTTGACAATACACAACGTGAAAAAAGGGGGCAGAAAGAGGGGGGAGGAAGAGAAGGTGGTGTTCGAGGAGAAACTTCTAACTAGCTACTACTATGAAACACAGGATTCTAGCATCAATACAAATCCTAGGAGACAGTAACAAAGCCTATTATATTAACATCAAACTATCAAGTATCTAAATCGCCTCTCCAACTATCCAGAAAACGTGCGCCTATGAGTGGATCTAGATTGGGCAAAAGGAAACGTGATGTCAAAGAGAAATATAACATTTTAAGCAAGAAGACATACAGTGACCAGAATGAATGACCAAGTCGAAACCACTTTCCTCCCAAGAATGAACAGTTCCTGATGACTGCATTTAAGGGATAATAAAAATTCCAGTGTATCTGACGGGTGAAATTCAACATAACAGAAGTGTGAAACAACTGTAGAAGGTATTGGCCAAAACATTTTGACTCCTACGAAACAAAAGTCGGTGGTCTACATATAGACCCGTAATGACAGCTGCGACTCTCCATAGGTACAATTTGTTATCTATCCAACCACTTCAAAAAATATATCTCATCTTCATCTACTTCAGGCAGATGATAACTCTTGTTTGATAACTTCATATTCTCTTAACAGTATTTTATTTGCATTTTATACATTTGAAAACCTTGTTCTTCTCAAGGAAAAAAGTACTTTAGTTAATGCCTCTAGTAACCATTGTGATGTAACCACTAGAGCATCAGGAGAACATATAATTTCCCGATGCAGGAAATGGTCAGTAGGAGCTATAAAGGATGATATTGTTTGCTGAAGCCATCGAAAAGTGATAAATTGTTCAGAGGAAGAGAAGGCTTTGCAGGAAATTGCATACCTAGACCACACGGAAGAATCAAGACCACTACCATCAGCAGAAATAGCTCAAAGGTTACAATTTTAAGGTAAAATTAGGTGATACAGTCTCAAACAACTATAGAATGAAAACGTCTATATCTATTGAAGAGTATTCACTCCGTAACAAAGAGCATCAAGACAGAGTATTAAGAAACCAATGCTCTCAAGTAAAAGAAACACGTTAAAGAATTGTGGTATTACCGTCACCGAAGAGGAACCATAAAACTACTAAGACATGAGAAAGGGTTCCATGTTTGACTAGTGCTTTCTATTGGTTCTTCAAGCATAAGAATCTTGACAGCTTAATAGCTGCAACATTATGTCAAAACCAAAACATTCTAACATTATCATACTAACTCTGAAGTGTTCAATACCCAAATTAGAAACTCAGAGCAAATCATCACTTCCCCCAAGGACATCATTGAATAGAAAAGAACAAAGCAAACAATATATCATTTGTTTGCAAAAATTCACAGAAAAAATTACTCGTATATTCATAAACTCTCAAGTGATACATTTAAGGTTGTAGTGCATCTAATGATAACCATTGGAAGATTATCAGATTCAGGGCCTCAATCACCGGCACCATGTTATTATATCTAGCATTGGAGATTCTTGATTCCTGTGTCGTATTCAACAAGGATTTGAAGCACATTTCCAATACATTAGATACCCCACCTACACAATTCACCGGCATCTTGACTTCATAGAACTCTAGGATAGTGTAATAAATCATTCCTCTAGACGGCATGTGAAGCCATAATTAACATACGTTTATATCCTTCAGTACACAAATACAAACATTTATATGCTTCGGTACACAAAAACAAACATTTATATGCTTTGGTACGCAAACACAAAGCTCAATTTTGATAAGATTAGGTTCACTGAATTATCTGCAAATCTCGCTACTACCTTCTCTGATCTTTAAATCCTCCCAACTAATCAACAAACTAATTAAAGGTGAAACCTTTCATGCTACAACAACAAACATCTGACACATAGTTTTTCGAAACACAAACCCATCGCCAAGTAAATCAACAAGTAAAAAAACAACTATCAACCACAAATCTAGCTCAATATGCAGCATAACGAATCAAAGCCGAAGACGGATCAAGTTCTATTGATCGGTCATATAGGCCTGAGTTGGACATCCAATTGTACATACCTTGGGAATAGACCAAGGGCAAATCAGTAAAAAAGCCCCTCGCAGGTCATACAAACAGCAACATAGTAATCATAATTATGACTAAATCTCAAATAAAAACCGACGTAAGCACGCTACAATTTGATATTAAACTAAAGCAGTTCATGAAAAGTAACATCAAAATTTCAGCAAAAATTATCCTCAAAATCAAAATTCAATTCAAAACCAAAAGATATAATAATCCAAAACAAGTGACCTTTAACCTTCAAATGCATTCACTCTAGAGGAACCTCGACGTCACCATCAGAAATCTCCTGCTGCAAATCCTTGGGATTCTTCCCATCCACAGTACACCCCACCGACACGCAAGTCCCGAGGATCTCCTTAATCGTACCGGACAAGTCCTTCGCCATCGACCTAGGCCTCATCACGCGAGCGATCTCGATTACGTCATCCAGCGAGATGTTACCAGTGTGCTTGATGTTTTTGGTCTTCTTCCGGTCACGTTCGGGCTCCTTGAGTGCTTTGATGACTAACGCAGCGGCGGAGGGCACGACGGTGACCTTAGCTTGACGGTTCTGGACGGTGAGTTTCACCGTCACGCGGAGGCCCTTCCAGTCCTTGGCGGTTTCTTTGGCGATGTCTTCACCGATTTTCTTCGGGGAGAGACCGAGGGGACCGATCTTTGGCGCGAGAGAACTGGCGGCACCTACTTCGCCGCCGGTGACACGGACGAAGACGTCGACGACTTGCGAGGGATCGAACTTCGGCGGCATTGTGCGACGGCGACGGCGACGGTGACGACGGAGACAGTAGGAGTTGGGGGAGAAGGGAGGCTAGGGTTTGGAGTGTGTGTGATTAGTATATGTAAGGGAGTGAAGAAATGAAATGAGGGTATAATCCTAGGGTTTTGCAGAGATGAACAGACGTTATTGCCCTTTGCATGTTGGGCTTTCCTGGAGATTAGAGTTTTTCTTTTTAAGACTACCTACTGGGTATGGGCCTAATGAACGATTGTTATGGAAACGACTGACTGTATATCCCAAAATAGCAGCTATTGGCCCATTGGTAAGTTAATCACATCGTCGAAATAGCCCAGGGCTTTGCTACACCGGTGTACCAGCTGAATTATAACAGGTTCTTTTGTAATTTAAATGATTCGATGGTCGAACTGAAGTCTTGTTTATTGTAAAATACATGTTTTTATAGGAAAAATGGTCCAAATAATTCATATTATTTTTTTAAAATTTCAACTCCGTCCCTATTCTTCAAAATTAACAAATTCAATCCTTTTTTTTTTTGAAATCCGTGAGTATCCAAACTTTGTTCGACTAATCTCACGAGATTCTAAAGTTAACGATCAGGTAAATCTCCAGTAGCCCTGAGAAACGAATTCAATCCCTATTATTTTGTAAAAAAATTCAAATACGTTTCTATTATTCAAAATTAGCATATTTAGTCCTTATTATTTTTCAAAAAAATTTAATTTAGTCACGATTTTTTTAAAACATTGAGGACTAATTTAAACAATAGGGAGGAATTTTAAAATGTTTTAAAAATAATAAGGATTACATAGATAAATTTTGAACAATAGAATGAATTTAAAATTTTGGAAAAATAATAAAAATCATTTGTGCAATTTTCTCTTTTTTATATATGTTGTACTCCGCAAAATATGACTAAAGTAATAAAACAAAAGCGTAGGTTTATTGATTTAAAAACTCATTTATTTTGTTGCTACTGGTTCTGTAGTTCTACTTCTTCTCTTTATGTTGAACATTTTCTTTTATTCTTCTATGACAATTACTCTCTCACTCTATGAAAGTGAATAATTAATAATAATTTGATGGAAGCCAAAGGACCCATTGGGGGTATTTATAAGTGAAGGAATACTACAAAGTGTTGCTTCTCATGTTCCTTCGTTCAAATGAACACAACTCTAAAGACAAGACACCCTTTAAAAAAAAAGACAACCATTTTAGGAAACTTATTAAGAGCTTGAAAGGATGATCACATATGTTTTGAGTAGTTGTTTGTGTTTGGAAGTGTGAGCAAATCTTGCATCTACAATTAAAGTACTACTCTTTTAAGTAGTTAGGGAAAAATATTTGATTCAGCTCAATTCATCATTTGACCCACACATATTGGTAAGTTTATATATGTGAGTCCCACTGTTAATATATGAGTTGTTTTGTTTCGGTTAGACTACAATTTTTTTTATATATATTAGAAAAAATTTTGATTTACCTCAATTAAACATCCAGTTATCATATATTAATAAAGTCCACTATTAATATTGAGATGTTCGGCTTCCAACCAACCGGACCCAAATTTTTTTCCTTATATAATTGGTCTTTTGCCTACTTGCGTCATGTAACCTGAACAAAATCGTGCACAAAAACAAATATTGCCACCTTCCGATAATTGATCAGGGACAAAAACCAGAAAGAAGAAAAGTAAAAGAAAGAGAACACAGTGTTATAACTAAGTTGGCCCAATGGAAAGCAGCCCGCAAAGCTAGACAGGTGAGAAAGAAGTCGCAAACTATGGGCTGCGAGGGGACACCGTAGCAAGGCCAAGCCCAAATACTTGGACGATTTTGAGGCTTAGTGGCACAACAAAATGCAGCTAGGAAGTTGTTACAACCGTTTATAGAATTCTGTTAATTGATGCTCTCTAAGGGTATTTTTAATAGAGTCTTTAAAAATAGCAATCATTGTTATTTAGAGATTCTATTAAGAAAAAAATCAACACCAATAGGAGTCTCTAAAATACTATTTGACACTTTTTGGCAAAAAAATGACATCACAACAGCCTTGAGGAGTCAAAATAGCACATAGTCTCTATTTTTTTCAATAAATTTGTTGAAGAAAATAGAGACTACACAATAAGACAAAAATGAGTCTCTATTTTGAAGCATGTGACGATCTGACAATCTGACAAAACCAGATCGTCAGATCTGAAAAAAAAAAAATAAAGAATTTTTTTTTTCATCAGACAAGAAAAAAAAAAAAAAAAGCCAACAAATTCTGACAAAAGAGTCGTTGCAAAGCTAAAAAAAAAAACATTTAGCCGTTGAAATTTTTGTATATATGCAAGCAAATTTGGAAAAAAAAAATATCATCAACAGCCTCACAAATCCATCAACACATATCAGAAATCTTTCAACATACCAAATATTTGAAACAAAAAACTAAAATTTTATTCAATAAACATAAAATTAAAAAAAAGGTAAAAAAAGACAGTGGGGAGGGAAGAGGGGGAGAGAGGGAGGGGGGGCGTTGCAACGGGAAAGGGAAAAAGGAAAGGGAAGGGGAGCACGCAGCACATACAAACACACACACACATATATATATATATATGTGTGTGTGTGTGTGTGTGTGTGTGTGTGTGTTTGTATATGTGTATATAGATCTGCAGGGGAGGCGGGCAGCACATACAAACATATATATATATATATATGTGTGTGTGTGTGTGTGTATAGATCTGCAGGGAAAGAAAAGGGGGTGCAGCACATACAAACACACATATATATATATATATGTGTGTGTGTGTGTGTGTTTGTGTTTGTATGTGTGTATATAGATCTGCAGGGAAAAAAAGGGGGGCGCAACACATACAAACACATATATATATTTGTGTGTGTGTGTGTATAGATTTGCAGGGAAAAAAAGGGGGGCGCAGCACAAAAAAACACATATGTATATATATATATATATATATATATATATATATATATATATATGTGTGTGTGTGTGTGTGTGTGTGTGTGTATAGATCTGCAGGGAAAATAAAAAGGCCGGGGGGGCGGCGCTACAGAAAAGGAAGGGGGGGCGCTAATGTGCTGCAGGGAAAAAAAAAAGGAAGGGAAGAAGACGAGGGGGAAGGGGAAGGGGAAGGGGAAGAGGAAGGGGAGGGGAGGGAGAGGGGCGGTGTTGTAGTTAAGGGAAAGAGGAAAATATATGGTGGGTGTGGGTGTGGGTGTGGGTGGGGGTGGGGGGTGGTTGCAAATGAATGTTAGGGTTTTTAATTATATTTTTTAATTAAGTTTTTTAATATATTTTAGTTTAGGTTATTTTTTATATTTTTTTAGTTTAGGTTATTTTTTTAATTAAGTTTTTTAGTATATTTAATTAGAGTTTTGTATTTTATTTTTTAATGTTATTTTAGTTTTAGGTTATTTTTTATGTTTTTTTAGTTTAGGTTATTTTTTTATTTATATTTAGTTTAGGTTATTTTTTAATTATATTTAGCTTAGGTTATTTTTTTAATTATATTTTTTAATTAAGTTTTATAATATATATAATTAGGGTTTTATATTTTATTTTTTAATGTTATTTTAGTTTAGGTTATTTTTTTAATTATATTTAGTTTAGGTTATTTTTTAATTATATTTCAATTCCCAGTGCATGCAATCCACACTACCTATCATTCCAGGAAATCCCCGTTTATCGGCTTTTTTAAGTAGCCTATACATGTCTGCATTGTTTGGTCGATGAAGATACTCGTCTCTATACACTGCGTTGACAGCACGACAGAATCTCATCATCGCCTCCAAACATGTGGTCTTTGCGATTTTCAAATAATCATCATTTGCATCTGCAGGGTTTCTATAGGAAAGCATACGAAGCGCGGCTGTCATATTCACATGCGGTGAGAAACCAAGTTTTCCGGCTACATCCGGTTTCTGTTTGAAGTAATCGTCAAAATGCACAATATCTCCCATAATTCTCAGAAACATTTCGCGTCTCATGCGAAACTTATTTTGGAATTCAGAAGCAGGATACAAAGGATGGTCAACAAAATAATCATTCATTAGCCTATTATGGGCACCTACCCTATCTCTTCGTATGGATCGTCAACGTGACGATGTTCCTCCATATTGATCTGTATTTGCTTCCTGTGCAGCCTGCACTACTGATTGATATTGTGTGTACATCATCATCATCGCGTTCGCATGGTTATGGACTTCGTTGTCGGATGGGGGGGAATCGGTTCCTTGTTGGGCCATTTTATATATATAGGAAATTGAATGCAAAATAGATAAGAAATGAATGAATGAGATTGAGGAAAGGAAACACAATCCAATGGATAGAGATTGTATGCTTGAATTGTTGTGAATGTTAAAGGATTGAGGGCTTAATATATATAGAAAATTGAATGCAAAATAGATAAGAAATGAATGGATAAGATTGAGGAAAGGAAATCCAATCCAATGGATGGTGTTTGGATAAGATATTTGATATTGAGATAACAAACCAACGGATGAGATTGATGATAGAAAATCAAATCCAATGGGTATTATTTAGATAAAAGATTTGTGATTGAGATAACAAACGGACGGACGAGATTGAGGAAAGGAAATCCAATCTAATGGATGTTGTTTGGATAAGATATTTGATATTGAGATAACAAACGGACGGATGAGGTTGATGATAGAAAATACAATTTAATAGGTATTATTTAAATAAAAGATTTGTGATTAAATTAATAAAATAAATTAGTTTACAAATTGACTAAAATGAAGAACAAAAAAACAAATATAAGCGCAACACACGAGAAAAATTTAATTAATGGGTAAATTAATTAGGGTTTTAATTAAGATTTTTTTTACGTAGGGTTTTTTTTTAATTAGAGATTTTTAATTAGTTTTTTTCAAAATGCAATTATGTAATTAAACGTAATCCTAATTTTTTAAACGTTATCTTCGTCGCAAATTATTTATTTTTTGTTTGAAATATTCGTTAAAAAAATTGAGATAATCTAAATAACAATTAATTAAAAAAAAGTAACACACGAGAAAAAATAACACATAATCAAATTATTTTGTAAAATTAAAGTTAACACGATATAGAGACTCAAATTTATAGAGATCGTCACTAGGGATTTTTTTTTATCTTGGCCTCTAAATGGGTCTCTAAATTAATTTTTTTGCCTTGTTCTCTAAGTAGGTCTCTAAAATTGATCTTAGTCTTTATATAAGTCTCTAAAATGATAGATAAAAATCCATTATAGAGGCGATATTGAGAATAGCCTAAAGAAGTATTGTGCAGATCTATTATATATAGTGGTTAGCTGATTGTAATTTGGCATGAATGAAAAATATCCTTCTCCCTCTATATTTTGATTTCTTTTCTGCAAATTAGTTGCAGCAATTTAGCAAACCCAAACACGGTCACAACACACAGTGGTCTCGACATATGTGTATCAAGCTGTGACCTCTAAATGTGAGTAAGGAATTGGAAGCACATAGAATTATGGCCTTAAAAAGGGCACATTCCAGTCAATATACGAAATTTTCGCTATATATAAAATTTTGAAAATGTGGTATTTACATTAGATTTATTATATGCAACTTTACTTTATATTTTGCAAGAGATTGATTTCCCGAATCTAACTCGCAACCTTACTTTTTATTTTATAAAAGACAGTTTTTATGTCTCTAACTTGTAATCTCTGAATGACATGATGAAAACTTTACTATTATGTCAAAACTCCTCTTAAGAACTCAGGGTCTTAAGGATATCAATTTAGACTGATATCAATTTATATAAAAAAAAAATAAGTCTTATATGTGTGTATGGTTTAATTTACACGAAAAAATTAATATTATTCTGAATTGATTAAATAGCAACTCTTGCTAATATTTGGAAGAATCCTTGCCTATGGTGAAATGACAACTATCAGATGGGGAATTGGATAGTGCTTAGTTATGCAGATGGGCATAGGTGATGATAGGTCATTTCAGGAATCTCAATGTGTTATTGTCACTCAAGCTAATAATGGCAGAGAAGCTTGAATCTTTCAAGTTGCTACTTCTGGTTAAGAAGTCTTGGTCACTATCTTTAATGAGAGTATGAGTGCAGGGATATTCGTTAGACAATTCCAGTAGCTTCGAGCCCATCGATCTTAGTCTACTTTATGGCATGAAAGATGAAGGAATAGACCACAGCGCATGGATATGCTTAAAACGTTAATAATTATAAATTATTGATATAATTATAATAAAATGATGTAAACAATTCACAATTATTAATGCAATTACAAAGAAACAATTTCGATAGCTCACCAACATTGAAGCGTTTTTATAACATTTTTTGTTTCACTAACGTTTCCCAAAATCACATGCTCGATTACAAACAATAACAAAGCAACTTGATCTTGTGAAAGAACTTCAATGCAGCATCCACTAACAATTTTTTTTTTTTTTTTTTCATTTTAGCAAAAGCAAGAAGCAAGATAGACCCTATAGGTTTAGGATTAATTAATTAACAAAGCATAACTATTGTCGCCCCAGAGACATAGTCCAGCGATAGTGGAGTGAAATCGCTCATACGAGATCATGAGTTTGACACTCCCCACTACTTGAAATTTCACCTTTAACTGACCCGGTGCATGTGTGTGTACACCGCTGCACTCAAGATTTTTCGGTTAGTGATCAAACTCCGCAAAATAATTCAGTAATTGAATTTCGTCAATTAAATTTTTACGTCATCCAACTTTCTGATTTCTAGGGTATTATTCTAAAAATCTAACCTTTGTTTAAATCCAACTATCTTGAGTGTTCATTTAGACTCGTTTCTTACCAATAGGTTGAAGCCCAAAGGAGGATGAATTGAGTGATCCTAAATGGCGGATTCAACTGAACCTCCACATAATCGGTTCGATCAAAGTTCACATTTGCCTAGACCAGATGCTTAGAAGAAAACAAGTAAGCACAGTCCTTGAACTAGAATAGAACTTTAGCCATAAACTGATGACATTCTGTCTAAAACAAGGAAAATTGTTGTATCAGTTTAGATCGATAAATCAGTCTCTCAAATAGTTAGTAGTACTTACACGAGTGAGTCTCATTAATATATAAAAAATTGACATCAATTCAAATTAATTAAAAGTTTTTCCTTGAAACAATCTTATGAGGCACAATGATAATCTATCTCAATGTCTAAAAAAGACTATAAAATCCATACAATGACAATCTATCTCAATGTCTAAAAGCGATTATAAAATCTATGAGATATAGAATTATAGCCACAGAACCATAGATGCGAACGAACATCACATTCATTTTTTGGGCAAGTAAAGCGTGATATTGATATTTCGTTCAACTTTGAACCAATCTCATTACAAGACATGCAATGTTACACCCCGAATTTTTGTTTAACATGATTGAACAGATAAAAAGCAGAAAATTAAAATGATTTATTTTCACAAACTAAACTAAATTAAACTAAACTGAAATCGTCTATATGGATATAGTGAAATTGCTCATTTATATTAAGAGTCATTTTATCTATTAATTTTATGCAAACGAAATCATATTATAATATCTCAAATTTATATAAATAATATAACGTGTTAATGCTAGGCTATCTGACACCACCCACTTATTATATCTGCTTAGGCTTCGTTTGTTTGCTGTAAAATATTCTTCCGGAAAATATTTTCTTACTTTTACGGTGTTTAGTAACACCGGAAAATTGGTCAACCAGAAAATATTTTCCAGTCAAAAATGGTGGGCTACTTTTTGAAGATTTTCCGGTGTTTGGTAACACCGGAAAATTGGTCAACCGGAAAATATTTTCCGGTCAAAAATGGTAGGCTACTTTTTAGAGATTTTCCGCTGTTTGGTAATACCGGAAAATTGGTCAACTGGAAAATATTTTCCGGTCAAAAATGACAGCTAGTTCAAAATTTGGGAAAATATTTTCATTTATTTGAGAGATGAAAACATTTTTCGGAACTTAACCACCCCTATTTTATGTGTTTTTTTTTTTTTTTATAAATCTCATGTCGGAAAATATTTTTTATTGTACATCCAAACACCATAAAATATTTTCCAGTATTCTATTTTCCAGAAAAATATTTTTCTCTAACAAGTTATTTTACAGCAAACAAACGGAGCTCATGAAAATATTTTATTCTGAAAACATTTTCCACAAGCAAATTATTTTACGGTAAACAAACGAAGGAAAATATTTTATTTTTCACTGAAAATATTTTCCACAAGTAAGTTATTTTACGGCAAACAAACGGAGCCTTAAAGAAAAATAGTCAATGCCAAAGGGTGTGTTTCTTCCATTCAATTGAACTCCTTAATCTAGCAAGAAAATGCCCAAAAAAAAAACTAGCAAAAGAAGTTTTAACTCTTCCTTAATAGTCTCCATTTGCCCTACTAGTTATCAATAGACTTAAAGAGTTATTATTCAATCAATCTGCAATGACATCAATTTTCTTATATAGAATGAGCTTCAAATACATTTGAAATTCACTCGATAAAAGAATTTTTCTAGACCTTAAATCTCTCTTGGGACGCCACCATCTACCGCAATAATACCAAATCTCAGGCAATAAAAAATCAAATGCAATATTTTAGTGGTGCCAATTTATTTTTTTTTATTTTTATCGAAGACTCTTGTTGACAAACCTTTTAAACTTACACTCGAAATGTTAAAATTCCAAAATAGATACTCCTATTAATTACAAGGTTTGTCGAAACTAACATAAAGAAAAAAAAATTTATTTCTTAACTAATTTAATACTTGAAGTGAACAAGTTTTTGACCTATACTTATCGAATCTAATTTTCTTTTTTTGGATAATGTGATAATTTAATTGGCGAAGTTTAATTTCAGATTATCTGTTAGAATTCGACTATCAATAAAAAAAATAAAAAGTAATGTTATATATCACTATTTTTTTATCATCTTTTATGTTGCGTCCTACATGACATGTCAACTAAGTAATTTTTTTTTTATCTTTTCTCTTTTTTCTCTCCCTTCTTAATTTTTTTTTCTCTCTCTTAATTAATATTATTCAAATCATTTCTTATTTTATCTTTAACCATATATGTATGCGCCTATGCAGTGTGAATATCTTGTCTTGAAATCATAATTCTTGTTGATAAGAGGTGGTTTATCTCAATTTTTCTCCAAAGAAAAGAAAAGAAAGAAAGAATGACTTATTATGTGTCTATGCGGTGCGTATATCTAGTATGAAATTGAATATTCAATTATACCATTCAAGTTCTAGATTGTTGTTGTGACGAGTTCTATTATAAACACTCATCTTGCATCTTGTGGAACATATATAAACATGACAAATCCATTAGTCTTATGTTTTCGTCTGAGTTGATTTTTTCTTAGGTACCGATTGGTATACTGGAATGAGGTTTGGAATGAAATGCATTCCCAATTATTTTTTATTCTCATGCTTGGTATAAATGAATGAACTTGGGAATCTCATTCTCAAGGTAATCACATTCCCACGTATATGGGAATAGCCATTCCAGAGCAAACCCATGAGAATGGGCCATTTCCATGTATTTGGAAATGAACTTGACTATCATACCCCTTATTCAATAATAATAATAATAATAACAAAAATAATAATAAAAATAACAATAATAATAATTAAAAAATATAATAATAATAATTATTATAAAATACTAATTATTATTATAAAAATAAAAAATAAAAAATAAACATAATATAAATTATTATTAAAAATAATAATTATTATTATTATTAAAAAAATTATTATTATTATTTTTCTTTTTAATAATAATAGTAATAATTATTACAAAAAATAATAAAAAATAAATAAACATAATATAAATTATTATTAAAAATAATAATTATTATTATTATTAAAAAAATTATTATTATTATTTATCTTTTTAATAATAATAATAATTATTATTATTATTACTATTATTATTATTACTATTTTAATGATGATGATTATTATTATTATAAAAAAATTATTTTTATAATAATAATAATTATTATTATTAAAAAATAAATATAAAATCAAAAACTAAAAATAAAATCAATAATAATAATAGTGATTGAAATAATAATATAATAATAATAATAACAAAAATAATAATAAAAATAACAATAATAATAATTAAAAAATATAATAATAATAATAATTATAAAATACTAATTGTTATTATAAAAATATAAAATAATAATAAAAAATAAATATAATATAAAATATTTTTAAAAAATAATTATTATTATTAAATCAAAAAAATTATTATTATTATTTTTATTTTTAAAAATAATAATAATAATCATAATAATAATTATTATTATTAAAAAAATAAAAATAAAATCAAAAACTAAAAATAAAATAAAAATAAAAGTAATAGAATTAATAATAATCAATAAAATAAAAATAAAATAATAATAATGTGATTGAAATAATAATAATAATAATAATAATAATAAAACCAAAAACTAAAAATAAAATAAAATAAAAGTAATAATAATAATAACAATCAATAAAATTAAAATAACAAAATAATAATAGTGATTGAAATAATAATAATAATAATAATAATAATAATAATAATAAAAGAGCAATCTTGTCATATTTTAATACTATAATAATAAAATGACAATTTTGTCATATTATATAAGGCATTTTCATTACTACTCTTCATTCCTAAAACATACCAAACATGTTATTCGCATTCCCAAGTTTATTCCGTTCCTTGGCCCATTCCATTTCTGTCCAAATTCATTCTAGTATACCAATCGCTACCTTAAGAATCATTGCAGATTGACAAACTTGTGAGTTGTCACAATTATTTTGTGCTATTGTTAGGATTCGTGTCCATTTTTTTATAGACTGACTGATGGTAGTGGTAAAATTTGATCATGCGTCACATATACCAGAACTAGTTTTATTCATTTGTTTTGGTTAAAAGCAAGGACTATGAACCTAAACATTAAAAAAAACATAGGCAAATAAAAGTGGAATGACAATTGTTAACACAGACATCACACCAAATTTTTGAAGAGTTGTTTTGTTTTCTCATTGATTTTATACTTGACTAGAGATGCAGACGTATGGGAAAGAAAATGAAACGTTGATAAAGCTAGGAACCAGGAATGTATAATAAGAAAAGTCTAATTTTGATATTAGATCTAATATATATGATTAAAGATAAAAAAGGAAAAGATTTGGTAAAAATTAATTTAGGGAGAGGATAAAGAAAAAAAAAGTAAAAAGAGAAAAAAAAAATTGTTTTGTTTGTATTGTCATTTGGACGTCACATAAGAGATAATAAAATAATGATAAAAAAAACTTATATAAAATATTATTCTAAATAAAAATCTTTGAATACAATAGTGCGTCATTATATATACACTAAATCAATAAAAACGAAAATTTAAAATAGTGGGAGCGTCGAAACCTATTGAATCTACTTATCTGCACGACTTTTTGTTTTGTACAGAAACAAAAAAAGAGAAAAAAAAAAGAAAAAAGAAATTGATAAATCCAACGAGAACGTTTTTCTTGTCGCTTTTGACAAGACACAAGAAGGGCCAGCAACCAGCTGGCACAAGCTGCGCACTAGATCCAAGCGCACCCCTTCTCGTGGGCCCCACTTCACGTGCTCGATCATGCTCCCTCGATCTATCATGCGCCACGTGGACTAATCTGGTGACTTGTCGCCACGTGGCACAATTCTCGAAAGTCTCAACTGGAGACCCTGATCCAGGTGAATACCATCTCCCCATATCTCTCTCTCTCTCTCTTGTATGTAACGACAAAATTTTAAGATTATCTCTCGAGAAACGAGACAAAAATTTTCATGTTTCCCATAATGCCCCCCTCCCACCCTCTTTTGTCGTTTTGTACAGCACAGATATTTACTTTAAGGACACGTGGCGAAATTAAGGTGGATTAGAAATTTGACATCAATGACACCGTACGATCATCTACTTATGAAAAGGCTTTGACTTGGCGAATGTTAAGGACATTTATCTAAATGCAGTTAAATGGATAAGAAAGTTGGTTAAAAACATTTAAAACTATTTACTCCTCTTTGTATTATTTATCCATGGAAATAGTTGGATAAAACTCAATAACTTTACAATGCATTACTATTTTAAGATGGACTACCCCTTGACCAAAAAAAAAAAAAAAGATGGACTAACCCGACAAAAGAAAAAAAAAATGAACTACATTGAGTACGAGAATAAATTATTCTTTCAACAAAAAAAAAGAATAAATTAATTTCTACTATTTAAAGATGGACTAAGCATGATAGAAGTTGACTACAAAAATATTTCGGTAAGACGCTGCTATTATAAGCTCATATCAAGCATGGGAAAGAAAAACGGCGGACCAAATTGGGGAGCTTAAACAGTATTGATGGCGAATAACTTCTACTACCTCACACTTAAATGTTGCCAATTCTGTCTTTTTACTTCAGACAATTGGGATTTGGTTAGTTCGTCCAAGATTATACTCTAGCATCATATTAATCAAACATGACAAGTTTTTTTTACTTATTGTTATCGTTTCTGTTTTGGTGTAAATTTCTTTTGGATTAGGAAGTCACTCGCCGCCATATTATTTATCAGGGATCATGACCTATCTTTATGTTTTTAAGTAATCAACTGTACAAAGTAGATGTCAAGACGGCATGCTAATTAAGTAAAATCTTTGTAGAAAAGAGGTTAACTCATATTTCATGTAACATCTTTTATAGATAACTATTCCCACAAAAAAAACTAACTTAACAAAATACTTAACACAAATTCTTCTTTTTTTTTTAAATGTAACATCTATATTCTTCATTAGTAGAAATACTATTATTTATGAATATTTCCAAAATTTTAATTAAGTGACCACATAATGTTTAGCATCATGATACATTCTTATGAAAGAGTAAATATATAGTCTTTTACTTTTTACCAAATAAATTCTTTTTTTGATCGAAACCAAATAATATTTTAGTTCTCGATATCTATTCTATGCTTTTTTATTTTATTCATTTTAAATAAAGAACTTTGTCAATATGTAACCATGAACGCAAATGGGATATGTAATATTTTGTGCTAATATAGAAAATAGATGGCAATTAACTAAGTGGATAAACACTTAATATGACGTGGCATTTATTTATTTATTTATTAATCAATTTATAAAGGGCACAATAGTGAATTAAAAAATTAATTTGAAATTGCAGAGAAATTTAAGAAGAGAGAGAGAAAAGAAAGAAGACAGTTGAAGTGAGATAGAGCGAAACCTTATCCACAGAACCCCTTTATATAAAGCCCATCAACACCTTCATTTTTAGTGAGAGAAACAACAAATAGCATTTAGAGAGAGAAAACACACACTTTACACACACCTAAATATATATATATACAAATTTATTATTATATATATTGTTTTTGTGTTGTTGAAGTTTGATGGCGGCGTCGAAGAGTTACTTTGCTCGAGCAAACAACTATCGATTTCTGACGAGTGAGCGAGACGCGCCGGCGATCAGTATGGACGGGATGATCGAGCTAGACGAGTCGGAGGTGTGGAACTCAACAGCGGCGTCGAGGTCGGCGTCGCCGGAGATTCGGAAGCCGGCGGTGGCTAGTTCGAGAATCTCGAGGAAGATTTCCACGGCGGCGAAGGCGGACAGTGT
This sequence comes from Ehretia macrophylla, assembly GCA_037974665.1. NCBI lineage: Eukaryota > Viridiplantae > Streptophyta > Magnoliopsida > Boraginales > Ehretiaceae > Ehretia > Ehretia macrophylla. The sequence goes on along the minus strand of CM075780.1, from coordinate 76,735,264 downwards.
CGGAGGAGCTCCGTCGTCGTTGCCGGTGAACGTGCCGGATTGGTCGAAGATTCTGAAGGATGAGTACAGAGACAATCGTAGAAGAGACGTGTACTACGACGACGATGACGAATTTGACGACAGCGGAGAGGGCGGCGGCGGAGGACGCCGGGTTCCGCCGCATGAGTTCTTGGCGCGGCAGTTGGCGCGGACGAGGATCGCCTCCTTCTCGGTGCACGAAGGGATTGGGAGGACTCTCAAAGGGAGAGATCTTAGCAGGGTTAGAAATGCAATTTGGGAAAAAACGGGGTTTGAAGATTAAATTTTTGGGGCCAAAATTATAATTTTGCGATATTTTTGGGCTTGTCCATTCAAATTTTTATTTTTACCTTTTTTATTTCATTTTCCCTCTTTTTTGGGATTTTGACTTTTGAAGCGGCTTATTAGTGAATGTAATTCTAACTTTTTCTCCAGGAGGAAATCAATATAAATTCTTCTGAGTTTTTGGTTTTTATGCTGATTACTATAATGCGTTTTTAGGGGTGAAGTCTAAAAGATTCCATCTTTTTTTGTCGTGTTTGTTAATTCTTATTTTACCATAATAATTTAATAATAATTTTTTATTAACTGCAAATATTTTGTTAGCGTCTGCTTATAAATAAGATTTAATTTTTTATTTCAACGAGTCATTAACAATTAATGTTAGTCATACTCTTATAAAGTATAAGTGTTATTAGATTATTACGAAGTTATTCATGTAATTTTTTCATTAACTTTGAAAATATTAGACAAAAAAATAATTCAATTAGTTTCAAATGTTTATTTATTTTAATATTTTAGTCACAAATATTTTAAATCGAATATTAGTCTTAAATATTTTAAGGGATAATGTTAGTCCATTTGATTATTTTAGTTAAATTTATTTTGTTAAATTCATGTGATTCGCATGCTTTGTAAAAAAAAAAAAGACATACAAAGTTAAATTGAGAAGAATTGTTAAATTGAGAAAAATTGGAGATTATATAATATTTTGTGAGGATGAATTATAAGTTAAATAATTAATTTAAGATTGTATATTTTTTTTATGCACGATGTGTAAATTACGTGATTTTAATAGAATAAATTTTTAGATTAAAAAAAAAGTAAATTTAATAAAAATGAACTAATAAATTAATAATGTTTTTTATATAAAATATTTAGGATTAAAAGGGTCTGATTTAAAATATTTAAAATTAAAATATTAAAATAAACAAATATTTGAGATTAATTGAATTATTTTTCAAAATACACTTATTAACTGTTTACTTTTATTTTAAGATTTAACTTGTTGAAATTATGATGTGAAATGTTTACAAAAGTGAAATGATTTCAAAGGTAAAGTGGGTTAAGGTCACAGTTTGGTCAATGATTGGTGGGGTTAGATTTTGATGTGGTGGTGGGGTTGTTGAGAAAAGAAGGGGCTATAAACTCAAGTGTAACCCAGTGATAACTGGCCTTGGGAAGTGTGTAGAATGATTAAAATTCAGTGGATTAGATTAAGATTATCCAACCATTTGGCCAGGTGGGTGGGAGGCTTGCAAGAACTCATTTCTGAAGGGAGTAATTAATTCTGTCATAACAAATAGGGCACTAGTAGTCTCTAAAGATTGAGTAGAAGTGTTCAGTAATGAGTCGTTATAATTAAAAGTTTAAAGTTAAATTTGTATTATTTTATTATAAATATTTTTTGGTTATTTACTGGTTTAAAATATGGGTTGAGACATGTTGTTGTATTACAAAATTTATAATTTTAAAATCTAATTTTATCATCTAAAATTTGTTTAAATTAATTTTATATCTAACTAATTTGAATATCAATGTATCCGAAATTTGACATTCCTTAACGTAAGCAAGAGAAACTGATCACGGGGAGTTCCAAACATAATTAAAATGATGCACTGGCTTTCGAAATTTGAACTCGGACATTATTGTGCACTTCAGGAGATATTCTTTATATCTAGACGGTCAATCTTGGAGCACTTAATTGATTATTGTACCAATTCAGTTGGCATATCTATAAAAAAAAAGGCATTTATTAAGGCTAAAGATATGGTACATTTGAGTTAAACAAACCTTATCCAAATTGGTTCCATAAAGTACTAGAGAAAATAAATTATTCTGTTCGATTATTGGAAAACAAGGTGCAGAATGTATCATCTTAAAGATTGTTTTATTCAGCAAAAAAATCTTAAAGATTGTTTAGTTGGATATGGCATTAAAGAATAATCTAATCACATAGGGATCCACAACTATCCAATTTGATTATTAATAAGTAGACAAGAGAATATCATTTGAAAACTTAACCCAACGAATCTAAGATGCTAGGGTTAACTCAAGCTTACTTGACAATCAACTAGGGTATAATCGGTCAGTTAAGACAACGGATCATTGTTATATATTATTACCAATATAAAAATTTAATTGTCTTTTATATGATAAGAAATGAAATCATATAAAAAAGAATTTAACACACAAGTTTTTCATTTGACAGTGCCAATCATGTTGGATGATTGAGTGTGAAAGATAAATCTTTCATGTATACAGAGTTCACTTCTATTTCTCAATTAAATAATTTAATCACCAGATATAAATATTGTCTGAATTTAACATACTAGTAAAATAAAATATAATTTGGGTGACATATCGGTTTGGCCCACTCTGGGTTCCTTCAAGTCTCATCGTTGTCAATTCGAATGCTACAATAATATATATGTGTGCATGCATTATTGTGGATTCCATAATGGGTCCATGGTGTGTGAGCTATGAATAGCAGAAGAAGATAACCCCATTAACATTTTTGGTTTAAGGCCATTACCTTTTGGTGCCAACTCCTTTTCTCGCGGTTAGGATAAGACTTGATTGAAAAAAAATGAGTTTGGATAAAGAAGAAACTTGGATGCAACAGAGTGCTATTGTTGTTTGGTGAAACTAGGTTCGAATTCCATGAAAGTGAAGTCCGGATAAAAAAAAAAATTAAAAATTTGTCATTTTTTGGAAAGAAGCAAAAAGTCATTTTTTTTTTTGGTAATCTGGAAAATATCCCTATATCAAACAGCTCACGAAAATGATATCTATAACAAGTGGTCCATAGATAATTAACAGTAAAAATATTAGCTCGTGGATGAAATATTCATAGTTCAAGTCTTTTCCTTAATTAAACTCGTGCATGTACTAAGGCATATGTTACGGATTTTTGGATTCTCATAGAATGTTATGAGAGATTTAACGATAGTGAACTGTTAAGATCATTTCATCCCCATTGCACGGACAAAGTTATCACGTCATTGAATCTCCCTCGTGATGTTATAATGATACGAGATCATCCAAGTCCATATGTTACATCACATGGTTTTGTAGCTTTAAAGTGCATCTATTTCAATCCAATTTAGGACGAATTTCTCGTTATTAAAAAAAATAAAAAGCTAAACTTGTTTCGATCAATTGAGAATCATTTCATAGTTTGAAGTTAAAAACAACTAAAAGCAAAGTTAGTGAGCTTCTGCTTTCAGATATTATAAGCTTAAGAATCTAATCTCAGAATGTGCATTCTAAGGGTCATCATGTGATTGCTCAACATGGTCTTTCGTAAAACCAATTTGAAAAATTCAACTTGTTTTACTTAATTCTTGTTAAATATTATCCAATATGGTATATATCCTAGGAACAAAAAATAATTAAGACAACTATGGATAGCTCAGTGGACTCTAATTTTAGGAAAGAATAGAAAATAAAATGGAAAGTCAAAAAAGAGAAGAGAAAATAAAACGATTTACTCATTGTGCAGGATAAATCCCATACATTTAACGATTTTTTAATTAGCTTTTAATTTTTTAAAAAATTTTGTTTTATAAAGCGACTTTTCTGGCTTATGACTGTTGATGAGATTCTAAGAATGTTCAAATTGAGGTGACAATTTGATTATTTTGAAATATTTTAGTAGGACTTTGACATCTATCCTAATATTGGGGTGGAAAAATGAAAATTACATTTTGTGGACTAATAAGGACTCGTTATTCTAAGTGTTTGGTCTTAAACGCAGAAAATAAATAAATAAAAAATAAAAAAATTCTCCTCTTTTTTGTCAAAGTTGAAAAATATCGATTTAGTTATCAATATTTGACTATAAAACAAGCAAATGTTAATGTTAGAATGCCTTTATTGACTACTCAATAGACTCGGGGGAAGGGTCTCAATTCTTTCATAATCACTAGTATCTCAACTAATCATATATAAACTGACCAAGAAAACTTAAGAAAAACAAACAAGAAGAAGAAGTATTATTCTCAGATTCCAATCAATCGAGAGATTGTGCTTTTTGGAATAATTTCTGACTACTAATGTATTAATACATCGACTTATTCAAAATATTTGATCTTGTTGCAACAATGAAAAATACTCAAAGAACTATAAACTGAACATAATTTTTTTTGTAAAATTAATATGAAATTAAGCCAATTATCATTGACATTATGAAGCCAATATGTAGGGCCCTTGTAACGCGTTGTTAACGATCATCAAAATGTACAATTAGTCAAGAAAAAGAACCTATTCCCAAATCAATCTCAACCACTAACATTAATAAGAATTTTTATTTTCACTCTTTTATCTTAAATTGGAAAATTGATTAGCTTTGTTGGAAAATGACAGGACATTTTGTGACTGAAATGTCCTCCTATAATAAAATTCTCTGTGACCAAAAGCAAGGCCAATGCTGTCACATTATGTGCTCATTTATAGAATTATTCTTTGTGAAGTGCCAGTCTTCATGGAAAAGCTAACTGAGTTGTTAAATAGACCACCAGCCCTTTTAAGAAGGTGGAGAAATTATGGACCCATAGATTTGAATTTTCATGGGGTCATTGAATGGGATGGCTAGTTGACCATAATAATTATCTTTAGGGTTAGTCCATAAAACACCTAATGTGTGTGGTGTACAGAGTTTACATACACATAAGGTTTATATTTCACACATGTATTGGGTCTGCACATTTTTAAATGTTTGGACGTTTTTAATAAAATTTATTATCTTTAGTGCTTGGTTTTTTGTTTTTTTTGTTTTTTTATTTTTTTTTTATGAAAAATACTCTTAGAAAGTTTTTGAAGTTCAAATTGCAGTTCAAACTCCCGAGACATATAATGGCTCTCATAAGAGGCATGATCAAAGGTTAGTTATGAATAAGCAGGGATAGATCTAGGTTTTTCGTTCAGTGAAAGTTAAAATACACAATTTAACATACAAATATTAATAATTTTATTTAGTGCGAGTTAAATCGATTTTTTAAATTAAAAATACATTTTTAAATACACATATTTCTATTAAAATTTAAGATATTCTCCTTTAGGCACAAGGTCCATCCATGATAGTCTTTAAAAAAATAATTTTTTAATTAATTCAAACTCAAAGTATAAAAAAATACTTCCAACATGCCACAAGCCCCCCCATCCAGTGGTAACACCTCATTTAAAAATAATAATAAAAAATAATTAAAACTTACAAGTTAATATTATATTATTTAAGATGTTAGCCTCTTGGCGTTTCATACAAGCTCGCCCGTCGTTTTCGTAGCCATGTCTCAATCTCACTTTATTGTGACATACAATAAGAGTGTCGACATTATTGGTGTCACCTTCGATCTTGTGAAAACTGGTCAGTGGCCATTGATGTGTCATCACTTCATGCACAATATACTATACGAGCAAAAATTACTTCATAACATCATAATTATTTAATAAAATTTAACATTTATAAATTATTCACAATATTTTTTTATAATTGTATTAATAATTTATAATTATAAATTATAGTATTACAATACTAAATCTTACTCGTAATATTCTAATATTTCTACTCATACTAGGGTTATTTTTATTAGCATACGTTTCCTAATTCCTCTACTTTTCTTGTGGTGTGCGTCGTAAGCAGAGAGTATATACCGAGCATATGGAATATAGTTTTGGAGTTGTTGCAGTAACATATATTTTTGGTCTCGTAGAGTGTATTGATTGAGATATTGAGCTTGCCATTGAGATATATATGTTCAACTCTTAATTAAAACATATTTTCTTCTTGATAAAAAAAAAAAGAAGAATATTTAAGTGAACAAATCATTTCACCATGCGCTCAATTTGTTTGAAGGAAAATAATTTAATAGAGAAAAATATTTATTTAAAAAATAGAATACTTTCTAGTTTTTTATTGTCACATTGAAAAAAATATATTCTAGAAGATTTTTATAAACACACATATGTACTTATACGTGTGATGAGTGGGGGAGTGGTGCGAGGGGTGGGGAGGTAGCATGGAGTGTGAAGTGAAAAATGTTTTATGAATTTAAAGCACATGAAATTATTTTACACTCATTATAGCTATTTTTTAACATTAATTGAAAAAAAAAATATGTTGACTTATTAGACAGTGTTACCGAACACCGAAAATCTGAAAAATATTTTTCAAAAATAGTTTTTAGGGCAAACAAATGGAGCCATAATTGTATAAATAGTTCACTATAATTTAACTTCACTTATAATATAATAATAACATTATTACGTTAACATCTCAGGGTTTTCGTACACGCTGCATACTAGCAATCAACAATATTTTTCATGGTAATTTTTGAACTAGTCAAAATAAGGGATTTTAAACTTCGATATTGTTTATAAGTATTTCGCTATATAGTATTACTAATTACTACATGTCACCTTATTATTATTATTATTATTATTTTATTTAAATGAGACTTAAGTTGTACAATACATATTAAAGAGTATCATTCACAATAATTGATTTTGCAATCTCTTACCCTCACAATGAAAAACATACCACTAAACCAAAAGACCCGGTGGTTCACCTTATTTTTATGTATACCATTAGATATTTCATAAAAATATTAGATTACACGATGGTGGCATGGGAAGTACTATATGAAGTGTAAAGGATAATCAATAAGCCACAACATATATGTTCCAATCTATTGGCAAGATATGGCTTATTAGTGCAGGTAGGTGGATTCTAAGGTTCGTAACAAAATCACTTTTAATTCTAATATAGTGTCCACTCATCTATGATGTCCGGTTGTATGTAGTATTTATTTTTTACTTCAATTATTGATTTTGCAGGTATCCATTTCCCATATGGATAATTTGGGGTTACACTATGGACCTGTCTCTTAGGCATTGCAAAGGCCGTTTAGTAGAAAGAAAAGTAAAATGACTCCTCTTGCTTAAAGATTTTAAAAAGTTGATTTATGATATGAGAATAATAATGCATCACTTTGTCTCTGGGGGTATGGTCATAGGTAATGAGGGTAAAATCGTTCTTCCGAGATTGCTAGTTTGACATTATCTACTGTTTTAGAATTCTACTCTTAACGGACTTGATGTATGTGTAGATATGCACTACTACATCCGAAAGTTTATTAGTTAGTGGATGAATTTCGTCACTTAAATTCTTACGTTATTAAAAAAATAATAATATAAGCTATTGAGCAAACAGTGGTGGATAATGTTGTTGGAAATACTGGTCCAGAGCAATAAACAGTCTCATTGACGCAAGTGAAGTGGGCTAAAAAGTATTTAACTTTATTTGTACCTGCAACACATGCTTCGTAAGGTAACATTTTTTCTATTTTATTTTTTCAGGGCTTTTTTTTTTTTTTTTGATTTAGGGGAAGTTTATAGTTGTACAACGTAATCAGTGAGACTCGAATTCAGAACTTCTTCCATACATAGCGAGTTACGTACCACTAGAACAAAGTCCTAATTACTTATTTCAAGATTTTTAATACAACTATTTGCACAGTACAGTCATTAAAATTCGCTCTTACCTCACACCCAATGAACCAAGTGGGACCCGAGTGCGGCAACGTATAGCTGATTGGGCCAAGCCATGCTTGGATGATTCGGCCAAGTTTGTCCTTGACTTGAATCAACCAGGACCCCACTTGGCCGAACTAGTCAAGTGACCTGACCAAGCCCAAACTTGATCGATTCGACCAAGACGACATGGGGCCAATTCAACTAAGCCCCAAACCAAGTCAAGTAGGCCAAGGTAATGCTTGGTCTAGTTGCCCAATCAAAACTTTGCCGACACACACTCGGGCAATTTACCCCAAGTCATACTCAGCCAAGTTAATCAAGATTAATTGGTTTATGACCAAAAAAAGAAAAAAAGAAAAGATTAATTGGTTAGTCAAGATCATCATTCTCGACCGCGACAAAAGGATCAAGCAACCTATTAGACGATACATAATTTGTGTCATAATTAGAAAATTGAATAAGTCATATTATAACTAACGACTGTTAAAATATATTTCTAAAATTTAGCCACCGCAGACAAAATATATGAATTCTCACATGCTAATTCAAGAACGTGAGAGGCAAACTATCCAGGGGGTGGGCAAGCCGTCCCTATAAAGAACCTTAACTTTGTTTCAAGAAACGCATCTCACATAGACATTTGCTCTCACAATAACCTCTCAAATCCATCTAGCCCCCAATAGCCATCCCCGGATCTCTAGAACAGAGTTAGTTGTTAGTAAGTCTTTAAAGCAATGATCTAAAGATACATCTCTTGTCTTAACTAGTCAAACTACTCATTGAATTGAGATGCACTTCTCACTCCCTTTTTGTATGTGATACACTTGTAAATTACACTAGTGGAATTAAAAAGATTTTAAAACAATAGTCATTTAACACAACTACCTCGCAATATGCTACTTTAATGAATTCAAAATTGCCTATGAATGCGATAACCGTTTAAATGACTACCGTTCTAAAGATGAACTCCGCGTAAAATACTAATTAACCCCTCTCACCTTGTTTATGTTTGTGTCTCAAATTGAGCCCTTTTACTAACTCATCCATTCCCTAGTCTTTCACGGGCTAATACAAGTCATTATTGATAGAGGGGGATCATGAGTTGGGCTTGCATGGCTTGATTGTAAGAGGTATTTCCACTGGATAACTCATGACGTTTTAAAGCTAAATTTGGACATTTAATGGGCATAGCCCTACTAGAAACATATTGAGCCTCATAATATTCTGACCCAGAAAAAGCCTCATAATCCCATGCCCACTACAGCCACTTTTTTCTTGTTTTTTATTAATGAAGAAAACTCAAATTATATTAGACATATTCGATCTATTTCAAAGTTATACAACGATATATTTTACCACATATTCTAAATTAGTCAAAAGTAGACAATATCTATTATGAGAGAGTATAAATACGAACTTGAGACCTTTAAGGGTATGTTGGATTTGATTGAATTTGGGGGAATTCAGGGTGATTTAATTTAAATGATTACATGATATCTATATTACCCCTCTAATTTTTATAAAATTACACTTATACTGTCATATAATACATTTGTACACTTAAAAAAGATATAAATATATCAATTTATTTATAAAACTCATCACTTAGTTTCATTTTCTTTTCAATCAAAATAAAGAATATTTAAGCAGGCAGTGACAATAAGAAATGAATATCCAAATTTTCTTTTCGTGATTTATGTGCTTAGACTTCACTTTTTTTCCCCAGCTATATTTTACGGGGCTTTGGATAGCTTTACTTTACTTTTCCTTATAAAAGTTTTTGAAAAAGCGATATGAAACAAAAAAGAATGGTCATAGAACTACGTCCGCATAATACTTTACGAACCTCTTTATAATTTTACCCGGTTCAAATAAAATTCAATCCTCCCCTTCTCTTTCCTTTGTTATTTTTTCCACTTAACTACAATGAACCGAACCACTCCACTCAATCATCACGCCCGATATGATGTATTCTTATTAGCCCAACAAGAAGCTCATTCAAACAAATCCACATCCTATAATCCATAGACGCACACCTACCAAATCTCATCATCCACCCACTCGGTCAGCACCTAGACAACATCGTAAGCTCTCACGTTTCGCATTTGTTGTTGTCGTTGTTGATGATCACACGCCAAACCTCGACTGCTTTTTACAACAATTGTTAACTTCAAAAACATTCACTTTTACTTTGTTTTTTTTTTTTAAAAGAAATTTCCAATAATGCCCTCATCAGATTCTGATTATGATCAAAACCCTAACCCTAACCCTAGCTCCTCAATTGACCAATCCCTCGATGCAATTGAGAATCAGTTAGCATCAATCTCGATGTCTCAGCCTGACCCCAGTTCCCCCAAAACGACGCCGCTGAATGAAGAGCAACAAGTTGACCAGGTCAAAATCATGGAGTATGCAGATAATGTTGGAAGTAGTAGGATCGAGGAGCAGGGGATGGCGGCGGGGGAGGTGGAGTGGACTAGGCTGGTGGAAGAGGAGGAGGAGGAGTTGAAGGCGAGCTCGTCGTCGACGGGGTGGAGGAATGAGTATGAGGGTGAAGAAGGGGAGGTGGCGCCGCCGAGTCCTAGTAGCAGTGGGTATGCTGGTGAGAGGGGGAGCAGTAGTGGCACAAGTCGGGGTTTTGGGATTGAGGAGATTGATGATCATGATAATGAGATACATGAGGTTGATTATAATGATGCTTCTGTAAATGGTGGTTCGGATTCTCTGCCAGCGCAGTGGGTGCCTGGGAAACGGCATATTGATGAGGTCAGTGGGACAAAAATCTCAACTTTTTAGCTCTTTCGCCCTGAATTCATAATGCTTTTAAGTTGTAAAGTATTGCTTGTTATAAGTGAATTGGAAGCTTAGTAGAATATGGCATGAAACTCTAGCGTTTAATGTGAATGGAAAAAAAAAAATCCCAACTTTTTAAGTATTTTTGCCCAGAAATTTCATGCAGTTAAGTTTCAACGTGCAGCTTGTTATATGTAATTGGGAGCTTGGAATATTGCATGAAACTCCAGTGTTTAATGTGAATGGGAAGAAAAATCTCAACTTTTTAAATACTTTCGCAATGTAATGCTGTTAAGTTTCAAATTACTGGTTGTTATATGTGAATTGAGAGCTAGAGAACTGCATGAAACTCTAGTGTTTAATGTGAGTGGGAAAAAATTCTCAACTTTTTAACTCTCTTTGCCAAAAATGTAATGCCGTTAAGTGGCAAAGTAGTGCTTTTTTTATAAGTGGATTGTTAGCTTAGAATATTGCCTGAAGCTCTGCTGTTGAATGTGAATGGGGAAAAATGTCAACTTTTAACTCTTTTAGTCAAAAATTTAGTGCTGTTAAGTTGTGAAGTATTGCTTGTTGTTAAGTATATTGGGAGCTTAGAATATTGCATGAAACTCTCGTGTTCAATGTGAATGAGAAAAAAAAGTCTAAACTTTTTATATATTTTTGCCGGATATGTAATGCAGTTAAGTTTCAAAGTATTCCTTGTTATATGTGAATTGGCGGGGGGCTAAGAATATTGCATGAAAATTTTGTGTTTTAATGGGAATGCAAGCGGGAGTTTGGATTGGCCCAATGAGCTTTTTGTTATTCTTTTCCTTAATGCGTTAATTATGTGGTGATGATTTGAACATACCAAGTATAAAAGTAAATTGTTTTACTGACATGTAAAATCAAGTATAGAATTATATCATAAAAAAAGAAAGAACACAAATAACATGTCGGTTACATAATGAATGAAAAGAATTACTGTTGGGAAGACTTGAGCACTGGTCTAGAATATACTTCTCACCTATGAAGTAGATTTTAGGCACAGCATCCTCGCCCGGCAGAAGTATCTGAGAGTTGTCTATGGTCAAATTCAATGTGGAGGCAACAAAAAGCATCAGCAATGGCTTTAGTCTATTATGGTGCTACATCGTTGTGTGTTGATTAGGGAGTTCATCAGAGTGAGGAATATTTTATAACAAAATATGCCCAGCTTATACATTCTTTAAGCTGCCCAGCTTAGACATTCTTTAAGCATAAACAAAATTTCAGTCTGCATTACGACCTTGGTAGCTAACAGTTTGATGCTATGATAGTGATGTTGTGCTGCCATCCTTCCTGTAGTTTATGTATGATTGAAGTGATAATTTTAGAAAGTTGAGGCTTCTGGAAAGTCGAGTCTCACTGGATCTGCAAAATCAGCACCTTAGCCTCATTGGAGGATACATGAATCCAGCATGCATAAGTGAACTAGGGGCCTTGAGGCCTATTGTATTTGTCTGGGACTCAAAGTACCTTCTTGGAAGTAATGGTTCATAGAAAAGACTAAAGAGGTGGCACAAATAGATGGAGAGGGGGTACTAATTATTGTTCAGCTTGTATTTAATGCTAGCAGATAGTATAAATTAGCTGACAACGCTCATCCCTTTCAAGAAAAAATAAAAAAAAAGCACAAAGAATGATAAAAAAACAAATTATAAGGCTCTGTCATGTGGACAACTATTCAGGAAAGGCTTTGGGCTATAGGTATATATGGTATGATGTGATATAATATACTATTATATGAGTTCTCAAAATGGAGCACCGTGAGCCATTACAAATAGTACAAGCATATAGGCAAACCTCATACCTTAATGAAAAAATGAGAAAAGTGTACAAGCACAAACCATCGACAAACAAAGATTGGGAATGGGTTTGATCACCACCAACTGGTTAAGAACAAAAAGATAGCTGTCGGCTTTTGTATGTCCTATCAAACGCCATTAGAAGCTTAAGCCATATTCAGACACACACAAAGACACAGTGAAAATGAATAGATATGGAGAAAACAAGTGGATCAGGTCTCCAGCATGAAGGATTGAGAGAGGGTATCAGTTAAAGAATAGGTGAGAGATGCATGACCGGGCTTTTTGCTGAGGTATATTAGAGGGAATGAAGTGGCAGCAGCAGGAGTGATTTTATAATGAAAGGATGGTGGTTGATTGTCTGGGAATTATGGTGCTTGTGGTGGTGAGGAGCTGGAGGACTGGGGCTGAGTGTGAGAGGTTGAAGGCTGTGGGTATGGGGCAGGGGGTTGGAAGTAGTTACAACTTGGCACAGATGTGGAGTAGGGAGGCAGAGGGAAAGTGAGAGAGAGATTGGGATTAGAGGCGTACCAACAGGATAGTTTTTGTAGGAGTGGGGGAAGCTTGCAGAAAATTCAAGAAAATAACAGTTTTAATGTTTTCCATATGGGCTCAAATTGGATTGGGGAATTTCCTCCCTTTCCCCATTTCCATTTTGCTTTTTCTGCAGTCAATGCCTTCACTTTCCGGGTTGCTGCAGTTTCAATTTTTGTGGAAAACAGATAATCTGTACAAAACTGAACATGCTCTCCTTTATTTTTTTCCCGAGAAATACAAACTGAACATGCTCTCAGTGTTTCCATCTTAAGGAAGGTTTTATATTGGATTTTAACTTCGTATTTCTTTTCTTAAATCTTTTTTTGGGGGAGGGGGATATTTGATTAAAATCTGCATTTTCTGCTATGGTATTATCATATGAAAGGTGGAGAAGCCCAACCCAAACAACCCCCCCAGCACAAAAGAAAAGAAAAAAAACCACCTAACCCAGTTTTTGCATTGAAATATGAGACCTTTATTTCTTTTTATATGAACCAAAAAAGTGACCTCTGTTCTTTGATCAATCAAAAACAAAAGATAGAAAGCTACATTGGACTTTGTACCTCTGAGTGATTTTACTTCTCAAAAAACAACTCTTGAGTAATTTTTCTTTTTTCTATGTTCCTTCTTTTGCTAGAAAGTATCATATGCTGAATCATTCTTATCGCTGCCTGTTTGATATGATTTTATTTTGTACTTATCCGGCATCCACGTCAGGATAAACATATAGATGCATAGGCACAAAAAATTCATGTCATGCTTACAACTGTATTGTCTTAGAGAGTAGTATTTTTCTGAGACTTACTTTCTTAAATTTTCTCTCAATTAATCAATGAAGTACAGGATGACGCTTCTATATCATGGAGAAAACGGAAGAAGCATTTCTTTATTTTGAGTCATTCTGGAAAACCAATATATTCAAGGTTTGCATCTCCTATCTTGAAATTATATCATTTTCAGCTGAATTTCATTTTGCTTGTCCAGTACAGTATGGTATGAGATTCATTTTTTTCTCATCAGTTCTAATTTTTTGATGAGTCAGAATGGTGGATCAGATTTTGTTGTCATCTTGCTATATATTGCAATGTTCTTGTATAATTTTATTTATAATAGTTTCCCCCCTTCTTGTTTAACTTAAAGATATGGAGATGAACACAAGCTAGCTGGATTTTCTGCAACTTTGCAAGCCATCATTTCCTTCGTCGAGAATGGGTACATTATTTATGACAGCTACCTCAACAATTGATCACCGTTTTTCTCTGATTATATTCACTGGCTACTTGTTTGGATGGGATGAGCCTACCGGGAGTTTTAATAGTTTGTTCCATTGATGTATTTTCAGGGGAGACCGGGTCAAGCTGGTAAGAGCAGGAAAACACCAGGTTAGTTCAACCCCCTCCCAATACAAGATGATTGATTACCTATAATAGTGGAAAAACTTTTAAAAGCTGCACAATAACTTGCTTAAACTCAAAATGTAGCAGGGAATTACCATATTAGGGGATGAAAATGTGTATACATATATATATATGTAGGGGATGAAGATGGATACACTAGATGAGATGTATGTTCAGAACTATATTGATTTAGATCTATTACATTTCATGCTGTATATTGCTGTCTGCCTTGCATTGATAAGTATGCTGTGGATTCATTCATATAATTTGTGGTTCACTTTTAGCAATGAATATGAAACACTCTTACAAAGTTATCCTTTATTTTTGAATTATAGGATTTTTAGAGGGTAAACATTAGGAGTGGTTCATTCAGAAAACCTATGGATCACCTTTAGCAAAGAGATTATTTGTTTATAAAATATGAGAGTTAGACTGTAAACGTATTGTTGATGGCAGTGAGATCTAAGATAAAATTAGGCCAAAAGGGAAGTTATGGTTGTCCGCGTATCGGATATCCGATGTCTCTACTTCTTTCTTTCTTGGTATAAGCATATGCCAAAAAATGCAACGGCAATTAATCCCTTGAGTAATGGTGATTTGTGGTGATGATTCTGACCATCGAATTATGAAGGTTCTTTATGTAAACTTCCTCGTGATATGCTGGATTATTTTGTTTGTATCTACTGCTAAAGCCTCTTAATGAGAAGAAGGCGATATCCTGATCAATGCTTTATGAAGATTCATGAAATTGTTGAGCAATCTTTTGTGATGCCTTGGTAAAGAAAATTTATATATAGACGAATGGTTTGATGCAACAAGAAAATGCTGCAATTGGAATTGTCAAGCTCTAATCTAAGATCTTGGTTGCAACTTATTTCTACAAAAGCTATACTGACACAGTTCATATTTATCCTTTTGAAGTTTCTTCTCTGTAAGTGGAATAATCAGCGAAAAGGAAATATGACCATTTTCTCCCTTATATTTGGATGTCGTAGTAATGAGGTTTCTTACAAGGGTATGTCTATAGGTCGTTCTGTCTTTGTTAAGTAAGGTTAAGGTAGTTTTTCTGCTAAGCCTACACACTCTATTTTCTTATAAACTTGACGCAGCTGTGCCTTGCAATTTTTATTCATGGATGGAATTTTTGCTTTTCAGGTGGTTTTTCTTGTAAAAGGACCAATTTACTTGGTTTGCATAAGCTGTACAGAAGAGCCTTATGAGTCATTGAGGGGACAGCTAGAGCTTCTCTATGGTCAGGTATCATTTTCTTTCCCTACTTCCTACTCTGTTTGTGGGGTTCTCTTCTTGTGGATGCTCTCTTCGTCATTAAATTTCCTATTATTTTCTACATGTAAAACTATTCTTGCTAAAGGATGCAGTCCTTGTCGTTTCTCTGATATTTTTGCAGATGATACTTATTCTTACCAAGTCTGTAAATAGATGTTTCGAGAAGAATTCAAAATTTGATATGACACCTTTGCTTGGAGGAACAGATGCTGTCTTCTCTTCACTCATCCATTCTTTCAGTTGGTTTGTGTCTAAAACCCTTTCTTTAGCTTGTCAAATTAATCTTTGAGCATCATTTGATTCACTATTTCCTTGTAGTTCTCAACTCAATTGTTATACTCTAGTTTTCAAGTGAATTTTTTGTAGATTCCATATGTTACTTGTCACTCAAGCTTCTTTTCCTCCTCCAAGTAGTTACCAAGTTTTGGTTTCAGAATTAGGAAGAAATTATTAGAAAACGAGAAACAAGAAAGGTTGTCTGAATATATCAGTGCCTGGTGTTCCATTGCATAGTCAATTCAGGCAGCAGTTCCATTTGAACAGCTAGTTTACTTATGAAAAGAAATGTGCAGCCTCATTCCATCGTGCTGTCAATTTCATGTCATACGATTAGTAGACTATCACATGAGCAAAAATTTGAGAAGTACTTCATTGCTAGATTATTTTAAATCAACTTTTATCTCAGAGTTGTTCAGCCAAGCAGATAATAACATAATATTGTGATCTAATTGGTTCATAGTTGACCCACCAAAAAGGTAACCTGTTTGATTCATTGTCCTGTATACTCTTTGATAAATGGA
This sequence comes from Ehretia macrophylla, assembly GCA_037974665.1. Classification (NCBI taxonomy): domain Eukaryota; kingdom Viridiplantae; phylum Streptophyta; class Magnoliopsida; order Boraginales; family Ehretiaceae; genus Ehretia; species Ehretia macrophylla. The sequence goes on along the minus strand of CM075780.1, from coordinate 76,718,791 downwards.
AAGCTGGTTGAACAGATTCACTATGTAAATACTAGTGAGATCTCTTGCTCTGTTTGTTAGCTTTTCTGTAACTTATTTCTAATTTGGATCAGGAATCCAGCCACATTTCTCCATGCATATACGTGTCTTCCCCTCTCTTATGCCACAAGGCAAGCTGCAGGTGCCATCTTGCAAGATGTTGCTGAATCAGGAGTTCTGTTTGCAATATTAATGTGTAAACACAAGGTCTGTCTCAACATCCATCTTCTTGTATTTACTTTGTTTCCATCAGTCGGCAGAATATGCTACAAGCCGGACCATTCTGTTTTAGAGTAATTTTCTTGGCGGATATATCATACGTTGATTCTGAAATGCAGGTTATCAGTCTTGTTGGTGCGCCAAAAGCATCTCTTCATCCTGATGATATGCTCCTCCTTTCCAATTTTGTTATGTCATCTGAATCATTTAGGCAAGTCCAACTGGCATTTAGATGTTCATATGCGCTGTTTCCTCAATATTCAATCATGCTCCCCTATATTTGAAACTTGTCATTATTGTGAATCATATGTTATTGTCCTATGGTTCTGCACTTGTGCATGCTCGCCTCATGTTCTTGGATCTAGACTATGTTATCGGCCTACTTATTTATCTTGCCTAGGAAGTAATTGTCATGTAGAAGTTGTGAGCCAAAACATTGACTAGGGAGGTCTCAAAGTCAAGTAAGGTTATCTGCTTGTCTGGAGACATCAGGCCTCTTTCTTTGTGTGCTTTGATTTGAGAATGTAATTATATATTATGGTCTATATGCAATTGTATGGTGCATGCTCAGGATGTTTCATTTTGGATATGATGAATGCTGACTTATTTTGCTGGCAAATTATATTTCAAGAGTAATGATAATAAACTCTGGAACTTCAGTGGTCAGTAAGGAACACAAACACACACACATACAGATACAGCGAGGGAGTGAAAAATTAATGATGTATCTATCTTGTAGTTGCATCAACGATAATGTTGATCACTCTAGTCAACATGATTGACGATGCTGTTCCACTGTTGTATACATACATGGACCTGTGTGGGGATGGTCCTTATCTTCATCAAACACTGTAGTTGAGATTCAGTTGACATGTTGTCAGTGTATTAAAAGGCAACGCCTAGGCACTGAGGCGCACCCTCAGCATCTAAGGTGCGCCTCGCCTCAACATTGTGGCAAAGTTATCTACAGTGGGGCCTTCCCATGCAAGTTTGTTTCCAAATTTGTAATGTAATGCGTTTTGATAAATATCTACATCTTTTAGATATTTTTTGGTTAAAGTATTATCAAATTAAAGTTTCTATCTTACATAATCTTAGATTTCATAGCTTATTTTTCATAATATAGAATGCGCCTCACTTCGCTAAGGCGCACGCCTTCGCCTTGCGCCTAGACACTAGGCCCCCCTAGCGCCTCAGTGCGCCTAACGCCTTTTTATACATTGCATGTTGTATGCGGTAGTGCTTATTAAAATTATTATGTCAAAGGTCATTTCATTTAACCCAAAAATATATCTAATACATCAATTATCACTTCTTATATGCCTCTAGACGTCTTATTTGCAATATATTTAAATTAAATTGTTATACTCTAGGCTTTAGTTTGTAAGAGTATAGTAATGTGCATTATCTGCTTAGTTTGTATCCTTATTCTTACTTTAGTTTGTAGGAGACAAACTTGCTTGTTAATTATTAGGTGATTGGTCTTTCTATTTTCGAATAGTATTTCTATAAGTGTATCCTTACGTTTTTATTTATTTCATGCAGGACATCTGAATCCTTCTCACCCATTTGCATACCGAGATACAACCCCATGGCTTTTTTATATGCTTACGTGCATTATCTTGAAGTAAGTGAGCTAAAAATTCAAAAACAATCACTTCCCTTTGAAGTTTCTGTCTCATATTTAAAAATTAGCTGGATTCTTGTCTGTGATGAGTAATTTTACCATTGCTCAATCACTAGATTCTGGATACTTAATTCACAGAAGATGCTATTCATGTATGAGTTACAACTGAAGAGATACTTTGGACATATCTTTGACAGGCCGATACATATCTGATGTTGCTAACTACACGTTCAGATGCCTTTTATCATCTTAAGGACTGCAGGTAAACTTTATATCACAAATTAGTTAATCTTCTTGGAAAGTCTAGTTGTGATGGTATCTCTTCTGTAAAAACTTGTCTAGAGTTCAGCTTTAGATTATTATGATGCTGCTGGAGTCTGCTTGTAGTTTTTCCCATGAACCACAAGGGTTCTGATCACTAGCTTATTTTAGATCAATGACTTTACCCCTTCACACTTCTTTCTTAGTTAGCCGGGAAAATTTTGTATTTGTCTTGTAGGATTCGTATCGAAACAGTACTTTTGAAGTCAAATGTTCTAAGTGAAGTTCAGAGATCTATGTTGGATGGTGGCATGCGTGTTGAGGAATTGCCTGTTCACCCTGCTCCCCGTTCTGGAACCGTGTCTCCTCATCTAGGTCATCCAAGACTAGCAACAGAGGCCCCCGAGAGAGTAAGGGAAGCACATGCCGGTATTGGTGGTCCTGCTGGCTTGTGGCATTTCATATACCGTAGTATATATCTTGAACAATATGTAGCTTCTGAATTTTCATCACCAATCAACAGCTTGAAACAACAAAAGAGGTAGTTACAGTTGAAGCTTTCATAGACGTTCGTCACTGCCAATGGAGTTTCGTTTTATTGCCCACTCAGTAGGATAACCAGGTTGTTTTGTTTCGCAGACTATATAGGGGATACCAGAAGCTTTATACCTCCATGCATGAGAAACATGTTGGGCCTCATAAGACTCAGTTTAGAAGGGATGAAAACTATGGTATGAAGATCTTCTTTTAGTAACGTCTACAACTTGTTTGTAATTGTATAATTTTGTTTTCTTCTGCTTCTGTTGTCAGTATAATCAGGTGCAAAAAAAAGAAAGCCAAAAAGAACTCATCTTTTATTTTTGGATTTTTTTTATTTGAGATTGTCTTCTTATATGCCTTCAGATTCCAAGGATGGGAGAAAATCAGCATAGCTTCAAGATAAATCTCGATTGTGTGCATAATTTAGGATTTAGAGTTAAAATAAACTACATAGTTATTGAATCACATATCCTAATCCCTGGATTCAAAGAAAATTGAGGCTCCAGATAGTTTTGGGAAGCGTGAGTCCTTTATTTCTGTGCAAAAGAAATACTCTCCATTAGCTGAGCAAAAGAAAAATTTATATTTGCAAAATTACGATCTGCCCAACAATAAAAGAGAATGGAAAATTCAGACTTATATCAGCTAAATGAGCCATTCAAATCCCTACTAATTTTCCTTTTACCCCGTGAAGATAAATGAAAGAAGCTATTTCCCCAAGGCTTCGTTCCTCCTTTTTTCTTTACTTAAACTTGGTTGAGAGAGAGTCTTCCACTGTGGTGTAGACCATCTAATTCCACCAGGTAAAATATTTGGTGGCTGAATTGAAGAGCTACACTTTGCTATGCAATGTAGTGCGAGCTCTCTATGGTAAGAGAGTAGGGCGTGAATGCTTAAATGCTCTTTGACTTCATAAACTATTTATCTAGAACTAATGAATGAGATATTTAACTGATAATTCAGATACTTAAAATTTCAAAGACATTCTTTATGGGGGGAAAGTGGTGTTTAACTTATTCCACTAAGTAAAAAGTTTGGTGGTGTAAGTGGAGATGTGGTTTGCCGTAAAATGTGGTGCAAGCATTAAGCCTTGAAAGAGGGGTCCCAAAATATTGCAATTGGATTTATGATAGATAACTTTAAGTGGCTGCAATTGGGTGTTACTATGTTACGCAGATGACACCATTTTGGGCGAAGAAAACAAAATCGTAAAAGTCACACTCCATTAATCGGTTTTGTTTTGATTTCCTTTTGAAACTTGACAAGTTTGTAGTTTATGCCCAATTTTTTATGTTTTTTTTTTTTTTTTTCCTGCTTGATTAGTTTTTTCTAAACCTTTCTACAGTCATTAATTATATTGGTTTGAAGTTATTTGTCTTGCCCTTTCCTTGGTTTTCTAACTGGGATTAATATCTTTGCTTTCAAACAATTGTCGTTTAATTTGGACATCGTGGAATTGATTATGATTGATTTATGACTCCTTGATCTTGGAATTTCTTTTATGTAATTTAACTGATCTTTCTTTTATGTGGCAGTTCTACTCTGCTGGGTTACACCAGATTTTGAGCTTTATGCAGCATTCGATCCTCTTGCTGACAAGGTTCGGTTGTAGATTCTCTCCCATTACAAATTTTCACCATGTCATATCAAACTTAATTCTGTGACCGAAACACTGGCTAGCTTTAAGAATCCAATGTTAACAAGGTCACATATTCTTTCTGTATTGCTGAATCTGGGGCAAAAGACAACATAGACCATATCAGCTGACGCAATTTTTTGTAGAGTCTTGTATAATTACATTGCTCGGTGGCTGCACCATCTGACTGTGGCTTTGGACCCTTATAGCATTACCATTCAAGGGAATATCCTTGCTTTGTGACTTACCTCACCTGTAATTGTTAGTAATGGCAGCACTGCTGTTTTATGAATGCTTAACGATAACCGTACTCTGTTAAAGCATGAATGGCTAAACCTGCCTCCACTGTAGTTGTTGAAGCAAAAGCTGTCTCGCAATGGTTTTGCTTATGTTGATATGTTCTCCGTTCTGAATTATTAACCGTACAATAACTACTACTCTTTCATGTGAAGTCAGAACATTGATATAGAATATTGTCATTTTTGCTCATCAGGAAAAAGCTATAGAATGAATGAATTTTTTCTATCCAGAGTTTACATTGATCTTGCAATTATTGGAGGGTTATGAAAACGGCTCTGGGAAGGTGGGCTGATGTTTTGATCTCTGTTTAACTGAATTCTAGTACATTGCATCTGCAGGCTTTGGCGATAAAAACTTGCAACAGAGTTTGTCAATGGGTGAAAGACGTGGAGAATGAGATTTTCTTGTTGGGAGCAAGTCCTTTTTCCTGGTGATTCTCCCCAACACTGTACACAGCATGTCATGTAGTAGGTTCCCAGCCCCCTTCCCCCTCTTTGCCACATTCTTTCCGTAGGTCATTTTGTTGCATGGTTGTCGTGTTACGTGCTTAGCAACTTATGTTCAATGTAATTCCTTTCCTGCATTTTCGAGAACTTATATGTGGCATTTATATCATTCAAGCTCAGTTGTTCATTAGATTTTTATTTCTTGAAGGTATGCAAGCGGCCAAAGTTACCTCTTTGCTGCTTGAAACAATGTATTCCTATTTATACACGGAAATCTGTTCGTCTCGTGGCGTATTGGGGAAGCTGATGAGGAGTTGAAAATTTTCATTTTTGTTTCGTTTTTTATAAGTGAAAGCTTTCAAGTCGTACGAGCGAAAAATGGATATAGAATCGGAAGAGCGCTTGGTGCACGCACGATCGAAAAATGGATATAATATCCTCCCAGTAGAATCGGAAGAGCACTTGGTGCCTTTCCTTTTCATGTTTGATAGAGGCACTTCTTGCTGTTTTAATATCATTGCCATAAGAATATGCTTTTCATAGCAAAATCATTTGTATGATCAACAATTTTGTTGAAATATGTATTCCTGTAATGTATTTTTGGAACTTTTTGGAGTGTAAAAACTAATTGTTTATTCTTGGGAACTGCAAAAGATAATCGATGTATTCCACACCATTAAATAATATACGTATTTGTACTTAGCCAAAAAAAAAAATATACCTATTTATTTTCATCAATTCATTACTGCCAGATCGAACAATTTACAGTTTAGATATTTCTTGTAACTTTATGAGACAGTACAGTTGCGACCGATTATTAATTCTTTGGGATCTGGAAAAGATTGTCACCTATCCCACCACTGAGCAATATATATAGTTATCAACCTCATTTTCATTATCGATAAATTGAATACTTTGTAGTTCAGATATTTTTCATAACATTATGTGATAGACTCTTAGGATTTGGAAAAGTCATCTATTCCACAGTTAAATAACATATGTAGTTATTATCATTTTTTTATTATAATTATATCAATCGATTAATAATTTAGATATTTTTTATAACACAATTATCATTACGAGATGATTCAAGTCCGGATCCCAAGCCTTTAGAAACTAGAGGACCATGTTCTGATGGATTGAAAGAACAAAGCTGTCTACTTTTACCATTGTGATGGAGTTGCATGGAGAGTGTACGTGTAATTAAATTCAAGGGTCCTTACAAATAGAATATAGTACAGCACACGTATAAAATTGTGTAAATTTGCACAAATCACGTGAATGAATACAATATTTGATTCACACAGTTCTCAATCATATGGGATTCAAATTCATTTGTTTTTTATTTTTTGTTACTTAATTTAAGGCAAGAGAAGACTTCTCATTCTTATTACTTTTTTTATGTGAAAACGGAAAAAAATCAAAAATCAAAAATCAAAAGGTCTGTCTTATTCAAAATTCCTACAATTACGAAGACAGGGCATATTTGTTTTGGTGAAGTTGGTTTAAATTTGAACACAACATCTCATTTTAATCAACTATGACCAGTCTACGTCTCTATAACACAGCGGTATTTGAAATTGTACGTTTGGCATTAAATGTTGCACCCAAATTCAGCATAGACAATGGTCCCTTACCTGAAGAGCAACAGTTTCAGCAAAATCATGAAGAGCAATTTCTTCCATAAATGTGGAGAACACAAACTTTTAGAGTAGACCATTATTGAGCCAGGTAATTGCTTAATTGGTAAATGATTGGTATGTTTCATTTGTAGCCATTGGTACTACTTCTGCCTTCATTGATGTTTAATGGAGCCACATAATAATGTCTCTTGAACGTGATTTGGTCAAACATTATAATGTTATAAGAGATACAATGATGGTGACGTGACAATTTAGTTATCTATCTTTCACACTCAATAGCAACGGCCATTTTACTTTAGACGCATCACCACTTTGTGGGACCCGTCACACGGCTCACCAACTTAATCTTTCATGAGAATGATATATGAGGGCCAAATACCTCCAATCTCTACCATAGGTGTCAAAGAGAATGGAGTAGGCTTCTTTATTTAAGAAGCCATCATAAACTCAAGCAAAGAGTGATTCCAAGATAGAATAACCTATATCCATTTTGTAAACGTCGAAATCCACAATCACGAATTTTCGAGCACTAGCAAATAATATAAGTGTCTACCGTAGGATCGACGTCAATATAGAGAGGGTAGGGCATTGGTATGTAGAGGGGAAAGGAAGAGTATTGCTGGATACGATTAATACTCCATCCCCTCTCTTGTGTAGGCATGGCCTACTTATAGGTGTGGGTAGACCAAAAGTTATAGACCCTTGAGACTTGTATCTCGAGCAAACTACTGAGCATGCGTGGTGTTTATCTTGAAGAATAAAGGCGATCTTTATCCCAAGTTTATCGATCATCATCCGCTCCCAGCAGACTAGTCAATCAAGGTGTCTTCTTGATTGTCTATCATGGAGTTCGGGCCGTACCCGAGTTCGGCGTCGATTATCCACCCGAGGTAGTATCAACATTTGGGCTTAGCCAAGGGCTCTAGGCCTTTGTAGACCCGCCACGGGAGTAGGCCGCAACCCATGGTGCTGTATATAAGGCCTTGACCCAATCGTCGCGTGTTGATCGGGGTTAGATGACTTGTCGTGGTCAGACCATGGGTCCAAACCCAATTTTAGCGATAACACATTTCATGATTTTTTTTTCTTATGATATTGTTCCACAATTAATTTTTCTTATAACAATATATTATGAACGATGAAATATGTTCGCTTTGCACTCCCCCCTCCAATTCCGGTGTAAAATTTAGAATGTCTCAATTTGCACAAGATAAAAAAATATTTTCTCAAATTAACAGAAAATGTCTGAAATATGGTCCAAATAACTTGCTCCATTTATAAAATTGACAATATTATTCTAAATAACCATTTTAGTATTAAAAATCATGTAAACTGTCTAATAGTTTACTTCCATTTTTTGGACTATATTTTGATTTTCTCTCTCAGATTTGATAGTGCAATTAGATAAGACATTTCTAACTTGTTCTTACGTTGATATATAATTTACTGAATCTCAAAAAAAAGCAAATGAGATTGATCGAAAAAAAAAAAAAAAGCCTCATGTGACTCGAATGGTCTACACAATATGAAAATTAACACCTAAAAAAAAAAAAAACCCTTTGTAAAAGGTACCTTAAGATGCCATACACAAGATATGCTCAAAGCCCAAGACTTGCTCCTCTTTCCTCTGGGAAAGAAACAAGAAAAATAAAAAATAAAAGATCCCCGAGAGTGGATAATTGGATAACGATTTGTTATGATTAAAAGTCTTTTCATACAAATATTGTCTAATTTTTAATTGACTCGTCTGGGAGCATTGCTACATTACAAGGGTTATAAACTCATAATGGATTTCAGACAAAAAAAAACTCAGAATGGATTCAATTTGGTCCTAATTATGTGAGTTTCTTGTCTTACAAAAACCAAAAATTAAACCGAAGAGAGAAAAGATTGACACATGAATTGTGGAATTTAAAAACGCTCAAGAATGAAATTTAATATTTATTAAAGTCGAACCAAAAATTAAAATTAGGGGAAAAAAACAAAATTAGGAAATATCATAAAGGTACAACTCAAATCCACCAACTTCAGATTGAAATTATTGCAATACTTAAAACTGACTGATCTGGCAGGTGAGAATGTATGCAGAAATGCCAAATCTGAAGCAGCAATGTCAGGGAGCTTCTATTACAATTCAGGAAAATAAATTGTCAAAAATTAGATGCATCAGAATCAACTAAATCTTATGCCATGTGATTGGTTGTACATATTCATTTAATGTTATTTCAGGTACTATTAGTCATTGTTGTATGTTTGGGGGTGCACTGCTGCATTCGATAATTTATCAGTTAGTGGTCTGACTCTACCAGCGTTCCCACATCATTCAAAAAAAAGGTACTACTATTTGTTCTATCCCACAAGCAAATGGTAAAGATTTTTTACTTTTTCTTTTTATTGTAGCAAAACCCTAACCAGGATCATGAGAGATCCACCGCATGTAATGTTACAAATCTCATAATGGAACAGCACGCCACAATGCATATCATTTTAGTCAAGAATCATGCAATATATGTTATAGAAGGACATAGGTGCAAACTCAGAAGCGATGATTACGATGAGTTACTATCAACTATTTCATCTAACCCTCAGGAGCGAAAATAATTTTACTTTTCATTCATAAGGCTACCGATTTAATATTCATCACTTCTTTGGCAACACATACTATGTGACATGCATGTCTCTGTCTTTAAACGGCAATAGTAATAATCACCAGCCATTATATACTTTGAACATGTTTATTTAATGTGCTTAATCACGTATATTTTAACCTTATATGTCCAACAAAATATTACAAGGGGAAGCCTAAAGTAATGGCTTTTGTGCAATGTTGAAAGGGTCTTGATGTAGTGGGATTTTTTGGGATGTTATCCTTCAATTTGAATTAACAAAGCAACACTGTTAAACTAAACAATCATTCTTAAGATATTTTACCCCTTCTATGGTTATCTGTAAGAAGAAAAAAAAAAAGACGATTTTGTATACCGTTGCAGAACATGGTTACCCAAAGACCAAATTTAAATATTTCTTCTTCATATCATTTTTCGACTAAAGAACGACCCCTCTACCCTAAAAAAATGACTAATTTTGCTTCAACAATACACACAAACACGAATGACATCTTTACCTATATGTAGAGTCATCTTTCAAGATTTACAAGATTTCAACAAGCTTCAAGGTATGATTAGAATAGATAAGTTAGGTTTACTTTGTTTTCGAATTTAAATATTGAAATGTTAGATCCTTGTTTAGGAAAATTTTCTATTTCATAGGATCTTGTAAAAAAGTGTGTTTGTACTCATTTTAGAGTAGTTGGACGATGAGATAAGTAAGTCTCCCATTCTCTCACGAAAGTTAAGCTGAAATGTCTCACTCCGTTTTTGTACATTTTTTTTATTATTAATAAAATTTTGGAGAGTATCGCTCCTCTTTCCTTTTTTTTTTTTATAAAAAAATCTTTACCTATATGTAGGTTAATGCTTTATGGTGAAAAGAACAGAGCATGCATGTGGAGAGGATAGTTGTTAAATCATGTGAAAAAAAGAGAGTACTACACAAGCAAAGGTTGTAAGAGAAACACCATGGCTTGTCAATTGTCATCTCCGTGAGTTAAAAAAATGGCCTGAGGTGGGTGGGCCCATATTTCCACTTCAACAACACCAACCCATTCAAAAGCGAAAGTCCACGTCAGCAATTTATTTATTTACGCAACATTAATTTTTTGTGGGCCCGGACCAGACAATGGTGGGCCCATTTCAAAGTGGGGACTTGAGAGGGGCCCAAAGTTGTTAAGCAAGCACTGTGTTTTTATACCTTTTCCTATGGAAAAAGCAATGGCTCATGTCAAAAGGGAGAGAGATAGGAACCCTCCACCCATTAAGAACATGAAGAAGAAAAAAGTAAAAGCCAAAACAAGAGTGAAAAAAAAAAAAAAATGGGGTGATGAGGGGACAAAGTGGAGGAATGTTAATCCATCACCTAAAGTTTGAAAAGAAAAGAAACTGAAAAGAATCTCCATTTGACTTTGTTAATTCTAATCATGCTCCATTGATTATACTAGATTGATGGAACTTAAATTGTCCGTTTTGTAGTCAGTCAATTTTTGATTGTTGCATTGCCCATGTTAAGAATCATGGTAAAATCTTAAAATTAATTGGTGTCACGTGAAATAATCCATGATTTTATATGGTAAATTTGGGATTAATAATTTTTTTATATGGGATGAATGTATATTTCAACAGTTATTTCTTGTAATTTGGATTAATTATTTTTTATCACGTCATTATTTTACTTACTCTTGTGATATTTTTACAACTATCATAAACAGATTGTGAATGATCTGAAAATAATTAACCTAAACCACAAAATGAAATTGTGATCTTAGTTTAGACGAGACTATTTGTTCGGTCCTTGTACCAAAAAATCAATACTTATACTTCTTGATTTCTTTCTTTGCCACTTGTTAAAGAATGCACTTTAACCAAGTTCCAATTGACAACTGATCTAAGAATAGCCTGATCATCGATTGAACTTTTAATGTATCCCATTTCCCTCATGCTTTACTTTTTCAGGACCTGCTGATCCTTGTAATTCCCTTTCATTTTAATGAATTTTTATTTTCTGACCAAAATAAATAAATTGACAACTGATGATAAAATTGAGAACTTTAGCTCAACAAGGTGTGGCAACTAAATGAAGGTTTTACACTGGTCATTTTGTTTAGTTGTATAATTTGAGGTCTCGAGATTTAATCTTGTGTGTAATATTTTAAGTGATGTAAAATATTTTATGGTTCCCTTAAAAAAAATGAAGGCTTTACATATATAATTTTTTTTTTTATCAATTATACTCTTTCTATTGTATTTTGTTCTTATTCTCCTTTCTAAAAAAAAAAAAAGGATTTTAACCAAAGTAAAAGATTACTTCATTTTTGACTAGTTATTTACTTCATTGGGGAATAGAAGCATACTCTGGATTAAAATCGTGAGCAGTACTTGTTGATCATTTCTACTAACTTAAAGTCCCAATTTGAATTAGATATATATATATATAGATAGATATATACACGATTATATCGACAAAAATGCAAAGTATATGGAACATGGAAAGCTTGTTAATGATGGGGAAAAAAAAAGTCAATTTATTGCTATAAGTTCTTCAAATTAATTTCCACATGGTTGTTTTGACGAGAGATAATGCTTAGTCATATTGGGAAGATTGGGAAAAAAAAAAAACTTTTATTTTCACATCTGGGAGTCATTTGAATCCAAAGATTCTTTCACCAGGTTTAAAAAGAAATGAAAATTGAAAAAATAAATTATCTCGATGACCCCCTAGTTAATTAGTTTGGCGAGGTTTTTTTTTTTTTTTTTTTTTTTATAGATGAGGTGAGAACCTAGCTAACAGTTCGGTTATTGAATTATCCAGCGAAATTCAACTACCATCTAATTAATTAGTTTGGCGAGTTGAGATACAAAAAGTGCATCTTGAAACCCCAAGGTTAATTCCGATATCATTGTTATTTTTAAATTTTTGTACCGTGAAAAAACCCCAATTAAGTTACCAAATATCATTGTTATTTTTAAATTTGTGTACCCTCAAAAAATCCCAAGTTACCAAATATCATTTTAAATTTTCGAGAAAGAAATAACAAAAATTGTCTCAATCAATCGCATCTTCTCGCACCAATAGATTAATCATCATCAATATCTTACTTGACTATGTTATAAATAACTAAAAGCAAAGTATCAAGGGGAAACACTACATAAAATATGTTCCAGTCATGCCAATGGCTTTAATAGAAAAAAATAAGATAGGAGAAATATCTTTTCGAATAGTTGTTGGTACGTAATTATAGATTAAGCCTCCCTTCAAACTAAAAAAAGTATTAAGAGTGATACTTATAGAAAAAATAAATGAATTCTATGGGGGTGTATATCTTTACTATCAATAGCCATTAGTCCTTAGAGAACCGGGTAAACTCCAATGCTGAAAATATATTGTTTTTTCTTTTTTATGTCAGAAAACTTTTCATGAGAAAACCTTTGGACTCACATAGGAGCTGCCAAAGTTTGGGACGTATAATTCTATTTAGATGAGATATGATCTAAGTTAGTTAAGTCTAAACCTTGCTAGAATTGGTCTTAAAAATATTAACGTCTTCACTAATTCATTTTTAGACGTAAATAAATCTCTTGACTACGGTATAATATTTTGAATAGGACAACTGGCCATCAGTTTTGAAAAGAGCGATATGGTGGATCATGTAGTCATTTAGAAAGTGCTAATCAACAAGAAGATAAGATTAATTTTTCCCTTTGATCTCTATCGATTCTAAAGAAGAATATGACATATTGTTTAGATCAATATATGGTGTGACTTGTCAAGGGTGGGATCAAGATGAAGCTATTAGGTGAACAATCAGAAATATAATCGAAAATTCAATGATTGAAAAACCAGTATCTGCGATATTTCAAAATAACATAGTAAGATTGTTCATTTATTAACAAGAAAACATATATCTTCATTATATTTTTCGTAAATATATATTACCTCATGTATGTGAAGAATAAAATTTTAATACTATGATAATTAGGAATAAGAGACTGCTGGTACTTAATAGGTGCTCTCACTTACCACAACTATATTAAAAGACTAAATGTTAATAGCATACATTTGACATTGACAAAGAGGATTCCGAGCTGAGGTTAGATGTCCAAACCTAGCGGAGGCGGGCTAATCCGAGCCAAGCCGAGCATATTCAGCTAATACCCAACCTGGATGCTGATCCAACCTCACCCCGATCCCGGAAAACCCCGACCTCAGTGCCAGCTGTTCTGATGGGACATAAAGCTGTACCACATTAAATGCTGTCAGGTCTGAAATAAGTATAAATAGAGCTCCACCCCTTCATTTCTGAGGTAACTTGTCATTAAATGCTCTCAGCTACTTCTCCAACTCGGACATACTAATCATTCACACACCCGAGGAAAAAATTCAGGTCATCACCCCGTCTTTTCCTTCATTTTCCTTGTGCAGGTTAGGTAGCCGACCCGAAAACCCAGGTCAAGAATCCAACCCAGATTTCCAGCTTGGCAGGAGTAGCTCCTAACATCAACGTCGAGATTTCGACCTCGACAGTTTAGAGCCGTCTGTGGGAACGAGTTCTTTCTATCACTCTTCTCACCACTCATTGAGAAACCACCATGGTACAAACGAGGAGCTACAGCGCACCGGTAGAGGACTCGCCCAACTCGGATGGGGACCGCGAAACCACACAGGTGCCTAGCCAAGAACCAACCCAAGTCGACGTTGGAACGAGCCAACGTATACACTTAGCCACCTAAACTAACCCTACAACAGATCGAGACCTCAACTCTAGCCTGTCATTGGAGTAAGGACGATGTTGAGAATGTTTGAGGAACTTAAGGAGCAGGTAGCTCGGTTAGCTACGGACTCCCCGGCTCAGCAAGAAGCTATGCCGCGCCCCTTGCGTCCACAATTCCGCATCCCAGACCCAAGGCGAAAGCGAACTCAGGATGAAGAGGGCTACCTAGAGCCGATGGCGAGACTTGAGGAGGCGAGAAGTAAAAGGGCGGCTCAAGCCAACCCCGAGTAGGCCAAGACTACGGCTGCCATAGCCAAGGTCATTAACCAGCTCGGCGTAAGCCCACTCTCACTCGAGGTACTAGCCATGCCACTACCCACCGACAACCGGATGCCCAACCTAGCAGTCTACAATGGGGACGGCGACCCAGCTAGCCACTTGCTCAACTTTGACCACCACATAACTCTGCATGATATGTCCAACATCATGAAGACGAAAACATTCCCGACCACCCTGGTTGGCAATGCCTTGGATTAGTTCCAAAAACTTCGTCCCGGCTCTATTGCAAGTTTTTATCAACTGGCTGAGTCTTTCCTGTCCCACTTCACAGGAAGTCGACGAGCACCCCACCATACTTCGACGTTGCTGTCGGTGAAGCAGCATAGAGGGGAAAGTTTGAGGGCTTACACAGCTAGATTCAATGAAGAGTCCCTCAAAATCCCTAACCTGGAGGACTCCATGGCGTTGATGGCTTACTAGAGTGGGCTCAGGTCGGGCCTCCTCACATCCTCTTTGGCCATCGATCACGTGAATACCGTAGCCGAGCTGATGGTACGAGCAGAAGGGTACATACACTCGGAAGAAATCTATCAGGCAAAGCGGGATGATGACAAGGAGAAGGAAGCACACAAGAAGGGAGTGACCTCCCGAGCCCAACCTGGGGATAAAGTCCAAAATGATCGAGGTAAGCAGCCTCATCAGCCGAAGCAGAACCCCCGGTTCACTATATTCACTCCCCTTAACACTACAAAGGAGCAAATCCTGATGGAGATCCAACACCAGAACCACCTGCCTCCAGCTCCGAGGATGAAAGGCCGACCTGAGAAGCGCAATAGAACCAAGTATTATCGCTACCATATGGACTACAGCCATACTACCGAGGAGTGCAAAGACTTGAAACAGGAGATCGAAGCCCTGATAGCCCGAGGTTACCTCCAGAGGTATGTAGATCAACAGCCGACCCGGAATCACGATCAGAGAGATAGGGAAAGAAGTCCACCCAGGCACCAGGCTAGGGGCGGACGTTTGGCTGTGATTGAGACCATCGCAAGAGGATTGGCGTCAGGTGGGGAGACCTCCGTTGACAAGAAGGGTTATGTTCGGGCTGGGAGGGAGTATGGACCGGCGCGGGGTCCGGTCCCGAAGATGGAAGAACTCACCTTCTTCTCAGAAGATTTGGAGGGGGTGATATTGCCCCATGATGACCCACTGGTAATCAGCGTTGAAATAGCCAACTTCACCGTGAAGAGACTGATGGTGGATACTGGGAGCTCGGCAGAAGTCATATTCTTGAAAGCATTTGAGAAAATGGGGTTAGACAAAAGCCGACTCTGGCAGTTGAGGGGTACATTAGCTGGTTTCACCGGACAAGCCACCGAGTTGAGGGGGTCATCAACCTCCCGCTGAAGCTGGAAGATGGAGACAAGCGGGTTTCGATGCAAGCCAACTTCATTGTGATCGATTGCAACTCCACTTACAATGGGATCTTAGGTCGGGTAGCACTCAACTATTTTAGGGCCGTCCCTTCAACTTATCACCAGGCCCGAAAATTCCCGAGCCCATCCAGAACGACCACCATCCGGTAAGCCCAACTCTCAGCTCGGGAATGTTATGAAAACTCCCTCCGCCCCAAATATCAGGTTAGATGGGGACCAGATTTGCCCGATGAGAAGAGGGGAAGCCCAGCTGAAGACCTTCAAGAGGTGAAGCTCTCCGACGAGACGAAGAGAGCAAAGATCGGGAGTGAACTCCCTGCCAACCTCAAGAAAGGTATAAACCAATTTATCCTGAAAAATAAACACATATTTGCATGGTCTACCTCTGACATGACAGGTATTGACCCTGGAATGATTGAGCATCACCTGAATGCCGACCTAAATCACTATCCGGTAAAGCAAAAGCGCAGGCACTTCCATTATGATAAGCAACAAATCATAGCAGAAGAGGTGGACAAATTGGTAGACACCGGCCACATAAAGGAAATCAAATACCCAACCTGGTTATCCAACGTGGTGCTGGTGACCAAGTCCTCGAATGGATGGAGATTGTGTATTAACTTTACCGACCTCAATAAAGTCCGCCCTAAGGACTGTTTTCCCCAACCTCGGATTGATCAGATAGTGGATGCCATCTCCGGGTTCGAGCTACTCTCTTTCATGGATGCCTTCAAAGGTTATAACCAGATCAAGATGGCTCTCGGAGACAAAGAGAAGACTGCCTTCACTACCGATAAACGTCTCTACTACTATGAGGTCATGTATTTTGGCCTCAACATTGCTGAAGCTACTTACTCTCGGATGGTGAACAAGGTTTTCAAAAATCAGATTGGCCAAAATATGGAGATCTATGTAGATAACATGTTGGTCAAAAGAAGAAGGGCGGAAGACTATGTAACCGACCTAGCTGAAGCCTTCACCGTAATGGAGCACTTTGGGATAAAACTGAACCCGAATAAGTGCGCATTCGGCGTCAAGGCAGAAAAGTTTCTGGGCTTCATGGTCACAGCCCGTGGAATAGAAGCCAACCAGGAGAAGGTTCAGCGATACTTGACCTGGGGCCGCCAACCTGGGTGAAAGACGTCGAGGTGCTCGCGGGCAAGGTCGCGGCGCTTAGCAGATTCATGTCCAGGTCGGCCGATAAGTGTGCTCCTCTGTTCAAAATATTGAGGAATCCTAAGAATTTTGAATGGACTACAGAATGCCAGGATGCATTCCAGGAGCTGAAAAGGTATCTAGCTTCGCCATCCTTGCTATCCCGACCTGAGGTGGGAGAGGAACTGGTACTATACTTAGCATACTCAGGGACAACAGTGGCGGCGACACTGGTCCGTGAAGAAGGGAAGGAGCAGAAGTCGGTCTATTATGTCAGCAAAACCTTGCAAGGGACCGAGGTGAGGTACTTCTCCTTGGAAAAACTCGCCCTCACGCTCATCACGGCAGCAAGAAAGTTGAAGCCATACTTTGATGCTCATCCAATTAAGGTCATGATGGATACCCTACTCAAGTCCACCATGCACAAGCCAGAGGCGTCGGGCAGGCTGCTGAAATGGGCAGTTGAGCTGAGTCAATTCGACATCACCTACCAGCCCAGAACATCCATCAAAGCCCAAACCATCGCGAACTTGTGGTGGAATGCACTGGCAGAGCCGAGCATGACCCAGAGGATGTGTGGAAGGTCTATGTGGATGGGGCCTCAGGGAAGTCTGGGAGTGGAGCTGGGGTGGTCATCCTCGACCCAACCCGATATGAGCACTAATACTCCCTCAAGTTCACCTTTCCGGCTTCCAACAATGAAACTGAATACGAAGCGGTGGTTGCGGGGCTGAAAATTGTAGCTCAACTCGGGGCACAGGCAGTCGACCTGAGCACCGACTCTCAATTGGTTTCTAGTTAGATATCGGGAGAGTTCGAAGCCAAGGACAATACTATGCTGGCCTACTTCAACAGAGTCAAGGCTTTGACCTCAGGACTCAAAAGGTTCACGATACAACAAATTCCGAGGGAAGAGAATATGAAGGCTGACGCTCTGTCCAGGTTGGCCTTGGGCGAGAGCCGATCTGCCCTAGTCCATGTGGAAGAAGTATCCGAACCAAGTATCCAGTTGGGGGTGCAGGCCGTAGCCAAGCTCAATTTAAGCCCAGATTGGACTAAACCAATCGTGGACTACTTGGAGGGGGTATGACCCCAGATGATGAAAAAACAGCTCGAAAACTCATGAAACAGGCCTCAAGTTTTGTCATAATTGCCGGGAAACTCTACAAGAAAGCCTACACTTAGCCTCTCTTAAAGTGTGTTGGGCCCGAGGAGGGAAACTATATACTCTGGGAGATCCATGAAGGAGTATGTGGAAACCACTTGGGTGGCAAGGCTCTGGCTCAGAAGGCATTGAGGCAAGGTTATTTTTGGCCAACCTTAGAGCAAGATGCCAAATAGTATGTGAAAAAGTGTGACACCTACCAAAGGTTCGCCAACATACAGAGAAAGCCAGCGGTAGACCTCACGGTGATAATAAGCCCGTGGTCATTCTATCAATGGGGCCTAGATATCATCGACCCATTGTCAACTGACGTTGGACAAAAGAAGCACGCCTTCGTAGCAGTAGACTACTTCACCAAATGGCCTGAGACTGAAGGTGTTGCTAGAATAAAAGAAAAGACAACTTGGATTTCGTCTGAAAATGCCGATTTGAGGTGCCAAAGGTCATCGTTACTGACCACGGCAAGCAATTCGACATTGTATACTTTCGAGGCAAATGTGCTAAGATTGAAATCGACATCAGATTCTCATATGTTGTTCACCCTCAAAGTAATGACCAAGTTGAAAGAACTAACCAAATCATTTTGCAGGGTCTGAAAACCAAGCTGGAGGAAGCAGAGGGCCAGTGGGCATCGATTCTTCCCTAGGTGTTGTGGGCTCAACAATGGGAGAATCGCCCTTCAAGCTGACCTTCGGTACTCAAGTGGTGCTGCCAATGGAGATCGGGTCTCCGACCAGTAGTACCCTTCACCATGACCCATAAATAAACGGAGCACTGATCCGTGAAAAGATCGACCTCGCCGAAGAGCTACAAGCTAAAGCCCAAATCAGGATGCTAGCCAGCAAATCTGCCATGCAAAGAGCCTTTGCCAAGCAGGTTAAGCTAAGCCTATTAAGGTTGGCGACCTTGTACTCAGAAAGGCCATCTTTTTGCCGTGCCCGAGCAACAAGCTCTCCCCGACCTGGGAGAGACCGTACGAAGTCGTGAAATAAGTCCGACCTGGAACCTTCTATCTCCGCGACAGATACGGGAAGCAATGAAAAAATGCATGGCATGCAGAGCACCTGAAGAGATATTTTGTGTAATATCCCCCGAACCGGAATCTCTTGTAACAGCCCACGAGCCAGAATCTCTTGTAACAGCCCCCGAGCCGAAAATTCTTGTAACGGCCCCCGAGCCAGAATCTCTTGTAACGGTCCCCATGCCAGAAACTTTTGTAACTGCCCCCGAGCCAGAATCTCTTGTAACGGCCCCCAAGCCAGAAACTTTTGTACAGGCCCCGAGCCGAAGTATTTGCTAAGGCCCCAAGCCAAAACATTGCTTGTAATCGGCTCCCGAGCCCGAGTACTTTATGTACGATTTCAATACAAACATATTTTGTAAACCAGTGCAATGCCCGACCCTGGCTTAAGCGCTTCAGCTACTGAGCTACTCCCAACTCGGACTAACGTGGTGGCCACACTTAATTACGAACTAATGATCCAAGTAAACCAGCTCGGACAAGGTTCCAGCTCTGGTATAGTCAATAATAATTTGATTAGTTTTGCCAGTTCGGATTAAGGTCCAACTCGGTATAATCCGACTTCAGATCGGGACGTTAGTTTGGGTCTAAACTCGAACTCAACACTTGTCAACATTAGTTTGACCAATTTTAAATCGGACTGACGAGTCCAGGTCGGCGATAATTATATAATTGTCCAATTAACTAGCTCGGATTAGGATGATAATCCATTTATCGCGTCCAACTCGGTTCTTTATATTTAAATTAAATTTGAAAGGTCCATTATAATGGTCCGACCCCACTTACTTAAGAAAATTTACGAAGAGAAATGTACACATGTACAAACTCGAATGAAACGCAAATAAAATAGAAACGTTCATTTCATTAAAAAGTGCAAAAGTACAATTACAAGGAGCCCGACCAAGGCGAATCCACTAAAGCCCGACCCTGGCGATTACAAAATTTACTTACGAGCGGTGGTAGAGGTAGTAGCTTCGGCTTCATCCCCGACCTGATCCATGCCCTTCTGAAAAAATTCAATCACCTCCTTAGCTTGGGTCGTCAGGTCGGCCGGAAACTCCGGAATCTCCCAGAACTCCTGCGACGGAGCCTCCAAGATTTCGATGTAATTATTCTTGGTAGCAGGAATGAAGGTCTTTGCTTTCTCTCGAGCTGCGACTTGGCCCCGAAATTAGTACTCCAGTTTGGCGTACCGGGCTATTGCCCCATCTTCCGTGGCCAACCAGTCCACGGCCTCTTGACTGGACTTGAAGGTTTCCACCGCCTTTTCCCCTTAGGGGCCGACCCGATCTACCAGAACCCTAAGCTTCGCCCCGGCCTCGCTCTTATCCATCTTGAAGCGCTCGACGTCCCTGGTCGCAGCCTCGCACCGGGACTTCTCTGCCTCGAGCTCCCTCTTCAGTTAGTCGATCTCCGTCTCGTCTGCTTTGCGCCTCTGGACGGTATCTTCCCTAGTTGCTCGAGCTCGACGCAGTGAGCCTGGGCTCGGGTGAGTAAGCCAGGTGCCGAAAGGATGTGGGACTCGGCTTGCACAAAAGACGACAAGACAATTAGCCGAGCCAAAAAGCTTAACCATATCAACACGGTCAAATATGCCTTACCGTGATTATGGCCGTCCTCAGGTCGAGCAAAAACTACTTCGCTGGAACCGATGCCAGCTTGGGATTACGAGCGACCTTAGCTGCCTCCATGAAATCCTTGTTGAGAGGGCTCACCTCTGTGGCCTTGCCTTTCCCAAAGTACTTGGGCCGAGACCGTTTCCTATTATCAGGGCGGGATGCTGAGTGCTCAGGGATCGCCATACCTGAGCTCGGTCTTTTGGTCAAGGGAGATGCTGACGTCCCCTTGGAAGAGACCTTGAGTCGCTGCCTTTGCTCCTGAGGGACGGTGGAACCCAAGCCAGACTGAGCCGAGACTTCGCCGCTGGCCTCGGT
Source organism: Ehretia macrophylla (assembly GCA_037974665.1). Classification (NCBI taxonomy): domain Eukaryota; kingdom Viridiplantae; phylum Streptophyta; class Magnoliopsida; order Boraginales; family Ehretiaceae; genus Ehretia; species Ehretia macrophylla. Next base: position 76,697,787 of record CM075780.1, on the reverse strand, counting down.
CCTCCTCTTCATTTGGACATACGCGAACTTTCTCGTATCCGCCATATATGCAAAAGAACAAAGGAAATAGGTGAGAAATAACCAAATGCAAACTAAAGAGAACAACGGTAGACAAGAAGGCGGGGAGGTCAGGCATTGATCCTGCGAACTGACCCTCTTATGAGCCGGAATCCGCATTCTCTTCGGGCTCGGGAAGTAGATGGGGGTGCTCCTTTCTCAGGTCGGGTTCTTTACCGAATAACTTTGATTTCCAGATTCTGTCCCACCTGAGGACGCTGTCAATATCAATCAGCATTCCCGACTCAGGTCTCAACACCCCGACCTCGGCGAGCTCCTCGTCTAAGAGCTTGGGGTTATCGTTCACATTCTTCTTTAAGGAGGGATTCTAATCCACCCTGCAACCCAGGTTCACAGTCGGCTCGACCCAATAGTAGTCGTTGTACTAGCCCTTGTTGGAGGAATGTCACTTGGTGAATATGGCATTGCCGGCCCAAGCTTCGAATGAAACCACACTGGCTACTTCATGTTGGGCTTGCACGCAAAGAACTGCCTGAATCGACGCAGGGTCGGCTCTATTTTCATCTCTAGGCATAATACATAAAATGCCACCATTATGGCCCAACCATTTGGTGACATCTGACCCAGGCTAAGCTCAAAATAGTTCAAAATACCGGCGATGAAGTCAGGAAATGAAAGCCGGATGACATCGAAGACGAGGTCGTAGATAGTGAAGTGATCGGGTGGAGGATAGCAGGCGGACTCATTCCAACCTGGAACCTTCACCTTGTGATGTTGGTCCACCGACCAGTCTCTTAGCCGGGCGTTAGCCATCTCGATGGTAGAATGGCACTCGCGTTTACAACAGGCGAACAGCTGCTCTATCATCTTTTCCCGAGCCGAGGAACCACTGGTTGTAGCTGAGTTCCGAGGTCGGACTGCCCTAACTGGGACCGCATCAATCGGTTCCGACGAAGAAGCTCCAACTAAGTACTCCTGTGGTATCTCAACTCCCTCCAACCGGTTCAATGGCTTCGCATCTTCCCTATTTCCCAGGTCAGCTAAAGGATTCACCTCGGTTTCTTCTTGCACTTGCCTGACCACGATCACTTGGCAATTATCACCACACTCCCTGAGCCCGGATTGCCGAGCTGATCCTTGAGATGCACCTTGCTGTCATCACCACGGCCTCCATCTGAGGTCGATTCCGAGCTCGACGGATTCTCATCCCTTCCATAAGACCTCACCTCCATCGCTTGGGAATCTTCCAACTCCGACCTCCCTATCCTGTTACAAATTAAAATATGTGCAGGAATAACTAAATGGAGTTGGGACGTACATACCGCTCTAGTTGTCGAAGATGACCCGATCTAGTGGCCTCCGACCTAATTGGCTCCGAGCTAATGGATTCCGAGCTGAATATCCCGAGAAGATATTTGTTGAGCTAAAAGTGTCCGACCACTCTTGTATCCGACTTGAAAGCTCCGAACTTTGTATGCAAAGTGTGAAATGAATCTCGGATGTCAAGACCCTATTTATAGGCAACTCCTGTAATCGCCTCGGGAATCCCAAATGTCGCATCTCGTCATAACTGCCTGGTGACATGTCAGCCATCTGAAAGGTATGCATCGCTGACGTAGCGATCCCCACTCTGCCGAGGTCGGGCACCTCCAGCTCGGGAACAACTCCGAAATCTAGATCTCACCCTCTTGATCTCGACTTGGGAGGGGGGAGGGATTGACGAGGGGGATCCCGAGCTGAGGTAAAATGCCCACGCCGAGCGGAGGTGGGCTAATCCGAGCCAAGCCAAGCATATTCAGCTAATGCCCAACCTGGATGCTCATCCAACCTCACCCCGACCCCGGAAAACTCCAACCTCAGTGCCAGCTGTTCTGATAGGACATAAAGCCTTGATGGGACATAAAGCTGCACCGCATTAAATGCTGTCAGGTCCGGATTTAGTATAAATAGAGCTCCACCCTTTATTTCTGAGGTAACTCGTCATTAAATGCTCTCAGCTACTTCTCCGGCTCAGACATACTAATCATTCGCACACCCGAGGGGAAAATCCGGGTCATCACCCCGCCTTTTCCTTCCTTTTCCTTGTGCAGGTCAGGTAGTCGACCCGAAAACCCAGGTCAAGAATCCGACCTAGATTTTCAGCTCGGCAGGAGTAGCTCCCAACATCAATGTCGAGATTCTGACCTCGACAGACATCTTGTTGACTAACAGGTGAATTAAGAGGTGTACTCTCCTTTTTTCCTATCCCAATATTAGACTAAGCATAACATTATATACGAGCCGGATACTCACAAAAATACAAATATTTGAATTCTAATCTGATTATATTTTTTTCTTTACCACATCCAAACTTGAAACCTAAAAGAGTTTAAATCCTGAAGTGGCATAAATAGCTCGGCCCGACATCATGATGTGAAAAGAAGGCCCACTAAACATAGCAGGTAGTCTTCCGAGCTACTAGGGTCTCCTAGAAGGCTGATAATTTAGGTCTGATACAGAACCCCGAGCTCAAGGGTTAAGAAGCCGTAGACCGGAAGTTAGGCAAACCCCAGAGGATAAGGAAAAAGAGTTTAAGTATAATTAGGAAACAAATCCTTAACCCTCAAATCATAGGATTCGCCCCCTCTCATATCCCCAACAGAATTCGGACCCCAGTAAGTATAAATAAAGTCATGACATTTCATCCCTAGGTATCACATCTTCAGTCTAAACACTCCTATCTTACCTTGATTTTGAGCAATTCTAAACTCTATAATTGACTTGATCATCAAAGGGGTTGCTTGAGAAACACCCATTGTTCCTTGTTTTGCAGGTAAATAGGTCAACGAGCCTTCTCAAGACTATTACTGAAATTCTATCTTAACAAATCCTTTTACCAAAACAAAATTTAAATTAGTCAAATAGAAAATTAAGTATTATTTAAGCTCACTTGACAATTCATGACTTAAATCAGAACATACAAGTTATGGTTAACGATTCAACTGAGTAATTTAAGAATTTAAATCAATTTAAGATAAATGCATTAGTCAAGAACCATCTAAAAGTGAGTAGATTATTAATTCTCCTCTTCATTTTACCCATATGTAGCTAATAATTGTATGATAAACAATGAATTAAAACCCTTATAATCTGAGTTTATTATCAAAATTGCATCCATTGCCTACGAAATGAGGCTCTCAAGTTGTTCATAAAGCATTCTTTAGGAACTAAGCATTAATAAAATTGCTAATCTTACGAGGTTATTAAAAAATACACAATCATTGAGTCCTAAAGGTTCATCTTAACTTGATGTTATATATGTATATATATAAATATTATATATATCTCTCTGACAAGCTTTTATCTTCATTGCTTGTGATGCAATATCCACTCCAAAAAGAGAAAAGATAAACATTGTCGTTTCACATTAAAAATATCAAAGTAATATAAATTAACACCTAAACATATTAAATTATTACCAAATCTTTGTTGGAAAGCAAAATAATATTATTAGTATTGAAAGTTGGCCACTGTCATGGTGTCATGTGTGGGGAGCACGTGAGGGCCCCTTTTTTCGCATGCCAAAAGCCGATGAATATGCAATTCCATAAGAATTTTCTGCATTATTTCTTATCTATTGTATAAGGTTAAGTTCTGAAATTCTTTTCTTTAAATAATTAGCGTTTTGGTATCGTGATAATGTAATAACCCCTATTTGTAAAAATACAACTCACTATTAATCCCTTGTGTCTGGTAATGATGAGGATTGTTTGACTAAGTTACTGTACGTGAACAAAAACTGAACTAGATTGGACCGATAGTTACAGTGTAAGAAATAATAGTTGACCCGCTACTGAAAAAAGAAAACTTAACAATTTTAATTATAGATTAAGAAGGCCTACAATTATTGCAAAAAATTAAGAGTTATCAAGTTATTACGCTACTCTAAAGTCGTGCATCCATCATCAACAAAATGCATCAACAAAATGCATGTATTGCTAAGTGCAATTTTCCTTTCCTTGTTTTGGCTAAAGTTTAATAGACTTTGTATATAATGATAATCTAATAACAACCTATTTATAAGAATATGATTTAATACTTTCTTGTATCCATAAACAAAAAGATAAAGAGTTATCAATTTATTACGCTACTCTAGAGTTCTGCGTTAACAAAATACATATGTTATTTCACACCCTACTTTATATATATATTTAATGTAAAGTCCTTTAAAGCCTGTAGTGTATATTCTATATTCACTTATCAAATCCCTAGCATGACCACACCAGGGTGGCTAACGTGCACCGATTATCTGCGCCGAAAAGAATTCAAAAATTCCATATAAAATATTAATGATAAAAATGAGGTCCACTATCATGCGCATATTTACTTTATGTAATGTTGGTCTGGAATTAAGAAACAGTTTCCAAGGACCCAGACCATATGTTATTTTCAGAAATGGTCCCTCCAAACATTCCTCACACAAATTAATTTATATTTCAATGTTGTCCTTTTCAGATACCAGAAATTTCATTACTGCCCGCCCCCCGCCCCCCGCCCCCCCCCCCCCCCCCACCCCCCCCCCCACCCCTAACTTGATGATAATTATTATGCCATGATCCTGCAAAGAGATTGGGAAAAGGACTATGGCCAAATTCAAAATATTGCAGAGAAAAAATGTGCTAGTGATACAAGTAGACAGTAATCTGATAGTTGAGTAAAATGATCAAATAATAGCATGTTATAATTAGAGATTCTGAATTTAAATTATAATTTTGACCTTCCTTATACCCAAAAATATAAGTACTTGTATATATCTACTTTGTGGTTCGATTCCTTTGATGGCGAAGTTGTTTTACTTTACTTTTGCTGTACTTTTTTCACGTAATACAAGATCTTGCTTACCTAACTAAAAAATAATAATAAAAAAGTGCTAGTGAAAATTTCTCATTTACATGACTATGAAAATTTAGTTTGATGTCAGAATATATATTTTGAGTTTAGGCTCGAAAGAGAGATAACGATAGATAATTATTGTCAATTATAAGGATTTTAAGCTAAGACAGATGTTGTTTATAACGTGAATTATAAGTTATTTGGCTAAATACTGGAGGAGAGTTTTTATAAATTCAAAAAAGTTAGGAAATTGTTTCGAGTATTAAAGACATATGAGAATGGCGAATGAGAAAGAAATAATATTAGTGAGATTTCAGATAGTCGGATTGTTAATTTTATTGCCTTAATAGCATATTATTTACATTTCTTTTGCTAATGTTTACTAAGATCTTACAAATTATATATATTCAAGACCCCAGTGTCTTTCCATGAATGATATTTCTTTTGCTCAAATTAAACTATTTGACTGATGATGCTTGACTTGAAAGTTCGTCCTCCTTCAGAGCAAAGGGAATGGATTCAGTCAACTCTTTGATTTGACTATTGGACTGACGGTCTCATTGAAAGTAATACCCTTTAGCATCCATGTCTTGTTTGCACCACTTATTACCAACTAAATTAATCCTATTAATTAGCAGGTTGACAATAATCTCGGTATCTTTTTATATAGAAGTTCATAATCCCAAGGATGCAATAGAGACCCATATCATAGAGTTCAAAAATTATTTTGAACTCAATAATTAACTCGGGTTCTTATTTAACCCGATAATATTTACTTATAAACCATGTTCATATCATATATGCACCACTTCATTACAACTACACTCTAATCCTATTAATTAGCTAGCTAACAATTAAAGAAAAGAATTTAAATTCTCTAATAACATTATTAAAAAGATCAATTCAAATGAAGCGATGATATAGTTATTACCCCTACCGTTATTTTTTTGGATGACGTGGAAACTTAACTGATGAAAATTAACCACTAAATTATTTGGCAGAACTCAACCACTAACTAATAAACTCTCGATTGTAACAGTGAGCTCTTACACATACACCACATTAGTAAAAAACGTAACTTCAAAATAGTAATGAGTGTCGACCTCACAATTTCATTGTAGCAATTTTATCTCCAGTACGTGTCCTGGGGCTCCTACCGTTGTTTTGATAATGACGTAGCCCTCACAGTTCTCCACCAGCAATAATAAAAGATGAAAACGATTTGAGGAAGACTGAAATTAATCATGGCGTTGGGCACAACGTAAGGCATCGGACTGAGATGTTACACAGCTTGGGGAAGCTGCAATAACCCCATGCATTCGATGTGCATGGCTCTGAAACGCAACACAAATTGTGAAAACATATCCTTGTAAGAAGGCCAATGAATGGTGCATGGCTGACTTGGTGAAGTTTATATGATCTAGACGTAACATTGATATAGAAAAAGGGGAAAAATGACCTGCATATGTAACCTTAAAGGAATACTTAACTATTTTGTAAACGAAATATTTTAGGTTCGGGACGTGACAAAAATGTAAATTTTTTTTTATACCCTTAGGAGCAAAATTAAGTTTTTTTTTGTTTATAATGATTATAATACACAATTTAATAACCATGCAAAATAATATTTGTCTTTCAGTAAAAATAATTAATTTTTCAAACTAAAATATACGAAAAATATGCAACCCCACTAAGCTAATATTGAATTCGCCCGAGTATGATGATATTCTTAAACAAATAAGTTATCATAAGATATAACACTATTTTAGGGAAAGGCATTTAATCATGCCTAGGTTGTGCATGATTGCCAAACTCAAACGAATTCTGAAAAAAATCCCAACTAAAAAGACATCCCAAGTGTATCATCTAGACTCAAATTGATTTTTTTTTTTTTTTTTAAGGAGAAAAAATAATACCAACATATGTAAAATAAAGGAATTTAACTATTCGTGAGTAAAAAAAAAAAAAAAAATTTAATCAATTAAAAGCCCAAGTAAAGAGTCTTCCATATTTAGTTATTCTATATTACTAATTAGTACAAAAGATTGTATAGAGAGCATGCCTTTATACCCTCGAATATGATGCAGACCGGATTTTAAAAAAAAAATTTAGAGCAAGTTATGATATATAATTTAACGACTATACAAATAATAATTTTAGATTTTTCAAACTAAAAATATATATAAAATACGTAATCCCACTAAGCCTATATCGAATCTGCCGGAGTATGATGATGATATTCTTAAACAAAAACATCCATTCAAGGCATACACTAACATATAACACCACTTAGGGAAAGGAAATAACCATGATCACTAGGATGTGCATGGCTGCCTATCTCAAACAAATTGTGAAAAAATCCATTGAAAAAGAAGACATCTTAAGTATATATGACCTAGACTTAACATTGATAATGAAAAATGCTAGAAATTGTACCAGCAAATGCAACCCAAAGGAATATTTAACTATTCCTGTTAATAACCTGTTATCACTCCTGCAACGGATTAGCAATTCGCCTCTTTAGTTCCCGTCGCACAGTTAAAACCAAAAAAGATTTGTTATTTTCTCGACGTTTTCTCACGGTTTTGATAAATCAAATGATGAATTTGAGTCGTTTACATAGTGTTTGGATTGCACAAAAGAATAGAAAGGAAAGTAGAGTGGAGGAAAAAAAAGAAAATGAATTATCTTATTTGTATTGCAAAAAAATAATAATGGAAAGGAAAATAAATGATTTTATGATATTTTGTTTGGATTAGAAAAGGAAGAAAAATGATAATTTTAAATGTAAAATTACTTAAGTACTATTTTTTATTTTTATAATCATAAAATATGTGAGGACAAAAAAAAGTTTTTATTACAAAACCTTTATTTTCCCTCCAAAACACTTCAATTTAGAAGGATTATAAAATATTTCTCATTAAATAAAATTGAAAAATTTTGGAATCTCTCCATAATCTTTCCCTCCTTTAAAATTTCAATCCAAACAAAAAGTAATGATTCATTATTCCTTCTCTATCCTTTCATTTCCTTTAAAAAGTTCAATCCAAACAAGCTGTTAGTGAAGTGAAGAGTCATGTCGATTGGCAGAAAGAAGATGACACTAGCTGATATTCTTACAGTCAAGTGAAACATTTGTTAACAAACTAGTTGTCATCTGACTGTTATAACTCACTCCTGATTCTTAGTATCAGTTTTTGCCTTTCCAAGCATGAATAAAACTTGCGACTTTCTTATTATTTTTTATTTTTCTGATGACGAGGAAATTACTTTAAATTAGATCGCATTTGATCTACTCTAAGCCTATAAACTTTGTCATATAGTGACTTGTCCTAACACATATTTCAGCTCAATTAAAAACTATATAATATTTGTGAAAAGACAACATTGGTTTGAACATTTTAGAACCTTTTAACTACAACAAATACTACCCGCTACTATTGACCACAAAAAAAGATACTACCCAATACTCCACCTAACACTTAATTGGGGGCTTATTTGTATTTTCGATTTTTTGCTTATTTTTCCATTTGCTTATTAACACATTGATGACACAGAGTGACTTTAGCAAGGCAAGCTAGGAGTGTATTTGTTTAATTCAATTTTCAGCAAACCTTAAACTATTGTATTTAAACTTAAGAGATAAAAAAAAGTAGTCAAACAATAGACCTTAGGATGATGTTGAACAAATCGATTTGAATTTCTTAATAGATCAAGAGAATCAAAGCATCTTTTTTTACTTTTTTTTTTTTAAGATGGTAACCTAAGAGGAAGTATTTTCGGTTCATATTAGATTTTAAATTTTGAAATACATAACTATGTTCTAAAAAGATTTGTTAAACACAAAATCTATTGACACTAGTAAAAAATAAAAATAAAAACTTATTTATTAATTCGAACTCGAGAGATAAACAAATTTTTATACTGACACTTCAAACGTTCTGTCATTAGACTGATCCTTTTGATTTGGGGCATATACTTTTGTGGGTAAATGCCCTAAACAGTCCCTAATGGTTACTTTATGTCTAAACTTTGATGCCTTTAGCACGTGAGATGCACGCAGTTTTTCTTTCTTTTGCACACTTACATTATTGTATTGCTAATTTTACTCATCAGATAATTATAATATGATAAACTGCGTATTTTTCACGTGCTAAATATATTAAAATTTAGACGAAAATATGATTTAGGAGTAACATTGTCATGAGTGTTAAATGTTAAGGATTAAAATGTTTATTTTAAAACGTTATGAATCAAATTATCAAATTAAATAAACGTTAGGGACTATTTAAGATATTTATTCTACTTTTGCAGCTTGAAACGTTCTCTCAATCACCTGAATGGTTTCATGTTTGAGGAAACAGTACAAATGCACGAAAGCATGCTAGAAACATCACATCAGCGAAGAGGCATTTTAGGGTCTTCGATATTCGTTATGAGTAACATTATGACATTAAATGTTATGAACGATATTCAATAATTAAATTAACTTCATTTATAATATTAAGATATTAAGAGATAATCCTTATTCTTTGGTTATTGCATGCTATCAGACGATGCCATTGATATACCAATGACAGCTAACATGAGAATGAATGAATGATGAACGAACATGCATGAAGACATATTTGTCGTCTTGAGCATATAGATTGAGCTTTATCTTCCATGTTTTTTTTTTTTTGGTCAAAAGCTTTATTTTCCATGTTACATCGAGCCTTTTGATTCTAAATCCTTGTCTCGATCTTTAATTATAAACTTGAAAGAATAGATTTTAATAGAATGCTAAATGGAAATGGATTTCGAAAATATATGACTACCATATATGATTTGCTTTTCACATAATGTTCTAATCCATTCTTCTCTTTTTTCTTTCGTGTGTTCTAATATAATTTATTAGTTAGTGTTTCAAAGTTTTAGTAATAACTCGAATTTATAATTTTAAACATAATCGATATTTAGTTCAGAATAATTATTTTTAGAAAAACTATTTGAATAATCTGAACTTATATTAATAGATCCTACACATGTAGATTTTATCAACTATATAAAAAATTGATAGATCATTTTAAAATTAATCGAACCGTTATTTTTAATTCTACAACACAATTGTACTTCTAGAATTCAAAATTTTAGAACTGAGAGATGACCCATTTTCTACTCAAGATAATCAATGTTCTCTCATTATCAAGACTAAGACATTGTGACAAATGACATTTCAACTAGTTGATACTAGCCAGAATAAAGATGCATACATACTTGTGGGTTGTCTCACAATTCAACAGAAAAAAACTAGAAAAAAGAATACAAACATGCAAACAAACAAATGAACGAGCAAGGTAGCCGAGTAACATCTGCTCAGCAGGAAAATAAAGTTGAAAATCCTACAACTCTAAAGGATTAGCTTAGCTATAGAAGATGTATAGGTGAAAATTTTGTTTACGTCACAAATTTAAATTAATTAAAAAATTTAAGGACTGAGTCATTTATAAGTCAATGTATTTTTTTTGTATTTCTAGGTTAAAAATTCAACTTAGTCTTTACTGTAAAAAATTATTCATATACGAGTACTAAATTATATGTTTTCATCATTTATTGAACAATAATTTTGAATCTATTCCTAAAGAGATTATTCTTTATCATGTCAATCTTAATAAGTATTGTGTCTAATCAGTATAAACTATTCTCGTCTGTGTGCAGTTAATACAAATCCATTCATAGTTACGAGTCCCTTTTACCAAACAAAAAAAAATAGTTACGAGTCCCGAAATTTAAACTTTAACATGAATTTGAACGCCTTTCCAAAATCGTTTCTAACGACTAGAAAAGAAAAAAAAAAAATTTTGGTTAACCCTGAAAAACATATTTACTCACCCAATCCATGATATATAGAACCAATTAGTCACCACTTAAAAAATAGAGCACACTAGCATCCCACCGCGCTTGACCTAACAATTGAACATGTGTCAAAATCTCAAGAATATAGCGGTTTGACCCAAAACATATATTGTTAAGTGAACACCTCATTATTTATTATTTTTAACACACTCTCGCTGCAAGTGCAGAGAAAGTTAGTTTTTAAGTCTTGTACTTAGACAATTTTAATATTTTTAAATGTGTGACGATGAATTTTAAATCCAAAACCTTTTAATACATATATTTTAATATTATATTAACTGATTAACTCATATAAAAATTTAAATTATTAAAAATATCAAATCAGTTAATTAGTGTAGTATCCTGATAGCAGTTAGTTAAACCCAATCTTACCAGGGGACGACCCTTTGGGGTAAAAAAAAAAATCGTATCTTGTCATAAAAGAAAATTGAAAATCCACTGGATATGAGTGGAGAGTGAGAGAAGACCATGGTGAAAACAGTGCAGAACCTAAAGCAAGGGCCACTTCATAGCTAGCTGCCTAGACTACACGAGATTAGAGACTGGAGAAAGCCATGGCAGAAGATTTTGTTCTGTGATTTGACCAAACCAATTTTAAAAGAGGTTTCAAACAGTATCAGTATAGGGTCTAAACAAGTCATTTCACCCTAACTATATACAGTGATCAAAATATGATTAATCGACACATTATAATATTATAAATGGAATTTTAACATTATTAATTATTCACATTATATATATATATATATTTTTTTGTATTTATATTAATAATTTATAATTATTAGATATTCAAGAGTTCACTATGAAATTATATCAAATGACGTTATAAATCTTCTTTTTGTTTTGGTCATAGACATGATAAATCTTCATAAGATAATGAAAAAAAAAACTAAAAGAACATGAAAGCAAATGAATAAAGGGCACAACACAACTTGAATTTGTTCATAACCTTATTTTATTATTATAAGTGAAATTTAAAAATTATAAATTATTAATATTATTATAAAAAAATAATATGAACAGTTTATAATAATTAAATTTGCTCATAAAATAATATGAACAATTTATAATCTCATTGTATTATTAATGAAATTTAACAATTATAAATTATTAATACAGTTATAAAAAAATAAAATAAATAATTTATAATAATTAAATTTGCTTATAATGTTATAAAGATATGTTCTATCTTATTATCATATTGAGCCAATTCAATAACTATAACTCATATTATTTTATTTTAATATTATAACGTTACAAGAGTAAATCGGTCACTATCAGGAGACGACAGCGGCAACAGAAACAGGCAACAGTAAAGAGCAGCACCAGCAGCATAAAAGCACTGCCTTCCATTTTCGATTTGCGAGAGCTCTAACTTAACATATCTCTCTCTCTCTCTCAATAAAATCTTTCTCTCTCTCTCTTCTTTTTCTTCATATCTTCTGTGTTGACATTTTTGACATCATGGCTATGGTTTCAATATTCCCTCCCAAGTCTCTCTCATCTCTCCGCTTCTTTTTCTTCTCCTAGAAAGAGAAAACAAGAGAGCAAAAAACCAAAACCAAAAAAAGAAAAAAGAAAAAAAAAGGAGAGCTTTTTCTGCTTTTTCTACTTTTTCTTGTCTTTCTAATTTGCTTCTAAAGAGCCTTCATTTTCAAGCTAAAAGTTTTTGTGATTTCCAGCTGTATGTATTAAGGTTAAAAACATCAACTTTTTTTCCTTTTTTTTCTGGGTATTTCTTGGTGAAGATTTTCTTCGAGTTTGTCTTATTTAACTAAGACAAAGGCTTCAGCTTTATCTTGACAAAAAAGGAGGCTTCTTTTGCTTTGTTTTGGCATATTTTGCAGCAAAAATCCAACATAAAGCTGAGGTTAGCTGGTGAAAAATTGTTGCTTAATTGGTTAAATTCGTGAGAAATTGACAGCTTAGTGTGTGCTTTTGTGTGTGTCTGTGTGTGAAAAGAAAGTGAGAAACAACAGCTATTATTTTGTCAGTATGCATATGGTGACTATATGCATAGCTTTGTTAAGCAGTTTTAGCTGCTAGAGAAGGCAAGTTGAGAAGTAAAAACAAGTGTTTTTTTTAACCCCACCAAAAAATCTTCTGAAATCACTTGAAAAAACTCAATCTTTGTATATATGTATGTGTAAAGATTGAATCTTTGTGGGGGATTTTGAAGAATCTTGGTTTCTATCTAGCTGCTGATAGTTTTGATAGCTCTGTGAGGTCATTTATTCATTTGGTGGTGTAAAGATTGGATTTTTAGAGGTAGGATTGTGGAGAAATGGCTATGGTGGTGCAGCAGCATAGGGAGAGTAGCAGTGGTAGCATCGATAAGCATCTTGATTCAGGGAAATATGTACGGTACACGGCCGAGCAGATTGAGGCATTGGAAAGGGTTTATGCTGAGTGCCCTAAGCCTAGCTCGTTGCGCCGGCAGCAGTTGATCAGGGAATGTCCTATTCTTGCTAATATTGAGCCTAAACAGATCAAAGTTTGGTTTCAGAATCGCAGGTAAAGGCCATATTTGATGTGTTCATCTCAATTTTTGTAATCTTATTCTGTGTGTGTGATAATTTTTGTTTTCCTGTAATTTTTCAAGTAATTGTTGATGTATAGAGAAAGTATTTGATTTAACTCTTAATTGTTTATTTACTTGAGTAGACTACGTTTATTAGCTAGGTTTATATTATAGAAATGAAAGAAGGAAGGGGACCTTGACGAATTGGTAAGACTTGTCACTGGAGTTATGGAGAGTGGTCCCATCCTTCTCTGCATTCCCCAAATCCTACGCATAGTGGGAGCATTGTGCACTGGCCTGCATCTGTAGAAGTTTCTTTTGCGTTTTAGGATTGGGTGTATGTATGAATTGAAGATTGTACGATACTGGTTAGTTTTGTTTTGACTGGAATGTCACGATGGAGGATTGGAATGTAAGTATTTTTTTTGTCAATGTAGATGTCGAGAAAAGCAGCGAAAAGAGGCTACTAGACTGCAGTCTGTCAATAGAAAGTTAACTGCAATGAACAAACTGTTGATGGAGGAGAATGATCGCCTGCAGAAACAAGTTTCTCAGCTGGTGTGTGAGAATGGGTACATGCACCAACAGTTGCAAAGTGTATGTTAAATTTCTTGTACTATTTACTTTATAAACTGTGAATCTTGTGAATCGATCTCCATTTCTAGTTGTTGTTATGGTCGTTGGCATGACGCATCTGGTATTGAAAGTAATACTGCTCTTGAGAGGTTTGAGTGTGAATTGTTTCAGGCACCAATAATGCTCCTGATATGTAGACTTCTCTTGGTGCTGGTAATAGACAAACAATACACGAGTGTGAAAAACTGAGATTCTAAAAATATGTGTTGAACTTTTGCTCATAGTATATTGTGCCTTGCATTAAGTTAGCATTTTTCATTTCTTAACTTCAACTATTTTTAACAATGCTAAGATAACGACTTGTAAAATTAGTAGCATTTGGACTTCATGATTTTAAGACTCTACTTATGAGATATTGCCAGGCAAGTGAAGTCTAGTGTGATTATTTGCTTTACTAGTTGAGAGTTAATCCTGGCAATATTTCTGCAGGGAACAGTAGCAGTTAATGATGGAAGTTGCGAGTCAGTGGTCACGACTCCACAGCATTCTCTAAGAGATGCTAGCAACCCTGCTGGGTAACTACAACTAGCAGTCTTATGACCGTGCTTATCATCCATGCCATGACATAATTTTAAGCTTAAAGAGTATCTAGTAATTACCATTGTTCTCTGCTAATTCTGCTTAATTTTTTGGCAGACTCCTCTCAATCGCAGAGGAAACCTTGGCTGAGTTCCTTTCAAAGGCTACAGGAACTGCTGTCAATTGGGTCCAGATGCCTGGGATGAAGGTTTGTGTTCGTCTTATTTGGGACACTTCTTCAGCTAATTAGTTCTCTAGTTCGTCTGCCGATTTTCATTTCAGTTCTTTTGACAGCCTGGTCCGGATTCAGTTGGGATCTTTGCCATTTCACAAAGATGTAGTGGGGTGGCAGCTAGAGCCTGCGGTCTTGTAAGTTTGGAACCTACAAAGGTAAGCTCAAAAATATTTTTGTTTGGTCCCAAAGATTTAGGAGAAACCAGTTGCTTTCCCTTTTTTTTTTTGCTGTGCCAGCAAAAAAAAGGTTTCATTAATAAAATTGAAGGTACAATAGTTAGTTTCCGGGAAACGGATTGATCCAGGAAAGAAGCCAAAGGGAATTCTATATTCCTCTTTTCGCTGAGTTGTATCTTTTGTTTATTTTATTTTATTTTATGACTTAGATCCTTTGTTCTTTTCAACTTCGTTTCTATGTTGTAATATTTTCCTCACTTTTGGTCATTGCTTAGCTTGGCGTATTGCAGATATTCACAGGCTCCTTTAAATACATAACCAATTATGTAAATCTTGACAGATTGCAGATATCCTCAAAGATCGTCCGTGTTGGTATCGGGACTGTCGGAGCCTTGAAGTCTATACCATGTTCCCTGCTTGTAACGGAGGAACTATTGAACTCGTGTATACACAAACCTATGCCCCAACTACACTGGCTCCTGCACGGGATTTCTGGACTCTGAGATACACTACCACCTTGGAGAATGGCAGTCTTGTGGTATGCATATTTTTGTGCATCCTCAATCTAGTATGACTGAATGGTGTGACATCTATGCCAATTTCTTCACATTCTTAATTTTTGGCAAGGAATCTCTGGAATCTTGTTAGTTTCATATCATTGTTTGATTTGTGTCGAAGTTCACATGCTCTGTGCTTGAGATTGGAGAGACCCTGTATTTGTTAGTTCAGTAGAGTATATTTGTCAAAGTCAAGATTAAGCTAGTATTATGTCAACACCTCCAAGAGCTCGTATATTTTTTCTAAACTTCTCACTCTTGGCATCTGCTTTTCTCATTTCAAAATGAAGATTGAATATAGAATGAATTATTAATAGGCATATTGAAAACTTTCACTGCGTGTTTAATGTTAAGTTGTGGTTGCCTTAGCTCATTGTTCTTTTTGTTGCAAATTCCGCCTTTGTTATGATCTTATTCATGGTTTTGGTTGTTGAAATAACTAGTTGTTTTCGGGAATCAAGATCTCCATAGTTGCAATATTGATATTGAGGGAGGTGATTTTAACATGTTACATTCTCGTTATTCTTAAGGTGTGTGAAAGATCTCTATCTGGTACTGGGGCTGGTCCAAATGCTAGTGCTGCTTCTCAGTTTGTAAGAGCTGAAGTGCTTCCATCCGGATATTTGATTCGACCCTGTGAGGGCGGAGGTTCTATTATCCATATTGTAGATCACCTAAATCTTGAGGTTAGGTATTACTATTTGGTCCGTTATATGTTTTGTCCATTTGACCAAAAGTTGTTCGTTTATATTGACTTCTGCTTTCTCCAGGCATGGAGTGTGCCAGAGGTACTTCAGCCGCTTTATGAATCATCAAAAGTTGTGGCACAAAAGATGACTATTGCGGTGAGTAAATTATCCATTTACTATTGATCAATGGATAACATTGAAAACCAACTGACCGTGTAAACCTCCAGTTAAAAAATGAAAATTGTCTCTAAGTGGTTTACATTTAACTTGTCATTTAGTTCTCTATTGTGCAACCTTATTGCGGCCCTTGCAAAGGCCCTTTGTCGAATTTGTAAGAAGTAACTTTGTCTGTTATCTCATCATCTTATTAAAGTCAATCCTTCTCTTTTTTTCAATCCATAAACAGATCATCTAGGAAGGTTTACAATCCTTGGAAAATCAAAACATATCATCCAGTGATTAAAAAATGTTATGGAAGGAACTAAATCAAAGAGCCTTTGAATGGGAGGAATCGACTCTAGTGTCCTTAAAAAGCCATTGTTTTCACGATTTATGTTTTTGGACTTAAGGATCTTGTAAGGTAGATGTAGATAGTATTCAAGAATGTATAGATACTTTATGATGTTGATGTAAATAGCTTTTGAATGGCACCCCCTTGGTGCTTGTTAATAAAATTTATTCATTTTTTGAAAAAAATATATCTATCTTTACTCAAAGGCTACTGCAGGGCTGCCTAGTAGGTGATCGTCAGGTTTGTTTGACAACTGTAGGCACAATGATCAGTGTTAAATAAGTACTTTCATATCCTAGTTCTGAGGCCCTAAAAGAGTAAAGAATGGTTCAAATCCCTGTTCTATTACAATTCCAAATCAGGCATGCTGCTTTAATATCCAGTTCAATAAGGTGTTTGAGTGTAAGGTTGAGGGCTCATATCGCTGGAAGTTTGGATTTAATTGATTGATTAATTTTCTTGCTTCAATTATGATTTGGTCCATATTTTTAATCCCCCACCCTTTGGAGGGCCATCCAAGCAAGTCGCTCCCTACTAACTTTGAAATTTCTTGTCTGAAGGCCCTGCGATATGTCAGGCAAATATCTCAAGAGACGAGTGGCGAGGTAGTGTATGGTCTGGGCAGGCAACCATCTGTTCTCCGAACTTTCAGCCAGAGATTAAGCAGGTATCTATATGAATATTGAACCATCCTGGACTGCATGCCGAATCTTTGTTCATTTACCATCTCCCATCTGCATAAATCTATTCTAATTTTACCTTTGTCCCCTGCAGAGGCTTCAACGATGCTATCAGTGGATTCAATGATGATGGCTGGTCTTTGTTAAGCAGTGATGGAGCTGAAGATGTCATAGTTGCAGTTAATTCAACCAAGACTCTGGGCGCCTCTTCTAATATCCTTCCCTTGCTTGGTGGAGGAATTCTCTGTGCAAAAGCATCTATGCTACTCAAGGTTGATTAATATACTACTGAAATGTCGGTCATTTCTGCTCTGTGATTAATAATTAATTGCTTGTTTGTTTGCTTGAATCACTGTTTTCTGTTTTTACTCGTGTTGTTGCTGGGTGATCAACTGGATTATGCAGTCTGTACTTTAAGTTCACCTCATGTGCAAATTGGCCGTTATGCTTTAAGTGACAGTGTCTGTTAGATGACTTAAAGTATATTACAAGCAACTTCGAAGGCAATAACTTTCCTGAATCATTGGGGAAGTCAGTCTTCCCATTCTTTCCATTAATTTTTCCTTATTTTAGGGGGAAGTTGTGCTGGTGGGACTGCAAACGAGGAAATCAATTCTTGTGAAGTAAGCAGAGATAGCCAATGTAGAATGAGGGCTACACTTTTATTTCCTTTACAAGCAGAATCTAGCATAGATTCGTTGAGATATGGGAAGAAAGTTTTGTGGATGTGTGTGTGCTTGTTACTGGTATTGTATGATTGACGTATTCTTGCTATGAAGTTGACTGACCTTTTAATGTTGTAGCTAAACTCACTGTTTTGGATGCATCATATTATGTAGACCATTTAACAAGAATCAGCATACTGTGTGGTTTTTCAATTTATATATTCATTATCAGCAGAATTGCTTGAATCTAATTGAGCAATGGGCTTGTGAATGTGATTAGAATGTCCCTCCTGCTGTGATGGTTCGCTTTCTACGGGAGCACCGTTCAGAGTGGGCAGATTTCAATGTTGATGCTTATTGCGCTTCTTCTCTGAAAGCTAGCTCCTATCCATATCCAGGAATGAGGCCTACAAGATTTACTGGCAGCCAAGTCATCATGCCAATCGGTCACACAATTGAGCATGAAGAGGTATTTTCTTTGACAGTACATGAATTTTTTTTTTCCCATGGCACATTGCGGATGTTCTAGTCCTTGAAGGTGAAGAGATCCACTTATATTTTTTTGTTTTTCAATACAAGGACTATCATTTGCTCTTTGTTTTGATTTCTTGTTACTCGAGTACTTGCTTTTGCTTTTTCCGTTTTCATGTATTTTCCTCAGTGTCAGAGTTGTAATAGCCTTCAATTCCACTTGATGAATCTCTGAAAGAAATGCAATTTAAATTTTCAATAATTGTTGTTGCATCAAGATAGATACTTTTCTTATCCGAGCATGTTTGACATATTCTCTATTCTGTTTCTGTCACTTTGACTCTTAAATCTTGCATCCAGATGCTTGAAGTGATTCGACTTGAAGGCCACTCTTTTGGGCAAGAAGATGGCTTTATGTCAAGGGACATTCATCTCCTGCAGGTGCTTTCTTAAGTATCCACATTGGGCAGAATATATATGCAAAAATATATGCCAACTTGAGGTGTAATTTGCTATTTTGTGTTTGTAAAACCGAAAAATGCAACAGCTCTTAACATTAATTTTTCTTTGGCAGATGTGCAGTGGAATCGATGAGACTGCTGTTGGAGCCTGTTCCGAACTTGTTTTTGCTCCGATAGATGAAATGTTTCCAGATGACGCCCCCCTGCTACCCTCTGGTTTTCGCATAATTCCACTGGATATGAAATCAGTTGAGTCTGATGTTCTGTCCACCTGGATCTTCATCCATGTTTTTTTTTCGATCTTCATGGATTTGATATATATAGCTTGTTTAACTAGCAAAATCAATATTTAATTCGCTACATTTATTGTTGATCTCCTAATCTGGTTTATACGGTTTGTCTAGTAGTTATGAGTTTAACCTTTGTATGATGTAGCCTGGCTTCACATGGAAATGAAGCTAGATTAATTTTCAGCTGTTTAATCTCTTGGAGCTTGTAGGTACAACTAGTATATAAACAAAAGAGATACAATTATATGGTTGTCGTGTTATTTCGTGAATTATGGTTGGGGTAAAGGTTCTGCTTAGATTTGCTCTTCCTGTGAGTCAATTGGTTCTGATAAGTTGGTGAGCTTCTTCTTGTCAGTATCAGCAAGTGGCAGACTGATGTTGCCTTCCTAACTCAATATATATAATTGGTTCTTAACGTCTCTGATTGCTAACATTGTCCAGGAAAATATGCTTTTACTCATGAGTGTTATTTTTCTATTCAGGGTGACGCTCAGGATTTATTGACTGCTCATAAAACACTGGATCTGACTTCAAGTCTCGAAGTTGGCACAGCTACAAACCATGGTGTTGGGGATGCATCCTCATGTTACAGTTCTCGATCAGTGTTGACTATTGCCTTCCAGTTCCCATTTGAGAATAACCTTCAGGACAACGTAGCTACAATGGCTCGCCAGTATGTCCGAAGTGTAGTTTCCTCCGTGCAACGAGTTGCCATGGCCATATCTCCATCGGGATTGAGCCCTGCTGTTGGGCCAAAGCTTTCTCCAGGCTCTCCCGAAGCTATGACACTAGCTCACTGGATCTGCCAAAGTTACAGGTAAACTCTGATGTCTGTTATGGTTGGCGGATGGTTGACTGTAGGCCAAGTCTATTGATATTGACAATCCTGTTGGAGCAGCTTCTTGCGTTCTGTCTGCCTCTATACCCCTAGAATAAGAAAAGGAACAAGGACAAAATTATTAAGAAAGCCTTTCACTTTGAAAGATACATAGGGGTGGGTGGGGTTGGTATCCTACACGGGGATTAGAGAGGTAGGAGGGAGGAGAGGGAGAGAGAAATTATCCGGTGCTTCTTTTCTAACTTATCTTTGGTGCTTCTTTTCTAACTTATCTTTCATGAAATTTTGGTACAGTTACCATGTCGGGGGAGAGTTACTTGGAGGTGATTGTCTGGGTGGCGAGTCAGTGCTGAAAAATTTGTGGCATCATCAAGATGCAATCTTGTGCTGTTCATTGAAGGTATGCCTCGCTCTAGTCGGCTTCATTGTAACTTTCATTTATCGCACTTGAAATTTCACAAAAGTAAGACATCAAGCATGTTCTAGGGTTAGGAAGAAAAGGAAATCAAATCCGGACTTTACAAACATAACAGTTTCGACTGAGAAGTTGAAGCCTCCGGATATAGGAGCATATTATACAATTTAAGCTGTTCTTGAGCTGATTGTGAGATTTAAATAGAGGTATTATATATAGACCAGTTACGGTTAAAAAAGTTACTTGATCGTTTCTTTTTCTGGTGGTGCAGTCACTGCCAATATTCATATTTGCCAACCAGGCTGGACTTGATATGCTTGAGACAACTCTAGTGGCTTTACAAGATATTACAGTGGACAAGATATTTGATGATTCCGGGCGCAAGGCATTGTTTTCAGAATTTGCTAAAATCATGCAGCAGGTATATGTTTTACGTGCCTGAACGTGCTATTGCGCTCCATGGTTTTGCTTTCTCTATCCATGTAGAATAAAACAAATTCAGCATCAGCGTGTCATTACCTCAACATATGAAACAGATCTTAGTTTGCATTTTGATTTTCATTTTTGAGTTCCATCAATAAACTTATCACCATCGGATGTTTTAGTTGCTCATTCTTGAACTATATCATAAACGGAGCTTCCGCTCCTCACTAATCCCGAGTTTTTCTCTATTCCTCCCGTATATCATCACAACCTCAACATATGAAACAGATCTTAGTCGCATTATATATGACATTTTAGAGGAAGGGAAATCTTTTTTCTTGTTAGGAGAAACTTATGTTAGACATGGGTGTGTGAGTGATCAGACAAGCTCGGTATAAAAACATCCAGGCGCGTGCAGTGCGAGAGCGGGAGAGATAAAAAGAATAAGATAACAGTAAACTGTCGCGTGTTACTAAATATATCCTTTTGTGCACGGATTTGCTTACTTGCCTGGTGGAATATGCATGTCAACGATGGGACGCCATGTTTCTTACGATCAAGCTATCGCGTGGAAAGTCCTCGCCGGAGAAGATAACACTGTTCATTGCCTTGCACTCTCTTTTCTTAATTGGTCTTTTGTGTAGATGTTCTTATCAGTTCAAGTAGAGCAAGATAGAGCAGATCGTGAGAGAGAGGGTACAGTTTTGTAATATTTATATACCCAGCCAGCTTTGCATTATTCTCTAATTTAATTGAAATTCGTTTGCAAGCACCATTTTAGCTTTGAGTTTTCTTTGATGTGAATGTTTAGATCTTTAAGAATTTTGGGTTAAGGCTGTGTTTAATAAACTTCGGAGGAAGTCCGATTCTTTTTAGCACTCCGTTCACTCTGAAAATTTCGTACACTGGGTAGCTTTTTTGTTGGAACCATCAAAGTAAACACGGGCAGCCACCATTGTGCACCTGCACCATTCTCTCTATTTTCTGTCTTAATCTTTACATGACAAGAACATATTTGAAAAGAGCGGTAGATCAGACGCCTCATGTGAGGTTTAATACACAAAATTCTTGCGCGGATTCGAATCAGATCTTCTCTTTTATTAATTCTTTTAGTTTTTAGGTTACATGTATTGTCTGGTACTTTAAAGTCTCAGACAGATCTTTCAAATATTTTCTAAATCATTTTTTTCATAAATGATTAATTTATTACACCAAATGTGATGACTAATATTTAAAAGAACTAAAGGCGATAACCGATAATACATCTTATTTAAAAAATGAGAAAATTAACAAAGAAGAGGATCTGTTACATGCTTGAAAATCGTTCATTTCAACAATATGTTCTATGAAAACCAAATCAGAAGTTTTGGATAAAAAAAGAGTAGTTCTAGTAAAATTTATAATAATATGAATACCTTTATGTGCTTTGTAAAGATATAAGGTGCCATTTTAGGATTCCATGTACGGATTAATTTGAAAGAGAAAATGCAACCTCAATAACTTTTGTCAACTATTCAAAAATATACAAGTACTTGCTTAACTAGCGAAAAGAAATTATCCAACCAATATACACCGAGTCATAACGATCCAGTCACAATCTTTAAGAAATTCTATACCCGCATTTCTGGTACAACAAGAAGAACTATCCAACCATATATGTTTAACATGAAAATTTTGCATTACAGAAAAGGGATGTTGCTTTAATCTAAAAAACACAAATGTACAACCTACCAAAGTTTGCAAATCCAGAAATAGTTAATCACACAAATAACACTTTGTTTTTCACACGATACTTTATTGTGTCCAGATTTCCTTGAACCGTCATTTTTTTTTCTCTTTTATCGTGATGCAAGTGACCAGAAATTCAATAGAAAAGATGGTAACGAAGTGAACCAGCTAAGAAAAGCCATAGCTGTAGCAGTCTCAAATTCTGTGCAGTGATTTGCGGCGCAGATGCCGAGATCATTTCCAATGAGGACAGTGATGCCTGCAGATGCACAAGCTGCAGCAAATGTAAGGGTAGAAGTGACCTGCAAGGAAACAAACTTATGCATAATGATCAATGACTTGGTAAATTTCTTCCTAGATGAAATAGCGTAGTTGGAGTTAGATGACATCTCACAGAGAAGCAACGATCCAGAAAAAACAAGCTATTGCATTAAGTAGTTATTACCACTCTCTTCCTTACCATCGCACCTAAAGTTCATCTAAGGAAAAAAACAAAACGGAAAGAAGGGAGTCAAGTGAGAGATCAAGATAGAGCATGCTAGCAGCCAATGCATTCCCATTTTTAAACTAGATTCAACATTGTTACATATATTAAAATGTGTGTTGGATTCTGATACTCTTTTATTAGTTACCATTTTACAAAGTACAAAACAAATAAAAAATGACCGAGTAGCCATAAAAATTAGCTTGCTACTGAAAATGTATTGCTATATAGAGCATCCAATTTTACGGCTACATACTTTCACTAGCTTGACAGGTTTGTTAGTGTTATCTAACAATTTGGCCCCCTAATTCTCCAACAGTAAAAATTGTGGTGCCAAATATTCATTATTTCATGCTCCTAAGGCAGACTCGAGAATAACGCCCAAGAATTATTTTGGTTGAGCATCCACTTGCTCCAAGCGGGTGTCGGCAGGCATATTGTCAACCGCTTTTTTTATCTTTACACGATATGTGTGTATGTTCCAATGATGATAATTGGACATCTCTCTTGGTACAGAAAGGAGAGGTGGAAAGCAGGTGACCAGAAATTTCTAGAAGAGCTGTCAGTTGACTCGCATTTCCCTAGCAGGGTTGCCAGTCAACTTCTCTTTTAATTTACCAAGACTTTCGGGGATTACTTAATAAAATCTTGCTTGATGGATTTGCTGCCAGATTTTAATGAATTCTAAAATGCTGTTTGCTTCAAATGAAAATTAAATAGAAAGCTACCTCAGACAAGCACCTGCAGCTAAAGATTTGTACATATGTATGCACCATAGACATGATTGTACACATGTCAATATTACTGGATTGTTAGAGCTACTTGTTATAGAAAGTAACTTACCCCATCACCAAGAGCAAATAAGCTGACAACTCTATAATTCTGTAAGCAACGTCCAACTAGTAGGGCATAAATGTCCAAGATTGCCAAGGAAAGGCTCCACAAACTCTGCAAGCCAGCCGCAGCGACAAGGTAACTAGGATAGAAAAAACGAGATGACTTCAGTAATGACACGAACACTTTAGTAAACCAAATGTATGCCTATAAAGAAGATATGAGAATGCATTTTAAGAAATCAATTGCAATCTTCGCCTTCTTTGATTTCTGGGAAGAGAAGGAGGCCTTCAAGTTATATGAGCAAGAGAAAGCATAGGTGATGCCACCATAATATGCACATGCAGCTCTATACGGAGATATCTTAAGCAGAAACTTCAAATTCAAGGGAAATATGCAAAAAAGTACTTCAAACCAGATGCACAATTATATGGTGCTGCAGATCACATTACTTAACCAGATTGAGGTGCTCTTAATGTATTAATAGAACAAAAGGAAGGCTGAACTTCTGTCCAGAAACTGCTGAAAATCAAGCCTTCGGTTAAACTTTACCATTAGTACTTTGAGTCATCCTGAATTAAATATATACTCAAATCAGGCAGGGCTTCTGTAGGTAGTTTCGTCAAGTTCGATAGCCATATAAGTTTGCATTACAATTGATTTGCATCAGGAAATGAATAGGTCCTATGGGTCACTTATGGACTCCTTCCAAGCTAGTAATTACAATTGACTCAGATTGCCTGACACTGTAATTGTTGGTGCCAAAACTAAAGCAGCCGATTCAGTAGCATTGGCTGCAATAACGCCTCATGGTGATTATGTTAATAAAAAATGGCTCAGCGCCATGTTAACAAATCAGTCCCTACAGAAACGAGACTTCATAAGTTCAAGGACTAGAATGGAACATAAAATGGGGATACTCGACCATCTTCTGAAAAGAGATGCAGCTATGTTGAATTAACAATTATTTCGCTTGAAAACACATCCAGGCGGAATCAAATGTATGACATGGTTACGCTATTTTGCAGTCATCCTTGATAAGCACGAAGAATATACAACCCTGCAAGAATGAATCACTACGGGAATTCCAAAAGTTTGTTTAACCGCTACAAATTATGACCCCTTCCGGCAAATGATGATGCTATTTAATCCGCTTATTTCATAAAAAATTAGTATTCACGTGATGCCATAAGAAATAATTCCATAAATTTACCCTTATTCACTCTTTATCTTAGCGAATCTCATTTAGCTCACTTTCAATCCAAATCGAGATGCATACCGACTAAGAGCCACAATTGTTCTACATACTGAACATTCCAAGCTCTAAAAAGGCTCATCTTTCGATCTGAATTTAATGCAATAACTTTAACTAAAATACCCGCCCCCCTAAGATCTGCTAAACTTAAACAACCTTAATTTCCAAAATGAAACAATAAATTACATAATAGCCATTAGCTAATTTAATCTTATTTATTTCATTTTTCAATATTTAATATCAATTATCAAATAACGATCAATACAAAATCAGTAGCTTAAATAATTAGACTTAAATATAACACATTCCATATACATATATATATATATATATATATATAAAGTGTATATACAGTGCGTTTTAATGATGATTACCAGAAGGCGGTGACGGAAGGGAAATCGGAGGTGGTGGCCATGACGGAGAGAGCTACGGCGGCGAATAAAAACTGAGCGAAACGCAAGAAAACTCCGCCGATCGTGCCCGGCATGCCTTGTATGTCCTTCATCCTCACGCGCGGCACAGCAGCAGCAGCGTCGGCGGCGCCCTCCGTCTGCAGCGGCGGCGCTTCCACTGGCAGTGGATGCACCGACGCGTGGCTCACACTCATCTCCACTTCACTTCAACATATAGAAAATATATATATATATATATATTTATATGTATAGGTTGAAGTGAACTATAATATATGTATGTATAGATTGGCGATCGAACCCTAGAATTTGGGGATTTGATGAGCTTTAGAGGAGTGAAACGGTGTCGTTTTAAGAGAAGAACATTTGACCTCGGGCCGTTAGGTGCCGTACCAGAAAGAATGCTTACTGTATTTTTCGTCACGTATTCACTGTAAGAAGCAATCCGAGCTGGCTTTACACGTGGAAATCTTGTAAATTTTTTTATATTCTTCTTTATTAAAAAATTCATACCTAAGTTAACTAACTCCAACAGCCTCCTTATTTTTTCTCTACAATAGAGAGTGAAACAAGTGACTCTCTAATTTTAGGGACTCCTTATTTCAGTTTCACTCCAACAACCTCACTATTTTAACTATCAGTATTTTTTTTTCTTAATTATTTATTAAATTTTCATATTTCTCAATTTTTTTTACATTTCAACTATTTAGATTTTAAAAATTTAAGCAAATAAATAAATTAGATTTAAAAGAATTATATGATAAGGCTTTAGTGCAATTAAAGGCACTTAACAGACAAATTTATTAGTGAATAAAAAAACAAAGGCTTCATTACAATTAAAAAAAAAAATAACAGAAAATAACCTGATTAAAAGAAAATTGTGGCCTAATATGCAATTAAAAGGAATTTGCTTAAAACCCTATCACCTCCCTTATACACAATAGGTGATCAGGAACAAAAAGCCGCCCCACCTCCTTCTACTCTCTCATGTCCTTTTGCCTCGTGTTTCTACCCTTTCATCTCCATCAGTTGTTGCCCAGATGAAGTTCATTAAGATAAGTTATTGGTTTTTCTGTTTTTTAGTTATGGATTCCACACTCCAAAAGTGGAAAATTGACCGTGGGAGAGGCATTTGGCGAGGCATAACAGCTCGCCAGAAATATGGAGCCTAAACGCAAGTATGGCGAGCAAGTGAAAATGGCGAGCGGAGAAGGGAGTCTGTTGGAGCATTGTTTTAAGCAATAGCCTCGCCAAAATGGCTAAGGAGCCATTTTGACGAGGCTGTTGGAGATAGTCTTATAAGCGCACTAATACGGTGCGTGTGAGTTGAGTTTTTAAAAAAAATAAAAAAATTCATAGCTAACCGCACGGTCCCAAAAATAGCTTGTCTACGCACATAAAATGGTTTGAAAAAAGTTATAATTTCTAAGTTGTAGTTCTAAATTTGAAATAGTTAGTGCATTGATATTTAGAAATTTAATTACGGGATGTGAGTGGAAGAGATGTTTGTTTTGAAGGAATTGAATTAATAATTTTGTGTTAAGTCAAAATAGGTCTACAAAGATAATTATTAATTTTATAACACTAGTCTCATTTTGAAGACAAAAAAATTCAAAATTTGAGTTTTTAAGTTGTGGCATGATAACTTTATGATGATTTTGTACTTCTATTCCAAATTTAAGTACATATTCCACCCAACTAGAGATATATGATCCAATTTTGCACTTTGTGTCTATCAATTTCAATTTTTTTTTTGCTAGGCAAATGAGAGTGTTCATTGATAATAAAAAATATTTACATCAAGTATTGTGTCAAAACAACAACTAATCCAAACTATTTAAGAATACTGCTATCTACATCCCATGCTCTATAAAATGGATTTGTTGATAGAACTATTGCTAAACTGTTTTTTTGCTAAATAACCAAAGTATGTCCATTAAGCTCAACAAACTCATATAAAAAATAATCAACACCCAATCACATTAGATCAGTTGGGTGTTGTCAAGATTCCAGGCTCTACAAAGTTGAAGATTAATACAAGATCTCCTATATTTACGTTCTAATATGATTTTGTGTCTAATTACATAACTATCTTGCGCAAAATAACTTCTTTAGAATCATTCGTCTGATCATGAACTCTTCTATTCTTTTCACACCAAAGGTAATAGATAGTTGTTGTGAATGATAACTTAAGCACATGGGATTGGAGCCCATCAGATTTTGTGTTACGGATCATCCAAACCAGCAAATCATCCCACGTAGACACAGAGCCAAAAGCAATAGACATTTCCGTCACTTTCAACCAAATCCTTTTAGAGAAAGAGCACTTAAAAATTAAGTAATATCTTGACTCTAAGACCACATCACAAAATACACACTTACAATCAACCTATATACCCCAAGAAAGAAGTATGTTCTTGGTCGGAAGTCTATCAAGAACAGCGGTCCAAGCGATAAAACAATGGCTTGGGACATGATTCCTGAACCAAATCACATGGGACCAAGGGGCAATAGGGCTTTTATCCTGACTGGCCTCCCAAATAAGCAAAGTACTGAATTTCCCATTAGGACTAGGAGTCCACAAAGCAAGGTCTCTTCCACGAGCATCAACAATCACGTTCCTCACATACTGAATGATCTGACTCAGGGAAGGCGCCAAATCATCCTCAATATTCAAAGCACAAGCTTGAGCCACTGTAGCATTTCTTACAATACCAGAATCAAAGAGGACATTCAAAGGGAATATCTCGTTTAAAATACCAAGATGATGCCAATGATCCACCAAGAAAAGAGTATGTTCACGCCTACGAAGCTTATGCTTAACTAGAGGCCTAGCAATGTGCCTGATATTCAACAAGTTGCGCGAACCCCAAGTCGCATTAGCAGGAGGTTCAATTTCCCATAAACTTCTACCTTTCAGAAGGTTAGATTTAACCCACGAAATCCAAACTGAACAAGAATAAAGATGAAGGATGTTCCAAACCTGTTTGAGGATAAGGGAAAAATTGAGCTCCTCAAGTCTGCGAATTCCAAGTCCTCCCTCCTCCTCGGGTTTGGCGACAAAAATCCAGGTAACTTTAGCTTTCGCATGACCTTCAGCCCCTCCATTCCACATAAAGTGACTAAACCTCTTCTCACTCTCTTTAAGGAGACCAATCGGAAGAACGAGGGAATAAGCCCAGAAAGATTGAATGTCATAAAGAACAGACTTAATAAGTTACAACCGACCCGCAAAAGAAAGCCACTTTGAAGCCCAATGATTAATGCGACCCAGAATCTTATCCACCAGTTCTTTACAAGCATTAATACTTACCAGTAATAAGCAGTAAACCCAAGTATTTAATTGGAAACTGCCCCTCTTGGAATCTAAGGATATCAAATAACATCATCTTCGTGTTACTGTTGCAACCTTCCAAGAACATGCTACTTTTACTAGGATTAGCTTTAAGGCCAAAATCCAGTAGAACAACTCAAGGGAATTAAACTTGTTACAAGTATAAATTTTATTTTTTACATCAAAATTGATAAAGTTTGTTTGTTATCAATTTCAATTTGGGTCTGTTTGGATTGCATATTTAAAGGAAATGAAAAGAAGTGTAGGGATTAAGGAATTCTTCCTCATTTTTGGATTGCACTTTGGGAGGAGAACAATACCTCCCTAACTTTTTATTGTGGTGATTTTCAATCTTCTCAATTAGGGGTATTTTGGAAGAAAAGAAAAGATTAACTTGTAATAAATCTTTCTATCTTGGCTATGGATAAAGGCATATAAGTAATATTTCATTTAAATACATTCATTCTTTTCCTTTCCTTCCACCCAAACAAAAATCATAAAATCATTCATTTCTTTTTCCTTATTGTTTTTTTGGCAATCTAAACAAGAAAATCCCTTTTCCTTTTATTTCCTTTATTTTTTTCTCCGTACCTTACTTTCTTTTCCTTTCTCTTCTACAATCCAAACAAAGGGTAAGAGTTTTGACATTCGCAAAAAAAAAAAACACATAGTTACTTATATTAGATAGAAATGATCTTTAAGTTGGTGGTTTATGAAGACATTATGTAACTTGGATATGGTCCATGTGGATTTTGATTCATAGTTATTAGTTATCACTTCAAAAGAAAGTAGTTGATATGTTTTTTAATTGGCCTAGTCTTGTTGTATTATTATTACTGTATTTTTTTGTTGCTTGTAAGATGGTCTTTCGAATTGATCTAATTCCTTATTCATCATAAATTCCATCGCAAGAATATGAGTAATAATGACAGAAAAATTTAAGTCTAAGCTTCTAAGCCTTTGTTTGGTTTAACTGTAAAATTTTAGTTTTTGAGTTGTAAAAATTTAAGTAGTAGAGTTTTGATTATTAGTGTTGTTGACCAAAAGTTGTTGACTGTTTAGCCTATGTTGAGTAATGTTGGACTTTCAAAAATATAGAGGGGTATATTTAAAAAATAAAAAGAAAAACAAATTCTCCCATTATATGAAAACAACTTTGCAAAAGTATTTTTTTAAAAACTCCAATTTGGAGTTTCTTATTTTTTAAAACTTTTTTTAACTTTAATTTTTACCTAATAACTCTTTAAAAAATGAACCAAATAGGTTAGCTTAAACTTCTAAAAATTCACCTTTAAGTGTTTAAAAACTAGGTCAAACATACCCCTCTTGGAGCTTGTGATCTAACCAACCTAACTTCCCCCCCCCCCCCCCCCCCCCCCCCCCTCTTTTTTTTTTCTATTGTGACCAACCTAACTATCCACTAGAGGTTGTATCTATTTTTTTTAATGATGCTACGCTTTTTGATGACGAGAAATTTATTTATGTAAAATCATATTAAATTTACTCTAAAACTATAAATTTTGTGGTGCAACAACGTGTCTCAACATATATTTCATATTAGTCAAAAGTTAGACACTATTTATAACAAAAGACATAAGTGTAAACTTGACATTTGAGCATAACAACGAATTGAAAGAATATTGTATTCATTAAGGGGTTCAATGGCCATTGAGTGTGCACTCTTGTAATATAAGATCTCATATCCAAATGCTAAAAAAAAGGAAAAAGTGCAATGATGTGTGCAACTGAATATGAATTCAAGTGTGTATGCTGTTTGTTAGTGTACCATGATATAAGAATTAATTTTGTTTTTATTATATGCACTCGAAAGAAAAAGAAAGTAACGAGTTTCATAGTTTTGAATTTGCAGAATTTAACTTGGAAGAATTATTAGATAGTGAGAATGAAAATTTGAATTTTATTAATTAAGAAGTGAAATTTTAAAATCGAGTTGAGGGAATAAAAATATTTCAATATTAATTAAGACGTAATATAAAATAAAAAAGATAGAATCGTACATACTGAAAAAGGAAATATATTAATAAGTTTAATATATTTGCATTTAAGAAGACTTTAATGTGCGAGCATATTCGATCTTATTCAGTATTGCATTCCTGTGTTGCTAAATATATATATTTCCCTATTCATTGATATTAAAACTTTTATTTTTTTAATTCCACCCACTACTTAATTAATTCAATTATTCCTCTATTTCAATAAATTTCCCCTTTAACTTTGACAAATTAACAAATTTTTGTCTTCCTCATCCTAAACAATGATCAAGTCATCACCAATTTCAAAAAGGCTTTACTCTTCGTCTATTTTTTTTACTTCTCTTTTTTTTTTTGTTATTATTCAATAGAAGTCTAAATCGTATAAAAAAATATCACTCACGAAAATTAATCTTAAAATCTTTTGCACTTATAATGAGAAACGTACCACTAAATAAAAGGCTGTTGATTCCTCTCTTTTCAAATAAGAAGAGTTGCAATGGAGAGTAACAAAAGTTAAAGCTATGGTATTCCATAACAAAATGCATTTAGTTATTAATGCATGTCATCTATGCAGGCTGCAACAGTTTATTGTCTCCATTGGGATGGTATATTGAGCATAAAGTGCAAAATACAAAAAGTTTTCTTGAAATAATCTATTAGGAAGACAAGTTTCTCAATTATTTACATCTCTACTTTCTCCTCTGCTACAATTTTTTTCTTTCACGATAAATTCTTTACAATAAATTTTTCTGACTCACATATGAAATATCAAATTTTAAGATATATTACCCAACTCATACGAGTCATGGTTCACGTTAGTCAATTATAATAAATATTAGAATTGAATCTCAAAAAAATTAATTTTTTAACTGATTTGAATTCAACACGTAAACAACAATTTTTTCATTGAGGAAATTTTGTGTAGCGTCTCTTGTAGAGTCACCAAGGGGACGTGCTTTGGCCTTTAAATAATCAACAAATTTTTATTACTGTCACTAGATTGGGAATCTTTTTAAAGCCCAAATCATCCACCCCAACAAGAGTTAAAAATCAAATATGAATACAAGAAAGCTGTCTTCTTGCTTTTGGTTTACTTTGCGCAGTTAGTCTTATTAAAATTCTTGGCTTAAATTATAATCACCTTTACATTTTTTAATCAACCCATTCAACCTTTCTCATCTAAGCTTTTGTTGTCTTGCTGTCAATCAGTGTTCAACCCAACATTGTTACAATGTCATTATCACTATGTCTGGATTGGATCAAATGGGTTGAAGAGAAAGGGGGTAAAATGCTCAATATTTTTAGTAGTTTGTTGAATATATTAGTTATCTTGAGTAGTATTGAAATGAGCTCATAAATTATTTATGCTTTTCAAAAGGTCACTCACCTCAAACCTTAACTACTCATTTAACGATAAGGATGAAACAATGACAACACATTTTATTTAATATGAACAACACCCGCCTATGCTTTTCTTAGCAAGCTAGGTACCCTATGTCGTACCAAAATGATCTTATCAAGCCTTGTCCTTCATTTAGAATACTTGTCCTAAAAGTTAGTTACCCCCTACTGTCTTGTCAAAATAATCTCATTAAACCCTCATATTTTTTTTAAATGTTCGACATAACTCTCCTTGTTGTCACGGTCATATATGACAATGACCTAAAACCAGAGTCCCAAAGCTAACGTAGGAGATGCACACGTAATTAATTTAGACCGATCAACTAACAACAAATGGATATCTGTAAAAAATCACAAGTAGTTTATAAGGTCATTCCAATACCACATGAGAGTTACTAGCATATTCTGACAAACCACATATGACAGGGGCGGAGCTAAAAATTTAATATTATGGGGACCAAAATATTTTTTTAATGTATATGAAGCTACATCCACCCATTTGATGAAATAATCTTGTCTTTTTTATGGGACCTAGAGATTGTAACCAAAAAAGAAGGTCTTGGTATTCCGGTTCTTCCTGTTCGATCCTATTAATCAGAGATAAGCTTAGTACATTCTAGTTATCTCTCCGGTATAAGGCTAGTACTTTTCTCTAGTAATGAGCTAGTACGGAGGTCTTCCACTTCTTCCTCTGAAAGTTCAGCAAGTAGGTAAGCTAAGCCAGTCAATGCAGCAACAAGGGGAGCGTCTGAGGACGCCTAGTCTAAGAGAAGGGTGGTTACCTTCAAATGCATTAATTTGCCTTTTTAGACTTTCTTTGTCAACAAGAGTCCTGCGTTTTTCATGAGAAAGGGAGGGGGAGTGGTGAGGTGGGCCCTTCTCATAATCGCAATAGATACCCTTCCCATCTTTTGGTGAGATATTTTGCCTTAGCACTTTAGGAGGTAGACGTGGTCTACTCTACCTCAATTCACCATTTCAAACTTTATACAGAAGGTTTTTTCGTACCAGCTCCTTCGACCTATATTGCAATTGAAGCACCTAAGGAAAAATTTGGTGTCTTGTTGTTTGAATCTTCATATAGAAAGTCAGTTTCCTCAAATATAACATAGATATTTTTTAAAAAAATTAAAAACCTTGGTGTCACCCCTAACATAAGGGTATGATGCATTTTACTTAAAGAGAATAATTTAATTAATTTTGGAGAAGGAAAAATATGAAGGGATAAGATAGTGTCATTTTTTGTTTCCCATCAAATTGAGGCAAAATTGAAGGAAAGGAATAGAAAATTTGCAAAATGACAAAAAGATTCATGGCATTTTAACATGAAAAGTCTATGAAAAGTTCAATCAAGTTAGTTATCATTTCTTTTTCGATTCATCCGCGATACAAAGAATTATAAAATTATTTTTTCAAGAATTATAAAATTATTTTTTTGTTCTTTTTTTTTTTTTTTTTTGCCTGGCTATCCAAACGAAAGAACCTCTATTTTCCTTTCCTTTTTCCTTAAAATTCTTTTCTTCCTTCTCTTCATTTCTTTTCCCGTGCTAATCCAAACCCAGTGTTTAGAATATCAATAGTAATATTTTCGTAAGTAATTCAATGACATGGTATAAATAAAATAACAAAAATTAAGCAGACACAATTTTATTTAGGATAAATAACGTATTACTCCTTTGTATTTTGTTAAAAATACACAATACCCCTTGTGTTTTGTTAAAAGTGCACAATACTCTCTGTGTTTTAAAAATTAGTTGATTATCCCCTGTGTTTTATAAAAGTAACTAATTATCCCCCTGTATTTTTTAAAAATTAGTGCTTTTGTTAGAAAATATAATAGGACAATCAACTACTTTTATAAAACACAAGAAGATAATCAACTACTTTTAGCAAAACACAGGAGAGATAATCAGTTAATTTTTAAAATACAGGGAGGTATTGTGCATTTTTAGTAAAATACATGGAGATAATTAATTAATTTTTAAAACATAAAAAAATATTATATATTTTTAATAAAATATAAATAGATAAAACGCTATTTACCCTTTTATTTATTTATTTATTTATTTATTTTTGGTCTGAAGACACATAATTCGATTTAAATTCACGTGAAAAGCTGAACTTAGCGATCCGCCCGTGCACCTTGCTTGTATGCACATCATGGACCATTCTTTAATTGGAAAAAAGAAAGGCCATTCATAATTTCATGGTGGACTAGTAAAGCAAACCATGTCGTCATCTTGCTACAATCACAGCAGTAGCACCAGATTTCAAATTTCGTATGGCCTTTTTTGAGCACCCACGTGTATCACACGTTGACCCTATATTCCATGATCCGCATATATTTAGAGTCCGGATTTGTTAATAACGTCAAAATATTATTCATGTGATATAATAAGAGTAAAATACATTATATTTTTTTATATTTTATAAAAGTTGTATAATAAATTCTGTATTTTCAAAAGTTGCGTTTTAACTCCTTATGTTATCCATAATGTTGTACACTTTTCCCAATCTAAACTTCCATTAAATTTGTTTGGTCAAAAACTATAAAAGACAAAATTACTTTCATTCAATAATTTTTTTTTTGTATTTTTATTTAACTTTTCAAATTTATTCACTATAATGCATCACATTAACGAAATTTTGATTAAAACAAATTCATATAAATTTTATCTCTTTTGATTCTAATTGAAATTACGAATTTAATGGTTCAAGTTTCATGCGATTTATATAAGAATTGAAAAAATATATAAATTTTTGAATTTTTTTCCATGGATGAACACACTTCAGTGCTAAAGATGATAACCCTAATGCTACGTACCAAATGGTAGAATTTAAAATACATTGGCACTATGAAGATTTGAACCCACGACTTGACAATTAGGCTGCAATTATTCTTGTGTCTCATTAAAGCACGAAATAATCTATATCCTTTATATTAAAATAGCCACCACAACCCACCATCTCTGCCATTCCTCTAGCCACCTTTACCAACTACCTCCGCCATTTCCTGCAACCACTTGCACCAGCCATTGACGAATGTATCAATCCGAAGATCCATCAAAGTAATACACGACAACAAGCATTTTTTTTTGGTCAAAGACAATAAGCATTTTAAAGTTATAAAATTTTACAAAAAATAGGGTTTAATTCAAAACCTAATATTTTTTTCATTTTATATATTTTTTAACTAAACCATCCATTGTGGATGGCCAGTGATAGCAGCACGAATCATTTGCCAATATCAATGTGTAATGCCACACCATCCGTTGTGGATGGATATATCTATATATACATTATATATATATATATATATATATATATATATATACACACTTAATTCAAAACTCAACCTCAAGGTTCAATTGCTAAACGAAAATTATATAAATGCTATAAGAATTTTCAAAAGATTATTGATGTTGAGTATCTAAAATTATTTATGGTGAAGATATGTAGTGGTGGGATGTGGTAGTGGTGAGGAAGAAGATGAGCGAAAACAATAATAAAAAATGAAAGAAAGAAAGTTAGAAACAATATAAGGGTATTTTGGTCAATGAACATGTGTTTTAATAGTTTTTTGCAATTCTTAGTTGCATTGGAAGTGTGTATATGTCACTCTCTGTTAAATTTAATGGAAAATTGGATTGAGGGGTTATGGTGCAACATTATTGATAACACGGGAGATTCTATGTCACTTTTAAAAACACAGAGTTTGTTATGCAACTTTTGCAAAATACAAGGGGGTATGGTTCATTTTACTCGATATAATAATTATAAATTAATGATAAAAGATAAATATCCGACTTGATATAAAATACTGACTTTACCCTTGAATAGATTGTGGAGCCTATATTAATTGAAGGAGGTCAAGCATGACCAACTTGACTAGACAATGAACAACTGTTCGACCACTTTGGAAACAAATTCACCTTGAGAAGGGTTAGGTTGGATACCGACAAGATCCCATAAAATCCGTAGAAATATATATATATATATATATATATATATATATATTTTTTTTTTTGGTTTTATTTTTGAAGGAGGCACAAGTCGAAAATCTGTAGAAATATTCCCTAAAATAGTATAAATATCACATTCGTTTACATTATAAAATGTAACTCATTTTCCCTCGACCTAGCTGTAGAATTTTAACTTTTGAGTTGTAGAGTTTTTAGAGTAGAGCTTTTGTTAAAAGTGTTGTTAAATAAAAGCCGTTGATTGTTTGGCATGTGTTAGACAACATTGAGTTTTTAAAAATTTTGAGGGTAATATAGGACTTTAAAAAATATAGAGGAGTATATTTAAAGAAAAAAAAAAACTTCTCGCATTATATAAAACAGTTTCGCAAAAGCTTTTTTTTAAAAACTCCAATTTGGTGCTTCTCATTTTTTAGCTTTTTTTAGCTTCAACTTTTACCTAAAACCACTTTAAAAAATGGGTCAAACAAGTTAATTTAGCTTTTAAACTCACATAAAGTGTTTAAAATATATGTTAAACAGAGCCTAAATACTTTCTATTTACAAACAATTATTAAGTAAGATCAAATTGCTAACTTGAGTATCGAAATATTCACGCAGAAAGAACTCGCAATTTGTTCATTTTTACAAATTAGTCCATGAGCTCGGTTAGGTGCCCGAAGTCATTAAATTCAAGTTTTCTATCTTAACAGTTATAATAAAATGATGTTAATAATTAACAATCATTAAATCCCACTTATAAAGTTATGATATTATAATGGGATTCTTACTCAATATTTAGCAATTTACTCCCTTATTTTCAATGATAGGAACAGTTTACTAAGAATTTCGAACTCATGTGAGGGTTAAAAATTTAGTCGCTCAAGACTTTGTTTAAAGATATATAGTTTGAGTTAGTTTAATATAAAAGTCCAATTTAAATTTCGCAAGGTCATATCATTAATGGGAGCAATGCTTCGTCACACAATGACCACATAAACCTTTTTCAATACTGACCATCGTCATCATGGGGGCTTTTATTTAATTCAAATTGGACTTTCTATTCAAATTTTGGACCAAGTGTAGCTCATAAAGCAACTTGGTAGAGTTTAGGTAAAATGAGTTAATTTAGTAGTGAAATGTTTAATTTATGTGTGATAATTTTATTTATGTTTTAAATTTACATAAGTCAAGACATGGGTGGAGTCATATTTTAGTGAGTAAAGGAGGATGTAGTCCTGCTCGCATCAAATTTTTATTTAAAGTATGTGTATTTTAAAGTATTTTTAAGTTAAATAATTAATTTAACTCTATTGAAAAAAATTATTGTATATATAATAATTAAATTGTGTATTTTTAGTCTCACTAAATAATAATTTTAAATATGCCCTTAAGTCAAGCTACTATTATTTTAGAGATTGATTTTAATACATCTTATGTCTAACTAAACTAATATGAGTCTGAATGACTTTTTAAAAGTATTTATCGTAATTGAAAAAGAAACTTGAGAGGGTGAATTATAGATAATTATGGTGTTTTGCTACCATAACATGCAAATGTCGATCTTCTTTGGGTTTTTGCAATGGCAACTTTATCTAATCATGTCTACTTATGTTCGAGTAGCAACTATTAGTCAATTTGGTTACACTAGTAAGGTGTGCTCACCAACTAACATGTACTACGTGAAATAAATTTTGAAATTGATAGAATTGAAAAGTTTAAGATTGTCAATATATAAGTTAG
This sequence comes from Ehretia macrophylla, assembly GCA_037974665.1. Taxonomy (NCBI): domain Eukaryota; kingdom Viridiplantae; phylum Streptophyta; class Magnoliopsida; order Boraginales; family Ehretiaceae; genus Ehretia; species Ehretia macrophylla. The sequence continues at coordinate 76,659,773 of CM075780.1, read as the reverse complement.
TGGCATGTACACACCATGTTCACAATGTCAAAATAAATGCCGCCCAAATATACGTGTATATGAAAGGGTCCAAATATAAAGATCCAAATCAAGATAGTAAATATGGTGTTGATCAAGATGGTAAATATGGCGCATCTAAGTCTCAAGTAGAGTGTGATCGGATAGTAACTTATTTTAGATAAAAATTTAAGTTTAAATTTCATGGCTCCTATTACAAATATTATCTGAATTTTGAGTTATTTGAAACATATTTTAGGGGACGCTACTATACCACGAGACTTATAACTTAAATAAATTCAATGTAATCCTGTTTAACGCAACTTTCTAGCTAGTAAAAAAAAAAATGATTTTTGATATGCACATGAAGTATTCATTTTTCCCTTTCTTCCTCAAGATAAAGACGACTCTCTAGAAAGAATTTAATTTCTAGCTTTTGTGACATGAATGCTAAAGGCATATTTAAGCCTACTTCAAAATATCTATTCCAAGGTTCATGCTTTCAAAATTAGCATTTCATTTTCTTATGTTGTTTCTCCAAGTCAAACGACATCATTATTTTTTTTTTGAAAAAATTCATTGCACTCCCCGTTCACAAATCATATAATTGAAATACATATTAATCGATAAAATTATTCTTGTGTATAAATCTTTCTAACCGTAAAAGTGTAACAAACTTTATATTTTATTTTCTCTCTCTTTATTTGCGACAAAATGAATAACTAGCTGTCAATACTCTTTACAAAAATCAAAAGAAAAGCTAGTTAGTATTAAATCAGATTATCATAACTAATGACAACATAATAATACGTATTATCACAAAAAGAATTAAAAAACCAGTCGTAACATTATATATATAAATGCAAATGTTTGAATTATGATATCATTTTTAGCAAAAAAAAAAAGAATTATATTATCATTCACTAAACCTGTCTAGAAAACAAAAAAAGAAAGAAGAAAATAATTATCATCATTTACCTTACCCTTTATTCTAGAGAATTGATTTTTTTTATCAACTGTGTGAAACAAATGATTTGACTGACAAAAAATAAAGAAACAAATGATTTTAATCATCTCATATCTTGACAAAAAAAAAAAAAAAATCATCTCATATCATATAATATTACAAGAGAAATTTAACTAAATCAAACTAAATCAAATAAGATATTTAATGATGATAAAATTGTCTAAATTATTTTATAATAACAATATAAACATATTATAACTATTAAATATCTATATAGGTATACAAAAAATATTTAATTTCTTTCATACATGTTATAATAATATGAAAAAATTCAAAACCGTGAAACTTACCCCATCCAAAATATCTCCATTTATCCACTCTATCGTCACTATCATCATCATCATCATAAGTATCATATCCTAAACCTGTTTTTTTTTTTACACAATAAAAGACTTTTTTTCTTGGGCTTCACTTTCTTGCGGAATACTTTTCTAATTCAGAGTTTTCGCTATTTTGATCATGATTTTCCTATCATAGAAGGAAAAGTACTTCTCATTTGGACCAGTTGTGGGTGAGAAGGCAAACATATCAAACTATTAAGCTAACAAATCGAAGAAAAAAAAAACAAACAATACCATTAGTATTTAATTTATTTCATAAACGTTATAATCATATGAAAAAATTCAAATTCAACAAATTACCCCATCCAAAAATATCTCCATTTATCCACTCCATTATCAGAAGTATCAGGTCCTAAACTTCTTTTTTTTTTTTGCCTTCCTATGTCAATCATATCCTAAACACAAATACAAAACGCACACGATACACACATACATGATGCATATACACAATACATGGTGCATATACATAGTTATAAACTCCCATTCACATCTACATACATATATAAAAATACCATTTCTATAGTGAAATCCGTAACCCCATTTTCTTGCTTCATGTACTTTTCCGGCCCCCTCCCTCTAAAACACACACAAATATATACATACAATATATATATATATGTATAATTGATATATATCTTTACGGCCTCGTTTTGGTTTGATTTTCAAAAAAATTAGGGTTTTTTTTTTCTTCAAACGCCTCCTCTTTCATCTCCAAGATTTTGGCAAATCTCGATTTCGAATTTAGGGTTTTACAGATCTGCTCAGCTCTCACTTCTCTCTCCTCATCTACACATATATATACATATATATACATATCTGTATCTATATACGTATAGATATATACAAATAGAATCGAAATGTTCTGGAAGCTCACAGCTCTCTCTGCTTCGTCGCCGGTAAAAAATCTCTCTCGATCCATTTATACGTGCTAATTTGATTGAATTTAATCACTTTATTTAACGTCTTTTTTATTATCTTTTTTTTTTTTGTTGTTATAAAAAATGATGTTTTTTTTTGGGTGTAATTTGGTGTTGAAGTTTTGGATTATTGAAAGATTGAGCTGAACATGAACTATATGGATTTTGATTTAATTTTTAACTAATGAATGTGCTTGTTGATGTATTTATGCTGCCAGGTTGACACGGTGTTCTTGAATTTTCTATGAAATATTTTCTTTGTTGAGACTGATTTTGTGATTGTGAATTTGATGAAGATGAACTTGGGCTGCTTTGTTGAGACTGATGGAGCTGAACATGACTTTATGGATTTCGATTTAATTTTTAATTACTTGTTATTGACTAAAGAATGTGGTTGTCGATGTGTTTATGCCAGCAAGTTAACGCTTTTTTCTTGAATTTTCTATCAAATATTTTCTTTCTTGAGACTATTTTTTATGATTGTGGATTTGATGAGGATGAACTTTAGGACTGCTTTGTTACGTTTACTGATGCAATTTGGTTTTAGTTAGATACTTTTGTTGCAATGATTTGGAGGGCGGTTTAATTTACCAATCAAGTGGTCCTTGTAGTGTGTGGATTTGATTCAATGCTTGTTAGATGATTTCCTCGAGATGATTAAGTGGGTTATAACTACGAATCAAGTGGTTGTTGTAGTATGTGAATTTGATTAAGTTTTTGTTAGATGCATTCCTGAATATGATAGTTGGGTTATAACTACGAATCAAGTGGTTTTTGTAGTGTGTGAATTTGATTCAGTGTTTTTTAGATTCTTTCCTTGATGATTTGGTGGGTTTTAATTACCAATTGTATGAATTATTTAGTTTCCGAATTGGTTTGTTTAAGTGCTGAGAATTGACCTTTAAAATTGTTTACTTGAGTTTATTGGGAGTATTAAGTACATGATTGAGTTAATTAAGTGAGTTTTTATGGGTTGTACGGAGGTAATGTCAGTATGAGACCAATGCCTCGTGCTCGTTGATCATTTGAAGAATTGGAGATTTTTCAAATTTCAGGCTACTAGTTTGGATTACCAATGTGAAAAGTTTTACATTTTCTGGCTATTAATTTGTATGGCCAACTCTAATGATTATCAATGTGCATTCTTTGCTGTGAGTGGTTGCATGATCTTCAATAAGCCATATTGGAAGAGGAATTGATATGGCTGTTCCAGTTTGGGTTTCTATTTCTTTTATAACTGAAGATGTATACGACGATTGGTAGTTGGTTTAAATTGTTGTTTTCTGGTATAATACATTGCGATTATGTGTATTGCTAGAAAAGCCATTTCCCAACAAGACTGGAATTCGTTAGTTAGCTCATTCCTTGGTGTTTGTATGGTTTAATTATTCTCTCTGTCAGATCTTCCTTGCCATAAGTCACTTTATCTACAATGTTGTTGCTATTCAGAGACCAAACGAATCCAAATCAAGCCTTATCCCACTAGGTGGGGTTGTGGAAGCAGAAGCAACAGCCTCTTAAAATATGTTTGTTAGTTTTTTAAACCGTTTAACCTTGATTTAACTAATTATGGTTTATAAACATAAAATGCCAACATGTCTTTTATATGGTTAATTAACCAGATAAAACGATATAAGTTTTTACTAGAGGTTAATACTGGTTGCCTCATAGAGCCTATTGAAGTTATTATCGTAGTTACATGCTTTTCATGTTTTAGAGGTCATGCTCTGACAACAATGCAGTGTTGTATTAGTTTGCTTATTTACTTCCTCGTACTATCCATTATCACAATGTTGTTTTTTGTCTTGTCTAGGTTGAATCGGTATTAGACAAGGAAAGTTTCACATTGGAAGAGCTTTTGGATGAGGAAGAGATAATCCAGGAATGCAAAGCTTTGAACAGTCGCCTCATAAATTTGTAATTTGCTTCCTTCTTTGCTGCCATATTCTCTTTAACATCTTCTCTCAATATGCCCTGCTATAATTTGGAACTCTTAACTTTCTAAGTTTCTTAAAGATAATTTTAGAATCTTTTATGTTTCAGTTTAAGAGATAGAGCCCAGGTTGAGCAGTTGTTGCGGTATATTATCGAAGAGCCTCCAGAGGATGCTGACAGCAAGCGAACTTTCAAGTAGGTTATTATAATTCTGGAACGAAGGATTTGCATGGTTGTATATCTGGTTACATGTGTTTCTTGTTACTTTTCTGAAAAAAAAACTTTGTAAGTTCTATTTTGTTTTCATTAATAAAGAACTCATCATGATCCTGATTTGTTTACAATTTAGGTTTCCCTTCATTGCATGTGAGATATTTACATGTGAAATTGATGTTATCTTTAAGACCTTGGTGGAAGAAGAGGAGGTATGTTCTTCATTACAGAAAACTAGAAGATAAATAATGTCAAACTCGATAATGGAGATCCTAATATTTATTTTGTACCCTATCTGCTTGACCTCTTGTTTGCAGCTGATGAATTTACTATTTTCTTTCTTGGAGCCTGACCGTCCTCATAGTGCATTGTTGGCAGGGTATTTTAGCAAGGTATATTATGTTTTTAGTGTATTTTATGGTGGGTTAAAGCGAGTTGGTTCAAATGATTCTTTCTTTGTGGCAGGTTGTTATATGCCTCATGTTGCGGAAGACAGTTCCACTTATGAATTATGTTCAGGTGATATGAAATTTAGTTTATCTATCTGTCCTATGAAGTTATAGTTTATTTTTGTCTCAGTTTATCGAGAAGACCCATCCATTATCATGGTGATAAGCGTCTAAATTGATTTTCCCTTGACTTTTTGTGAATAATGGTGAAGCTTGTCTTGATTCCTCTTCCTTTTGTTTTCTGCAGGCGCACCAAGATGTTTTCCGCCAACTTGTCGATTTAATTGGAATTACATCCATCATGGAGGTTTTTATTTGATTTCTAATCCAGATCTTGTGCTTTTCATCGGTGATCTTATGATTAGCGTGTTGTTTAATTGTTGACATTACTACCTCAGGTGTATATATCTCCTTCTAATGAGCTCCTTTCCATGTAGGTTCTTGTACGACTTGTAGGTGCTGATGATCACATCTATCCCAATTCTATGGATGTGATGCAGTGGTTGGCTGACAGCAATTTATTAGAAATGATTGTGGATAAATTGAATCACTCTGTAAGTAGGCGAAAATTGTTAAAATCAATGTGGTTTTTTATAACCCCCTTGATTGTTTAGGCATCCCATGTTTGCCGTATGATAGTTCTCAAATTGTCCTTTATATATGTTTTATGTGATAACATACATGGGATTGATAGTTCATCATTTAATTTCGTCAAATGCATTACCTACCAAAATTGAAAAGCCTCTATTGCACGTGATGAATCTGTGGACCGTACTTGTTTCGAATGTGCCAATCATCTGCTTAGGTAGGTGTATGCATCTTCATGTATTGCTTACCAATAAGCCTGTGAAAGCAATATCAAACTTATAAACCTGCGAAAGCAATACCAAACTAATAAGCCTGCGAAAGCAATACCTAACTAATGAGCCTGCAAAAGCAATACCAAGATGTTGTACTTCGCAACTGTATTCCTTTGGTTTTTCTTTTCACTTCCTTTTGCTTCCTGTTTCTTTATCAAATGGCCTTATACTCAATCTGGAAATCTTGAGGGAACACAATGTTAGCTCTGTTAGTATCTTGACAGGTGGCAAATTCATAGTTGGTCTGCTTCATGGTTAGGTTTTGCTACTGCTCATTCATAGTTGTTGAAAACAAGCTTTGCATGGAAGTTTGGTTCGAAGTGTCTGATACACTTTATTATGTTGCAGAGTACTCCAGAAGTGCATGCTAATGCTGCAGAAACTCTTTCCGCTATAACCAGGAGTGCACCATCTCCTCTAGCCACTAAACTGTCAAGCCCAAGGTTGCTAGTGCTAGAAGTCATCTGCTCATATTTCATCTTTAATCTAGACACTGTTTGAACTGGCATAAAATTTGCCGAGTTAATAATTTCCTTTCTGGGCAACTGTTTGCTAAATTTTGTTTTCTTGACTTGCAGCTTTGTAGCAAGGATATTTGGTCATGCACTTGAAGACGCACATACAAAATCTGCCCTTGTCCACTCATTATCTGTGTGTATATCTTTGTTGGATCCAAAAAGATCAATTCCAATGCCTCAACTATATTCCTTCCGAAGTCAACACATTTATGAGTCTCCTATACCTGTTAATCCTGACACTGTTGGTGCCATGCTGCCAAAACTTGGTAAGGATGCATGTACATTTCATGGAGCTCCCTTTTCTCCATACCATCAAAGTTTCTGCTTCAATTTTCTGCATATATACGATGAATATCCATGGTGCGTGATGATTATATCTGGCATGTGACTCGGTTTAGGCTATTATGTTTGTGATGAAAAAGGCTTTTCCTAGAAATAACTCGATGCTTCAGGGGTCTTGCAATATTTCAGATATCACACTTTCTGTCCCATCATTGGTTGGATGTTTAAATTGCTGAGTTCCCTTTGCTAAGTGAAGATGTCCACCCTTCAATATTTGTGCATTTTTGGTTAATCTGTGTTCAGCAGAACTTAGGAGTTAAAAGAGGCGTCTGTGATATGTGTGTGTGAGAGATATGAGATTCAGAAGTAGTCTAGTGGTGGGCTACTCTCCTTGGCAGTTGGGAGACTAGGGTTTGAATCTCATATGAGGGGGTGGGGGGTAAAAAAGAAGAAGAAAAAGACATCTGTGATATGGGATCAATTCATCAAAGGGAATTTGATAGGGCCTAGCCCTTCTCGATGAAGGAGCTTCAGTAGAATGCTGCAGAAACGAGCCCCTGATGGACTTGTCTGCTTCATTGGGTTTAGGTAGTGTAAAGGTTTGAGGTATTATGGGTAGGAAGAATAAGGCGGGGTGGGGAGGCAGGCAATGAATAGGAATGCAGAACCTTTTGCAATTTTAGGAAAATATTTGCTTATGTGTTTTGTGTTAGAATTACATGTATAACAATTGCAAATTTTCCGGAGCAGGTGACTTGCTGATGCTATTGAACGTCTCAGCTGATGAGAAGATCTTACCTACAACATATGGTGAATTAAGGCCTCCTCTTGGAAAGCATCGTCTGAAGGTTCTCTCTCTCTCTCTCTTGCGCGTGCATAACCCACACGCACACGGCTGCTTATGCTGAAATGTGAAATAGAAGTCCTGAATTTTTTTAAATATCATTAGCTATGCCTCATTTATACTATATGCAGATTGTGGAATTCATTGCTGTGCTACTGAAAACTGGAAATGAAGTTGCAGAGGAGGAGTTGATCAGCTCAGGAACGATTAAGAGAATCCTTGATCTCTTTTTTGAGTGAGAAACAACTACTTCTTCTTGGCATTTCTGTATTCCAGCAAAGTTTACCTTTAACCTGGAGGACTTCCAATTTGTTACATAAACTTTCTCACGACTCTGCACTTTTTATTGTATGCAGATACCCCTACAACAATGCATTGCATCATCACGTGGAGAGTATAATATATTCATGCTTGGAAAGCAAAAACAACACTATTGTTGACCATCTTCTCAAAGAGTGTAATTTGATTGGAAAAATTCTTCAAGCCGATAAACATCCTACTCTTTCTGTTGATCTTAATCAGGTAAGATAAGGGCATCTTTGAAGCAACCAAGCTTCCTTCACCCTTCCCGTGATGTTAGTATGTATAATCTCATGTATATTGTCGTAGGGAAATGGCAGTTCCTATTAATTTATCCTGATTATCTAACGCTTGCACCTTAGAAGCTGCCCCCGGGGGTGGGGGAGGGAATGGAAGTATAGGACAATGCCATCTCCAAAACCTAAATAGATGCTGAAATTTGGAGTGATCCCTTATTCAACTTTAACTTTTTTTTTTTTTCCACATAATGACAAATTTAGCCAATCCCACCTAGTGGGACAAGGCTTAGTTTGGTTTATTGATAATGATAGATGATTAAATGTACATGACTTTTATCTTTCTTCCTCTTTAGCTTTTTCCTTTTTCCCTAAATTTTTCTTTTCTATGCCTTCCCTTCCTACCTGATGCAGCCTACGGTACCTGCCACTGGAAAAAAGGAGCCCAAGGCAGGATATCTTGGCCACCTTACACGGATATCAAATAAACTTGTTCAGTTGGGAAATAATGACAGCCGAGTTCAGGCACATCTTCAGGTATGTAGTTAGCATGAGAGTGGAATATCAGTTATATGCTTATATTGTCAAATCTCAAGTGTGATTTGCATCATTTGTTTATTACTGAGTCCTCTGTCTTTGGCTTAAATTATTGGTTGATAGCAGCCAATTAATGTGGCATTTTGTTATTTTGTACACTTGCATTTCTTTCACTCATGCAATATATTTGTCCTTCAGGAAAATGGCGAGTGGAACGATTGGCAAACCACTGTCTTACAAGAGCGTAATATGGTTGAAAATGTCTATCGCTGGGCTTGCGGGTATAACTCTTGCCTCTTCTCATTGTTGCCATACCTTTGACATAAAAAACAAGGATGTTACATTTTCTATAATTTAATGAAAGTGTTTGTTGCTAGGAGTATGTTCTATTGCTATCATAGTTTTCTGTCATAATATTCTCTTCCTGACCAGTTAATCGTGTTATCTTGTCCAATGACTCATATTTTCTTCCTTTTAGTAATTAGTTTATTTCTCTTTTCCCTCCAGCCGGCCAACTGCTTTGCAGGACAGAACAAGGGACAGTGATGAGGAAGATGCTCATGATAGGGATTATGATGTAGCAGCTTTAGCCAATAATCTAAGCCAAGCATTTCGATACACCATATATGACAATGATGATGCTGAAGAGGTAACAAACCCGTCAGGATCACTTTTTAAGTAATGGTTCTCCTCCCTGTATTCTTATTCCAAACAAACTAGATGCTTATGAAACTCACCAACCCAAACAGGAAAAGCAAAATTCTTTTCAGATTCATTTACTGTTTTTATTGCTTGTTTGCAGGGTCAAGGAGCTCTTGAGCGAGATGATGAGGTAATATTCGTTTTTTATTTTTCCTGATCAAAGCACTTATTAAAATTTTAAGCTCAAAAATATATTAAAGGTGTAACTATGCATATATCAAAATCTTGTAACCATCAAGGAAAGTTAGGTCTATTGACAATTGTAACTTCCTATTTTCTGAAAGAGTTCCTTAACGGTGTTTGATTTACAAAATTGCAGGATGTCTACTTTGATGATGAATCTGCTGAAGTTGTGATATCATCTCTACGGTTAGGTGATGACCAAGGGAGGTGAGTTTCTTTACCCTCTCGTGGTTAAACTTAAGGTTGTTGCAACACCTCTTGATATTCAGTTAGCCATGACGTTATAAGCATAAGAGTATTGCTTTCGTATAGTTCAGGTGACATGTTACAAGTAATTAATTATATGTCTTTTGAGAATGAACATGGGACAAACTGTATCTTTATGTAGACGTATTTGTTTCTGCCTTTAGATATGGAGACCTGAGAATTTTTCTGGAATTCTCGGCATTCTTCTCATAGTCTCTTGGATTGACCTCCTTTTCATCTTCACTAGTATGACGATTACTTATTTCCTTGTGCAGCAGTCTATTCACAAACTCCAATTGGTTTGCCTTTCAAGATGACAAAAGTGGAGATATACCTATGAACACGTCATCATCTGACGTGATGGATGAAATCAACCTGAATGGGACATCTAATGGTGGTAATAGCAGCAGTGATGATGAAGTGGTGGTGGGAGAAGATGAGGAATTGGCTGAGAGCAAAAATTCTGCAGACGCCTCATCCAGTACTAATTTGAACACCGTCAACGGACTTGGTGAAAATAGTCCTGTAAATGGGGGAGATCTGAACTCGCAGACTGAGAAGGCTGGTGCCTCTGGTGACCAAGGTTTCTTCCGGTTTGAGACATCAGACACTGACGATCCATTTGGAGACAGGCCCATTCCTGAATGGGTGGCCTGGGGAGAGGCATCTGATTTTCAAGTTGGTGGATCGAGTACAAATCCATTTGAAGACCAGAGCAATTCTAACATCAATGTCACCAATCCGGTGCAGGCAGCGGGAACAACACCAAGCACCACTTCGAGTGGAGAATCTCTGCCAAATGGCACCTCGACATCTGATTCTAGTGATGGTTCAGCTGCATCTGACTCAAGTCAGAAAGCTACTACTGTGCCCTCATTGTTCGAAGAGGATGTTGAATTTGTAGGTGTAGAATTAGAGGGTACCGAGAAGGCAATGGAACAGGCTCTTAAAGAGGGTATAGTCGGGGAAGCAGGCCCTTTGAAGAGAAATATTGTCCCTAAGAAGCCCGAAAAGGAGAACCCGGATGACAACGGACCAGGGATGAAGGAATTTAATGATGCAAATTACTGGCGAGTTGATCAAGAGGTTGCAGTGTTGGAGTGATGATGGGATAATTAGATTACTAGCTGTTATTTGACCTGGAACTAAGTTGACACCCAAGGATCCCATCTTCAGTTCAAAAAGGTGCGTGCGCATACATATGTACAGTGTAATTTTGTCGCAGTTGGGATCAATGTTAGGCTATACGCTGGTTGTTACCTATTGTTTATTTCTATTATCGTCCGTTTCGTTATCATTTGATCGAAGATAATGGGATTTTCCCGTTTCCTATGTATTTTTGTCCATCGTCTTACAGCAGCTTTCCATGTCTATACAATCAGCTGAGACCAGCTTTATCATTGTGTAATGCTGACAACAATAACTTGCATTAGTTTATGGTGAAGGCCAGATTTGATATCTTTGCCTCTAGATACCCAGCTTGATATGTCATCGCGTGACGTAGAGTTTACGAGTTTGAGTCATGAAAAGAGCTTCTTCTAAAATGCAATGTAAGATAGATCCAATAGTAAGTTTGATCTTTCTTTGAACCACGGGAACAAAGGTTTTGAAAGAAAATCGATGCGTGGGGACTTTCGAACGTTTGGTGGAGGGGTCTTAGCTTGCCGCACACACACATATACCATTTGGATTTAAGTTTTTAAGTCATCTGTTTAGATTTTTAAGTTTTTTATATTTGCTTGAATCTTTAAGTTAGTTCTTAGAAAAGGCACGTGCATGGTCACATGGTCAAGTTTCATGATGGTTCAACATAAAGCATTAACGTCTATTTGAATATTTACGGTCAATATTGGGGTTTATAGTACGATTTTTAAAATATTAAAATTTAAATTAAATGAGTATTATGTGACAAATATTATATTATCTATTGTTTTCAAACAAGTGAATCTTGTCCATATGTACATTTGTATTAGATCACATCGAATATTAATTAGGAGGTTAAAGTTTAATCATATATATATATATATATATAGCTTTAGTTGATATATTTTTAGGAAGGAATGTTAGATATTTATAATTGTAGTGTATATCTAAAATTGGTTACATGTGCGGATTACTTGACTCGATAGATAAAAGGTATGAAATAGAACTCAAGCATGAAATCAATGTTGAGTCAACTATCATCGAAAGGAGTACCACCAAGCAAGATCAAGATCAGCCCCTTGTATAGGTATAGGGTTCTAAACCTGTCTTTTCGAGTCGTGTTTCAATATCAGTGTGGCTGATCATCTGAAAAGACCAGCTAAGCATCATTAGTTTATATCTAAAATTGGCTACAAACACTATATGGGAAAGTTGACTCTGAGGGTTACTTCGAGAAATTCTTTCTTTCTCGTGTGTGAGAGAGAGAGATTGGGGTTTTTCTTCATGATCATATAATACTATGTTGATCTCGTATACTTGTGGATTGACTGGTAGTCAAGCGACTCAAGTGTTGCATTTCTTAAATATGAAGGGAGGCAACGTGAAGTACGAAACTTCCTTTATGTACAAATAATTTTTTTTTTATTTTTTATACGTTAATCTCATAGAATTTTTATTCCAAAATTCTCGTTATACACAACTCAACATTTTTCTATATTTTAGTCTCATGGATTCTTTATTCCAAAACTCTTATTATATATAACTCAGCATTTTCCTATATTTATTCTCATATACTCTTATGGGTTACACGATACAAAGGTGAGGATTTTACCTAAAAACTCTAAATTTGGTAACAACCCTAGATGTTACACTATCACAACAGTTTAGATTCAAATTTCCTGCTTCGAGCTATTATTAATGCGATAGGATTTTCCACGTGAGCTTAAGAGGAGAAGAAGTAAACCATAAATGTCCTTCCCTCTCACAAAGCCGTGAGCCTTATCAGTGCGTGGGTGCACGCGCCACAAATAAATATGAATACCTGCGCAGCTTCAAAATCTAAAAAGTTTAATCTTTTGGGTCAGAGTTGGGTTCTATTCATATTAGCCCAGTTATTCTCTTGACTCTTTTTTTGGCTAAGTATTCTGTTGGCTCTATGGACTTGCTATAATAATTATAGTTACGCATAATAGTCAGCATATCTGGACAAGTATTGAGTATCATTTGCTCGTAGTGCAACGATCTGGGTCTAATTTGGTTTGATAATATGTTAGAGTCTAGGCACTCAAAGGTTTAATGAAGTGTTCGAGTAGCAAAAGCAAATTCAAAATTTTTGTTCAATTGGGCTAAAATACATAGTTTAGCACTCATATACTAATATATATTTTTTCAATGGTGGTTAAATAATTTTTTAGATTAAACTTATTTTAAAATTACACATATATTCAAAAAGATTTTAGAACGAATGGGGTTGTATGCCTCTACCCTAGTTAGGTAGTAACTTATTGTGGTCAAATGTCTCAAGTTGAAACTTATGACCTTCCATTACAATATTGTTTGGCTTTTGGCAAACCTAAGCATACGTTGGATTATATTGTTGTACTACAGAGTTTACAACTTTTAGATGAGACCAATGTAATCTTGTTTAATGTAAGTTCCTTATCATCAAAGAAAAAAGAAAAGAGTCTTATTTTCGACCTAAGATGCTTACAGCCAAATTAGTTGGGAGTAGAAAACCAAAGTTCTTATGAATCAAATCAAAGTTCTTATGAATCGAATAATTTTTTTTTTTTTTGTAAAACTAATATGAGACGAAATATTACAAACATTGGTAATATAGATGGTTTCAATTGCATAAGATGAAATGATAATTGTGTGGAAAATATTTAGTACCAACATAAAATGAAGTTAATAAAATGAAAAGTATTGTGGCATTCATTTGGACTAACACTAAGTTATTGTGTCAATATTATCTAATCGTATTGTCAGATTTGCTTCAACACTTGAAACAATTAAGTTTTGAGTCCAAACATTTTTCTTTTGTAGCTTTTGCCAATCTCCTTTATTTTCTTTAATATTCCATGGGAGGCTAAAGCCGATTTATACAATTAAATATTTAGAGAACGATTTGCTCCTTTTGTCTTTTTCCATGAAGATACAAGCCAATCTCCTTTGGCATTTCATTAGCCAGCTTGTATTTCGACCAATGCTTTGGGTGTTTATATACAAGTTTGGGCTCAGTATTGTGTTTTTAGAGGTATTTTGCAAGGGGAATCTATAGTTTAAATTGTTGGGTTGTAGTCTCACCACTCCACGAAATTGTTTAAAGTTTATATATATATATATATATATATATATATATATATATATTATTTATGTTTTTAGTCTATAAAATCACATAATTCATATTAATTTTCTCACTAAACTCACTTCATTTTCACTTAGCTCCCCTTGTTAAACCCCGAGGTGTTAGCTCCCCTTATTAAACCCCAAGGTATTAATTTAGTGGTATAATATTTGGAGTATGAACATGACACCTGTTAGCATCTCTGTTCTAAAATCGATCAAGAAGCTAAGTGTAAATTTAAGGAAGATTTGTCTTTAAATTAAGTATCTTATATAACCTTACGTCTCATGCATTTGGTTGCTTTTAATATCATTTCTTCGGGAATTGGATGAATTTTGTACTCTTTCAGATGGAATGCATTTGCGTTTTGACCAAAAAAAAAAAATCAAGAAGCTAAGACAACAGCAATACTTCTGGGAAGGACCGTTTCAGTATTTCTCTTACTTCTTGGGATTAATTTTGATAGGCATCGTGCTTTTGCTTTTCTTTGGTATTGAAATTTGACACTTTTAATGCGAGCTCAACATATTTTTTAAAGAAAATTTTCTTATATAATAAAAAAGAAAAAAAGAAAAGAAAGAGAGAGAGAGGGAGAGAGAGAAACGTGTATTGTTCTAACATTTGATATGAGTTAACCAACCACAATTCACCCAACTCACTAGCGAGTCCACGGTAAAAATATAAAAATCGTAATCACGAGAATCTAAAAATATCGTGATAAATTGGTTTTCAAATTTCAAATTCTCCTTATTTTCACTGTAGTACACGCATTCCCTAACTCAGTGGGTAATGTTGCAGTTGCCTCTCCGTATTCAGATCTTCAACAAACCAAAATCTCGGTCACACACCTAACTGACGATTCAATCTCAATCGTACACGTAAGGCCGATAATGTTGAGGCCACCGAGACGTACACGCTAACGAACTGTGCACCCTTGGGTAAGTTTAATTCGACACCGACGTAAGAAGACAGAAAAAGAGGGGTGCACCGCACGGATGAACCGCTTGCACCATGTCACCAAATCTCTGTCGTTTTAGGGTTGGTAATGACTTTTATGGCCAATGAAACGACAATCAACAAATTTTTCTATGACATTCACTAAAATTTAAGAACTTCAATTTATAACATGAATAATGACAAAAAAAAAAAAATTATAACAAGAAAAATGAGTAATAAATGTCAAAATAGAACTATGTTAGACTGGAGGGTTGGTATTGACTTCGGCTGATCGGACTCAAACATTTTTTCTGTATCGAAAATAATGAGTTTTGGATAGATTTGAAACTTTAGCTAATTTATAATGCTAGGTTTAGAAAAGTTTTCAAATGCTCTTTATTAGGTTGCTTCCTTGTGATACATGTTGTCTTGTCAACTTTCATGATACGCAACTGATAGTCGTTTAACCCTAAATTCAATGACCCAAAAAAAAAATTCCTAGATTCAACTTTAAAAAGTGTTTTGCGTTTATCAATTAGGGCGAAGAAGTGTGAAATTACAGTGGATACTTATTTTTTTTATGGTTAGATTACCTTGTTGGGGAGTCAATAATTAATCCAACTCTTTTATAGTAACTTCTTTTATTTGGTAGGGCGATAAAAGCTTTTGAATTGCACCCTTAATACATATTAATAAAATTTATTTACTTTTTGAAAAAAAATTGAATATATGACTTCTAATCAAGACATGCTAGTGCACATAAACAATTATATGTTATATGAGTATGGAGACAGAGAATTGCTTTTGGCGTAATATTTCCGAATACAATAATACATTATTGATCAATAATATATGATACTAGCTAGAACCCAAAAAATTAACCCAAAAAAAAAAAAAAAAGCTAGAACCCAAAAACAATTTCGCCTGCCAAAAGGCTAGATTATTCATCTTGGGATCCAAATCCTTTACTGCAATTTGATCATACTTTTCATTTTCTTAAGATGAAAAAGTACCCATGTATTTTGGACTTATTTCTTAAAAAAAATGAGATTATAATTCTCTTTTAATTATATTTATTCAACGACATGAACATTGCATCCCAATAATTTATTTAACTTTTAGGTTACACAAAATGGGAGAAAAAGTATTTCTGTTGGATGAAATTAGATATTTTGATCTATTAACGGATAGGGGTTATTATAGCTATTAGATTAAATATTAGTTATTTTTGGTGAAATAAATAATTAAAATGTGTTGGAAAAATATTAGAATAAAATATTAATTAAAAACGTATCGGATTCGAAAATATGAATGATGCATTTGGATAAGTTCAAGTGTTCAACAAGGATGCTACTCCTACGCCTAGTTTTGGGTTTATGGTTGTGTGAATATTTTTCTTTCAGGATTTCTTGGATCTTGTATAGACCATGTTCATCTGGTCAAAGAGGTGTACAACTTCAAGATACCCCATGGAAGAACACCATTGAAGACCCTGGATTCAATGCCATGCACTGTTTTTCTCTCTCTTGATCAACAAACTTGAACTTTGAAAGTAGTCAAACTATATTGGCAAGGCAATAAATTATCTCAATATGATTTCTAGGCCACAAACTCAAATGCAATGTTTAGCATTTAAATGATTTCCCTCAGTCTATTTTGTAATGAAACATAGAGTAAATTACAAGAAAATTCATTGTGTTTCGTTAAAATTATACATTAAATTTGTAGTACGGTAAGAATTTAGTAATTTTATATCTCTTGTAAGAATGCGGCAAATTTTTTTTGTCTATTATTGAACATAAGAGACGCTAAATCACATTTTATAAGATTATCATATTATTACCATATTAGAAGATTTAACGTGCAGTTTCTCATTCATTGAAGATTAGTACTTTATGCTGAGGTGCTAAGAAGTAAATGAAATGCTAGATTAAGTGCAAAGGATTGCTTAGTTAAATGAATCATAATGACCATATACAATGAAGCTTTTCAAAATTCTTGATCAAAATTGCCTTTAATTAACTAGGTACACTTCATGAACTACATTATGAATTAGTCAAACAAACATGACCATTTAATTCAACATTCAATGTTGTTGCTTTGAAAATTTCATTCATCCCAATGTAAACATGGAGCACAAAGTCCATAAGACACGGGTTTGGAGCTGAAAACAAAGCCACGGCAATATTGGGATGACAAAAAAAGAAATAAAAATTAAAGTTGCTTTAAATCATGGTTCTGTCATTGCGTTTCCCTTCAACTTTCCTCTGGCTCTAATTCCTATAACAAATTTTATATATTGGACTCTTGCTAATTATTGCAATTAGACTTAGGATTGGTCAAAATAGTCAATTAACGACTTGTTATAATTAAAAATTTTAAATTTCAATTATATATTTTTATAATAAAAATTGTTTGATACTTGACTGATCTAAATCATGTGTTAGGGTACCCTAATCTTAGCGTAAATCTAATATCGTTATACTAAAGGTGAATACTCTATCATTACGTCTGATTTCAGCTTTCCTTTGCTCTAATCCCAAACCAATTGGAACGAAAGGATCAAATATTATTTTTTTATGATGAAAACTCAATATAGATAAGACTATATTCAAGGACGGATTCATAATTTATCTTCAATAAAAAATAAAATTAGACAAATTTATCAGTCATATATATAATGGAAGTGGAGGAATGAATGTATTTTTAATGGAACCAGTGATAAACAAGCATCTTGCGTGGTTAGAACAATTAAGAATTGGGTCACTAATATTGAAGGTGCTTGGCAGTTTTGTCATAAGCGTGACAAAACTGACGGAATTGGATTGCTGGTTGAGAAAGACTTTTTAATGGATGAAAACTCAATATTGACGGATGTGTTAAAGGGAATTCAGGAGAGGCAGGAGTAGGCATAATTATTAGAAATGAAGCTGGGGATTGGATTGCGGATTTTGCTATGAATTTGGGGGTAGCTACGAGTTATCGGGCTGAAATTATGGCGCTATGGGAAGTGATAAAATTAGTGTCAAGTTCGAATATTGGGTCACCTGTGATCGAAATAGATTCGATTACAACATGCAACCTAGTGTGTAATGGTTCGGTGGTGCTTAGTTCATTAAAGCCCTTTGTTGAGGACTATAAAAGAATTATTGCCTCTCATAGCAATTTTAAGTTGTCTATGTCTACCGTGAGAGTAATTACTGTGTAGATTGGCTTGCTAATTGTGGCATTTGTCAACCTTTGGGAGCGACTGGTGGAGATGGATAAAATGGGTGTGAAGTTTTCTTGAAGTGTTAGCATGTAACCGGCTTCAACCTCATTTGAAACCAAAAAAAAAAAAAAAATATATATATATATATATATATATATATATATATATATATACAATTTAACACTCATATATATAAAAAATAAAAAATATGTGAGGACTGAACTGATTTTTTAACCTAAAAATACATTGAAAATACACACATTTTGAGACTAAATTTGGATTGTGTGGGGGTTGCTGCCCCTACACATACAAGAGTAGTTCTGCCACTGATTGTATTAAACTATCATAAGGTTATAAATCAGGGGAGTAAAGACGTGTTTCAACATATTTTTTAAATTAATTACACATTAAATAATATTTATGATAGAGTGACACAAATTCAAATACAAAACTTTTCAATTATAAAAATTCGCTATTCGATTATCTCATCACACTCTTTAAATACTAACCAAGTGTTACTTATGATCATTAGATTATTGATTAAAATTAGTGGTGGCATCTGTTAAAGTGATGAACTTATGGCTCACATAATTTACAAGTGGATTAGACGTGTCTCGAGTCAAAAACAAAGTCATTTGACAGACTCAACCATCAAGGCGGCGAAGCCGGTGGAACCCGCACGTGAATGCTTTGATTAAAGATGTATCACATCAAAGTGATCAAAATTCAACTTGGTTGGCATTTTGTTTGTTCCGCACCTCACGTGTGTGTGGATAAATGTTTACTAAGACAGGACTCCTTCGCCTATTTTAGGTTGTGGGGTTTTGTCAACATCTTTTCGAACACATAGAGGACCTAAGCTACACAATCTTTTTCTTTTTCTTTTTAAATACCTTTTTTGGGGATCTTCAAATCTTTACATGCCCTGCACTGCAACCTAAATAAGCATCAATAGTCCAAGGGAAGTGACGTGAAGACAAGAACTCAACATAGTTTTATATATTGAACACTGAATATTACTATTACTGTCACTGACTGAACAGATATCGGTGGTGATTATAGGTGCTCATATATAAGGTTCGGTATAATAAAGTTTTTTTTTTTTTTGTTAAAAAAGAAAAAAAAAATTCAAATTCAGTACATACTCTTACTGACTTTATCACTAACTATATATCTATCACGTTCTAGGTTTAGAATTTGAAACTCACAACTGAGGTTTGTATTGTAGGCTTGACAATTATTACTTCAACTCAAAATAGTAAATTATAAACTACACTCATTTAATTTCTTACACCAATGTAAAACATTACAATATTTGCAATCTAATAACAGTAAATTCAAATTTTTGGTTCTTTTACTACAAACGAAAAAAAATTTGCACATCTGTCTTTCATGTTTATCTGTTAATTTTGTTAAATCATGGTCAACAATCTAAATTCAATTACTGGGTTACAAGTATCACCACAAACATCATCTTGCAACACTGCAAAGTAAGATAACATACAATAAACTCAAAATAAACCAGATCTTTATAGAATAACATGCGCTTTGTGCGTTTTTTATTGGGTTACAAGTATATCTCAACTTTTCAGAGTTATTCACTGAAAATGGCAGTTTCAAAAGGACAGCAAATTTAATACATGCAAAGTTGAAGTTGCAATAAGTGGATAAGAAGATAATAACATGCTGCAATCTGTAGGTAGTTGAATTCTTTTAGTAGCAATCAGCATCCAACTAGGGCCACTTCATTCAAGTCGGGATTGTTATTTAATCAGTTTGGACTGATATCAATTTTATCACATGAAGTAGAACTCACACATGTGAGATTCATTTTTTCTCTCACAAATTGATGTCAATCCTAACTGATAAAAAAAATTTCCTCAAGCCACTAATGCATCCATGGCTAGTGAAAGAAAGTTACTGTTTTGTGCAAGGAGCAAAGAGTGGCGGGAAAGGCCTAAATCAAATAGATACACCTAGAAATTGGATGAAATGGTCGAATAGTTATTCTATTATAATAAAAAAATTTAAATTTAAATCACAATTTTAATCTCCGTTACACCACCGAAAAAAAAAAAAGGTCTAAATCAGACTACCACAAGACTATGATCAAGCAATTCAATTATTCCTCAACACCAGTTGGCACTTGTCTTTTTCATGTTCTTGCTTGGACATTGCCATGTGCCACTCACATCAGAGGAGGCCGCACCGACAAAGTTTTCGTATTGGCTCCATCAGCGTGAAGGGTTTGGGCTTTTGGGTGGAGTCAGTGAAGGCAGGGTTGTCCATACAGTTCTGACTCTACCGCTCCATGCAGGCAATATCTTATCCAAATGTCTCCGTGCAATGATATAGGGCGTTGTCAGTAGAAGACACGCCAACGGTATTATCATAACGTCTCAAATACATATAAAAAATCTAACACATTAATGCTGGTTGTCGAAAACCTAACGCCGCTCTTTTCTTTTATCCGGACATGGGACTGGCATAATACTAATCTTTTTTCGGGGAGGGAATGATTGAACTTGAATCAAGATTTCTAATGCAAAGCAAAAGAACATATAGGAACACACATAGATTTGCAGAGAGACTCATGGAAAACACATACAAATCGTTGTTCACGTCATACATATTAGGGGCATAAAGTGAGTAGCATATCCACATTATCCTCAACTAGAACTTACTACAGAGGGTTTATCCCACACCAACTAAAATACAGAACAAACTTTGTCCATTGCTTGAAGAAACAAACTTGATTTCTTGCTTCGATTTCTTCAATATTTACCCTGACATGCGATGTTGTACTTACTCTACGCAAATATGCTCAAGGGCCCTGTCTGATTTGAAGAATCTAGTCCGCGTGCAGCAGTTGGCAGACCGGTGATCAATTTCCTGAAACACAAGATTGTAGGTTTTCATTTCATTGGGTTTTTTGACAAATGATATACCGATACAGACGGTAAGATAAAGAAACTTGGATATAAAAAGCATTAATGAAACAAATCGGATATTACCTTCCGGCGCTTCTATTGCCAGAGTTCATTAGAATTGTCAATCTTTTTGCAGTCTTGACAAAATCACTGCAAGATCAAGTTATGCGAAACAAGGTATATAAGATTCTGATGGAGGATTTTAGCTAGCTATACATATTACTGTGAAAGTTAAATATTACTTTGTTAGGGAAACAGAGAGACCACATAAAGAATAAAGGTACCTGAATGGTTCATCTCCAATATGTTTAAGAGCACCTGTGGCATCATGGTAGCGCACATTGCTCAGCAGATCTGATTTCTCTATTCCTAACATGTTTGCGAGCCTTTTGTACAGCTCTTCGTATGATCCAAGAACAGAAAGATCAAGAGTTCGGCCTACATCTTCCGACTCCAGAAATACTTTACACTGACTGGTCTCCAGGCCAAGTTCAGCTGCATGACAGCCTAGGTTCCATAGGAATCCAGAACTGGAGAGACCTTCTTGGAGAGCTAGGCGGCGTAGATCAAAATTTTCTGCCTTCGATGGTGTTGCAACTGATGAAAATTTCCCCTTGGCAGATTGAGAGATTGCATCTCTCGAGCAGCCATGAGACATCTGCTGCTCGGTGAGTATTGGTTGACCAAATAGTAAGAACTGAGGTGTCTTCACATTTTCAGATTTCTCAGAATTCTGACTAGAATTTCCAATGGTTAGCAAGCAAGATATGCTGTCATTACGATCTGTGTGGCTTCTAACGATGCCATCAGATATTTTAGCATACGAATCAAGCCGCTGGCAACTGGATGATAACAGTCCCAACTGCAGTTTGTTGCTAGGAGGGTGGAGATCCACTAATTGTACTCCAAATTGAGCATGCCTGGCTCCCTGTACGCCTGCAGTAATGTTGTCTGGTAGACAACAAAAGGGACTGCTTGGGCTGAGGGGATTACCTGAAAAGGACGGCAAAGGAAATTGACCGTCAAGAGGAATGTCCGACTGCTGCGGCAAACGCAACTTTTTTCTGGGTGGCGAGAAGGGTGAGAGATTAATGATGGGCATATTTGAGACTAATTCAACCAGCCATGGGCTAACACACTTCACATTTTGCAGCAAGTCCGGTTCATCCCATGTCACCTACAAATTTTTTGAGCAATGAGTGAAAAAATTAATAAATCTTTTTGCAAGATAAGCAGGACACAGAATTAGCTGCAAGGAAAGTTATCTCAGACATTCCCCCCTCAAAGAATAATACTATAGAAGGCAAACCTCATCGACAAAATTTACATTTCTGTTCACTTTACACTAACCAAGAAGATATTTTACCCAATAAAACAAAAAAGGCGAAAAATCTCCCCTTCATTGTGACGTGGGAATCGCAGATAGGCTTGTTGCGTTGAAAAATTGGATAAACAAAGGTTATTCCCCCACTAGCCAAAATATGTCCGTACTTTAGTATTGTTATTCCCAACTATGGGAAAAAGAATCAAGAGTCCAGTCAGAATACCAACTTGCTTGTCGATAACTCCCAGTTGTTGGGACTGAATTTCATTGCTAATGCCGACAAGTTCAACGTGGAGTCAAAATTTTCTAACATTTAAAGCTAATAATTATGATTATTCTAGGACTATCGAAGCGACAAATGCAGTATACCCCCTATTTGCAAACAAAACCAGCAGCTATAGTGTGACAAGACTATAACAAAGAGAATCTCAGATCAAATCGGACAAAACACAGAATTTCGGACAGCAGAGATGACACTCTATGCCTTCACAGCATATCTTCAGAATGTCGTCATTTGTCGTACCTAGATGTTAATTGACAAAAGAGTTGCATTACCTGAAGAAGCCGCCATGGTGAATTAGGCCAGTGAATGGGATCGGCAACCTGAAAAGAAGCTACAGTCCCCATGAACCAACTAATCCGGGAAGAGTCCTCTGTTTCAAAAGCCATCTTGAACCTCATTCCAGAACACCACTGGACCCTCAATGCAGAGCTAACAGATGGAGCTTTAACACAAAACTCCGGGGTACTTGCACGCGGGTAATATATAACCTCAAAAGGCTGTCCATTTGCAGCAAGGGACACTGCTTCAATAACCGATTCAGGCCTCACTCTTCCCCTTCCCCGCAGATTCCCTCCAGATGCATTCAGATTTCCATTACTGCCACTTCTCATCAGCTTGTTTTCATCTTCCCTCAAGAACATAGAAAATCCCCCATAACGTCCGGCACCAGTGTTCCACCCAGATGGGGATTCAGGACCACCAAGACCACCCCTCTTGGCTCTCCTGATTCCAACACAAAGATCCCCACTATCAGCTCTGAGAAACACAATCGAATCTCCAGCAACCAGCTTCTTCTGGTTCACAAAAGAACTCCACCCGGTAGTCAACAAATGCCTCCTCGGTGTCCCCCTGTAGATGTGCCTAAACTTCCAAGTTTCCCCATGAACATCCTTTGCAATCACAGTCTGAACAGGTGGATCAGCTGTATAATCCAACCGTGGAAAGATCGTCTCAGCACAATACCTAGGAACCGAAAAACCCCCACCATTATTTGCATCCGATTGGGTCAATGTCTTAGCAAAAGATGCAGGCTTTTCACCTGAATCAGACCCATTATTCCCCACTCCATCATCCAAATCACAATGCTCATTGTGCACAATCGGAACCAACCTAATCCTAGCATAAACTTCATCTGTTTCGGGGTCAGCCAAGAACTTAATCCCCACAACCCTACATAAAATCATAGGCGGAATCCTCGGCAAAGCCCCAAAATCCACATTAGTCAGCGTGTGCTCAGCATGACCTTGTGGGAAGTAAAAGACTTTGGAGTTCACCGGAGGCATTTGGACCATCCCTCCAGCGCAGGCATGCCACAACTGTGCATCCAAACTCTTCTCTCCCACCACCTCCTTCATTTCACCTCTTACTTTCCTCAGTCAAAATCCAAATCCTTTTTTTTCCCTTAAAAACACCAAAAATCAAGCACTTTCTTATGATATAGCTGTAAAAGCCCGGCCCGTTACTTAATGATGTTAATAATTTCTCTTTCTTTCTCCTTCAGTTAATGCTGTGAACAATCAAAGCAACATACTTTATTAATAAATAAGCCTTCAAAAGCAACATACTTTATTAATAAATAAGCCTTCACTTACTCACAGATTGATTCAAATCACACACAATCACACACACACACACTAAAAATACATGCATATACTCGCAAATACATAAAACACACAAATCCTGTCATATATATGTATATATGTATGCGTATATATACATACATATGTACATATGTATATACGTACACACAAACAGAACATACAAACATATAATCACATACACACACAAACACACATTTCACGCAGTAAAAATGCATACCTGTACTCACAAATACATACATATATATCTTCACACACACATAAATATACACATACAGACACACTAAAAATGCATAACTATAATCACAAATACATCACGCCGCATGTTATACACACACACACACACACACGACACACACATACAAAAACAGCAGAGATCTGTGTAGATTTTTTTACCTATAAGCGGTTTCAGCTTCACTTTTACTGCTACTAGGTAGCAAAAACTTCTTCTTTCTTTCCGAATAGTACACGAGTTTTGAATAAATCGGCGAGGAAATGCGAACGATTTTTTCAGCTTCCGCTAATCGGCTTCTCTTTTCAACCGCCTCAGAAATCGTCGCCTTTTGTTGACTGAAACATCACAACAACAACATCAACAAGAACACACATTTTGAGAGTCAAAGCTTCATGTACTGCACACACATACACACATGCACACAGAGTCATACACTCACACATACATATATGTGTATGTATGTATGCATATATAGAAAGAGAAAGTTAGAGAGAGAAAGTGTGAGAATTTCACGGCAGATGAGAAGTTTTAGCGGAGCAGAGCTTGTTGTTTATAGTTACGTGTAATTTGGATAAAACGACAGCGTTTTACTCACCTTCTTACCTGATAATGATTTTTTTTCTTTTTTCCTTTTTAATTTCTCTATCTTCAGATCTGAGCCAATCTTTAATATATTTAAGAAATAAAGAAGACAAGAAAATTATCGTATTGCGAGATATTGTTGATGTGATGGTGATAAATCATAAAGATAGAAAACAAAGGAGACGAGAAAATGGTGGGTGGTTTGGATAAGATATATTATCTCGCGAGATAAAGTTTAGGGGGAGACACAGTCTTTTTACTGTGATGGGAAGTGTAGTGTGTATGTGCGTGTTTTCTGCTCTGAAATCAGGGCAGGACAGTTAATTTTGACTTTGACAGATTTTGTTGATCTTTTTTTAACCTTTGTTGGACAAATAAATTCTCCTTGGTCAGTGCAACCCTAGTTAACTACTCATCGCAGTTTTTGAGTTTTAAAAAAATATTATAATGTGATAAGAGAAATTAATATTTATTTAATGATAATACAACTAAAAGAAATAACTTAAAGTGCTATTCTAATAGTACTTCTTTTCCAAAAGAATTAAAAGCGATATATATGAGAAAATTTATTTGCTTTACAAATGTTACCTTTATCGATTAGCTGACCCTAATCTCTTTTTCTTTTTCTTTCAGTTTGAATAATTATCAAAATAGCCTCGTAACTAATTCGAGGGGAATCCACTCAGGGGCAATTGAACATGCCAAAAGGTATCCAATCTTGAGATACCCCCTGTGTGGAAAGTACTAGCAAGATAGCCCGAAGCATATCAATTGAGCCAAATAATTCGCATTTGAGTAAAAAATAAGTATTTTTAGCTTTTGGAAATACAAATTTAAAGGGTCAAATACACTTTAAAATTATAATTGAAGTTAAACATGCATTTGAATTCCGAAAAAGCTAGATGAATGCATTTAATTTTGTTTGGTAAAATGTGATGTTCAGCTTGCGGAGGCACTTGTTAAAAAGTTAATAACGTATAAATTGAATAAAAATACCTAAGCAATAGCTTGTATATACGAAGCTAATTCCTATTTCTATTTTGACCAAAAGACAAAAGAGATGACATTCAACACATCTTCAAATTTATAGGACCCGTTGTTGTATGATAAAACTTGATTTGATGAACTATGATGCCTGCAGTAAAGTATGTCAAGAGGTTAAAAGAAATAATAAAAAGAGATTATCAGAAAAGCAAATCCTACTGAAAGTATTTGGTTTTGGACATTGTTTTGTGGGGGTATGATTCAAAATATTTAATGTTTTGAAGCACTTTTTCTAGCGCGTTAGACTCACGCATTGATGGGATCCATATCACTAGAAAGATTTTTTTATGTTCTAAACATTTTGAAGTCTCTCCCTCCCTATTTTGCATTTCAAATCCTGTTTTTCTGACGTGTAAAGTTGTAACTTCCTTATCCCATCATTAAAACTTTTGATTATTCTTTGCTTAGTGTTGGATGCAATTTTGATGAAGTTTGACGAAATGAGCAGCACTAAATGGGGTTTGAAGCCAAATTGTCTCCGACAATATGAGCCTTATTGTGGCAAAATATTTAAGAAGATCACATTCAACTTCTCACTTTCTGCTAAAGTTGGCAACTTTACCAATGTAGTTTGTGATCATAAAGTTTCTATAAACAATGACAAGACATAGGGACCATAATGGAAGTAAAATTCTCAACCTTCTCATAGTTACTTTCTCTCCCATTTATTTAATTTTTTTTTTTAATTAGAGATGTCGTTCGACGTAATTATTTATAAAAAAAAAAAAAAAAAATTGTTTGGTATCACTTATTTTTTTATTATTTTTTTATTATCTCTTATATTTAGTCTTATTAGCAAACAGACTTAACAATTTTTTTTTATATTTCTCTCTCTGAATTAATTTTTTCTCTATATGCCAACTAAGTATATACATATAAAGTGATAAATAGATAATAAAAAATAAGAGAGATATAGTAGTACTCTTAGTTATATACGACTAAATATCACAGAGGTCAAATAGTATGTTTTCTGATACATATTGAACAAAACTATTTCGTAAGAAAACGTGCAAATTCAATTTGAAACATGAAAAATTGCACAATCATGTAATTTTCATAGTGTACAAACATATTGTTTTGTATGCACAAAAGTTTTCTCATTACCAACTAACTTATTTAATTATTAAGAGACCATGAGTCCCCTACAAATAATTATTGATAGTATACGAACAAATGTTTTCGAGGAAGTATAATATACTCTTCAGACTAAAATATTAAAATATATTCACATAAAGTTTTAAATGTTAGTTCTTTCTTTTAACAATATGATTTTCACCTAAAACTTTTAGTTAAATATCATAGTCGAGTGAAATCAAAGTAGTAATGTATGGTTTTATAAACATTTAATATAGAAGCATTCACATTATCAAAGATATATAGCATTACTTATGGAATGGATAAGGGAAACATAATTATGTATGCTTAAGACTGATAGAGGCCCTCCACCTTACTTGTTAAACCACATATGGGAGTCTACAAGACATAACAAAGCAAGTGGTTGGTTGCTCTAAAGATCGGGTGGAGTAGATGAGTAACGATTTCTTATGATCAAAGGCAATGATAGATTGTATATTTTTTGATCCCACTAAAAAATATTATCTATACATAAGTATTAAATTGTGTAATTTTAGTTCTCACAGAAAAATAATCATGAATTTGATACTGATCAAAGATCTCAAATTTGAATATATGACATCGAATCACAAATATTTACCCGACTCTTGATTAATTATGCATTGGGAAGTATAGTTGTACTATAAAATTTATAGCATTAAAGTGAATTATAGTGATTCTACCTAAAGTGAATTTCTCGATATCCAACAAAAAAAAGAAAAGAGAGACAGAGTGGTTGGTGAAGGGAGAACATTGATGCAAACATACCACATCAAGCCAACTACAAAATGATCTTTAAAGCAGCAAATGTGGCAAACATCTTTGGAAGTGGCTCTTGTACCCTAATACTATCTTCTTGTTAATATATACAACAACCACCATACCTGCATTCCCTTGCTAGGCCAACAACCACCCTGTATAGACATCATAGGGGTCTCTTCCAGCTTTAGGCTTTGTCTTCATTTATGTGGTCCTTTAAAATTGACTCTTTATTATCAAATATGCTTTGATCAGTATTAAATTTAATTACTATATTTATGTTGGAGCCAAATTTTTTAGTGTAACTGCTATTAAGTGTCAATTATTGAACATTAATATCTAGAATATTAATGTGCAACAAGTAGAAGAATGTCGAGATTTGAAAATTGAATTCTAATATTGCACAACTAATTCAAGATTTTGTGTAACCCAAAGACTAAATATGCACATATAAAACACCACAAGAAGTGATCATTCATGGCTTGTTGCGGTTTCGCATTTGCTCTTCTCGTTC
Source organism: Ehretia macrophylla (assembly GCA_037974665.1). Lineage (NCBI taxonomy): Eukaryota > Viridiplantae > Streptophyta > Magnoliopsida > Boraginales > Ehretiaceae > Ehretia > Ehretia macrophylla. The sequence continues at coordinate 76,631,387 of CM075780.1, read as the reverse complement.
GGGGTTAGACTTGTTGCTTTCCTCCACGTTTCTTTGTAAAGACTTTGTTCATTTTTTTTTTTAATAAAATCCAGTTATTTGCTTGTCTTACAAAAAAAAAAAAAATGCACATATGAGTAAGAAAATGTCGATCCTAAACATTCAGTATGGATCCCATTGTCTTGTAACTTTACAAGGGTGATCTGGGCAAAAATTCGTCGGTGATGAATTGATGATGATAATTAGGGATGGAATCAGGATTTTGACTCAATGAGATCAACAAATTAACAATAAAAAATGTGTACTTGTAAAATATTATATATCTATATAAATAATGTGTGTGTGTGTGCGTGTGTCTGAGAGAGAGAAAATAAATGCATATTACAACTGTCATCGACAAGTTTTCATCTTTTGAAAATATTTCATAATTACTTCATGAGGTTAAATACGCAAAACAAATGGGTTCAGTATAAGAAAATTAAAACAATCTTATAACTTATGGGGTCAAGTGACACCACTTCCCTTAACATAATGCCCTTTTTAAACCTTTATCATGATCAATTATTATAGTTATATCAAACAATCGATCGTCTAAATCTCCATCATAACATTTTGCATCAAATAAGTATACACAGTAAGAGGGGTGAAGGGGATCCAAGACCCTAGTCAATATTTTGACAAATTTAGATGGTTCATCACCCAAGAAAAAAAAAAAAAAAAAGGAAGAAGTAAAACTGGAAAATGTTTTCATCATGGTCCATACTGAAATCTTGGTCCCATATTTATTTTGCTGCAATTTGTAGCTCAATATAAAAATGTGGCTAACTATGAGAGACGTGTATATGTGCAGGTACAAACCTAACCCAAGGTCGTAGCCGTCTTATAATTGCAGAATAAAGCGACAACCAAAACTGACACAGAGTGCGCTGTTCCCTAACCCACTAGTGTGCATTGTCTTCCCTACATGGCCTATATATATATATATATATACATACATACTAGGGGCGGATCTAATAACAGATCAGTAGTAGAGGCTTTAAACTCCACCAGTGTGCATTGTCTTCCCTACATGACCTATATAAATATAGAGAATTCTTTTTTTTGGTCCTTAGGTTTTAAAATAGTAATTTTTTGGTCTTTCAATTTTTAAAAAGTGACTATTTCATCTATTTTTTAAAATAAATTGACAAAAAATATTAACTTTTTATAATTTTTTTATTTTACCCTTCAACTCATTTTCTCTTTCCTGCATGACATTAAAAACACATTTTAAAAGTTGATGAATCTCTCCTATTTTTACCAGTACTACCAACGGTAAAAAGAGAGGAAGCAACGATTACTATAAGCACCATTTTGACTGCCATGGGATATCACAAAAAATAAAAAACAAATTACCAAAAAATTCACAAAATATACATGTCCAAACTAAAACAAAAAATACAATTTTTACAAAATGTCTTCAACATCATCATCCACTACAGTTAGAGAAGAAATAAACGGAACAATGATCAAGTTCAAAAATAGGAGATATTATTGTGGGCCAAAAGTAATTGTTCGCATATTTGAATCAAGAGACAATTCATACAAGCTCCATTTCTACTGCGCAAGATCACGATTCTCATTCTACATATTTTGAATACCCGACGAATAAGAAGTTTCCATAGAACAATTTCCAAACTTACCAAGAGAAAACTAAAGTTTTTCCTGCGGTTTGGACCACCCACTAAGGTGGTTTTAGTGGAGCCGATGTGGCTCCACTAGGACCACTTAAATTTTTTTATTTTTATTTTAAAACGATGCGAAATTTTTAAAATACCCTTCAGTTGATAACTTTTCTGTCAACTTATCTTAAAAAATTGATCAAATTGTCACTTTTCAAAAGTTGAGGGACCAAAAAGTTACTTTCTCAAAACCTGAGAGACCAAAAGATTTTTTTTCCTATAAATATATATAGGGGCATGGTCCTTCAGTAGCGGAAGTCAAATCACTTATGCAATATCGCATATTAGACACTCCCCACTACTTTATAATTTCATTCTTGATTGATTTAGTGCACATGTAGGGACACACCACTGTACCCAAGATTTACCAATTGGTGGTCAAGCTCCGCCAAAAAATCTGGTAGCCAAGCTCCGCTAGCTAGGTTCACGTCATCCAATTATATATATACACACACACACACACACATACATACAATTAAGGGTGGAGCCAATAATAGGCTAGCGAGGGCTTGCAACTCACATTGACTTAAAAATGGAGTTATTAAAGAGTGAATTGTGTCTGTATTCTTAAAAATGCATGTTTTCTTAAGCTATCTTTAAACTAAAAAAATAATGTAGTCCCCACTAAAAAAAATATTCATATATAAGTATTAAAATGAGTGTTTTTAACTTCCACTGAATAATAATTTTAAATCTGGTCACAAAGAAGAAAATAAAATTCTGTTTAAGGATATATATACATACATAAATATGTATATACGATTGATATGCCTAATTTATTAAATAAGAAAGACATGTTATTTCAATGTTTAAATTATTCTAATCTTCCTGGTCAGTATTATATAGTTCAATAGGGTTTTAACAAATTTAGATGACGTGTTTTTTATTTTTGAATTTATACCCATTTTCTTTGTCTGTTGTGTCGTTTAAACTATTTCATGATTTATTCTACTTTATTCAAAATCAACTTATGAACAAAAAAATAAGTTAAACATTTGATTGAGAAAACTCATGTGAAAAAATAAATAGAAAGGACTTGGCTCGTTAAAATTTATTATCCATTATTTGCTCTACTTCATTAACTTTAGGTGACTTCAGGTTTATGCAGTTGTTCTGGAGTTTTCTTGGTGAATTTTTGAATTTGTACATGGTAGTGTTGGACTTCATCCATGGGTTCCGGCCAGGTAATTTGGTATTTGTTCGAACGGTTATTGAACATGTTCTGGTGGTTGTTAAACCTATCCGAGCGTCTATTAAACATCTGTCTAGATAACATGGCGGAGCTTGGTTGGGTAAGGTGGTTTGGCCAAGGCCGTTTTGAGTGGTGGTTTTGTTAGTCCAACATGGTTTTTAGCTACGTGGTTTCTGGTTTGTGAATCAGGCATGGGCCGATTGAATGGCTTTTGTTACTTATGGATTGGGCCGTTTGGTGTCATTTGGGCCTCTCTAGACCTTTTTCACTTTGGGCCAAATTGGTTCTATTTGTTGTCCAGTTGTTGCACCTGCCCTTCTTGTATGTATTCCAGTAAAATATAAATTAAATATCCTCCAACTGAGGTTTGCCTAACCTCATTGGTGTCCCTAACTTCAAGATTGGTCAATCTACTGCTCTAATAAATTATTGAGGAGATTAGTATTTAATCCAAATAAGAAAGAGGTGAGATGTGTGAAACTCATCTTCCCTAAGGATGATTCAGTTTGAGTGAGGAATTCATCGTAACATCATAATATTATGAGAAAGATGTAAATGTTGTGAATTATTTTTATCATTTTATTATAATTGTATTGATAATTTATAACTGTTGAATGTTACCGTAACATTACGAGTAGATCAATTTCCTGACTCAAATGGTCGTTGTAGTTAGGGGTCGGGTTTAGAAACGATTACTCCACTATCTAGCATGTGGGCTTCATGCGCCAAACACATTGAGGTGATCGTTTGCAAGCCAAACCTTATAGTTAGGGGTAAGTCTTCCACCCATCTTCGGCTATTCTGCCTCAGATGATCGTGGCTGTTAAATTTGCTTGAATCAATTTAAACTGTTGATGTCCACTCAAACTAATAAAAAAAATAGCTATTATACGTAATGACAATGTTACCCTTTGTTTTATTAAATATATACGGGACCCCTTTATTTATTAATTAGACGTGGGACGCATAATAAATATAATATGCACCATTTAGATGATGTGAAAACTCAGTTAGCGGAATTTGACTATCGAATTATCGGGCAGAACCCAAATTGGTAAACCTGTGGATACAGCGACGCGTCACTACACATGCACCATGTTAAAATCCAGAGTAGTGAAAAATATTACGATCTAATCGTGCATGTTCATGAGCTTTTAATATATTACATGCAATATGATTCCAGAATAATGAAAAGTGTTACAGTTTAATCGTACATGTTTACAGTCTTTAATATGTTCATCATTTTGTTACCATTTTGTCTTTATTTAACATTAATTATTTTATATACTTAATATGATGACTAAACCAAGGGCATACTTGACATTTTGGTTTTCACCATGGCTACACGTTGCCACGCGTCACAATGCTATTGCTTTCGTTGTCTTATCACATGCGGCTCAATAGATGTAGATGGATGGAATAATTTTCCTATAGTTAAAAAAAATTATTCTATGAGGCATATGACAAATATGTCACAGTCATATGTCAAGTTATTATTTTATAATGCTAATTCATGTTAATTTGTATCGTGCAAACATGTTATGTCAGAATATCAGAAATTTCTCTTTTTATTAATTTGACTTTACAGAGTTTTAAATAAATTACTATGATACTTTTACTTATGACAATTGGTTGTCATTTGTCAATTAATTAAAGTATTTTTTATTTATATAATTGTAATAAATTTATCACATATCTCATAAAAAAAGAACCGATTAGTCAGTTGATTGTCAGTGGTCTGCAAACTGGGTAGACACCGACATTTTATTGCATGCAATTGGCTGGTCTGAGATGGTACATGGGGTTAGTAAATGCTGAAGACGATGTTACAATTGCATGCATGGTCTAACTGGAATCTCTGTCGCATGTCTTCTAAAACTGAAGAAAATTCAACTTAAACCAGTGGACTCAAAACTGGCAAAACAGTGCAAGAGTCTGACAGAATAGAGCTAACTTGGAAAAAGGTCTCGCGTCTATCTATGAGTGAGAAAGTAAATTTTACATGTATACGTGCTCATCTTATGTAAAAAAATTAATATCAGTTTAAATTAATTAAATAGTAATTCGTTAATTTAAAGACCGGCTAAAAAAAAGTCTGTGGGCTCCACCTTTTTATTTTAGCACTTAGATTTCACTCATTGGCATGGGGGGCTTACATACTGTGTTTGGGATGTTAAACTCCTAAATGTTTTAAAAAAATTTCATTAACTTGTGGCTAATGATAAGCTTAAGGTTAGTCTAAAATTACCGTTGTTTGTAAGATAGTTAGCTTTTATTAAGAGAATTACAACCTTTGATGTTGTGTTTACAAAATTTAGTACACACGACAATAATAACAACAATCGTTTTAAATGATTGGAATTTTGAACGCCTTCCACTATGGATGACTGCCATTCTGAAGAAAATTTTCAAAATTGATGTGATCCAAAGGGATATTTTTTCTTCAACACAAGTTTAAGTTGTAATATTTGAACTGTGTAAAAATTTTGTGAGTATTAGGCACGTAGATTCAAACTAAATCTTGCATATATAGAATTTAAAGGAGAAATATGTCAACAAAAATAAGTGATTTTGTTAAATTTATATGACCGACCTTACCTAATAACCTCAAAATTTAATTTGGTTGAATTTGATTTATTAGATACATGTCTCCAATGAAACTATGTCATGAAAAGGAGAGTGTATATGTGTCGATGTAATAACCTCAAAATGTAAACAAACAATATGATCTTAAAACAACTTTCAATAGAGTTTGCATCATTGCCGGTTCAATCTAAGCATGAAAACTACATACATCAAACCGAAGGTCCGTTTGTGAGTGGAGGGTGAGTTTCACATGTATATAAGACTTACCTCATTATAAAACTCGATAAATTAGGTTAGATATATGGAAAAGCTTCTCATCTGAGAAACATCTCGAGTGCACCTCTAATCAACTAAATACGTGTACTTTCTTTTTCTTGCGTAACGTGTAATCACTCTACATAGATTTACATAAATCTTATACCGTATATGATACGAGTTTATAATCCTTAATCATCTCATCTATGCATCAATGTAATAGCCGCGATGTTCTAAGGTATATAGTCTAGTGGTAGTCAGGGTGAAATCGCTCATACGAGATCGCGGGCTCGACACTCTCCACTAATCTGTTGCATGTATAGAGACGCACTGCTGCACCTGAAGTTTACCAATTGGTGGTCGAACTCCGCCGAATAATCCAATAGTCAATTTCTATCTATTGAATTTTTACGTCATCCAAAAAAAATATGACAGATGCGCGACAGCCCAACCTGGATGTTGCTAATTAATAAGTTTATCCGATTTGCTTACAACCAAAACAACAGTAATTAATTAGTAAGAAAATCATGTGAATAAACAAAGGAGGGGGCCAAACGTATGGACACAACCAACGGCGGAGATGGCGGCTGCAGTGCCGATCCAACGGCCGTGACCGCTGGTCTTGGCTTCTTCTCTTTCATGCATTTTCTTTAGTTTTTATGTTCTGAACGTGCATGTGTTTTGTGCTGTCACTGTCCAACCTTCATCGTGTGGTGTCCTAAGTTGGGACACTTCTTCACAACCTGCAAAAAGCACACGTAAAGACTGCAAAAAAGTGTATGTCGGTAAGTAAGAGTTAAGTGAAACGATCGATAAATTTTTTTTTATTGGAATACACCAATTTAAAATTTTGGGAGAATTATGTTTTTTGATATACACATGCGAAACTTTTTAATCAGTTTAAATTGATTTCAATTTCTTCTATATTAATGAGATTCACACGTATAAATCTTATCAATTATGTGAAAAACTATCAAGAATTTTCCTATACATTAAGAATACTGGCAAAGACAAAAAAAGATATACATTAAGAATTCATGATTCTTCCTTTTTATTTATTTATTTATTTATTTAAGAGAAACACAAGCTAGTTACATGTTAATAACTCTAGGGGACTTAGTTCCCTTGTTGTCCCTTTCAACAAGCCACCCCAATTGATTCGGTAACTCTTCAATCCTCGTCACTCCAAAGGGTTGATGGAACCCAAAATTATTTAGCCAATCCACACAATGATTCTTCCTTCATGATATAATATTTTCGTAATTTTGAAGGTTGTTTTTGTAATTTTAAATATTATATTTTCTGTTCAAATTTTAAAAGAGACTTGATATCTAAAGGGTTTTTTTTTGTAATTTTAAATATTTAGATCAACTGTTCAAATTCAAAAGTAATTTGACAACAAGGGCGAATGCATATTTAAGGATGAATGAGACTGCAACCTCTACTCATTACAATTATTTTTTGGAAATATGTGTGTTTTTAATATATTTTTAGTATGAAAATCCAATTTAACCTTCACTAAAAAAATTACGGGTAAAATATTTCTACGATCACTAAATTATCTTCTCAGTTCTATTTTGACAATTCAACTAACTTTGGTCCTATTTTAGTCATTCAATTATCAATTAGATTTTATTTTGACCATTTTTTTAATTTTTCTTTTAAAATAAACTACTTTTGAGGGTAAAATCATAAAATCAATCTTGAGCTTATAGTATATTCGTTTTTGTTAGTTTTATTGAGATAGTTTATCCTGATTATCTCCTAATAGTACATGTTAAATAAGGAGTTTATCATATAAAAAAATCAAGCACTATAAAACATGTTTGTTTATTTATTCTTGATTAAATAAACAAAAATACTTCAGTGTGTGATGATTGCACAATGATTATTCACTATTCTTTGGGTTTTTCTTTTTGACGTGACTTTTCTTTCAAAACTTTAGCTTTTTTTTTTTTTTTTTCCTTTTCTTTTTTGGGGGTTGGGGGGTTGGGCATCCATAGGAAGACAATTACAACATCCAATTCCTGATAAACAAAAAGTTAGATTCGAATAGTGCGAATAAGTGTTCAGTTTAAAATGATTTAGATTTTGTACTAATGTCATTACGAGCTTATAAATATTTTGGATTAGTTGGACCTTGATTTAAGCTTATGTGTTGATAAAGCTATTAGTTGGATCTTGATCGTTAACGACTTATGTAAAATATACAATTTTTTTTTCTTTTTTGGTTATAGAGGTGACAAAGGTGTGGGATTAGACTATGAGTGTCTCACCCTCTTATCCTTTTTTAGGAGGGAGAGCAACTGTTATGAAATGTATTCCACTATGATGCATCTAAGAGGTTGACAATTTACTTATAATATTATAATAATTACCTTACAATATTTTCTTCCTCTGTTTGCTTGAAGGCTTTAATTCATTAGCATACTCATTAGTCATAAAAGAGCTATTGGTAAGGCGGTCATACTTCCTTCACCTAAACTAGAACTTAATTTAGCGGCTCTTTCCAAAAGGCGTGAATACAAATAAAAAACATCCCCTGAATAAGCTTCGTGGCCAGGGGGTCTTCGTAATAGAAGAGACATTTGGCGATAAGCTTGTGCTTGTTTGGAGGGATCATCATAAAATATTCAGCCAAAACTACTCCTGTATAAGGAGCGAAATATTGTAATGTAGTAGGAAAATCCGCCGTTTCGGTAGCTTAATGAACAAAACTTCCGTGCATAAAAAGGATCGTACTTGTAGACCTTTGAATCCACAATCAAAACCACAAGTTCAGAGTTGCATAATCTTTTTTTAGATGGCCACAAGCAACTTGCATTATTCAGATAACAATGAAGGTGAAGCCACCTTAGGGTCGAGAACGAGTTTGTGCATGATTACGGTTTTCTCTCCTCTTGCTAAAGGCAATGGAAGACTATTTATGGAATCAACTAACTTGTAACTTAAGTTAAACCTATTACCATGTAAGCTTAAATTGATCCAAATCTAATTCACTATCTGAAAAACAAGTCTAAGCCAATGCCAAATTTTGACTAGTACAATACTCGCTTCGAATTTATTATATGCAACCTTATCCCAAATCCTTCCAGTGCCATCTTTTAGATTATTAGCACTTGGTTGATGTTACCTCTTCTGCGATTTCTTCATTGCTTTTGAACTGCAATATCAACACCTGCTCAACTGAATTGCTCTTCTGTTTTTCCTTTATTTGTAGGGTTTCACTATTGGGTAAGTAAAATCTTTGGTCGGACATACCCCGCCTGAGCTATCTTAAAGTAAAGCTCTACTCCTTCAGAAACACGGAAGTTACTCATTTTCAGAACTCTTTGCCTGATCACATTTTATCAGCCTTAACAATGCATGAATCCTACAGGCTAGGCTTTCTTCAAAAACCATTTTCGACAATTGATCTTTAGTAGAAGACCTCTAATTTACTGTCTTTATAGATCAGTCAAATTCCTAACAATGCAAAAAATCAAAAAACAATTAAGACATCGAGACGAGAAACATTATGAAAATGTAACAAAATTCAATACCTAAATGATCTGAACAAATCTGAACATCATGATAATTACCTCTTCTAGTCTTGGTTTCCAGGGCTTCGATACGCTAATCTAGAATGTATTCATCTGCTCGTCTCTCTGCGCTCGATTGTTATATGCTAATCTAGGATTCTACTTTCCATTTTTGTACATAGATTCTTAATCGTGAGTAACACAATATTAGCATCTTCCTTCAAAGAATAAAAGGGAAGGAAAAGGAATAACTTCAAACTAAATTAAGCTTCCTACTAGATGTACCATCAAGTGTTCAAAACAAGTACTCGAGCAGATGACTACTCATAGGAATGAATTCCGGCATTGGAGACATTGGAGGATCATCCTCGGTTGCAGCTGCCTGTTGCATAGTGTTCTTTCTCATGGCGATGACCTTTTTGTGTGAGTTTGAGTGCAATGATGGGACAAATGAAGGACTTGCTGCAGGTCGATACTCTGGAAATAGACGTCCAGAACGGTAGCGAACTCCACATGCATTGCAGAGGGTCTTTGGACCCAGTGGTCCTTCACGCCATTGTGGGGTCTTTGTTACTTCACAATGCATGCACTTTTTAGTTGCAACAGACCGCTGCAAGGAAGTTTCTTTCTTCTCCATGGCATCTAGTTGTGCTTGCAGCTTCTTCTTTGCCTGTAGGGAGAAATTTTCTGAGGCCTCCAAGGCATTTGGTAACTGATACAGTTTCCTCTTCTTCTTATCTTTGCCTTTTCCGGTGCTTGATCTCTTTTTTGACACAGAAGCACAAGTTATCGGAGATGAGAGAAGCCATGGGTTGACGGTTGATTTTCTGGCACGCTTGGATCGAGCTCGTACTGGACGATCAGCTAGGATGGACAAACATTTACCAGATGAGCAGCTGCTTTCCAGAACAGAAACGGGGCTTGGCATCTGGAATGCACTAGACTCTGGAGATATCAAATTCTGGCACAGAGTGATTGTGCTAGTGTCATCGGCAACATATTCGGGCAGCTCTTGTTGCCCAGATCCAATATTAATCTTCAAGTATCAAAGAAGAAGAGTCAAAAGTTAACCCAGAAAGAAATTTTCACAAAAATCTATTATCATTATTTCTGGTAGAGAAGGCTGTATCTGAAGAGTGGGATGACAATACGTTTATTTTACATTCAGCTGAACTGACATCTACAAGTGAAGATCACACCAATAATCACTAGTGGTTCTTAAGCTTCTTTGAATGCCAAACCTCCAAAGAACAATCAGAATCTAGAAGACCACCAGCTGTAGACGAAAATAACTAAAAGGCGTTAAACGACCCTATACATCAGTCAGGGTAACATTGCAGAACCAGTTTTCCTAGACATGTTAACTGTGACCCAAAGTGGCTGCCTGTGATTAGTCCATTGTGGTCAATAGACTCAATACTATAAAATGTCACGGTGAGTGACTGAAGTATATCATGAAAGAGGACTGGAGATTAATATACCACATGGATAATTTTAACAACTCTATTTTGGAGAAGATTCACTTGACTTTAATATTTCACATCGCTAAGAAACTATGAAGCTTCATTAGATCATAAAAAGCAGCTAGACATCTAATATTCCAAAATTAATATGCACAGCTTTTCATTATGTCTTAATGTCATATTGCTTTTTGTCGATGGATGTGTTAATTCCATACTGACTACATTGTTCCAATGCATAATCTTTCTAGTATTGATTACAAGAAGCAGCTACAAAGCTACAAAGATTCTAGAAACGTGAACATTATTAAGCTACTAATCTATCAAAGTGCAACTTTTAGTGGCCCTGTCCCCTCCCCAGGCCAACAACTTTACTCCTTTCCTCTTTTTTTCATGTCTCTCTTTTTGAATGGAAATCTTCACCTATCCATGCTTTTTTTGTCAGACAAATAGTAGACAACGTAACAATCCTACAGTGAGCATCCAAATAAGCTTCAAAAGAATCCATTTTTCCCTTTTTTGTTTTCTTGTGAACTATCACTCACTGAAAGATATTAAATTTTGTGCGTTTACATATTATATCTAATGGATATCCAATAACTCCTTTTAACTAAGTTACCGCTGCATAGTAAGGAAAAAGGTTCGGAGTCAATATTACTAATACTTTTCACAAGTTCACAACAACAATGTGAACAAATATTCGTTACTATAAAACCAAACAAATGCATTATGATTAACTCCTAATACGGGCACAAGGGATATTGCAACAGTTATTCAGAAGTTTCAAAAGTTCTCAACACACGAAGACACTCTACATATGGCGGTTTGCGCGTAAATTACATTTATGAGCACTAACATGCCCATATCAACTAACTAACTACTCAAGAACAATAGTCAGAGGAAAAATAAATTAAACAACAGAAAAGAAAATGCATTACTAAGACAAGAGACAGTGGCAGTATGCATTATTAATAAACACCGAAACAAGTTCTATGAGAGTTATAAGTGTTCAAAAATTAACATATACCGGGAGCCAAGAGTATTGAAACTCACAGGGGCTTTGTAACAAGGCACCCTATTTGCATCGCCACTGCCGATACTGAAACCCGGTGATACGCCAGACAGAGCATCCACCGGTATCGGCCCCATGTTTTGGTAATTACTAGGATCCAAATCTCCACCAAGGCCATCATCCTCTTCCAAACTTTCCACGGGAAAGTCCAGAATATCAAGAATATTCGCGAACTCCTCCTCACTGGGGTCGACCCCATTCATAATACCATCCCAGTAATGATTTGGTTCAAGCACACTCATCTTCTGTAACACAAACACTACATATCAACTAACAATCCACTACACAAAACAATTGCAAGTACAAGGATGCTGTCAGAACAATACCAATTGATGACGTCAGGCAATACTAACAAGGACCACAGGCATACGTACTACAACATATATATATATACATGTAAAAGAATAATCTTATTGGTTTAAAATAAGTCCTATTTCAATAAGGTAAAAAAGACCAAAAAAATAGTAACACTATCTAGTAGATTGGATTATTATGACATTCAATCATTATTATCCATTATGGGGTACATGGCTCGTAGGAGCAAATGGCGTCGTTAAATCCATATAACCTACCTTACCTAGTGGAAAAAGGCACGGTTTAGTTTGGTTTGATTTGGTTACGTGCCTTGTCATATTACATGTAACACATTTTAGGCAAAGGCTAAAAAGTTACCAATCAATTCAAAAATCTTAACATGGTGTACTACTAATAATCTATAGGACTCTACTAAAATTCTAGAATCTTCTACTTTATCACTTCAATCGATTTTTAGTCTAAATATCCATAAATAAATTACTAACATACTATATATAAATATAATCTATGCGATATGGGGTATGTGACTTGACATGTTACATGCGACATTTGATACGCAATGCCTAAATGGTTGTGTAACAAATGGTACCATTTAATCCAAAAACATAATACGGTGTAGTCTACTACTTATATATTAGATTCTACTAAGATTCTAAGAAATCTTCTATTTTATCACTTAAATTAATTCTTTTTTTTCAAAATGTCAATAAATTAATTAGTGCAATATTAAACATATTCTATGCTAGACGGGGCACGTGACGTGACATGTTACATCTAAAACTTTTTTTTTTTTTTGGCTAAGTATGTTACATGTAAAACTTTTTAGGCAAAGTCTAAAACTTACCATTTTAATTCAAAATCTTAAAATATCGTACTACAACTATATGTGTAGGATTCTACTAAGATTCTAAGAATATTTAATTAAGATGCTAATTTTATTTTTTCCAACTATATGGGGTGACTTGTTATGTAACATGTGACACTTATTAGGCAAAGTCTAAAAGTTACCAATTTTAATTCAAAATCTTAATAAGGTGTACTACTACTTATACATAGGTCTCAACTAAGATTCTAAGAAGCTTCTATTTTATTAGCTATTATTATTATTATTTTTTTAAATGTCCATAAATAAATTATTAAGATATTAAATATATTATATTCTATATTTGGTGGGAAAAGAAAATTAAAATTTTGACCATACAAGGAAATATAATAAATGCACACGTGTCTATTATTTGGACTATTCTCATTTTTTACCAAAACCATAATACGATGTCGTTTTAATGGTTGCCCTACAATAGCAAGCCACTAAAATTGCTATGATCTGTTCGGCTGCTAACAAAATACTCAAAATCCAAAAAGAAAAAAAGAAAAAAAGAAAAATAAAAAAATGTAAAACAAAGCCCTCAAAAGAAAAAGAACCCAGAAAAAAATAGTGAAGAATCTTTGAAATTTTGAGCTCATTTTCCACCATTTTTTTGCACCATTTTTGCAGCAGCCAAACAGAGTGCAGAGCAAAAATGTATGCAAGAAAAGAGTTACAAATTTGTATAAAAGTCTCAAAAGGGTGTTAGAAAAGAGTAAACTTTATGCATGAAAGTGAAAAAAATGTGTGTGTGTGTGTGTGTGTGTGTGAGTACTTACTTAGCACAGCTGTGTGTAAAAGTGAAAACCCTCCAAGAAGGCCTAAACCCTGTTAAGCTGTGTGAACATTGCACTTTGAGAAAAAATTTGCAAAGAAGGGTACAAAAGAAAAAAAGTGTTGAGGGGTATAGCAGAAAAAAAACCAAGATAAGGGTAAGAAGATAGATACAGGGGGGTGTGTGTGTATGTGTGTGCAAAAAGTGTACTATTCTTTTCTTTTTTTTTGCTTTTTAATGTACTATGCTAACGTGTTGATTGTGTTGGACATTTTTAGGTTTTGAGTGGAAAAAACTTGAAAGGAAAAAGTACTATAATACATAGAGCAAAGTCAATTTTTTTTTATATATATAATAAACGTCAAATTTTAAATTTTTTAATAATTATAAGTTATTAATTAATTGTTTTACTCAACTCTTAAATTTAATATCATATTATTTTATACTATTATTACTTATTTTTCATCTCTTATATAATAAATATTATATCAATTCTTGCAATGTTAATGTTGCTCTTCACGTGTTATTATTTACTCTCCATATCATATGAGATAAATATTATATCAATAACATTTCTTTTGGCTGAAAATATCAATAACATTTATAAGACAATGTTAATGTTACTCTCGATGTGTTATCACGTACTTACTTTTTTTTTTATAACAAGTATCACTTATTTATTCTTTGTATCTTACAAAATAAATATTATATCAAATATTTTTTTTAAATGGATGGATTCTATTAAAATACTTGTCACGTAAAATTATGTATGATGCTAATTAAAAAATAAAGTTTGAATGATATAATTTGAGTGATAATATATTATTATTATTATTATTGATTAATGATTATGATGGGTTGTGTATTTCATATGCTGAGGTGGAGGAGCAGAGGAGTTAGTATGGACTGTGGAGCATGTGATTTTGTTGGGAAGGGGTTTGGACAACTGTGGGACCCATTGGTGTAAATGTTATCTCTTCTGATGATTGTTGACCTTGAGGGTCCATGTAGTGATGGTCCTTGTGACAAAAGGCTACCCTTTGACCCCATCAAATTTTGGACAACAATTAATAGTGTTCTCAATGATTGAAAAAAAAAAAAAAAAGCAGCAAAGTATTAAAGTCGAGAAAATTGCACCAAATGGTCCTTATTATTTTTAAAATTTTAAATTTATTTTTATTATTAAAAATTAGTCAATTTACTACCTATTAAAATTCAAACAATAGGGATGAATTTAAATTTTTTAAAAAATAATAAGGATTAAAATGAGTAAGGGATGAATTTAAAATTTAAAGAAACAATAGGGACCATTTGCACTATTTTCCCTTTTAAAGCCATTGGTCAAGTATAATATGCATTGTTTTTAATGATATGTAACGCAAATTCTTTCTTTGTTTTCTTCTACAATTCGTATCGTAAGTTTAAGAATAAGTATTTTAAATAAAATCTCATAAAGTTAAACTCAAATTATTACTAAGATTATGATACTAACTTATAAACCACACGTTTATTAGCCTACCACAAGATACTGTAGTGATTTTGCAATCATATCAGAATAAAGTAGTGGATTAAGGGGTTAATCTAGTAATAGAATCGTAAGATGTGGACAGAAGACTTGATAATATCTCGAGTTTGAATAAATCAAAACGCTATTTTTCTTAGTGTCAGGCTTGTAAACCTTATACCTAACAAAATCAAACTAGAATTTTTCTCAACAAATCATATATCTCGAAATTTAAACTATGATATAAGCCCAAAACTTTTTTTATAATAGTTCCCGTCATAAAAACAAAAAATGAAAGTAGTGCACTAAGGATAATGGAGTATGAATTGATAATTAATTTTTTTTGGGGCCATTTTATATTGTTTTTCTAGTTAATTTAAAGTTAGAAATTTCTTTCTCTTCTACTTGGCGGGACTAGTTCAACATTTTTAAGGATGATTTGAATTCTAATTCTTGAATTTGATGATGTTGACGTCCAAACATGACACCCTCTTTTGTCTCAATTAGATTGGCATTTGAATTGGGACCATTGGCACATGGTAGTTCGATATTATGAGTATTTCTTTTTTTTTTCTTGTCGGAAAAATTAAAATTTTATTTATAAATAAAACTTTAACCACTTTTCATAATTTCAAATACAAAGTGTAAGATATTAAATAACTTCAAGGAGGATCAGAAGTTTAGTTTAAAAACAAAACGTTTACTTTAACATTTTTAATTACTCAATTTGCTACCTCATTTACATTTCTACAAATGTAGTTAACGCAAAATCCTATTCTTTTTTCAAAGAGGAATTTCGCATCTTTTACGAGAGAGTCAATAGTCCAGGTCAATTAAATTGAAATTATGAGTTTAAAAACTATTGTTAGTACATTGCAAATAGAATCATGTAAGGATGTAAATAATTGAGAGAAAAAAAAAGAATATAACTTGAATTATACGTTTGCATTAGATGGTACACATATTTTTGTCGGCAACTTCTCTTCCACCAAACTCTTTTTTTTATTTTATTTTCATAAATGACCAAAAATATCTCTGAAAAAACTTTTGAATTTCATTAGTTCAAACCTTGACACATATAATCCCGTCGAAAAAATACAATCCAAATTAATTAAATACAATCACGATTGACATAAGGAGAATAACACATTTAACTGATTCGAAACAAACCATAATTTAACCCAAAAAAAAACAAACCATAAACAAATCTTCCTCCTACAACTCCACAATTAAACTAACTCTTTTCGTCTATAGCTTGAGCATGTTGTTGTAAGTAACTTCCCACGTAGCAAATTGTTTCTTGGCAAGCATTGTTATTAGGTCCAAATCCAAGAAGTCTACTCCAGTTCTTTTGTCTTCCTTTCTTCTTTAAATTCATCCCCTAAAAATAAAAAAAACTCTTTGGTTCGGTAAGACTTGTATCGGTGAGGTCCATCTCTCCTCTCTAAACAGACAATTTTTTTTCCCTTAAAAATTCTTGAGCAACAACTCATAATAGAAATAATAAATATGTAATAGAGAACTTTTCCTCCCCAAGGTAACAATTTTACAAAGAAGAAACTCACGAATCATATTGTTCCAGAAACCAAAATAAAAACAACAAATTATCCACAAAATTCATGCAACTATGAGCTTTTTTGTTTTTTTCTTCAAGAATTGGCACCAAACTCAATCCCTTATATTCATCTTATCACTAGCCTTTTCTGTGAACCATCTATGATTTTGTCTAACAAAAAATAGAATCTGATCACATTCACAATTTAAGTTTTGATGTTCTTCTTCTTGCATTTAACAAAAGCAGAAAGAACACAAGCAGTAACAAGATGGACATGGCCAACAACCATATTTTCCAAGATGTCGTGCCGTCAGGATTCTTGAACTTGTTTTCAAGCTTGTCCTGCAATTCGAGAAAGTATTAGATACTAAGTT
The DNA here is from genome assembly GCA_037974665.1 of Ehretia macrophylla. NCBI lineage: Eukaryota > Viridiplantae > Streptophyta > Magnoliopsida > Boraginales > Ehretiaceae > Ehretia > Ehretia macrophylla. The sequence continues at coordinate 76,614,213 of CM075780.1, read as the reverse complement.
GAAGACACTCTTCTTCGAAAAACTGCACGATACATATTATTACTTTCAAAATTACATGATCTAACACAGTGAGAACAACTGAAAAAGAAAACGGGGTGCAATTCAGCAGTAGGAATTTTCTTGTCCGTCTACAATTTCTCAGTATATACCCTAGTAAAGTACTAACATCTTGTTTCATGAAACAGAGCTGCATAACCAGAAAATATCAAATATATCGTCATTAGGTTTCGTTTTTAAGCTAGAAGGCTTCCCCGAAAATTCTGTGAATTGTAAACAAGAACTTTGATCTTTTGCTGTGTATATCAATAAGCAGTAGTACAAGCAGGATAACTCAAATAGCATGCACGGAAATGATTCTTAGCAAGATATAACGATTCAAGTAATTGGAAAGATGGGTACTTACAACAGTAGCTACACTCTGCACCATGCGTCTATGTTGCATTGAGAAGATGCCCTGAGCATATTTGTATAGCTCCATATCAAGGCTGTTAAGTGATGTTATTTCCTGGAGAAGTGCTTCAGGGACCTGACGACGAGCCTGAATTATGAAGATCATACTGTTAATGGCAAGCAGGATATTACATTTCATCTGGAAACAGCAGATAGCAATCACAATTAAAAAGTTCATTGTTTCCAAACAGATTAATCTTGCTAAGTAGAATAGTCACATTGTTTCATAATCACTTCACAGCAGCCAAAATTACCGGTAATTGCAAGCCCAAGCAATATGCTCAAAACCAAAAATCTTTAGGTACGACATTCAATAATGAGAAGCAACAGAAACTTGGGTACCAATTGAAGCACTTGCAGAGACAAGGAAAAGTTGATCAAATACAGTGGAATTTCTCGTGCAACATTGACATTGCAAGCTATATACCAGAAAGGAGCGGAACCCCACCAAAGGGAACTGATACTCATTACTTAAATTACTTTGTTTGTCCATATGAAGGGAAGGAAAAAGAAAAACGGAAAGAGGATTTTAGAATATAAAAAATAAGAAAAATTACTAGATGAAAGAATAAGTTGCTCTTAGCCGGCCCAACCTAGTGGTATAAGGCTTGGTTTGGTTTTAAAAAATAATTTGCTTTTCTGTGATATAAATTCATTATAATGAGATTGATGTAAATTCATTATAATGAGATTTACCATATTATACATCAACAACAGGACAAATGACCGGTTGAGCTGCTGAAAGATCATTCAAATTTGAAGCCAGAGGTGGTGACACCAAAGTATCTAAAGCAATCTTCTTTTGGTTCTCTCAGTATATGCAAGGTGTCGGGTATTGTTTCTGGTCTGGGGAAAACTTTCTTTATATTTGTAGACCAATTACCCTTCCCCGCCCTCCCCGAGAAAACAAAAACAAAAAGGAAAGGAACAGAGGAAAAAGATACGAGGTATTGCTGATTAAGGATTAGAGCAAAAAAAATATCATTTATTACATGTCACGTATTAAATACTAAGAAACATCATAAAAATCTGTACAAGATGAGCTTTCAATGTTTGAGACTCCAACCAGACAAACGATTCCTTCACTAAATGAAGAATGCTAGACAGAGTTCTGGGCAATCAAACTAATTAAACTATGTAAATTACCATAAGGGCACGGGGAAAAAGGGGGCGGGGGAATCACTGTGTACTCCCACTGCACATGCAAAACAAAAATTTATCTACTTATGCGTATATATGTATGTATATCTGTCTGCATATACACACACATATTTTAGATTTAGTATATTTGTACAGGCATAAATAGGTTACCTTTGGACTTGCTCTAACTCTAATTCACATCTTTAAATTTGGAATTTGTTAAAAGCAACTTCGCAAGATGGAACTTTTAAATTTGATAACTAATTACCTCCTTGGTGAAATTTGCTGGAGAAATTCTTTTCAAAGAACTGGTACGCCGCTCTGCTTGGGCCTTGCGTAAACTTGAAATGCAGGTCTCATACACTTCCATAAGTTTTCCTGCAGTTGTCTGAAATTGTGGTAGAGAGGGTATTAACAAATCACGGCATAAATATACATATACCAGCTATGTGACAGAGACGGGAACTTACATTTTCGGTTGAAGAATTCTTACTTGGCTTTTGATAAGTGCTGTTGCTCTGTCATTGAGGCAAAACGAAGCACAATAATCTTAAGTCATTAGAAATTCAGAATCCAAGTTCATTCAAAGCATAATACCACCTGTTTTCATTGATATTACACTTTTGGTGGGTCGGGGGGTGGGGTGGGGGAGAAAAAGTTGAAATTCTTTACCCCGTGATAATCAGAATCAGGTTCGGAATCTTGAACTGAAGAGCTCTGCTCTGCAAAGGACATATGTTAAAGCGTGAGAAATTTGGTACCTTTCCAGATTTTGATATCAACAAAGGTTACTATGAAGCTGCTAAAAGTGGTATTCCATTCTTCTTTCAATAACCACCCACACAGACCACAAGGACAAATTTCATTCATCGACCTTCAGATCGAACAACTAAGGGGGTCAACAGATACCAAAATAAGGGGTTGTTACAGTGTAAATGATTGTGAAGTACAATTCTCTTGTAAACGAGATGGAGGAAACTAACTATCACCGTGTTCTTTAAGTTTTCCCACTTTCTGAAACAAGATTGAGAGAGGAGAGGTAAAGAGTTACCACATGCAATGTTCCACAACGTTATATTCTTTAATGAAGGAGTGAGTGGAAAGCAACGTAAAGATAAATTGGTGCGCCTATGAAAGAAGCTCCTAAAATAATGAATAGTAATGGGACTAAAACAATCTCAAATCTATAACTTGTAAATTCACATCAGGACCAAGAAAGCGTAAACTTTTCCTACTTGCAAAATATTCATCAAGGTTAAAATAGGCTAACATATAATTTTCCCTTTTTGTCTTGGAGAATATATCTCCTAAAATATAAAACTTCTAAAACTGACCTGAACTGTTTCTAACTGTAACATCTTCACCAGAGCTTGATGTTGTGAACTGGGAAACGACCTGAGTACCAACAACATTTGCAAACATGGTGGCTGATTCTTTGTGGTTCTCAGTGAGTCCAACATACAACATATCATCCAACCTCTTCTGCAAGAGTTACAAGGATCTAGCATGATTGCAACCATATAGAAGAAAAATTATATCAGAGTTATAACATTGTAACGCCAATTTACAAATCTTTTTATGAAACTTCCATTTATACCTTTGCAACTGCAAGTACATACTGCCCAAGACTCTGATGTTTCAGTACGCAACGGCGCACTTCATGTGATTCCGTTAAATAAGAGTTGTTAGTAAGTCCTGCAATCTATAGATTAGGAAGAAAAATAAGGCAAAGAGCTCCAAAGAAAATATTAAAAAATGGATATGCTTTTGGCAATCCATTAAACGAGACCACCGGCAGATGCAGGTAGATGAGACCATAACCCCACATACAGCTGATACGGGGCCGCACAGAAGATCAAACAATAGTCTAGATTATATCAATTATTGTGCTTACAAATTTTCAACATGAACTCATTACTACACTAATTGTTTGTGTCGCAAATGTTGGACAATCTTTGTCTTCTCAGAGACCTAAAAGTAACCTCTGCTCATTAAACAACAGTAGAAATTGAGTATTTTTGGTTACTGTATGCTAGCTGATTCAAAATGATTTTAGAGTACAAAGATGTTAGTTTCAAGACTTGTACCTCCCTAGAAGAAAGCAACCAGCAGATTTGATTATTGTGGACCAATAAAGAGCCCAGTCCTCTATAGATTAGATTGTTTGGAACTTCGATAACTACTTCCAACTCTACACCGTGTACCAAGAATTAACTCTATTCGCTATTTACTATTTTTGTGGAATGAGTAAGAATTGACTCGGACATCTTTTTCCCTACCTCTATCATGGAACTAGGAACTTTACTCAGATTCACCCCCAGTATTAGGGGTGTGCAGTGAAACCGCCAACCCGTCCAAACCACTTAACCCAACCCAAACTAACCCACTTTTGGTGGTTTTTTAAAAATTTCATTGGTTATGGTTTAAGATTTTATAAAAACCGACTATATGGGTTGGTTTATGATTTTTAGCATTGAAACCGATAAACCCAAACCGTCCCAAATATATATATATATATATAGGCCCAATACAAGTGCTGATTTTTTTCATAGTTGCACTTTCCTTTGGTTCAAGTGCTGATTTTTTTCATTTTGTGTTTGGCTATGTTTTGTTATTTTGGGGATTACTAATATCTTATGGTTATTTTATGTTATGGGAAGTACTATTTTGAATTTGGGGTCAATGTAAAAACTAGTTTGTGGTATTTTGACATAGACAAGTATGTTGTTTCTTTTTGTTTGTTGTTCCTATTTACATTTTTAATATAAGCAATTATATTAGCAGGTAGTGACAGATACCAACCCGACAAACCGAATCAAACCGAACCAAACCATTCTAATGGTTTGGAACCCGCCCAACTTTGGGTGGTTTTGATAAATGTATGGTTTGGTTTTGGTTTCAATTTTTTCAAACCGAATGTATTGGTTCGATTCGAAAAATATTCTTCAAACCGCTCAAACCGACCCATGCACACCCCTACCCAGCATCTCCATTATTGAAGTTCTAAGAATTTCATATTTTTAGAAAATTACATACTGCAGTATATACTAAATCCATTGGTACCACCAATTAGATTCTTTCTCACTATATATTGGACTGATATCAATATTGCTGCACCAAAGGAGTCCATCCATTTATTAAAAATATGGATTAAGTGTATTTGATGAGAAAATATGAGAAGGAGAAAACAGAAGCAAAAGACAAAACAGAAGAGCTGCATTGAACTCCTTGAGCCCAAAAACTGATATTAGGTATGCAATCCTTGTAATCAACATCTCTACATCCCTTAACAGCCCTTCTACTCCTCCATTCGCACAAACCAAATGACACCTGTAGGAGCTGTTTCTCCAAACTTGTTTCACTTTCCTCCATTACCTCAATTTGTACAGCAACAAATAGTTAGAAAATCTCCTAAAATGTACATATCCAAAGGATCCCTTTCTTTTTCATAATTTACCGGATATGAAGCTTAAAGGACAGCAGAACGTAAGATAAACCTTATTGCTTTTGTTACGTGTTACTCTTGTTCCTATGGTCAACATAAAAGCCCCATGCTGTTTGCATATACAAAAAATATATTTTTACCCTTGACAAGTCTGCTCCTCAATATTTCCACTCATTTTTACCAACCAAAAAGGAAGAAGAAAAAAGCAAATCAAAGACTCCAACATAATAAAGGTAGATACCCGGAATTTAGTATATATTGAACTGAAAATGCAACCAAAAAAGCTCATATCCAAAAAAAAGTACATCATGGGTTTCTAGAGTTAAATTTCATAATTCAATTGAGCACAACAGTGTCTTAGCACTAATTTAATATCTCAATGGTGGCATTTAGAGCTTGCCAGCAACTGCAAGGTAATTACTGGGCATTGCTCTTGTGGTATCCTATATAAAAATGAACTCTGGAAAAGAGTATATAATAATTAAGGAGCTCCACATAGCAAGTACAAGAATTGGGTACAATACCTGAAATGTAGCTCCATTGTGAATGATGTCCCGAGCTATCGGATCATTAATATACTGATGTAAAGGCATTACTATATCCTCCATATTGTACAAGTCATTGGTTCTCATCATATGAGTTTGACCATTTAGTCTTTTGGCATCCCTCTGCAATCACATTCAAGTACCATCAGGTTTGGGATGTAACTTTCAGAAAATTGATATTAGTTAAAAGAAATTCACATAATCTATACAGATTCAATACATCGGTTTAGTCCACCATTGTCCATCATGTAATAATCATTCGGAATTATCCGCGTAAAACTACAAAATTGCTTGCCACAATATTTAAATGTTAAACGAGAGATACTCTTAAAACGATTATATTATGATGCGACAATTTTCATGTAACAACTAGATGAAGTTTTGTTTCCCAATTGGCTGTAAATTTGGGATGCAGTGCAGAAATGCTGAAGTGTATTCAAAACCATACACCATTATAGTTTAAGGAAAAATGAAACACTGCAACTGAATCAAGTTAATCCAGATCTTTACTACATGTATACTACATAATGGCCAATTTCGAGGTAGCAAGAAAGAATGGTAGATAGGGCATAATATAATTGGAGCCATGCATTTGACTAACAAAATAATAAGGCAAGCTTTGAGTAGCTTGCCAGATGAATGGTAAAATTCTAGCTATTATATTTGGCGAGATAAGGAAACATATTTGGATCCAAGCGTTTGTTCCCTACAACAGCTATATGTTGTGTATTTCATCTTCCTTAGCAGAGAAAGAACAAACATTAAACACCACTAACAGGTACTATATATGTATGCACTCAAATCAAGATGCATTGGACAATAAGAGTGGAAGAACCATACTCGACCAAAAAGGTCTTCTCTCATCCAAGGAACCAAATACTTCCATGGCCAGATATCCAGAGTGCTTATGCCTTTTGTCTTAGATCGTAAGCGACCAGCCATTCTAGTGGCAGACGTCAAATTAGGGTGCACCAAGAACCTAGCCGCTACCTCTATAGAAAATTCATAAGTGCTAAATACACGATCAATTGGGCTCCTAAGTATTGTCACAATAGAAGTTCTCTCCTTCGGGAGTTTGGACATCATGCTATAATCGTCATGAGTAACCAACAGCTTGCAATTTGGTTTTCTGCATAAATGAAAAAGAAAACTTCAAATTTAGAGCAACCTCCGGGAGTAATGCTAGACAATAATAGTAAACAAGGAAAATAAGAAAGAGATTGATCACATTGCTGCTAATAAGTAATTACGGTCAATTTCGCATCCTATATGAAATTCATTACAACAAGTTTTGCTAGTTTTATAAAGTCATTTCATGAAAAACTAATGGTACATTTCAGTCAAAAGTTGCGAAAATGGTGACACCCAAGTGGACATGGAGAAACAGACATCATTATACTATTAAAAAGCAAAAATAAAGAAGAAAAATAAGAACTCAATAGAAAATGAAAAACAAATAGCCAAGACTAACACTCCAGGGCTCTTGCTTTTGGGTCAATTAGAGATATACCACCTTTCACCTCTTCGATCACTATATTCCAAACTCTAGTGAAATTCTTGGTTGACAAAACACAAATCTAATTGCCAGATTGGTCCTATTCAACAAGACACAAGCATCCAACAGATGGGTGCCTTCAAGAATGGTCAAATTCATATTATCTATGGGTTTGGCCTCCCTGCAATAGCATTCAAGCATAAGTCCAGGTCAAACACATGTGGTTTCTACAATTGCTGCAGAAAATAAAGCTGCAAACATGGGTCATCAACCAAAACCATGGCATCCCAAAGTGGAAGAATAATTAAATAACAGAAAGCAAAGCAAAGGCCTTACCTGGGATTAAACCTTAGTTTATCATATGAACGAGGGCACTCCAAAGAGCTCGAGTACAACTTTTTCAGAAAACTGCAAGTGGAAATGTAACCGTATGCAGTAAGTTTTGCTTGATGTTATGGAGAGAGACATACTAGGTAACTTTTGCCTCATGTGGAAAAGGGTAAAAGAAGAAAATCTATTTTTCGAATCAGTTAGGATACTGTTCCAATTAATTGCGGGTACATGTAAAAGCATACCAATAGAAGTATGTCCTCCCTCCTGTTCTAGGAACATGAAGGAAAAATAGCAAGTCCCTGAGTACATGTTTGTCTTCTTTCACTTCTGTATCAAGAGAAGAAGATGCCCACTTCTTGACTGTATGTTCGCATTGCTCAAAATCATCTTCACTTGAAGATGCCCTTAATGTATTTGAAACTAAAAAAAAAGTCAGGAAAAAAATCAACTATCACTGACTAAACAATACGTGCAATATATGTAACTCAAAGATCCACTATCAATTGAATAACAAAGAGTCGAATTCATTAAAAGATTAATGCCCCTTTTTCACGACCCTCCCATACAATGCGCCCTGTTTTATTCTTTATACCAAACTTTGTTGACATATTACTTGGGTTAGGCAAAGCATAAGCAGTCTTCTCTGAAGCAATTAAATAAATTCAAAGATATCCAAACACATGATGTCAAATCTCTTGTTAACTGATAGTATCCACGAATCCACATTCTTCTTACTTCTTCAATTTCATATCTTTTCATTTGTTTTAGTTCTAGTATCTTCTTCTTCTTCTTCAATTTCACAGTGAACTTTAAGCCAAAAAATGATGAAATGAAACTAAAGCTGCACTCAAACTCCAGTAACTGCAATCTAACTTCTACAAATACTTTGTTTATTACATATTGGCTATTCAGTTATTAACTATCAAAATATACTTATTAGCACAAAAAGAAAAAGAAAAAAAAATCGACCCATGTAAAACTAGAACCTTTATTAAATTTAATTAAAACAAATAAATAAAAACAAGCATGAAAAATAAAAAGACTTACGAAATAAAAGGAGCAGTAGGATCACATCCAACTTGAGACCATTATTGATTCTCCTCATTCCCACCTCAACTAAATCTATAAACCAACTGCACAAACAAAGCCAAAAAAACAAAAAGGAAAATAAATAAATAATTCACATAATCAAATTTTTCTCCAAAAATACAATTTCTAAATTTACTTTTGCATTCACATACTCTAATGCATTACACACAAATAGATTCACACACACACACACACACGGAGTATAGCTTAAAAATTGAGGATATATGTACATACATCAAATATATAAATAATTCACGTAATCAAATTTTCTCCAAAAATAAATAACTAAATAATTCACATAAACCAAATTAACCAAATTTTCTCCAAAAAAATCACATTTTTAATAAATAAAAATACAATCTTTACATGTAATTCGCACTCACATAAGCTAATACATTACACAAGTAGCTCTCCACACACATATATGTGACAATAAAGCATAAAAATTGATGATATGTATATATATGTGTGTGTGTGTGTATTATGACAAATGGGCTAACCTTGAATAGAGTTTAAGTTATTTCGTGCTCACTGACGGTCGCCTTCCCCGATCGCCGATGTCCTTTTCTATGGTCGCCGATGATTCTAGAGAGAGAAAATTTTTCCCGGAAAATTTTAAACTGAACACTAGAGAGCTAAGATCCACTGTGTGTCAGTGTGTGTTTATTTTATTTATTTATTTTAAGTATGTGAGGGGTAATATGGTAAATTGACAAGGAGCTGTGTTCTCGTCAGTCAACGAGGATCACGGTATATCCAATGGCGATGAATTGTCTATGCAATTATACTAATAGGGCTATGTGAAAAGGATCCAGTCCAAAAAGGTTCATCTGATTACGATTAAAGTTCGCACTCACCTTGACTAATTTGACTAGGAGTCATCCTTGATAGAACACTCGAATTGAGTTGATTAGAAGATCAACAAATGTTTGCTCTGATTGAATTGTTAATCATACTCGTTTGTTAACTTTGTCTGTTGATTGGTTATCAAATGTATCTATTCCATTATTCTTTTTACTTTTGGCTGATAAGCTTGTGAAAGGAATTGGACGATGTACCTTCTTTTATGAGATGAAACTTTTATTTGACCAACAAAAAAAAAGACAATAGGCCTAGCTATAAGTTCTAATACATCTATAAATAATCATGTTAATGAAAACCCTAAGCAGGGTATGTCTGTATCCTCACTATTTTACTCTCTAAAATACCATCATTTTTATTCTCTTCACTCTCATTATTAGCGATTCACGTAAAAGATAAATGGGTGACGAAGCTCTAAAATTGATATCTTAATTGTAGATTCATGTTATTCAAATCCGAATTCGAAGGTCCACGTAAGCAAAATCAAGAAGTTTATGAATTCATTTAAACTCGAATAAATCTCTTTTATTTAGTGAATGTGTCAAAACATGAATTGACTTATAGACCTTCTATTGTATTGAGTTAAGCTCGACTTGATTGGTATAAATTTACTAGCATATATAATTTTGTTAAAATTTTTAGCTTCGCTTGGATTGATTTGTATAACTGACAAATAAGTTAGAAATGAAGCTTTAAAACTTTAAGATAAAAATAACACCTGTATAGCTGGAGTTTACAAGTTAACCCCCTTTACTTACTGTGTAGGGGTGATGGACGAATTCAGGGATCACTTGTTCTTCTTCTGTAGTTTCTCTAAAAAAATTTGGTTTAAATGTTTGAGGTACTCTTATTGTGCGCAGCTTCCCTTCGTTTGGAATGATGTTCTTGTTTGGTTAATGGCAGAATGTAAGCGAGATTGTCTCCAATCCCTTGTTCTCAAATATGTTTTTATAGCTTCGATCTACCATTTATGGTATGAAAGGAACAGAAGGCTCCATGACTGTATCTCCCTTGATGAAGATAGAATTTTTAATAGAATATGTTTCATTGTAAAAAATAGAATTACAAACGTCCATAGATATAGAAAAAATTTAACAAATTTCATTATTTATTGTTTTTGAAATTTAGACGGCAGCCAACTTGTGAATGTCTGATTGGTTTTAATGTCGTGATAACACCTTTATAATGATGTAAAGAGTTTTGTTGAACTTAATTGAAACACTTGCTAAATTAGCAAAAAAAAAACTTTAAGAAAAAAATATAGTGAGATTACAATAATGTGAAAAATTGCTGATTTAATCATAATTTGACCTCCAATTTGAACGTGACTTGAATTAATTTGTATTAATAGTAAACGAGCTGAAAATCGAGCTATAGAATTTTTGAATTTTCGAACTTTAGAACTATACAATCCAATCAAATATTTTAGACTTGTCAAAGTTGCTCAATTCATTTACAACCCAATAATTCTTTATTTTGTTGTCCATATAACTACATAATTCAATGCTATTTTGATTTTCTCCAAACTTTCATGTGTAGGGTAGAAATGAAATGACAAATATGCCCTTTTGAATCTATGAAAGAGGAGAAATAGGAAAGAAATTGAAGGGAATGTTTTTGGGTGGACAATGTCGATACTTCAAAGTTAGAAGAACATCACCACGGCACCACTATGTATATATATATATATATATATATATATATATAAAGAAGAAATTCGCACAAATAGTCATTATTGTCTTCCTAAAATTTTAAATTCATCTTTATTATTTAAAATTAGATAATTTAATCTTTATTAATTTTTAAATTTTTTAAATTCATCCATACTGTTCAAAATTAACAAAATTAGTCAATTTATTCCTTATTATTTCCTAAAAAAATTCAATTTAGTCCCTGTCTAAGTTGAGTGAATTGAAATTTTTAGAAACAATAAGGATTAGATTAATTTTTTTTAAAAAAATAATAGGGACTAATTGACTAATTTTGAACAAGATAGACGAATTTAAAATAAGTACTAAATTGAGTAATTTTAAATAATAGAGACGAATTTGAAATCTTTTAAAGAATAATAAAAATTAAATTGATTAATTTTCAACAACAAAGATAAATTTAACATTTTGAGAAAAAACAATAGGGATTATTTGTTCAATTTTCCCATTAAGCTATTATGGAATGATTAACCAAATAATAAGTTATTGTTCATCTTTTAAAAACTAAACTATCTTATAATTTTTTTTTTTTTTAATGTTCTTATTCTTTCGCTCTCATTTCCTATGTAATTGATTATTCTTATTCTTCTTGCAAGTTTCTTCACAACAAATTTCTTTTTTTTATTTCTTAATCCAAGCTTCATTTTTTGTCTTCAAATTAAAAGCCAAAACATGAGTTATTTATTTATTCATCCTTGTTTTCAAGTAATGTTAACATACTTAGCCATCTAAAATCACAATTTATTTATTCCTTATTTATTTATTCATCCTTGTTTTCAAGTAATGTTAACATACTTAGCCATCTAAAATCACAATTTATTTATTCCTGTTGTCTATTGATTAATACTAATTATATTCGTGTCAAAATTTTAAAAACAGAATTCCAAGATATAAGGATAGAAAAAATAAAAAAAATACATATAATAGATATATTTACAAATCACAGAATTAACTTAATACGGTTTTACAATTTCAAAAAAGAAAATTTATTTGTACATACAAATTCTAACAAAATTCATTTATGAATCATATAAATTTTATACCATAAAGTACTTCTAAACACTGTTAGTTTGCCTTGATAACATAGCCAACCCCCACTTTATTGGTTCTTGATTAGGTTCATTAAAATGCAACTGACAACATGGAACCCTAAACCCAAGCTAAAAGTTGAGTGATTGTCATGACATGAGAGGTTTCTACAGTCTTTTTTTTCCGTCTAAAAACCCATAGCCCTGAGGATAATATAGAGTTTTCCATGCATAAAAACTCTGTTGTTGTGTACCTATTAGTCCAAAAAGTGAATTATTCCATGTGTAAGACCATGGACGTACATCAAAGATCGACTGCTTTAATGTGTGTGTATGTACTCGTAATTCAACAATACACCTCAACGCATGCTCCAAATCAGTCAAGGGCCAAGTTATATTTGTGACATGAGAATTATGTAAGTTCGAGCTCAAAGTCTTTGGTCATAACGAATCATTACCCGATCACTCCAATGTTTGGGGGCATCTAGGTCACTTCTACTACATAAGACTTCACCTTAGTAACAAAATCTTACTATAACCGGTCAATAATCTTCTCTAAATATCGATTTCAAAGTATGCTCAAGCATAACACTGCTGATAAACATCAATACATGTAAGCTTAAAGAACAAACTCTATATATACATGTTCTAATCAGGGGTTTTACATATATTATCAGTCAACGCGTCGTGTCGCAGGTATGCAATATAATCCTTTGCCTGTTTCAATCTGATTGAATAAAAGAATTGACATAAAAGACCGTTTTGCAGAAACCTTCCGAGTTTACCTTCACAGCTACGCGAAACAAGCTTTCTTGCAGGGCTTAAACATGATATAAGAGACTTAAAAGACTTGCCTGATCATGGTTTCACTAAAACAGCTTTAGATGCGTCGAGATGGTTAAGACGACAAGTTCCAAGAAGATATTCTGGAAGTTCTTCAGGTGTGTTAGCCTGTACAAGATCCAGGAAACAAATTTAAGTATCAATGACTAAATCATCAAAGAACTAATCCTGGAAAGTCTCTTCATTATAAGCTTAAAGGAGTCGCTGCTAACGAGATTCATTATGACTTCCACAACCAGCAAATATGTCGAGCAGAGCACGTATATTGATTGGAAGGAGCAGCTAAGACGCGTAAGTAAGTTACCTGTATCAGAAATGCCATCTCGATAACCAGATTGTTGAGGTAACCAAGAACAAGGCTGACCACACCCCTTGCAACAGTAGACGAACCAATGTCGACTCCAAGCTGAAATCAATAGTCAAAATCTCAGGTTCATGTAAAATGGTGCTTGTTCTATGTTAACTGGAACACAATGGAACTATATAGCCCACAATGACATGCTACACGCAGTATTATGTACGTAGCTGCATATTAATTTTCCCTCAGCTCAAAAAGAATGATTTTATGCAATTAATCTTCTCTAAAGCCTACATCTTCCAAACAGCGGAGGAAAGGAGGAGTATCTAAAGGGATCATCTTATTGCATACCAATCATAAATTTGAAAATTTTCAAATTCTCTACTTAAACAATCAACGATTCAATAGAATGAAATGTCACAAAGAACTTAATATTTCTGCAGAATACAAACGAGGGAAGTATAGTGACGACTACAACCAGTCAATCCATCTGATGGACGCAAGAAATATAATTCAAATAAACCAGCAAATTCAGAATTTGATGTTCTCTAGAGCAAATCCATAGTTTTAATATGAGTAGAACACACTTTTTAGTTAACAGAAGCACCACTCGACTTGCTTTTTCCAGTGATGCAACACATGAATGTGAGGAGATGAACCTCGCATCATCATTTAAGATTTTTCACAAGCAAATAACACAATTATTTCCATATTACCTCCAAGTAATTTTTCCCATGGAAATAATTGATCTCTAGAGCTTGACCAACCAGGCAAGCTTTCTTCCCAACACTCTGCTTAACTATCCACGATCCCTGCACAACAAATAAATTGCCTTTATGATCTAATAAATTTGTTTAGAGTTGCTGGTAAAAGTTGACTGTTCTATCTGAAATTGATTAAATCATCATGAAGAAATCTCAGAAGATCCCTTTTGCTTTTTGTCCTTCCTCAGTTCTCTTAAATCATGTTACTTTCACACTTAAGCTCAAGATTCTCTACCCAACTCTTTTAATCCGTTTAATTTGGATAAAAGATAAAAATCACATTTGGGTTCAGATTTTGGTGTAACACCAAAACACGAGACCATCATCTTTTGACACAGAGTATAAACCGGACAAGAGTAACGACTAGTACCCCAGTTAACATTGATTCTAATCCAAATTGAGTCATAATAAATGAGAGCTGAGAAAACTTCCTTAGTTTTACTAACATTTGAAGTAAAAGCAATAGAAAAACTGGAAAGGAATTCAAGGAGTTCCTATAACCAACCAATTCCTTTAAACAGAAAAATAAGATGAAATGAGGAAGAATCAAGCCTCGCGGTCTTTGGAAAAAGGGAAGGAGGTGAGTGGGTGGGGGAGGACAACCTTGTTACAAGATACCATATAATGCAGCGTTTAATTTTACTAACCTTAGATATGTATGGTATGAGCTTAAATCTTGAATTTCTGTAAGCATCGTCGCCGTTGATAAAACTCTCCAGTAAAGGTGTATCTTTAACAGGAGTACTCATCATATAGTATAAGGCAAGACTGTATGTTGTGGAACCCGGGACCTGCCTTATGCAACAATAATAGTGAATAACTGATTCTTGACTCGTGAAGAAATATGGAGTAACAAAGATTTGACTCACCTGTATGTTCACAATGAAGAAGAACTCTGGGCCGCCCTTTGCTGCATATTTCTGTAGAACAAGGTAGTAAATTTGTCTTAGAAGCATAGGATATCATGCCAAAGATAGAACTGAAATTAAAAAGCTGAACAGTAGAAAAGAAATTCAAAGAAGAAAGACTGAATTATATCAGGTTAAAACCTGAACAATGCTCCCAGGGCGGCCACCGAGATCATCTTCTCGCTTGTCGGATCTCAACCAGTCTGCAGCAACCATTTGCATTAATGTGCCCTTTGCCTTGATCTGCGGAGGACAAGTATAAAAACGAAAAGTTGAAACTAAAGAAAGCATCAAGTAGAAGAAATGGGAACTGAAAAGAAACAACCTACATAGGCATATACATGCTTTTGAACTTATAATTTTTTCCAATCTATGCTATCTTTTAGTCTTCTAACAAATGGAGGCAGATTCATTTGCCAACACAGACCTGAACAGGACAAGCCTTGTTAAAAAGGCATACAATTCTACACATGAAGCCTAATACTAAAGTTTGAGATGGTACCAAACACGTACTATTTGCATATATGTTATTTCAGCATGGTCGTATACTTCACAATGTCAAATAGATGTGTAATATCCCTTACTACATTGTTCAGTAAAGAATTTGTGATTGGTTTATAATGTTCTTGTTTTCTACTACTCTCAACACGAGCTTAACATTCTAGGACTGTTGATTAAGCTCAATGTGTTGGTAGGCTAGTGAGAATTGAGTGTCACCCTGGACTTGGGAGGTCCAGGGTTCAACTCTCGCAGGTGGGGGGTTGGGGGGAACAGGGGGAGGGGGCAGGAGAAGGGCGCAAAAAAAAAAAAAAAAAAAAAAATCACCTTTCAAAAAAAAAAAGTGTTGGTAGGCTAATACTTGAACCTGGGCAGATACAAGTGTGGGCTCATGGTAGTTTTGGTTTCTGTTGCGATGAGGATGTCGCATATTTGGGTGTCAGAGATTGTAATATCCCATTTCACTTTGTTACTGTATAGGAATTTTTATTAAGTTTATAATGAATTGGGGTTCTCTACTACGTCATCAACACAGGTTTAAGTGTTTTGGGCTAGTTGATTGGGCTGAATTTAATGGAAGGGCAGCAGTTGAACCAAGCCATTACAAGATGGGACATCAAAAGAGAAACAATAACTTTTTTAAGCTTGGGTACACTGCAATCCTTTGACCAGATAGCAATTGTCATACAGCAGTCTCTCGAACCGCAAGATCCGCATATTGCATACAATACACCAGGAAAAGCATGGAACTTGGTGATATATTCCATGTGCTGGCTTGATGAATGTCTAGCAGACCACAGGTGTAAATATTTGACCTTGAAACGATCAGTGTAACTTGTAATATCATTAATTTATGGTGTTCCCTAAAGCAATCTATTTGACAAGTTCACCGCTTCACAACGCATTTTGAAACATTCTCAAATAATAATAAACGCAATGAGCTACCTTAGTATGGTCATCTAGATAAGTCTCTCCACGAATTAGGAAAGTAGAGGGATCTGCTTCTGTCCAACTGCAAGGCAAATTACAGGACGGGTCTTTAGGAAGAGTAAACCCATAATTGCATGCCAAACTGTCTTGCCTCGCCATTTCATGTAGATCTACATATCCTTTCTTCTGAACTGCAGCATAAAGACGTCCTAAGCCATTAGAATTTCAGGAAATCCACAAATTATATTTTTCTGTACCACCAATGTATCAAAAGAAAAGAAACACAAAGATCAAGAAATTAATTCATCATCTATGACTTCTCACCTGCAAGATCGTGCAATTTTTTCACAAAACAAGCAGCTGTAGATAATTTGGGTTGACGAGTGTCCTGGAAAGCTCGAGGAACAAATTGAGAAACAACACATCAGGAACAAAGTCACAAACTTTTATCTGTTTTTGCAGAAAGCATATAAGGCTTAAAATTATACAAGTGTAAGAAAAGGAGAAGGTGGATTAAGAAAATTATTGGCATTGTACACACTCCTGCCCCCGGAAAGGAGAAACGTATCTGCCTAAACTTGGGCGCCAAAAGAAATTTCATCACACCAAATTGTAGATATGTCAAAAGTTCATTTATATATTAAGCATTCTGGTAGTAGTTTAAATTCATCATTCACAGGGACGAATCAAAGCTTATACCCATATTCGTTATCATTTCTTTGTCCACTTTTCTAGTATTCATTCTATTTTGTTTGCTACTTGGACCTCACATTGATAGCCCCAAACTCTAAGGATGCCATCAATGCATTTGTTACCATCCTCCGCTACCAATGTTCTTTATTTCTTTGCTGTGTGGAAAATAAGCAATAGCTATACCTGAGGATACATATCTGCGCTAAAATCTGAAGACCAATCATTTTCTGTTTGGTCATAATCTAGGGGTTCTGCAACATCAAAGAACTCATCTGCAGCATCGTTAAGTCCCACAAGACTTGCATGTGAAGGCGATCTGACCACTTCTTCTTCTTCTGTAGCCTCTTTACTCTTCCCATTCTCCGGCCTACTTGGGGCTTCGGACTCCATCTCTCCTTCATGTTGATGCAACCTAATATCCCTCATCAGTTCACATGATGGGAAATCAGAGGACGAGCAATTTCCTACTTTTGCTCTAAACAACTCTCGTAGAGCTATGTGTAAAACAGTGTAAGTCAATCAGAAGCAGGATAAAAGTATATATACAAAGATGTGAACTGGAAAATTTTCAATTGCAGTTCCATATAAATAGAAACTCGTATAAAAAAGACACGGACCAGCAAGTCTCCCCAGCATTCGGATTGTTATAGATCGGGCTGAAGATGGTTGAAGATATGACTTCCAGAACTTCCAGTCAATTGCAAGCATGTGTTTTACAACTGACTGCTTCCCTTTATTCACAGGAGATATCACATAGCCTCCACCTGCAAGGTATAGTTGAACTCATCTTATTTTCAGGGGATATTAAACCATGCACTATGTCCCAAATATATATAAGGAATCACATTGGAATAAAGGTTGGAATAGACGGTCTGATAGATGCATGTCATTCCGACAAAAATAATACCCTGAGCACAAGCAACAGAAAAACAGAGATATCTATGAGCATTTTGTGACGACAAATAGAGTGGTAGAAATCCGTGATGCAAGCATATAAAGTAGAAGGTACATCTAAGATATTTTCCATAGGTAAAGATAAAAAATAGAGATATCCCAATCAAAAACAACTAGTTGGAATCCTGGTCAATGTAGTTTAAGGAAAGAAGAGAGAGAAAAAAATACAAGATAATCAGAAAAATCTAGAATAATTCTCCACGAGTTCCATATGTAAAGCGTACATTACTTTTAAGGCAGGCACGGATATAGCCCCTTAAAGGTGGACACTTCTGGTGAAATACTGAATGATATAAAATCACTGCAATAGGATAAATGAAAGTTATACTCTGATCAATAAAAGATGTAGCTGATGTGAATTACTTATTTAAGACCTAGAGATTCTTACCATATGTCCCATCATCCTCCCTTCTCCAGTAGCGCTGCAAGAGAAGATCCCTCTGTTTCATACCCCTGCAGCAACCCATACCTTATAGAGAATGTTAAACCAATATGTAACACACACACACACAACACACACATATGTAAATATATGGGACAGAGATGAAGGTCTATATCAGACCAAGGTAACCAATGGCGATATAGAAGCTTGTGAACTATATCAGTGTGCCCATCAAGATGTTCAATTACACTGCCCTTGTAAAAGCAGAAGTCCCATCTACAGATAAAAGAAAATATGATATCATTACCACATATGAATATAAGCTGCCAATATTTTGACGAGTTAAATAGTGCATCCACAACTACATAAAAGTCATTCTGTCTTGACAGTTGCAGCAGTGATTGCTTTGGTACATGGAGCATCTAGCAAATTGGACTTAGTGACTTCCTCAGGAAAACAAAGGATCTATGATCAAGCAGTCCATGAAGAAGAAGAATCAGGGTACTAAATTCCGCAAAGAAAGCTAATGACTGGAATGACGCAAGCTCTGTGGTTGACATGTTTGAAGGAATATGCTAAAGTGGGATGCATATAGAACAAGAATCACTATAAATGGTTAAAAAATGTACTGTAAACCATTTGCTGCTTATGCAAAGTTCTTCACAGTTCACATGATGTTGGGGCATAACAGCTACAGGTTAAATTATGCAAAGTTCTTCACAGTCCTTTTTATCATATTCTTCGTACCTTGTACTTTGCAGGTGTAAAATTATTATAAGACTTGCCACAATAGCAGCCAACATATGAATCCTCATGTGAAGTTCAAGCAAACATTAAATATTTTAATTTGGACATGAAAGAGTCAAGTGTAACATCTGTCACAAAAATCAGGGTTTTGTTCACCAGGATCTAACATAATGTTGGCCTACAAGCTTTGCTATAGAAGCTGCAACTTACTCAGATCTTGAAGGACCAAGAGACATGAGTGTTTGGAAAATGTCTTCTGAAGTTCCGTCAACTACACCAACTGCCATAATCGCAGGATGATCATCCCACTGCAGATTAGGGGAACAAATTCAACAACACAAAGATTCCCAAACTTAACTGCCTGATTGAAAAGCAACCAACCTTTCCATGAAGTTCCCTATCCTTGGCTTCCTTAAAAAGCCGAAGACCTGCATGGCACCAAGCATCATGTCATATATTTTCATAATATCTTAAAAGTCATTCTAAGAACTTGATTCTTACCATTCAGACAACCAAAGATTCTCCATGGTGATGGTGCAATGACATCAGATGTCATTGCATCCGTGACTGAGGATGAGCATAGAGTCCAGTTAATGGAATTTGAATGATGAGATGTTCCAGAGCAATTTAACCTGCAAACATAAGAAAACGGGACACCAAATAGGCAGCTTAATATTGAATAATCATGTAGCCTTTCAGCACAAAAAGATGAGACATAACCAATTTGCCATTTGAAAAATTGATAAGCCAATAGTTACATTTACATGTAGACAGTTGCAAATATGCTGCACTAAACTGAAATGACCATTTTGAAGAGATGAACATTGACAATATCAATCACATAATGACATGTTCATCCCAGAAAACAAAAGACGCCACATATCTGTGAACACACCTCACAGACTCTGAATCGCGTCTTGGACGATCAAAAGGACCTCCTTTGTTAGGGTCCGCCTGCATTCACCATAATCATCAGTCACCAGCACTACAATTATTTTGGACATGTATAAGATTGGGCAGTTTGGACCTTCAAGGCTGCTTCCTGAAAGGACTGAATCCATCTCGCAGCTTCTTCAGGACTGTTTGCTCCTAACTACAAATTTCAGATTTCATAACTATACGTACGATTTTGCATTAAAAACAAACTGTAGAAAGATTCCACACCTTCAGTTGATCATTGTGATTGGATGTATTATAGAGGGTAAAAATGAAGAGGACCTGTAATCACACATAATAATGACGATAAAATCATTGGTATTACTATCTGAGCATGTACTCATTGGAAGATATAAAATTTCCAAGGGATGAAGTTCATACTTTTCTCTGAATACTCTCCCTCCCATTGTCCGTCACCCGAATGCAGGAATCTATAACTGCACTTCTGATAGGCTCCTGACAAATGAATCAATGTTTCAACAAATGTATAGAATCTTAAAATAAAATTAATTAGATTTCTTACTTCAAAAGAGAGCTTAGTATAATAGAAATGGTATGCATAGAAAATGAGGTATTCCAGATTGCAATAATATACACACACATAGATCAAAATTTAACTAACAGAATAATGACATAATACTAATAATATTGAGCTCAATACAACTGAAATGAAACCAACAGCTGCAATCACTCAAATAGTTAACATAATCGTAATTAAAATCAAACTTGTCAGAAGAAATTCAGAAGTTTCCAACATGAAAAAATGGCACACTGACATACATATACACATGTTTGATATCAGTCACCAATCATTACCATTTACCAGAATTCAAATACAGAAATCATCCATATTTTACATAAAGAATTCATAAAAAAGCAAAACAAATCAAACCCACAAAACAAGAGTAAAAAATAAGACAGTTCGGTGCACGAAGCTCCCTATAGGTCGGAGACTTTTTCCACAACTCAATACAACAAGAAGAGAACAATAGAGAATTCAACAACAAAAAATGACAAACTAAAAATCTTTGAAGGTAAACCTCATTCTTGGAAATTGGTACAGACTTGTAGCTCTTGAGGAGGTGATCTTGAAGAACAAAGTATCTCTTTCTTGAGTACTGCAATCCAAACCTATTGGACCTGATGAGATACAACCACCCTTCCATTCTTCCATCATTTTGTGAAACACCCATCTCTGTTTCTTGAAGAAAAACCCAATCTTTCTTCAATTTATTTTCAACTTATGTGTGTGCGCGCACACACACACACATAGAAAGCACACACCCTTTGCAGCTCTGCTGTCTGCCTGTCTGTATGTGTGTCTGTGTGTGTTTCTTTGTGTGTGTGTGTGTGTGTGATGCTTATGACGTATGTGTAGACACACACACAGAGAGAAAAGCAGACAACTTTTGCAGCTGTGTGTGTGTAAATTATTGGTGTTATTGGGTTGTGGAAACTTTTTTTTTTTTGGTCTGAAGGTTGTAGAAACTTGGTTTTAATATATAAGCAGTTGAAGACCCACCAAGAAATCAGAGAATCTAAACAGGTCTTATTCTGAAAGTACAGAGAGAGTCAGAGAGACAGAGACAGAAAGAGAGAGTGTTTTTTTTTGGGTAAATTTCACACTTAGGCGTTGTTGTTTACACTTTTTTTTTTTTTTTTTAAATTAGTTCTTAATATTTTAAAAATATTATATTAATTTTTAATATTTATAAAGTGATTTAAAATAATTTGTTTATTTAAAATTAATTAATTTAATTTTTATTATTTTTTATAAAATTTAATTTAATCCTTAAATAGTGGTCATATACAAGAATTGAATTGATTTTTTAAAAAAATAATATGGACTAAATTAAATTTTTTAAAAAATAATAAGAATCAAATTGACTAAATTTGAACAATATGAATTATTTTGAATAATTTTTATAAATATTAGAGGCTAGTATAAATATTTTAAAATACTAAAGATTACATTGAAAAAGCATGTAAATAATAGGGACTAAGTATGAAATCTAACTCTTTTTTTTTTGTTTCTTTGCCTTTTCTTTTTTCTTTTTTCTTTTTTTTTTCTTTTTTTTTTCTGTGTTTTGATGCTTTTTTTTCACACTTTGTTGTAAGCATATTTGCTTCTCCTGATGGTTGATCAATTTGGTTATTCACCGTGTATCCCTGCTAAGCATCACCCTTTCTTTTGGAGGAATTTAAAAATACTATAATAGCTCTGTTGCTTCAAGTTAGGGACAAAAGTAAAGGTTGGTAAAAATGATTTGAAGGGTCAAATTGACATTTTTACCCTTTTTTTAAAAAACTCAAATCAAGTCAAAAGTTTTTATCTTCTTTTTGTTTTCTTAAGGTTGGATTAGATTGAGATTAAAGGTGACTTATCTTTTCCAGTATTAAACTAAAGGTGCCTTATCCCCTCCTTTTATTTTTTTGAGGTTTCTTTTAATTTTTAATAATAATGGGTGACAGTATTCTTCTTAAATAGTAGATACACGTCTTGTTGTTTTTTATCTTTCTTGTATGGGTAAGTTAATGATTAGTTAATTATGTTATTTGCTAATTTGCTAGAGTTAGTATTAAAGTATTAAATCGATCTATTTTTGTGTTATTTTATTTTATTTATCCACACAATATGAATAATGATAGTTATGTGTCGGAAAGGATAGAGCATTTGTATTACGTTTAAAGAAGTTTATATGCTTTGATATAACAAGGTTAATGAAATCATATAATTAGTTAGTGATATGAGGTAAAATTTCAGGCCTAGGAACAATTATTAAAATATTCTTGAAAGGCCCACCAAGTCGAGACCGGGGTCCATCAACTCGAGGCCGAGGTCCACCAGCCCGGGGCCGAGGTCCACCAGCCCGAGGCCAAGGTCTACCTACCTAAGACCAAGCCCTGGCAGGGCGAAGTCTATTAGTCCGAGGTCTACCATCCCAAGGCATATCATAAACCTTGGGAGACGGTTATAACATATTATACCCTAGAGGCTTGTGGAATACTTTAATAGTGGGACACATGGCAATTTTTAGTAACTTGAAAATTAGTATAAATATAAGAATCTTATTCTAAGAAAGGTAACTAATATTGGACACACATACCCTACACACTTTCTCTCTCTCTTTTCTCTCCCTTTTACTTTCTTTTGCTCATATGCAATTTGGGCTCTATAACTGACTTGAGCGTCGAAGTGGGCCCCCAGGGGCTACCCCGAGGTCCTCTGTGTTGCAGGTTATTCATTGTTAGAATCGAAGTGCGAGCTCATTTGGAGGAATCACGGTCTAGACGAGCTCATCTAGCAGAGTTACAAGCTCATCCGGCCCATTACCAAATCCGTGGGCTCGACCCACACATGCTTCTTTTTGTAGGTCCAGCCCAGAAGAGCGATCCAAAAAATTTTACCTTAACAATTAGGAAAATATTGAAGAGGAGTCAGATGATCGTTGATTGTTATTTAGTAAATTAAAACTTGAGTTTGTTAAATTATTATTGAGCGAATTCGAAACTTCCAAGATTAATAAAAAGATGATGGACTCTCAATAAGTTAGTAATGTACTTCTCAACCAAAGAAAATGTAAACGTCAATAAAACGAGAGATAAATCACCCACTAAGATGAAAAAATGTACACATCAAAAAGAGTTGAACATATGATTATACTTAACTTCAAAGTTCCGCTTCAGTAATCTTAAAAGTTCTATATTTATTAACTTCAATTCAAAAAATTGAAATCTCTACTTAAGACAAATCATTCGATTCTCCAATCCCTAATTCTTCCTAATTAACTTTTAGTTATTTCTTTTGAATTCAAAACTCTAAATTTCATCCTAATAAGCACATTCTCAATCAAGTTTTTTTTTTTGTTTTTTTTTTATTTTATAACAAGGGAAACTTAATTGACAGAGCCCAACCACCAAATTATCTGGTAGAACCCGACTACTAACTATTAAAATCTTGGGTGCAGAGTCTCACTCCAAAAATGCACCAGATGAGTAAGAAACTGAACTTCAATGGCAAAAAGAGAAATCGAACCCGCGATCATCTGCATATACTTTTTCACTCCTACCACTCGAGTCATGCCCCGGGGCTCTCAATCAAGTTAATTCAACCCAAGCATCTTTTCTTCCTCACCAATTCTTCCATGGCCTTTTGCTTCGTTGTCAATTGTTAGGTTTTTCCCCTTGAAAGTAGAGAGAGGAGGTTGGAAATTTTTAGGAACATAGGTTTTTTTGGGGATAGATTACACATTAATGTTCTTTATCTTATTTGGTTTCTTTTTTCTCTTAGGTACACAACTTTTATTAGTTTGTCTACTTGCTTGTCATGTCATCGACATGAGATTAATAAGGAGTTAAATTCACCAAAATGTGAGGTTGGTCGATCAAACAATCATGTGCATTAATTGAATATGAAACCACCGAAAGAGTTCATCAAATAAATGTAAATAACTCTTATAACACTGAAATATATTAGATTGAACTTTACCGTTTCTTGAAGTGTTGAATAGAGTGATAGAGTAGTAATTAGTTATGATTAAAGGTTCAGTATTTAAATTTATGTCATTTTATTATAAATATTGTGTGACACTTTAAACAACAATATTGTATATATACTATTGTACCACGAGAAGTATAACATCCGAATGAAACGAATGTGGTCTTAACTTAACGTGAATTCTTTTGTAGAGTTTATGAATCTTACTTATTCTAAAACTTTTCTCATTGATAACATTTCTGAGGTGATTGACTCCTAACAATTCTTTACCATAGAATATTGAGACCTTTAATTATTTATATTAATGTAGTATTTCCATATACATTTCTTAAAAAGTTCAGTTACTCTATATACAGCATTACAGATTTTATTTTGGTTGCTTTAATTTTTTGCTACAGTACAAATTTATAGTTGAGAATTACACATAATATATTTTTGGATGAAAGTCTTGAGTTTAAATTTTCTTTTTTTGGTCAATTATCTCGAGTTTAATTAACAAGACCCAAATTATAACCTTAGGGATGTAAAGGCACAAAATTAAACATGACAAAATACTAAGAACCGTTTGAGAAATTGACTCAAAAGTCAATAATTCTTAAAAAATAATAACATATTGCATCATTCCATGCATCTTAGTGTTACCATGTTATGTTATCATATATCGCATTATCACATTTTTTATTTGTTCCAACATTAAAAATCGCACAAATGACTTTAAGCAACGGTTGAAATAATCTCGTTGTAAATTTTTTAATGCAGTATTTTTTATAAATAATAAAGAATGGTTTAAAAATCATTACAATTAAACTATAATTTCAAAATCGTTATAGAAAAATAATTTAATAAAAAATAACTAACAAAAAGTGATAAAAGAACATTTTACTGCTGCAATTAAATAACACTGTTGCAAAAAGTTTTAGTATATACAACTATTAAAAAAATCATTGGAAAAAAAACACCAATAATAATGATTTGTTCATTTGTTTTTATTGAAATCTCACAAAAGAATTAAAATATTATAGTGAGAATATCTTAATATGATTTATGACATAGCCTCATAAAGTCTTTATTTGAACAAAAAAGTCTGAGTTATTCCATGTGGGACAAGAAAAGTTCATGATGTAATGGTATGGGTATAAGTTTGTACAAACTTTAGTAAGGTGATATTTAATTTATTTGTTATATATATATTTCAAAGAAGAGTATTGTTATATATTACTCGATCATATTTCATCTCTCTTTATATAGTAAAACCTATAGCTCTTGTCTTTGTCTTTTTTTAGTTATAACAATAATTCACTAAAGCATTCTACTACATTTAGTCCCTTCCTAAGCATAAAGGGTATTAAAAAAAAACAAAAAAAAAAACAGGCTTTGCAAGAATGCTTCTTAATTAAGCGCATTTTCCCAATCTTTGATTCGTCTCATCTTTTTTCAAAGATTTTGTCCAAATCTTGCTCGGTGCTAGTCTATTCCTTGGTTCTTTCACTTAAAATTCGGACCATTGATTGTTTGATTTAATGTTGTCGAAATCTTTTCCAAATTAATATCATGTAATATTATGAGTAAAATATGAAATATTAATTGTGTGTTCCAAAGAAGGCGAAATAATGTTGATAACACGTGTAAATAAATTACTAATATTGTGGGATGAAACAAATGTGTCTAAGTTGGTCTATGGCTTGGTCCTCTCCAAATTAACATCAAAACTCTTGTAATGTTATCGTGTAAGATTTAGGCTAAATTGTTTGATGTAATGGTGACAAAATAATGCTGATAACATGCACAAAAAAATGAAGAATACTGTTGGATAAAACAATAATTTAGTATTCAAGCATGTTTATGTTGTCGTCCTCACCAAGAGCGTCTTGTGATGTGTAGATTGAAATTTGACCCATTAATTGTTTGATTTGATTATGATGAAGTGATTTTGATAAAAACACTTAAACTTATCACTAATAATGTGGAGTCAAACCAGGAATGATCTAGATTTTCTTTATAACTTTATGAAATAATAAACATTACGAAAGTATTCAAATCTTACTCTAAAAAAGAATCCAGATCCCCAAATTTATTGTTTGTCTTTCTTTTCTTAAAGATTTTGTCCAAATTTTGCTTGGTGCTAGTTTGTTGCTAGGTGCTCTCAGTATTCTTATTCTTTTACGAGGTTTAAATAGAGGATCATCTCATTACACTGATCAGGGACGTTTATAGTGATTGAGGGAATCAGAACTAAGAATTTATTAATTTAATTGAGCAATTGGATATCGACTTTGTGGTTTGTTACTTGGTGCTCTCAGTAATCTTATTCTTTTACGAGGTTTAGACAGAGGATCATTTGATGTTACACATCAACTAGCTCGGTTGAGGCTTTTTACATATTTTCAGAATCCTTAAGGTTTCAACTTTATCTTTATTGCACGCTGGAGCTACTTTTTACACATAAACACCTATAATTACTTCGATTTCAAAATACTTGTTAGTTCGCAAGTCAAATAAAATAGACCATATATCCAAAATATTCGATTTCGACATAAATAAAATGAGAAATTCTCTTTTTCAATTTTTTTTATTAGGTAATATTTTATATTGTTAAAAATGGCTACCAAAAAGATTTTTATTACGAGGATGAGGTTCAAATCCTTTACATTGTCAATACTTTACATGGTAGTAATATACATGATTTCGCATAAGTACTTCATTTAGCATTCAACATTTTGAAAATTTACAAAACTTTGACCTAATTGACGTATTTTTGGTCTTTTCGACATTATATTGATTATCGGGATAATGAAATTTTCAAAGAGACAAGAAAAATTTAGAATCTTTGAAGTGGCAAAATGCAATTCACCCTAAAAGAAGTTAACAACTAAAAGTTATTTTAAAAAATTAAAAAGAAGATGTGTAGCTTTTATCATTTCGACCAAAAAAAGAAATAGCTTTATCATCAATAAAGTTGCGTAAGACCATCTTCAACAGCCTCCATTTTATTATAGGGAGTGAAATATGTGGCTCTATATTTTAAATAAACTTTTTATTTAATTTTTTCTCCAACAATACTCCTCTTATATATCATTTTCACTCCAACATTAGCTCTTATTTTAGTTAATATATTATTTTAATTAAAAATTTTCAATAACTATATAATTTTTTTAACTTTTTAATATTATTTATGATTTATTTTATTTTTTTACTGATAGTTAATTTTCTTAATTTGTTTAAACTATTTAATATGAATGGGAGTCAAAATGTTTGAAAAGCCAAATAAAATATAGGGCAGAGAGGCCATTGGAGACAAAATGCAATAAGTGTCGTGGGGTATTGGGAGTAATGTGTTGTGTATCTTTTGGAGTACTCATTCTGAAACACACGATCATTAATTCTTTGACTGTGGTTTCTCAAAAAGAATTTGGAGAAAATGTCTTTGAAATGCGATATTGCCTACAAAACTCTAGGACTAGGGAAAAAAATTATAATTGGGCTTCCAATGTACAAAATCACAACTCATTCTAATTCAAGATTTTTCAGCTTATTTTTGTATAGATATTAGAACATAATAGAATCACTTGTTTATTTAGTAAAAATAAAAATATTTTCACTTCCTATATTTCCTAAGGAGCCAAAATAAGGAGGTTTTTGGAGAAGACCTTTTGCATGTCATTCGATTTCATTGCTTTGTTATCTCATTTCCATAAAATAAAATAAAAAGTGTATTATGAGCTATTATTTTTGATCGTTTTAAATCTCAACTATTCATTTTAAAATTTATTTTAAACACCTTTTTTAAAACTTATTAACTTATAAATATAGATCTAATGGCTAAAATTTGATAGTCCATAATACAACTCATTTTGAAAATAAATAAATAAAAAAGTAAAAAATGGGAGGATTCTTATAAGGTATAAATCTCTCAATCAGGCATCAAATCTCAACTATTCATTTGGAAATATCTCGAATCGAATGCTAATTTACAAGTATTTTCGGTTACTTGAGAGAGAAGTAACAAAGAAGAACTATTAAATGGTGAAGTGCATATCTAGTAGGTCAAGTGTTAATTTTAATATGCTTACTTGTGATATGGTTGTTTGGCATAGACATTTTCAAATTGTATACTTGTTGACTAAACCGACTTTTTTTTTATGTTGAGGAGACTACAACCAATTAAATCGGAATGTATCAGGACAAATAAAAACTCTATTTATCCTTCTCCACAAGTACTTATAATTGTTTTGGGAGAACTTTTAAAATATGAGAGTCCAAAAACTGTTGGAGGCCATAATTTATAAGTTAATTCGTACAAAAAATAATTTCTCTATACATATGTATAAACTTGTAACCTTCATGGCGTGAAAGAATCTTTCGTCTAAACCAATATTTCTTAGCCTTTTGTAATGCTTAATCAAACACGAAATGCTTACTTTTGGTTTTCTTTCGTCAAATAAATGCTTACTTTTGGCTCGTTAGGTGCACTACCATCAAGAGCGAATCTATATCGTGGTTTTTGGGGTTGGGCCCACAAAATTGTGTAAGTTTTTTGTTTGTATTTTTAGTATGGGAAAGGTAATAAATAATTTATTATTTTTGGTTTAATTGATATTTTTATCGATTATTTTTTTAAATGAACTTTTTAATCTATTATGTTTAATATTATTGATGTCGTTATTTCAACTCGTCTTTTTCTATCTAATTTTTAATGTTAAAATCACGTGGTATGCACGTATATGCTCTTGAAGCTATTACTTGGACATATTTAACACATTTGCATCATGTGTTAAGAATACTAATATCAATTTTACCCTTAAAAAATTGAGATATTACAATACATGTGCGCGCTACGTAATTTTAACGATAAAAATTAGACGAAAAAGATGAATTAGACTAGCGACGTCAATAATGTTAAACATAATGAACTAAAAAGTTCATTTTAAAAGATAATGGATGAAAGTGACAATTAAACCAAAGATAATGGACTATTTATGACATTTACCCTTTTAGTATTAATTAATCACCTTGTTTAAAAGTTAAACAGTTAAAGAATGTTTATTTTATCCACTTATTATTCAACTCGCCCCCTTAGATGAGGTGAGATTGTGGCCTTGTATATGGACATATTAATAGATGACGTGAGATTTGAACTTATAACTATTCTAGTAACTTAGGCTCAGATAACATCTTAATTTGTTACTTTGTTTAAGAGTTTAAGTTAGAAAAATTTATTGTATTGAATGTATCTCCTACTAAATTTATCAACAAAATCCGTCAATGCCGTAAAATATTCCAGATCTTTCCATAATTTACAATATTGTGAATTTATTAAAAATCACTTAGGTAGTGATTGGTATAGTGTAATGAATTTGGATAGGAATGAAATGAGTTAAGGAATGAAATTGAACTGGAAATAAAATGAACTTGGAAATGAGAATAACATGCTAATGAATGGAATGGAACTGAAAATGAATATATTGATTCTAAACTCATATTTGATAGTCAGTATACATAAGTACTAATGAGAATAACTTGTATAATATGACATGATTGTCATTTTATTATTACAGTATTAAAAATAAGAATAAACATGAATATAAACATAAATATAAATAATAATAATAACAATAATAATAATTATTATTATAATATTGTTATTATTATTTTTTATTTTTTATTAATATTTTAATATTTTTTATTATTTTATTTTTATTTTAGTATCATTTATTATTATTATTATTATTATTATTTTATTTTTATAGTAATGACAATAATTACTATTATTATTTTTATTTTGACATTATTATTTTTATAATAATGGCAACAATAATAATAATAATAATTATTATTGGTTTTTTATTTTTATTATTTTAATTTCTATTTTTACTAATATTTTTGTTTTTATTATTATTAGAAAAATAATAATAAAAATAAAAAATAATTATTGCAAAAAAATACTATATATAAAAGTTATGTTTTTATGGGGGGTATGTTAATCATTTTAAAAATAAGTCCCTTTCTAAGCACATAAGAATGAGTTAATCTCATGTGTGTCCTTTGAAATGAGTAATTTAATGTACGGGGATGTGATTAGTTTAGGAATGAGATTCTTAAATTAATTCTTTTATACCAAGTATAAGAATTAGAATTGAATTGAGAATAACGTTACATTCCTAAATCTATTCCACTGTATCAATTATTACTTTAATCCTGTAACATATTCTAGATCATTCCCGACTGGCAAAGCAGCAAAATTCAAAAAGTTAAAGTTGCCAATTAGAAAAGCTAAATGAATCATTACTCCTTGAAGATGACAATAAATTAACAATACTTCCCCAATCAAAGGACTTGCATTTTTTGCTTCCAATTATAAAACATAAAAATAATGATAAAATAAAAGAACAAGAACTTGAATTTGAAGATTGACTCGTGATTAACAAGCTACTTCAATCGAAAGGTGTTAGTTTAATAGTAGAGTTGGGAGTATATGAGATATAAGTAAAATGCTAATTCATATATCAAATTTAAATTAATCAAGACATTATTCCCGTTTTATAATTTTTTTTTTTGTTAAGCTCGTTCTATGATTGGCAACATAGCCTTATCACATGAAGCATTAACTCATATATTGACAAAAAAAGGATAAATGACCTATTAGGTCCCTTATTTTTTTCACTATTGTCTAGTTAGTCTTTCATCTTTCAAATGACCTTATGTCAGTCATTCATCTTTTCAACTTGGGTCATCGTCAGTCCTTCCGTCAAAAAACTAACGGTTTAGTCACATACACGGCACATGACGATTTTTAGCAAAGACATTAACGTCTTTTGGGGGTAGTTAGCATATTTTCCTTTTATATTAGTATCAACTCGATTTGAAACCCAAATCCCTAAAACCAAATTCCTAAATCCCTAAAACCCAAATCCCTAAATCCCCAACTCCTTCTTCTCCACATAAAAGGTATTAACACTATTGGGTGTCTTTGTTTCAATTCAGGAAGGCCAATAATAACAAGGTGTGGTAACCCCATTCCACATCGGAAGGAGAAACGCTGGGACTACTGGATATAAGGGATGTCCTGGACTATCCGTGCATGCGTGTTTTCCTGTTAGTGGCTGGGAGGCGACAAATCTGTGAGGGGTATGGGCCCCAGAGCGGACAATACGTGCATAGTACGTTTCTGGGCCTGCTCGCTATGGCCTCGGTGCTCGCTTGGGCCTAAGTCCCAAGGCGTATCCTGTAGGCATAGGAGTTGGGTTTGAGACATTACAAAGTGGTATCAGAGCGGGCCTTCCTTTGAGCCAGTGGCCCGCAAGGGCGCTGGGCCTCCTTAAGGGAGGGCGAATGTGGTAACCCCATCCCACATCGGAAGGAGAAACACTGGGACTACTGGATATAAGGGATGTCCTGGACTATCCGTGCACACGTGTTTTCTTGGCAGTGGCTAGGATGCGACAAATCCGTGAGGGGTATGGGCCCCAGAGCGGACAATACGTGCATAGTGCGTTTTTGGGCTTGCTTGCTATAGCCTCGGTGCTCGTTTGGGCCTAAGTCCCAGGGGGTATCCTATAGGCGTGGGAGTTGAGTTCGGGGCGTTACACAAGGTGCATCATAGAAGAAGGAAGAGGGGTAGTTCTGTCAATTCACAATGTGGTAGTGGTGGAAGGGTGTGTTGCTTGTGCATGAAGCGATTGATGACAGTGGGGTCGTCAGGTGAGTGACCCTCAAGTGATCCTAACAGTGCGGAGTTTAGTTATGAGATGTTGAGAGGTTTGATTGAGAATAATGATTTTTTGGGTAAAGATTGCAATACCATTTGATGGATGTAGATGTAGATAGTTCATCTCCATCTTCTCATATATAGAGATTTTCTCTATGCATTTTGATTATGGAGATGTTTTCTTTAAGGCTTTTATGGGTATTCAAGAATTTACCCCAAAATTGTTATACATTATACTGGAATAAAATTTGTTGGGAAAAAAAATTCTATTATCATTTTATATGCATTTATGAAATATTGCTTAATTGCTGAAAAATTAGGAGAAAATTGGGCATCATGAAGTCTAAAACACCTAGTTGCAGTTTTAAGTGAAGTTGTGCATCTGCTGCTTGTGGTGCGCTTTCTTGCAGTATTTGTTGAAAGGATTGGCATTGTGTCTTTCCTTCTGCTTACACCATTTCTTTGTGAATGTTTTGCTTTGTTGTTTGGCGCGCTACTTCCGTTAGCAACCAGGCTTTGATTCTCCCCATTTGATAGAAAAAGGTGTTTGCCAGCTTTGAAAGTCCAAAGCCCATAAGTCAGAAAAATCCTTCTCCAAGAAGTGAAGAGTGTGGCTCATGAACAGAGTTGCGACATAGTTAAAAGTTTTTGTAATCGATAAGGTTTCTCTGCTGCTGATGCGTTAGTGTTGGTAGAAACTTTGATTATTTTCATCATGTAGGAATGTTTAATTCAGGGACGTTGAGGATTTAGGAATTTGGGTTTCAAATTGGGTTGATGCTAATATAAAAGGAAAATATTCTGACTACCCCCAAAAGACATTTATGTCCTTACTAAAAATCGTCATGTGTCGTGCATGTGATTAAATCGTTAGATTTTTGACTGAAGGACTAACGGTAACACAAGTTAAAAAGATAAATGACTAATTAAATAATAGCGAAAAAAATAAGGAATCTAATAAATCATTTATCCAAAAAAGGGGAAAAAAAAGCATTAACTCAAGTTAGGTCACCAACCTGCCACATCCACAAGCTGACAATTGCCAGCAAAATCTCTGATAGGCTAGCTGGATAGATACTAGATAGGAACATTATTCAAAAGGGGTTTTAAACTATGCACTAAATGGCAAAAAAAAAAACTATGCACTAGATTAGAAACTCTAAAAAAAATAAATAAATATTCCTTCAAAGGTTGAATGAAGTAGTCGAACAACGACTTGACAAAAGTTTAAAAGATATTAGTCGGATTCGTCTATTTGTGAGAGTGGGGGCCTGGTTGAAGTTCGTTCATATCCCGTACTGATGATTAAATCTTAGACTCTAAAATTTTAAATTCGAATCTATATTTTCTAAATATTATCTAATTTTTTATTGATTTGAAACTTATATTGAGATGTATAGTTCTTCACATAGTTTATAATATAATCCTCTTTAAGGTGAGTTTTCATCATTAAAAAAAAAAAACCTTGGAATGTTCACCTACATGTGTGATTCGTAATTTTTGTCTTGGTCTAGTGTCTTTAAATTTGCAGTTAAGATAGTTTGTCTGTGTCTTCAGACATATAACTACATTTCATGTGTTTCAATGAAATCTAACATTTTCCTTTTCGAGGGAAATATCTAACCCATACCTAATAATCAGCTCAATTTTAGTATTGTAATTAGTTGATGGAACTTTCAATTATTACTCTCATATGCCGATATTATCTAATCATTTGTTGCATTGCTTATAGTATAATAGATGATAACGATCATAAAAACATTGCGTGAGTTTTTATTGTAACATTGTTTTTTCGGCATATCATCATATAATAATGTTGACCGGGGGTGGAAAAAAAAAAAGAGACAATGTCATTAGAGTTAAAAATAGTTTTTAAGGAGTTTTTTCATCCTGAAATTTACGTATACAGATCAACTTCTTCTAATACGGAGAGGTTCACACTTGATCTTAATATCCTTATAAAATAATGGGGTCCAATGGAGGAAGAGCCACGCGAACAAAAGAATCTCCCCAATTGACCTGACTTACTCGCCTGAAGGGAAGCCTAACAATATGGTGTCATGTGCATATAGCAGTTTCAAGAAAGAAATTATTCATTGATGATCTAATCGGATTATATTTGTAGGTATATATAATATTTTTTTAATAGCTCATGATTAGAGCACAATATATTTGCCTTGAAATTAATTTCAACTTCGAAACTAAAAAAAAAATCCTCAAGGCCTACATTGGATTGATATACATCAAGTAAAAGTGGACATACACAAAATGTTGAGACTTGGGAAGATACACATTATTTGGGAAAAAGAATAAGATCATTTAAGTCTCCCCTTTGTCAAAAATCCATGATCTTATATGACAAAACCTAAAAAAGCCTTTAAACAACAGAGCCCTTTGATAACTTTTTAGCTTCATGACTTGCTTCATCTTGACGAGCCAAAAGGGGTGTGGTATCTCTCTCTTTTATCTGAAAAATCATGAACAAATTTTACTCTTAAATATTAAGAAAGTAAAATCTTTGGACTTTGTATATATAAATATAAAGATAGTCCGGTGCATAAAACTCTCAGAATATGAGAATACATGATGTATGATATTTGAAAAAGGGTTTAGTTTAGGCAACTTGTTGTTCGGTCAAGACACATGCATGTGGGGACACATCACAACCAGATTGGCTGATTGCTTGATTCTAGAATTTTTTTTTTTGAAAAAAAGTAATAATAAGAAAAAATTCTTCCGTTCGGCTATCATAGTGACCGGCTGTGAGTGTGCCTAGCTCTATATGTGTAAAATTCACATATAATATGTTACAATCAGATCATCCGACAGCTGGACATAAGCTTGATTCGATAATAAGAGGAATTACCTGGGACATAGGAGAGATGTCAGCGGTTTGTTTCTTCTTGTTTTCACGGGTGCAGAAATAAGAGTACATGCCCATTCCAACAATGGCAATAAGTATACCAATAATGTTCCTTGATGTGAAAGGGTCATGCAATAGTGTGTAGCCAAATGCAAGTACAAGGCATGTTTTCAGATGGCCTAACACTTGATATGTAACTGGTGACGTTTTACCAATTACCAAGAAGGTGCTGAAGTTGACAGAAACGGCGATTAAGCAAGATAGTAAAATGAATGCCTGCAAATTGTCCAAATAGAAATCAACATTAGCTTGTTATTAGAGCTACAAATTGTGAATTAAAAAAATATATGCCTGTCAATACTAATAAAACATTGTTATATACCACTTGAATTATATTTTATAGTCTTTTATATGAAAGAAACCTTTATCACATTAAGGGAAATTTGACATTCAGAATAAGCATAAAAGAATTTGGGACTTTTTTTCCCAAGTTGGGGTATAACAGGCGAATTCAGGAATTTATTCTCAGTGGGTGTTAATCACATAATTTTTTCTATTATATGAATATATTTTTTTACAGTGAGATTAATTAATATTTTTAATTAAGAATATATAGATATTTTTTTTTTGAAAATACATAAAAAAATTTCAACGAGGCCAATTAATCTTTTTAATTAGGAAGATATAAATATTTAATTCTTTTAAAAAAATACATAGATTTTTTAATTTTATTTTTGGTCAATGGGGGTTGTCCCTTTGGCCCAAACATAAATCAGCCAGTGGATCGGATATGACACAATTTGAATATCATATGAACAATAATTTTTCTTAGTAGGGGTTAATCGAGACAAAAAATACCTTATTTTTAAAATGTATTTGACCGTTAGTTGGGGCTACAACTGCATTGGCTCACAGTTGTATCAGCCTCTTATTACAAGAATTTTTACCAAACAAAAAAAAATAGGAATGAAGTCTCTCTCGAATGATATAAAACGTTACTTATACAAATTTTATTCATAGATAAGGGAGTATATGAAAGAAGATCAACACACATGCGCTAGAAAATTGAGATTAGAGGTGTAAATTACCAGCACGATAGGAGAATATTTGTAAGCAAAAACATTCTGCTTGGTGAGGCACTGATCTACTAAAGGGCCCGAGACAAATAAAACAGCTGCTTGAAATGGGGCTGACTGGTACAGCAGTTGAGTAGACGAGACATTGAGCCTCTTTTGTATTGTGTTCGTGAGCTGAAATAGTGTACCACGTTAAGGAATAAATTTGCTCATAACGGTATCATATGATGAGCAAGGTCTAACGATCGTAAATTATTAATACAATTAGAAATAATGTGGTCAGTTCACAATTGTTCGTTCCATTCATTATGATATTATGGAAGCATCCTTATTCATACAATACAAATCATCTTCTAATACCAAATAACTTAACACATCTTGGATTTAGTTGATTTTTCATTCTCTTTTTCTGTTATAATTTTTCAGGGTAAACTTTGCATCATAATGATCTAATAACCTTTTACAATTTATAAGGACGTGACATAAAATCTCCCCTTGTTACTGTATATAGGGGATAGTGAATTACATTCTTATAAATTCATAAAGGGTCATTAGATATTACGGAACCACAAAATCTAATGAGTAATTTTGAAAACAAATGGAGGGTTTTGTACTTTACCCAATTTTTTTTTTAGGGCCCTAGGTGAACAGTAGATTATTCTTCTCTTAATTTGAGAGTAATTAAATGTAAGGGCAACGCTTTAAAAACATCTAATGTATATATGATGCGTGGGCTCTATACGCATATGAGACCCACATTTCATACACACATCAGGTCCAGACGTATTTTAGAAAATTCCTAAATATAATTGACGAAATAAAGGATACAATTTGGCCAACGCAAGTGGTTATGATTGCCAGAAGAGAGAGGATAGTCCCAACAAAATTGAGCTGAAGATCTGTTACAGAGGCAATGCCAACTCCCAAAAGTAGGAATAATAGAGAAAGTTTTATATTCTGGCTGCATAAAATTAAAAAAAAAAAAATTGAATGACTTTAGTGAGCTTTGAAATTTAGTATAAATGAAAATCAGCAAAATAATTTCATGAGGATGTGAGTATTACCTGAATTGTTTTTTCATGAATATAGTTTCTAGTAAAACTGTGAAAGGTATAATTGCCAGTTTGGTCATCTGCAAAATGTATATTGCAGATTGTCGTAAAACATTAGGAGTTATAGTGTAACCATTAAATAAATATTAGTCTTAAAACAATTGACTTGGGGGTCCAATTTCCTTAGGCTTTTTTGGATAACAGACAGAGACAGATTTAAGATTCTTGTTCAATAGGAGCTACAACATACAATTTAACACTTATATACAAATAATATTTTTTTTCAAAGGATTGCGATCGATGGGGTCTGCATCCCCCCATTGACTAATATAAGCATTTGTCCTTGCTGAGAGGAGCCTAACATACGTGAAAAAGTTGTTATTCTGTATTAAATGTAAGGTAAAATTTCCATATAATAGAACTCTATACTCCAAATTCTGCTCATAATAAGAGTTGTGTCTCAAGCGACCCTGTTATAAGGTCATTAGGGTTTCTTCCATAGAGAAGAAAATTAAAATGATGAAAGATGCACCTGATAGAAGCCAATGGAGTTAAATCCAAGACTCAAGTTGAGAAGACCTATAGAAACACCATTAAGGATGCCAAATAACATCACTGTCTTCATGTCTACAGGCTTGTTCTCGAAGAAATTCAAACGCATTGCGACGTGAAGGGTGCAATATGTTACCATCAGATGCCAACTAGTCAATGTTGTGGCTGCAAAAAATATTTTGCAAACATAAATTCACAAAAAGTATGATGAAGAAAGCATTAATGATTGTGCCAAACTTTAAATTTGTTTCTGGGTCAATACTAAAATCACTTAATAAGCTCATATTAACAGTAATAGTAAACTCAAATCATTATAAATTAAATACAAATTTTATACAAAATCGATGTGAAAAAGGGATATCACATTATACATAAAAAATTGGGAAGTTGAGGGTGATATTCATGGGAAATAATGGAAATGTTAAAACAGGAAATGATTGAATAAGTTTTTGAGTTAAAATTAAGCGAAGTATATCTTGATTGATTGATGAATCACTAAAGAAAAGAACAATAAGGTAAGTATCGATGATATGTCATGTCTAACTTCCATGCAAGTACTCTTTAACTTTTTTTTTTTGGGATGAGGTGAGAACCCAATTGACATAGTTCTTCCACCGAATTATCTAATGGAGCCCAATTACCAACTAATAAACCCCTAGATGAAACAGTGCGCCTTCACACATGCACCTGATAATTAGTCAAGTACTTTTTAATTATAATTAAATTGGATATATAGCACGGGGAGTCTCCTCTAATTTGTTTACATTTGGACAAACTGTAGAAAAAAAATAATATTTTCGTGTTTTCTTGAAGTTGTAAGTTAGCGTTTTTGGTACACTAATCACCTAATAACTACTATAATATTTTAACACTTCAATAAGAAAATGAAAAAAAATGTTGCAGTAGGTGTATCATTAATTATAATGAGTTTTTAACCATTGTATAAATTAAAACTTTTTGAAACCGTTTTATTTAATTGCGGTTAAATTTTTTTTTTTTAACTTTTTGTTAGTAATAATTGCTTATTGGATTACTTTCTCACAGTGATTCTAAAATTATAGTTTAAGTACAAAGAACTTTATAAATCCTTAATCATTGTTTATAAAAAAAACCGTAAAAGGTTGAAAAATTATTGTGTAAAGTTATTTGTAATAGATTTAAGTGTTATAATAATAAAACAACGCGGTAATGAACACACTATAATTTATACGCACCTAAAAAAGAAACCTATGTTGTTACTGAAAATAGGGAGTAGGGGTCCACATTCTTATAAATTATAGGAATTTATTAGATTATTATGATAGTAATGTGTTAACTGTGTAAGATTGTTAACACGCTGGGGAGTGCACATAAAATAAACAGAAAAAGGATGATAATTACCAAATTTAAAACCAAGATTGCTCATTAAAGCTTTGTTGCAGATGACAATGGACACTGATGATGCCACAGAAAGAGACAGTGCACTGATAACGCCCAACTGGAAGCCCGACTTCTCTCCCATCTTCTACAAAAAAGAAAACAAGAAGAAAATTCAGTCGTAGAGTTGCTTGAAATGCCATGGTGGTCAATATTGGTCATCGAAAATGATACTAAATTTCCCCTAGTTATGTTACATGCTTGTACTAGGCTTATGGATATGGGCAAATGTATTCATGGGTCAGCGGAGGCTGTAATTTTTACTAACGTCAAGAACGGAGCTATTAAAGAGTAAGTTAGAACTGTATTTTTAAAAAATGTGTGTACTAATTTTAAGATATTTTCAGGATAAAAAATCAATTTAGCCGCCATTAGGAAAACATATTTATATATAAATGTTAAATTATATATTTTTAATCTCTATTGAACAAAAATCCTGAACCCGTTCCTGTTTATAGAGTTGGCTTTAATCCATTTATTTTTCAACTTCTTGTATGTTTGATTTCATATGTGCTGCAGAGTTGATAGGAGTGGTGTCTTTCATGAGTATGACTTTATGAGACCACTGCCTTTTACTATCAATTACTGGCTAAAATTTGAAAATTCTATGTAAAAAGCAAGAGTAGCACGCACTATATATCATTTCTCGGCTAACAGTTGTGAGGTAGGTTCCCAGATCCTTGCATTAGTGAAAGTTTCATATATCGTGCTACCCTCTTTCGTATAAACTTCCCTACATGCAATGCTAGCTTGTTTGCTAGCCAAGAAATGATGTGTGTCAATGGTAATGCTCCTACAACATGATGATCATCACGATCAAAGGAGAGAAGAAGAGAAAGAGAGAGACCTTTAGAATTATAATGGCGACTTTATGAGCAAGATCGGCTCCTGCTGCCTCCCCAAAATGCGATTTTCAAAAGTATGAACGTGCACGATCTCAATTGAAAATTTACAAAAATACCCAATAAAGGTGAATTATCCTCGAGAAACTGAACTACCTTGATCTGAATCCCCGGAACTGGCCGGGGGAGGAAGGAGATGCAGAGAGATTGGGAGAGAGAGATGAAGGCTTGTAGGAGAATGTCGAACAAGGACTCTTTTATTCATGAATTTCTCCAATGGGGTTGGTGCTAATTAACGTTGTTAGTTTCAGCTGCTTGCTGATTTTGGTCTGTGGTTGATTTACATTCCAGAAATGAGTTAACGGCTAGTGCAAGCAAAGGGTACAACCTCCATTGTCATTA
Organism: Ehretia macrophylla; assembly: GCA_037974665.1. Classification (NCBI taxonomy): domain Eukaryota; kingdom Viridiplantae; phylum Streptophyta; class Magnoliopsida; order Boraginales; family Ehretiaceae; genus Ehretia; species Ehretia macrophylla. The sequence continues at coordinate 76,573,759 of CM075780.1, read as the reverse complement.
ATTTTTTTAGAGCAAGTTAGACTATATTATAATATTAATCACACGAAATATAGTGATTACCAAATAAAAATACAATTTCTTTTTATAAAAATTAGTAATTGCTTCTTAGTAATTTGAAGGGAATAGACCATACTAATTATAATATGGCTGGACAAACGAAGAAAAATGGATTCATTCTCAAAAATACTTTAATTAGCTAATCCAAGTCTATATATATTCTTGCACATTTTCTCTATTTTTATTGGTTTTTATGTTGGGGAGACAATAAATCAAAAAATTTAATCCTTATCTAACAGCTTAAACGTTTAAATGAGAGGATCAATCAACATTTCTTCGATATGAAAGGCTGTGATGATCCAATTTCTGACCAATAGCATTAGCTTTTTTTTTTTTTGATAACGAAGAACACTTTTGTGAAGTCCTTAAGTTCACACCAAAGTTTAAATTTCAGAACACATTACTTTCCCAAAAGAAATATGATTTGTATTAATTAAGCACAAAGCCTACCAAAATTGGACCCGAGAAAAAATGCTACTTGTGGAACATTAGTTTCCTATCTCATGGTATTATTGTTGAGTATTTTAAGGAGATAAATGAGCCTTAATTAACAAGCCAGGAAGGTGATATGTTACATGTTTTCTTTTCGTTGTTGCTGCCTGCCAATGTAAGCAAAATGTAGGCAACCCCACAAAGCTTCTTTCTGGTGAGAGAGTGACTTCAATGGCAATCCAAAAATGGCTCAAATATCACCAACCATACATACATTCTTCTTTTATTTTTCCTTTTTTTGGGTCAAATTAAAATTGCATTTCAACAGAAAGAGTACGAAATTTATCCAATCTCTAAGGGATAAAAATAACAAGAGAACATATAAAAAATTGTAGTGGAGTTGGCACTAATGACTTAGATCGTCCACACGTGTACTGACAAAAATAACTTTTTATTTAAAAAAAACGCTTCGATGTACTCAACTTCTCTTTTTCAACTTTTTCTTTTGTTCTCAAAGCTTCCTACTTGTATCAAACGTGAGGGTATGCATGTTACTCAATTCAAAAATCAATCTTTCTTGAATATACATACCTAATGTTTGCTAAAAGTGTTGCAATTTGAATAAAAAAATCAGAGTCAAATATTATGTACAACCTTTTTTTTGGGGTTTGTAAGATATTAGATGTATTAACAAGACACGTATTATATTTTCCAATGCCAGTACTTTCAAAAGGACCATACATTAAATTAAAAAAATCCGTAATACTAATATAACATTCTTTGTTAGTCAATCTGTTACATTGTTTGCATTTTTGCAAACATGGATGATGCTACCTATATTCAGAGGGAAGGAAGGATTTGACATGATTCAGAAAGCGTTAAATGGTCCAGCTCCATGCAGACAGAAAATGAAAAAAAAAAAAAAAATGCAGACAGAAAATGGAAACTTTTAACATTTTGGCTCTTTGATTTTACAGTGGCCATTTTCCGATGAAGCAAAAGTGTCCGATGTCAAGTGTCACCAAAGACTTTGGTAACGTAAGTTCCTATCGTCATTTTGTTGCATAAAAAATTTGTAGAAAGCGATATGTTAGATACCATCTTATTTTTATTATTTTTTATGTAAATAATTAGTTGGTATGATGCTAAAAGAAGAGAGACAATAAAAAAACATGTTATTTTAACATCCACATAGGAGGTGATAAATGAATTATAAAAATAAAATATTATATGACAACAATGTTAAGCATGACTGTGAACGTAACCGATGTGCAAATTATTTAGCAAATGAGGGTAGTAAACTTTACTCAAAGATGAGTTAGATGAAGATAGACCGAAAAAATATTACATGTATGGAGCTAATAAAAAAAAAAACAATCATCAACAAAAATGAATTACGTCATTAAATTCATACAGCCGACCACACCTAAAGAAAAAAGACTTAATTTGATTTGGTTTATTAACAACATATGCTAAAGGAGTTGTGTATTGAAGATGTATTTCTTTTCAATATGAACAAAGTATTGGAAAATTCTTAAATATGTTGGCCATTTTGAACGATCGGCCGTGTTATGAGAGAGTAATATAGGTCCCACCTATGCTTGAGTTCCACGCTTATAAAAGCCAAACATTTTTAGCTATGTTGTGATATTATGAATATTCATGAAAGCTATTTAAGTTGTCTTTAAGGAAAAAGACAAAACTATTTGGCTGAAAATGTGAAGATGTTAGTCCGAATAATTTGGAAGTTTATCTCCTTTGATGATGGCTTGTAATGATGATGTTTTGTTGTAATCATTTTGTTATGTCTTGTTGTCTTTTGTAAGTATATATGTATTTATGTCTTGCAATGCAATGTGGTGGAGAGGAAGAAAACAATGAAAAGAATTATTTCTCATTTTCTTTCAGTTTTCACTTACATTAGTCTTCTGACAATGATTTTATAACATGTTATCAGCACGAGTTTTTACCAATGAATTACTCGTTAGAAGGATGCAGAAAATAGCACTCCGATTTTCTTCACCGTTGTCGGTAACTTCTTACCTATCTTTTATCATATTTTTTAGTAGCATGGTACATCATTTATATATGTTTTGTCCGTGCATATGAACAATTGTTGGTTAAATTATGTATTTATTGAAAACGGGAAGTTGTACTATGGATCCAAAAGTTATAATCAAGTATGTATAATATTGGTTAAAGGAAGAAGACAAACCAACAGGCCTTTCTGAACAAATTTTTATTATATTCATATGAGACCAACAAAACCATCAACCAGAAGTTAAGGGAAAGTAAATTTTCTTTTGAATGTTCATAAACCTGGTGCTATGAGTACTTCTATCACCATTTGCTCTGTGGCCAACGTTCTTAAAATTTTGTTGGGTGCAAACAGGTTTTCTCCTCCTTTCCTTTGCTTACATGCTTAGTATACGATTGTTAAGCTATCTTACATACCAAAACCATCATTGAGTTCATTATTGCAGTAAAGTTGAAAAAGTTGACTAAGATATTACTTTAGCCCAATAAATCATCTACTTTAGAAAATATATTATCATTGGGTAGATAAAATAATCATATCTTGAATTTGGAGTGTCCCAGCCAACTCACAAAGTTTTGCCTTTCCATGCATAGAATGATTAAAGTTGATATTCCATTCAAACAAAACCAAGTTGGCCAACAGTATAATTTTACTAAAGTGAAGATGAAATAAACATTTGCAAACATTTTGGTGTTCTTTGATCAGTAATCACGGAAAAAAAATTATGTTCTTGTAACATAAAGAGATACACATAGCAGCTTTCATATCCAGATGAGGAGAATGTCTTTAAATATTATTCAGCTTCTAAGGTTAGCTTCAACTGTTATTGCATATATTTCTTTATTTATTAAAATTCATATATACATGAATTAATATAATAAAGTCCATTTCTTTGAAATCCCACTATTGTAATGCCAATAAAAATCCGTAGCGATATAAACAAGAATACTCATCCGAGTCGCAGGAACATTGATTTCTCATTTTCTCAGATCTGGTTGATATATGACATTTTTGTTTGGTCTTTTAGCAAAAGTTTGCGTGATATTTTCTGCAAAGTATCTTCACGTTGCAGAAGCTTCCATATCAATGAAAGGTTTGGTTTGCTTGGTTGAAAGAATATTATAGCATGAATATTATATTACCCAATGCATATAAATGACTTTCCCCACCTCAGGATGACCTCATAAACAAGGATTTAGTTGAAATAATGTTTACAAGTGATATTCTGATCAACTACAATTGGATTTATTATTTCTTTAATTTTTCGATAACAACTATTTATTGTGGATACTTGATTTATTTGACGTACAGAATTTGGGGAAATAGTTAAAGAAATAAATAACACATCTCAGAAGGATTGCGTAAAAGTAATCCACCATTATGGTCAATTGAATCTATTACGATGAAATTCCCAACAAGCTTTTACAAAGAATTATCCAACTGTATATTGTACATTATCTTTTCAGCTATTAATGATTTAAATATTCTATCAATATTTATATCATGTATATGTCATATTTCTTCACATTATTTTTCATAAATATTTGATCTATCTTGATGCAAGAAATTTATGAAATAAAAAAGGAAAAGGGAGATTTGACCGAGCAAGTAGGGCTTTGACCCACTACTCTTTTTATTCTCCCTTCCCCCTCTCGCCACACACTCCATCTTCACTCCTCCATTATTTTTCTCTCTTTCACTTCATCATCTTCTTTATCCGTAACACCAAAAAAAATTCAAAGGTTAGTAATGGAGGAGTGCATGGATGTGGTTCTAATTTGTATATGTATATTACTTATGATCCTTATTCTTTTCTACATTTTCGTCAAGTTTGTAATTTTGAATATAAATGTAAAACTTGATTAGAACTGTAACAATAAGGATCTATATCATAGATCTGAATTTTTTGGTAAGAATAATTGTATTTCAGATGGTTGAACTCTTGTACTTTAATCTTTATTTCATTTGTAGCTCGTTAACCATTTGAAGCTATTGAATGGAGTCATATTATTCTCAAGATCCACTTGCAATTTATAACTTGGAGTTATACGATTTTATGTTCTCATATATAATTTTATTGTGGTATGATGAACAAAATAAATATATCTTATTGGATGAATGTATTTTTAGTATTATTATTCCTACGAATATGAGTTTTCTCATACAACTATATGAGTAGTTGAGAAAAGATATAGTGATCCTAGTTTTTCCACGCGTTGAAATGATCACTTGTGTGGTGTGGGTGTCATGGTAATAAAAGAAATTCATAAAAAATTCTTATGAACACCCACTAATGAATCATAGGATATTGGATCCAAAGTGTTCTATACTTTGACATGATATGAGAAGAATTATTGCAAATTCATATGGGCAACAATTAAAGAATCAAATGATTCTGTTACCAAATAAACTTTCATGTACTGCTTGTGCCCAAAGAAAATTGATTAAAAGGTCATCCCCTATTAAATTGATATCATAAATTATGTATTTCGAGAAATGATTCAAGAGGATATATGTGAGCCTATTATTCTATCATGTGGATCATTTTGATATTTTATGGTATTAATCAATACCCAATATGATAATCACATGTGAGAATATTATCTACTTCGAATGCGGCTTGCAAGAATACATTGCTGGAAGATAAATAGTAACCCGTGTGAATAGTATCATGAATAGTTGTATTTGAATAGTGGCTTGCCAGGTACTGTACAAATAGTGACTCGTAAAAGGTAACCGCATAGTCACTATGGGCACAATTTTCGGATAATACAATCAAGATAACTCGTCTTGATAATGAAGAAAAATTTACATCCCACTCGTTTAATGATAGTGTATATTGGGATTTGTGTTGAGCATTATGTGACTCACACACATATGGTTTAGCTGAAACCACCTTTATTAAATACTTGCAGCTAATTGCTAGACCAATATTATTACTAACTAAGTCTAGTCATGTTGAGGACATAGGTATCATATATTGCAACATTTATTCAAACAAAGCCAACCGTTTGAATTATATACTCCCTATTATTTGAATCCCATCTAAGGATGTTTAGCGCAATGTATATTTCTATTATTCCCCCACAAGCGCATAAAGATGGGTTTATAAAAGAAACTGAGAATTTATGAAACCCTATCAAAAATTATATTGGGACATTGAAGGGATCAGTTTCAATAGCATAATTTGCTAATTAATGAAATGATATTCTCAGTATCAGGGGGAGAAAAATAAAAGTTGGAACAATAAATATTTTTATGGCAAGTTTATCATATTGATCCTCGTACAAATATCAAATGTATTCCCGGATGCAAAGATTGTGACTAAAGTCACATATACCAACTTTAATTGCTCCTAAATATTAGAATTGATGTTTCAATTGAGACACATATAAAGAAATAACATCTACTACACACCAAAAATGTGGTATACATATTGGTTCCACAATAAAGGAACAAAATATGCGAGTTGGCATTTTTGGATTATTTGATATCTTGCAGATGTCAAAACAAGGAGTTGAAAATATAACTGAGAAATATTACTCCACAAGAGTATCAAGTACCTGAAAATGATGAGAATATTGAAAGTATTGAGACTAAATAGATCTTACTCAGTTAAATTACTCCTAGAAAGGAATGAAACCGACAATAGAAATTGATCATGATTAACTTTTGAAAACTGCAGTAGCTACTCATGTAATGAAAGAAATTGAGGATCTTACATTACAAGTCCACTAAAGAATGTCAACAAATAAATGATTGGTCAATATAATCAATGAGACGCAATCCAGGCATAAAATGAGTGCATATGACATAAGTATGATTGCTCAAATACTTATTGATATGACATATGTATGGTTGATGAAATGCTTATTGAAATGACATATGTCTAGTTGTTGAAATGCACATTGAAATATGTATTGTTGTTGACATCTACATGAAATATGTATCGTTGTTGATGGGATTGAGGGAGAGAATTGTATGAAATCAATCCCACATCACTATGAGAAATTTCAAGAAATTAATCATAATAGTTGTCTTTCCATTAAATTATTTAAAGGCAAACAAGGAATGAGTTAGTACGCTGTGTGATTATACCTTAGTGTATATTTTATGGGAAAATCATATTGATATTAGCCTGGTAATTTTGAAAAATGATTCCATATGCATCTTATGAATATGATAATAGTTTACCTATATAAATCACATGATAAAATTATTGAAGTCTTAGAAAGACTCTATATATGTTTGAAGCATATATTCATGTGATAATAATATTTAAGTCTTGGAAGGACTTTATATGTCTGAAGCATATATTCACGTGATAATAATATTTATATTGAAGTCCTAGAATGATTATATATGCTTGAAGAATATGAATGAAAATCTCGAGAAATTTATTTGATTACAAAGATCTTTGTATGGAAGAAAACATTCTTGAAGAATGTGATAGAATTTTTTTTTTTAGAATATGATGATATCATGACATATTTGCTTCTAATTATCATATGCATTTGTTATATATGTTGATAAATACTATAATGCCTCACCAAGAGTTATTTGGTCCCGGAGTACCATATTTGAGTATAATTAATGCACTAATATATCTTGTTGATAATACAATATAGTATATTGTGTTTTGGTTAATTTGTTAGCCTGGTGTAGTGCAACTTCAATCTCAAGGATTGTGCTATATATATGTGGAATATCACATATGAACTTATCTTATCTAAGAACATTGAAAACATATATTTTGGCTCTACAGATGCTGACCATTTATTTGAACCCCACAAAGTAAGATCACTAACAACCTATATATTCACTTGTAGTGACAAGTATATCATGGCGATACATGAAACAGATCATGAATACTTCATTTTGAAATCATGCTGAGATTATGACAATTCATGTGGCTGGTTGAGAATGTATATGATTGAGATCTATCACCCATGAGTCATGTTGCACTAAGGGGGAGAAGGTATTTTTGCGTTGTACTCTTTTTCATTCACCAAGATTTTTTCCCACTGGGTTTTTCCTGGTAAGGTTTTAACGAGGCAAACCAAATACGAGTATGTCACACTGAGATTCTATTTGAATTCAAGAAAGACGTGGTACAAGTTCTCATCAAATTCAGTAAAGTAAAAATGTTACTGGAGCGTCCACAAAAAGGCGTTGCCCCTGATGAACTAGCTATCAAAATTGGCATGTGTCAACTTTGTGATCATTATTGATATATTCACATGAGGGGGAGTCTTATACACCCTGCACTCTTTTTTCCTTTGCACAGATTTTGTCCCACAGGGTTTTACTGGCAAGGTTTTTAATGAGGCAATACAAGAAACATATACAAGGAATAATGTACTCTTTTTCCTTGGTCAAGTTTTTATTCCATTGGGTTTTTCATGACAAAGGTTTTAATGAGGTATATTCTTAAGCGATGAATATTCAAGGGGGAGTGTTGTGATATTATGAATATTCATGAAATCTATTTAAGTTGTCTTTAAGGAAAAAGACAAAACTACTTGGTTAAAAATGTGAAGATGTTAGTTCGGATAATTTGGAAGTTTATCTCCTTTGATGATGGCTTGTAATGATGATATTTTGTTGTAATCATTTTGTTTTGTTTTGTTGTCCTTTGTAAGTGTATATGTATTTGTGTCTTGCAATGCAATGTGGTGGAGAGGAAGAAAACAACGAAAATAATTATCTCTCATTTTCTTTCAGTTTTCACTTATATTAGTTTTCTGACAATGATTTTATAACAAGCTACTATTTTTTAGCATGTTGCCAAAGTATTTCCTCTTATTGAAGAAGGAAAGCACACAAACACACAAAATAAAGATTTCTCTTTCACAAAAATAAATGATAGAACTACCGAATAGAAGGTTAATAGCGTAATGATTTACCCCTTAAACAATTTTTGGTATCACTTAATCTCCTTCCTTCTAATGGTAAAACAAAGTGGTATGCAAAGTATTCTATTAACTTTTGAATATACATAGTTACCCTTGAGGGGTTTAAGTAAGGCAAAATAAATACACTATGATATAAATTGCGACACCCTATGTTCCTTGAAGGGAGTGTATTGCTAACTTTTATAAATAAAGATATTGTTGCATTATTCATACATGTTTTTTTCTTGGTCATTATTCACTAATATTTCAAGAATAAATAAATATAAGTTTGTGCTTATACTCGATCTTGACTAATTTGATCATTATACCTTCTTCATCTGTCAAGAATTTTATTTTTTCGTAATTTGTTTTAAAATTAAATGCTCTTTTAACAATTTAAACGCTTATTAAAGTGAGAACAAGCTTTTTGATTGTAGGTACCAAAAGTCATAATAAAAATAATAAATAAAAAACAAAATATTAATCATTTCGGAATCAATTATTCGAATTTTTGGATTTTTATATTTCAAATGTTGAGTTAATAAAAGTAATGCATGCAATAGCGTCAAAATTATATAACTTATTCTCCTCTCAATTTATTTACATTTTTCAACTGTTAATTAAAAATATTTATCTTTAAATAGACTCACAAGAAATACTTTTTATCATTGTAACTAGTTTAACATGTACAAAAATAAAAATTAAATACTAACATAATAGTTTAAGATGAAGAAGATACAATGATAGCTTATTATTATGTTTGACTGGGTACTATAAGCTCCTTTTTAAAATTATTTTTTAAAAATATGAATAATAAAACAATACTTTTATCTATAAAGGTTAGTAAAATTTTATTTCTTATCGTGTAAAAAATGTAGTTATTCACCTCCTTATATTTAATTGTCTTACTTTTTTTTGGGTCAAAATTGTCTTACTTGACCCCTCAAGGGTACTTGTGTACATTTAAGTTTTAGTATAAAGCTTTGAGTGTCGTTTTCATTGATCAATACGAGAAGGGGTAAAATGATACAAAAATTACATTAGAGGGTAAATCATTACATCACTAATACATTAAAGTAGTAAAGTGTAATTAACCCAAACCAGAAAACAGCATACAACCTCAGTTGAAACTAACCTACTGCATATCACGCTAACCACCTATCGACTAGGGCAAAGACAAGTAGAGGAGCGAGGTACGAACTTCTTCTTTGAACCTACATTCGGGGCATTTTTGGGGAGTAGCCCGCTTCCCACAATATCTATGCACAAAGCAGAATTCACCAATATTGAATAACGTCTACAAGTACAGGAACCTCTCTACTCTCCTAAACGAAAGAAGAATAAACATCACATACAAGAATAGGGCTCGCGAAACCCCTCGTAACAGAGATGGAGAAAAGGAAGAAAAGAAAACTCCAGCATATGTACAAGATCCGGTGGGCAGCGCGACACGACTATAGCTCGTCTGCGTTGGCTAGGCAGGCGATCTTGAAACATTGCCCACTCGCTTCTGCACCTACCTATCTTGTACAAGAAGAGAAACCGTGATCATGCAATCTGATCTTAAGTAAAGCCTCTTCAGTCTACAAGACCTTTCCAAATTGTGCAAAATATTGCTTGTCTGCATTGGCAAGGCGATCTTGAAACATTGCCCACTCACTTCTGCACCTCTCTCGTACCTGTAAAAGAAGATTGCACCATGATCATCTCAAAGCCTCTTTTGTCTAAAATGTATCTTTTCTACATAAAGATCATAAAGCGTATACTTGGAAAAATTAAGTTAGGACCACGTTCAACATTCATGTTAATCTCAGTTCTGGGAGAAGAGCTTCTATGAACATGGTTTATGTGCGGTGAAGATTAAGGTAAATTTTGACAAAAAGCTTTTTCATGAAGTGGACAACTCATAACTACAGTGAAGATGCAGATATACATACCCCCTGCCATGGAGCTTTACCGTTCTCAGCCTCACCCTGAACATTACGTATTAAATAAGAATTAGTTAAAAGAAATGAGCATATTTTCACAAACTAGAATTGACCAAATGCATGCTTTCAAGGGAAAAAAGGCCCATCCAACACCTTACACTGGACCTTAACAGGGGAAGGTTTCTCTGGTATCACCCTTTCAACTAGAAAGGGTAATAATGCCCCCGAGCACCATTTACTCTTAATGGCCGAGTAAACCTCCAGTAATCCTGAAGGGACTTGAACTGGCGACCTCTGGGTACACCCCACGATCTTTACCAGTTGAGCTACCCCTAAGGGTTAATGACAGTTTGGTAATTATCAAGTTATTGATGGCTCACCTGACTTCCAAGAGAGGGAATTACTTGATGAACAATCCATTGAGAATCAACCACACCAATTTTCTCATGTGCAGGCTGCAGCAGCAAACAGAAATCGTCTTGATGTCTAAGAAGCTTCAATATTCCAATATGTACATAAATTTACACAATTGAGTATTCAAGATGCATCCATCTTTGTTCTTCATTACTTTTCGTCTTTTATTTTTTTCCCATTTTTCTGTTCTCAGGGAAGGGAGGGAGAGCAGATGGCACAAGACAGAAGAGAAAACCACCAACCTCTACACATCGCCTGAGAGCAAAATCCAGGCCCCATCCATGCACCAAATCATTCTAGAAGTTCATTTTGAAAACACAATGTCAAATATAGTGGAAAACTGGATAAACACTCATTAGCAATTGCAACAAAAACCTTTTGAGAGCTAAAATGAAGACGATTCTACGGGAAGATACATTATCCATCAAGTACATGATCCCAAATTTATCAATATACCTGAATCATATGCCAAACGCATTTCCAAGCTTTTCTGGAGAATACAGGAGCCATAATTTCCACAAAGCTGAAGAAAAAGCAGACATATTACACAACCTTTACTAGAAATCGGTGTTAAAAGCATGATCTAAATGTACATACATTGACCTAAAATAATGATCGCCATACAGAGAATGGCAGTGAAAAGAACTTGTATTTGCACGACTCCAATTTTGAGAGTTTGCTAAAAACGTACATCAAACTATGGGAAGCAACTTATCTGGGTTTCCTTTAATATCATTTAGATATATTTCAAATCAAATGTCTGACATTAAAAAAAAGACTTATTTGGGATTACAGGCACGCAGGGGCGGGGGGTAGGGTGTGTGTGGGTGTTTGTTGGGTATGCGTAGCCCAAGAAATCTAAATAGTGAAGCAAAAGTTTTGGTATGTATGAAATTGGAGCTATGATGCAGTTGTTTCCTTGAACACACCTGGTATTAGTAATTATTTTAAGAGAATCGATATCAACTTAGATCCCTCTCCCCTTCCAAGGAAAAATTAAAAAAAAAAAAAGGAAGAACCCAGATAATAAAGAAGTCACAAGAAACATAAGCTTAAAAAAACCATGATGAGTAAATAGAGAATTTGTTCAGCAGGTTTCAGAGTACAATTCTTCTTATGTACCTAGAAGTGCATCAAAGTACAAATGTAAATAGCCAACAAGTGTGATAAGAGCTTTGACAAATGGTTGTATGTACATGAGTCTCTAATTGTTCCCAATCAAAAGTGATTCAGAACCAAGTTCTCTACACCACAACTGAAGTTTATAGTTGCATCAGAGGGGTGAAAAGCTATCTAAAAGAGCAAGGTGCACTGAGAGGGCGATTGGGAAACATCATTCAATACTATGGTTGCATCCACTTCATGAGTGCGAAACATTACATCAGCATTAATAACAGCTTCATACATTAGTATTATTAGCATAAGAAAAGCTATTTGTGTTCGCGTGTGAGTGTGTGTGTGTGTGTGTGAGAGAGAGAGAGAGAGAGTACGCTGCACATGGAGGCAAATGTGGGTCACTGCACCAGCCAGGCTTCTCATCTGTTACTCTGTTCATCCAGAGACATGTTTAGGTTACAACTACAAAGCTTGTTGCTTCAAGCACAGAAGCCTTTTACATATTGTGCGGAAGGGAAAGTAAAAAAAAAACCTACTTGTGGACATCTCTGTCGCCTCTTCTCTTCGTCATTTCCCATGTCAGGCCATTATTGGGTTCAAGACCAGGTTGCGAAATTTCCAATCCGTATTTCTTAACTAGTTGAATATACCTAGCATATTGGGGAAACAAAGTCAAAAACCAATTGAAGGAAAGAGCACAGAAATCGAATTCAACATAATGGAACACATGAAGAAACAAGTGCTGGCAGAATGGGGAGAGAGAACTTACTTATCAGCATTAAAATGTTCAACTCCGAGATCCTCGTCCCAAATGAAAATGTACTCATAAGCTGCTACGATATCAGGATGCAAAAACCTCTTTGCATACCACCTAGAATTTTAAAAGAGAAATCAAGAAAAAGCAGAGTGCAGAAAGGCAAAAAGAAGAAACTGAAAATAGAATAATGTTCAAAGTCCAGGGTATCATATAACAGCTCCAGGCAGCGAATGGATACAAAGATTAGTGAAAAATTCTTCTTTCTTCTTACGATCCAATAAATCACTTATGAGAAGGGCTTAATTCGTCTTTCAATGATAACAAAGAATTTATGGAGTCTTACCATTTAGTTTGTTTCCTAGTGCTGATATGAATTGCGCTCTTTGACCACTCAAATTGATCCCACTCACTAGTCCGATTATCATAGTGGAAAAGCAAAATTTGGAAATCCTCAGAAAACTATCAGAGCATATATAAAGGAATTATCAGCATAAAGAAATACCATATTTGATGTTTATAGAAAGAATTATCAGCATAAAAATAATACTATATTTTTATGTCTATAAAAAGAAAAAAATAATGCACTTATGTAACCTTTTTAACTGCTGCATCAATGTTGTCCTTTTGGTCCAAACCAACTGTAAAAGTTACCAAATACTTTGGCGTCCTTCTCAAATCCTGAAAGTTCACAATGTTTAAGAAGATAACTTCAGTCACAGAGACAACTTATCAGCACAGGAATGCCAGAGGAATACAAAATAATTTCATTTCGTGCTATACCCTAGATTATCATTTCATGGGGCTGGCCATAAGCTGCAAGCCTAGAACTACTATGGCTCTGTTTAGCCTAACTTTTAGACACTAAAAGTACTTCCTGTGAGTTTAGAAGTTGAAGCCAGCTTGTTTGCCCCATTTTTAAAAAAGTTTTTAGGTAAAAGTTAAAGCTAAAACATAAGGAGCTCCAAATTGGAGTTTTTTGGAAAAGACTTTTGTGAAACTGTTTTTCTTTTTCTTTCTCAAATATACCCCTCCATATTTTTGAAAGTCCAACATTGGCCTCAAAATTTTTAAAAGTCCAACACTGCCCAACATACGCCAAACAATCAACAACACTTCTAACCAAAACTCTACTGCTAAAAGTTTTATAGGTCAAAAGCTAAAATTTCACAGCTAGGCCAAACAAAGCCTATGTCTTCCTAAAATGTCTGAACTGAAATGATTTCTTAACAAGAGTCGATGCTTTGCTTCAAGAAACTTAATTCTAGAGAAAATGAAAACCTTCAGAAGAGACGTGAGAAAATGAAAAATCTTTAGAAATTGAGACAACAAATTAATATACCAGAGCACCTATTAGTTTTTTTCTTTTTTTCTTTTTTCGTGTGTGTGTGTGTGTTTGGTAGGGGGAAAGGTTTTTTAAGACGTGCAAAGATGACACCAAATTCAAACACATAACTGTCAAACCTTAAAAAGAGAACCGTGACGAAAAACATCCAAGAGAATCTAATTGCAAAAAGAGTCTACTCCTTCAAATTTTGCTCTCGCCACTGGGGAAAACACATTATGCAAGTATGGATGCAAGTATGGCAAACAATTATAAGTCAACAACCAGAATTGTTTCTAATTCTTAGCCATACCTCAGTTGGATGACCCCATAATCTTCGCAGATGAAAATCTGATTCTGAGACTACAATTGCTGGTGGCAATGACTCCGCACCACGAGGATTTGATGGAACATATATCTGGTGATCAAAAGAACATTAACATGCGTAAATCATATCACAACTTCATTTCTCGTGATATGATCAAAATAAGCCCAAGATGAAGAATATGAAAAAAAGACGTCCATTGCTTCCCAGCCAAAGCTACATCCAAAAATCCTAGTGGCAGATGTTATTCAAGTACATGTTCAAACAAATAAGCGTTTTACTTGCGACTAAAAAAGTGGAAGAAAATTTTATAATAATTTAAGATCTTGAACATGTCGCCTGGCATATATCCAAACCTAAATTCGTTACGGTCCAGATAGTTAGATGAAATGCTAAAATCAAAGGCGGAATACCCTCAGACATACCCCCATCACCAGAAAACCACCAAAAAAGGGCCAAAAGGAATTATGCACTCTTTTGATGCAGAACTCTATGCTCGACTGTAGTTAATATACTATATGCCGCCAAGAGAGTTCAATTTCTATGCACATTGTTCTTTTAGTGGGATCCACACCCCAAAACCACCAAGATATAAGAAAAAGAAAAACAAAGGAGATCTTGGTAAACAATAAGCAGTAAATGTAATATTTGCTACGAAATGACATAGAGCACAACCTTGCGTCTAGATTAAGTTAGTTGATGGAAATATAATTTTGAAAAGTATTACTATATCCTCTGCCATTAACAGAAAGTAGGAAGATATTAGAAATTGAATAGTAATGAATAATAACGTTTTCCTTACAGAGAAGGATAAGAATGAATAAAGAAAGTGCATAGACAATTTGGCTGTATCGGCAGACTCGTTCATAGTCAATTTGGCCGTATCGGCAGACTCACTTCCAATGTGAATCATTTTGCTTTAGTTCTTTCACTGGCTCATAAGGTCACTTGAGGATTCCTGACTTATATAAGCAATCTGGCGTCGATGCCAATCCATTGTTAGAACAACACATAAACACCCATAAATGTTTCTACTTAATGCATAGTGGACTTCATAGCAGCTGCAATTTTTCTCTCGTTTTCTTTTTTTAGGTTAAGTGCACTCTCACTAGTTACCATTTAAAGATAAGATCAAAGTCAAAAGGAACAATATAACATTTTTGGCAAGGACAACTGGTGGAGCAATTTATATAGGTAACTAAAGCAACGCGATATAATGGTACCTTTTGTTGTATCATTACTTTCTAATCTTGTCCTTCCTAGTATTGTCACACAACATTCAAGACTTGCAACAAAGCTGGTCTTGTGGCAGTCTTTTAAAACTTCGCTAGATAGGTGGATCCCCAAAGAATGGAAAATAAGGAAATCCATTATACCATGAAAGTTACAGCAGTATTGAAAAACTTAAAAAATCGCAAATTCCGAGTAAAAGATCCTTATCCCATATACATGTAAATAGACCAATCATACAGCCGGCCTGTCCCCATATCTTTAAGATAGCAGACAAGAACAAGTCAACCAATCAAGCTAATTGGTCATGGGCCTTGAGACAAACTTGAAGTTTCAAAAAAGTAAATATGTAAGCAGCAGCCTCTCCCAATGAAATAATACCTTAGGTGTTACAGGGGTACTACCCGAACCAAGGTTTTCAGGAAATTCCCTATGATGATCGTCACTGAAAGCTACATCAAGAGATGACATAAGCGATGAAGGTAAAGTTAACTGTAGAAAAAGAAAATAACAATGTTAGGTCAATAATAAATCAACTATTTTGTATGTTTATCCAGTAATTAGGCAACATACCCTAGTTAGAGAAATGTATGGAAATGAGACGCCAATAAAGTATCCAAACACCATCCCCATGATAGTAGTTATAATCAGCCTGGCATTATCCTTTGACTTCTTAAAAACCCCACCACTGCAACCAGGACAAGAATGCAACATAAGCCAGCTGCTCAAAGTGCATAAATTTTTTTTTTAAATTCCTTTTTATCAGGGGCAGGGGAGGAAATGAGTTAGTCTGCAGTTTTCATACTGAAACTAGAACCCAAAACTACAAAATACATGACATGTTTTCGAGACTGAGTATAGCACAACGCACGTTATTTCAGCAGACCTGCGGTGGAAGTTGCCCATCGTGGTACAAGCTGCTCAACTCAAAGGTGACGCACTGGGCAGAAACCAGTTCCTTGACCAACTCGTGGAGACACTTGTCGCATTCTACAGCTTGAGAGACCCTAATACAACATCACCAAAACCAATATCCCTGCCAAAATGAGGAACCATACATACACTTATTCATAGAATTGACCAAAAACCAAGCAGTCTGTCAGCTCCAAATTCTTATTTACCGCTTATCAAACCAGCTAAAAATTTCCCCGTTATTTATCAGCAAAATTGTTTATCTACCTCTTCGAGCCATTCATCTGGCCCGAATAACAAAAATATTAGCTATTTTTTATGGCAATGTATCACATACTAACCTTTCAAAGTAACAAATTAACATAACATTTTTGATGAAGTTTGTTTGAAATTAAATAAGTAGCTACAGTAAAATGATAATGTATTGAAATGCAAGAAC
This sequence comes from Ehretia macrophylla, assembly GCA_037974665.1. Taxonomy (NCBI): domain Eukaryota; kingdom Viridiplantae; phylum Streptophyta; class Magnoliopsida; order Boraginales; family Ehretiaceae; genus Ehretia; species Ehretia macrophylla. Next base: position 76,556,896 of record CM075780.1, on the reverse strand, counting down.
ACTAAGTAAATTCACATAACTTGGAGTAAAAATAATAATAAAAAAAATTAATCTTAATTTAAAATCACTAATTTATGAGCTTCAAGTCCTCAACAAATTTTTTTACAGTAAAACTGAATGGCAATCACACAGAAAAATTTTAAAAATTAATAAAAAATGAATTTAACAAGTTCAAGGCCGTAATCAATCAAAATGATTTCAAATATAGACTGAATATTAATAATAGTAAAAGGAATTAAACAAAAGAAAAATTAAAATTAACTGTAAATGCAGATTAAACTGAGACAAATAGCTAACAGAGTTTCATTTTTCATTTCACGTAAATTTACAAAACTTGGAGTTAAAAATGACAATAAATTAAAATGCAACAAAAATATGTAAATTTACAAAACTTGAAGACAAAATAAAAAAAAAAGTAATCTTACTAAATTATTCATCTATGAGCCTCAAGTCCTACACAAAGTATTACAGTAAATATGATCACAATCACAAAATAAAAAAAATACAAAAATAAATTTAACATATACAGGGCAGTAAACAATTAAAATGATCTCAGCAATTATACTAGCATTATTAAAACCAAAAATTAAATAAAATGCAGAAAAAAAAAAGAATCAAATCGAAATAAGTAGTTAACTGAATTTCATTTTTCCAGTTCTGAAGGATCGATCGTTTGAAATGCGCGTAAATATTATTGCCAAATATAAAATATATTCACCTAAAAATTATTTCATTATTATTATATAATATACACACACGTATATATAGCTTTGAAAAGTAGGGTGAGAGAAAAGCTAGGGTTTAAAGCTTACCAGATTCGCCGATTGTAGAGAGAGAAAGAGAGAGTTTGCACCAGAGATCAGTATGAATGTTTGGTGTTATTGCTGGGCTATAATAAAACTGAACAAATATATACACATACATATGAACATTTATGTATGTGTGTGTGTGTATATATATATATATATTTATGTGTGTCCATATTCTTTTACTTTTGCTTGTTTCTTTACTTAACGTTTTTTTTTTGGTCAAATCTTTACTTAACGTCGGAATTACCATATTTGCCCTCGGATTTATTTAATGTGGATATAACCCCATTTCGTATTGGTACTTATCAAGTTTAGAATAAATCTGTTTCTTTTGCAATAAAATGATCATTTTAGGGTAATTTTTTTGTCGACGGATGCTCCTATTACACTCGATGTACCTACTTGAGCCGGATGAAAGAAAATTTTCATGGAAAAAAAAATTAAATCACTTCTTATGAACTTGTTGAGAATGATTTTCATCTAATTCATAAAAATTCTGAAATTCAATAAAATAAAATAAAAAAATACTACTGCAATAGTACCTCTTTAAATTAAGATAATTATCCTAAATAGTCCTTAAATTTTATGAAAATAACAATTTGGTTCCCTAAATTTGAAAACGTGTTTATCTTTACATCAAGTTCTACCAATAATATCACTTCATTAAAAGGATGTAATCTCTTCATTTAGGTTGAGCAATATTGCTAAAATAAATTTAAAGACCTTAACATTTAGAAATATATTTATTTATTTTTATTTGTTGATTAGGTAATGATATAAACTGATTGATCTGCACGTCGAAAAAATATACTTCTTGTCCTTAAAACTTACTTTAAATATGTGAAGTACTATTATAATAAAACTTGATTTTATTTTATTTTTGTATTTCTTGTCATAAAACACATTTATATTAACAACAAAAAGCCTACAAGAAAAGGACCCAAAGCACAACCTAAACCCAAGTTCAAAGAGAAAAGTAGAAAAAATACAGCAAAACTTGAAGTGAATAATACACATCATATTTTTGTTTTTTCTAATCAATCAAGTTACCATTAAACTAAGTGAGGATCGCCTTGTAATGTAGCAACATTATTATCTCAATATATGTAATTATACTATCAATTTTTGTCGAATTTAGCTCATAACGTAAATAAATTTACTCATCCAATAAAAGTGATACATATCCATATTTATAGACAAAAAAAAAAAGAGTAAGAACTACTTAATTTAATAACTGGGCCAAGTATCTTTTTATCTCTCGTTCTAGATATTGCAAAAAGATTTATAACACGCGTTACCATCTGATGAAAAGAGAATCAAGCATAATACCCTTTTCTTTTGTCAAGAATCGAACATATTAGTCCTAGCAAAAAGAATCGAACATATTAGTACGAAAAGACTTGAAAATATTAGTAGATTACAGATGGCAATCAAGAGGGTCGTGCACTCATGACAAAGCCAAAATTTCAATTTGAATTCTTTTAGGGTCAAAAAGCAAAGACTATTATTATTGAACCAGTGAATAGATAATACTACACCCTTTTGCTTTCCTGGAGATCTTTTAAATATCTTAAGCTGTTCTTACTTGTCCTTTCTCTTTTGTTTCTTTCTGATAACGACTAACCCATCTTAAAATTATGAATTATGTGATTGTCTCAATATATATATTGAATCAGGCGATATTTATAATAATAAGCACATATGTGAGATTATTATATAATAAGATAGCGAGTAGTATAGTGAAATAAATTTGGTCAGAAATAAAATGAGTTAAGAAATAAAATAAAACTGGAAATATAATAAATTTGAAAATGTAAATGACATGCTTGGTATGTTTTAGGAATAAAGAGTAGTAATAAGAATGTCTTATATAATATGACATTATTATTTTTTTTATTATTATAATATTAAAAATAAAAATAAATATGAATATAACCGTAAACAATATAAACATAATAAATAATAATGATAATAATAATAACAATAACAACAATAAACAATAATGATAATAATAACAAAATAAAAATAATAATAACAACAACAACAACGACAATTATTATTATTATTATTATTTTTGTTTTTATTTTTACCATTATTATTTTACTTTATTATTATTATTACTACTACTGATAATAATAATAATCATCATCATTTTAATCAATATTTTTATTTTATTTTTTTATTTTTATTATTATTTTATTTATTTATTTATTTATTATTATTATTATTTCAATCAATATCATTATTTTTATTATTATTTTATTATTTTAATTTTATTGATTATTATAATTATTATTACTTTTATTTTTATTTTATTTTTAGTTTTTGGTTTTATTTTTATTTTTATAATAATAATAATAATTATTATTATTATTATTAGTATTTTATAATAATAATAATTATTATTATATTTCTTAATTATTTTTATTATTGTTATTTTTATTATTATTTTTGTTATTTTTATTATTATTATTAAAATATGGGTATATGATAGTCAAGTTCATTTCCAAACACATGAGAATGATTAATTCCCATGTGTTTACTCTGGAATGGCTATTCCCATATACACAGGAATTAGATTACCTTGGGAATGAGATTCTCAAGTTCGTTATTTAATACCAAGCATGAGAATCGAAAAGAGTTGGGAATGTCATTTCATTCTAAAACTCATTCCAGTATACCAATAACTACCTAAGATAATAACTGTTTTACGTCTCGCTTGTAGACAAAAGACAATATTAGTTTCATAAACTTAATAACGATTGTTTTAGGTATTTCTTGTGGGCAACATGCAAGACTAGTTTATGAACTTCATAATAATTGTTTTAGGTCTTGCCCGAAAGGATAAATTTAAATTTATAATACTCACTTATGAATTACGATTTTTAATTACACCACTCACTAGTATGACAATTTTTCTTTTCTTGCCGATTATTTTTGTAATTTTACAACTCATTTTTCCTTTTCTATTTTGAGTAGTAACTCCTCATATTAATAAGGTGAATGATCCTTGATCAACTATCAGGTGCTTCAACATGCTGGTACCAAAATTGAAGTGGCTATATTTTTTGGGCACAAATTTGTAATGTTTTAAACGAGATTTAACGATTAAAAATTATTAATATAATTATAATAAAATAATAAAAATAATTAATGTTCATTAACTTCATGTTACGAGCATCCTTACTCGTATTTCCCAAGTCAGCATGTCTCTCAGAAATTGTCACGTTGGTAGCCAAATGGAACCCAAATAGGGCAGATCTTTTATAGCTTATCTTAAGCGTTTGAAAAGATTATCTAAACTATAAGATAATATTAAATCCAACATTAATATCTATATCTATAAAGAATCCAACGGCCTAGTGAGGTGGATCACTCAAGATCTTGATGTTCTTCTTTTGGTTCAATGCATTTAGAAGTTTAGAACTACATGGCCATTAATCCATTATGAATGATCTGCATGCAATTTGTTCTTTTTTTTTTTCTTTCTGGAATCTTGATTTTTTTATTTTGATTTTTTTATTCGATACGTCCACTTCCGTGCAAGCATTTTTGCTTTACAATTTAGTTTAGAATTAGATTTTTTTTTTGTTTATGCAAAAAAATTCAGTTGATATCTTGAGTGATTTTTTAGATCCAAATAATATGAAGGGATGAGTTGGTTACTAATTCATATAGCCCTGAAAAAAGCATAATGATTATATCAAATAGTCAATCAAAATTTTATTACCCTACATAATTAAGAAATGAACGATTTGATCTTCTTCTTTTTTTTCTATTATTAAAATGGTGAAACTTGAACTACGTGATAAGTAAAATAATACTATATAAGTAACCACTAGATTTAAAAACTTAAATTGTTAAAAGACGTTATACACCTTTATGCATCACCATGTTTATGACGAAGGGCGAAGTGGACCAAACCCCTTTGTGATTTGTCAAAAATGCACAACACCTCCTTATAGTTCAAAAACTCTCTGATCACTACTTTATGGTTTTCGAAAGTGCACAACTACCCCCTATCCTCAAAATGATTTAACAGAATTTGTAAAATTACATACATACCCTCAATTCTTTTTTTTTCCCTCTCTTTTGTCCTTTTCTCTTTTGTTTATTTATTTACAAATATATATCCCAGACCTTCACCTCCAGATCTTCAAATCGAAGAATTTCATTCCCAGAGATCTTTCTCAGGGTCTCAAATCTATGAATAGAACATAGATGGGATGTCAGAATATCAGATTCTCAATGTTACCAAACAGATGATCATCATCGGTAACATTTACAAACAAGCTGTTTCTGAGAGAGCAGCAACCAGAAATATCATTCTTGGCTTCAATGGTCAGCTCAAAGGATGGTGGGATGACCACCTTAGTGAAGCTACCAAAGAAGGCATTCTGAATATGGTGAAAACTAATGAGAATGGTGAACCCGTTCTTAATCAACAAGGACAGACAGAGTCATGTGCTCTTTCAGCCTTAGTCTTCGACATCACCTACCATTTCATAGGTGATCCCACAGTCTACCAAGAAAGAACATCTGAAATCCTTCAAAACCTCAGATGTAGAATACTCCTAGACTTCCAATGGTATAATGATGTCTTTCTCAGTAAACTATACCAAATATCTGACAACAACGCTAATTATTGGAAAGAAAGATTCCTTTGTGGTCTTCCAAAGTTGTTTGCTCAGCAAGTGAGAGAATCTCTTTCACTTGATTATCCAGGATTAGACTATGATCTTATGACATATGGTGACATCATTTCCCATATTAATAAGACTGCTTTGAAGATTTGCACTGATCTTCGTTTTAAAGCACAGCTTAAGAAACAGTCTAACAGAAAAGAATTAGGAAATTGGTGTGAACAGTATGGAATGGAAAGAATTAAACCACCCCATACTCAGATGGCCAATATGTAGAAACCTATTAGGTTAAGTGCAACTTGCACATGGCCAATATGTAGAAACCTATAGTCGTTTCTAATGGCTTTGTCTAGTGATTTATGGGAGAACAATCTAATGCTCTGTTGATCACTGGTTAGAGGCACTACTTCTTCCTTACATCTAATAGTAAGTAGAGATCTAAAGTCAAAACGACTTTTATGATAAATCTCATCTATGTTCATCTTAAAAGGTTTCCAATTACTTAACTCTCCTACTGTCCATGTCTGTTCTGTTTTTGCTATAGTATTATTATCTGATCTTACTGAAGCATTACTGCTACTAGAAGCCATTACAACTATGTTGACTAGTCTTAACCTTACAATCTGCGAACTGACTTACTATCTTTGAAACTACCTCAAGGGACTCCTGGAGTCTACTGCCCTTCCGCGGGTCTTACTCGCTCCCTACCCTGTCTCCGTAGTTAAAGGTAAGTTGTCGATACAGGTATGTTGCTTAAGATTAACCTAATAGTTGCTCTGGCTCTGATACCAGAAACAACCCAGGGAAGATAAGATAATGAAAGCCATAACAAAAAGCGCAATAAACACAGATAATAGACAAGTAAATAAATGAAATATAACTAAGATGAAGATAAAAGGAGACTGAGTTTCTTACTTGTTATTAGATATGGAAGAAGACTATGCTACACTGTTGGTTGTACAGGAGTACAATGTAAAAAGGTGATACCGAATTAAAATAAAATTGTAGAGGGAAAGAAAATTCGGATCCTAAGCTGAGACAGACTCTGTCTTCATATAGGATATCGAATCTGTGATTACAATAGTGAAAAATGAAAAAGAAAAGTCAAAAGTAACTTTTCCAAAAGTGAACAGTAAAAAGTGATTTTACTATTCATGAATAGTGGTCGGCTTTTACTGTGGCCGAATCTTGTTTTGTCGTGACTTGATGATCATGTCTGGCTTTTACTGTGGCCGAAAGATCTCTTGTCTTGACGTGATGATAACGTTTTTTGACTGGATTACTTTCACTGTGACCGAAAGTAATTTTGTCATCTTGTGATGATGATGGAATCTTGACTGGATTCATCTTCTTCTTCATCTCTGAGTCAGAATCTGGTTCTGTGCTGAAGACGTTATAAAACTTCTTCATGTCTGGATCATACACTCATGGTAGAATACATACAAGTACACTGACTGGTAATAATACTATAGCAAAAACAGAACAGACATGGACAGTAAGAGAGTTAAGTAATTGGAAACCTCCTAAGATGAACATAGATGGGATTTATCAGAAAAGTCGTTTTGACTTTAGATATCTACTTACTATTAGATGTAAGGAAGAAGTAGTGCCTCTAACCAATGATCAACAGAGCATTAGATTGTTCTCCCATAAATCACTAGACAAAGCCATTAGAAACGGCTATAGGTTTCTACATATTGGCCATGTGCAAGTTGCACTTAAGCCTTTAATCAGAGAAGGACTAGATACTAGTATATATCTAGCTCTTAGAGATTGTAGGTTGCTCAGATACAATGATTCACTACTAGGATTAGTAGAAACGAGTCTTTGTAATGGACCTATTTTCTTTAATTGTTTCCTAGATCATATCATATCGCTTACATGTCCACATGTCATGTCCAGAAACAACCCAGGGAAGATAAGATAATGAAAGCCATAACAAAAAGCGCAATAAACACAGATAATAGACAAGTAAATAAATGAAATATAACTAAGATGAAGATAAAAGGAGACTGAGTCTCTTACTTGTTATTAGATATGGAAGAAGACTGTGTTACACTGTTGGTTGTACAGGAGTACAATGTAAAAGGTAATACCGAATTAAAATAAAATTGTAGAGGGAAAGAGAATTCGGATCCTAAGCTGAGACAGACTCTGTCTTCATATAGGATATCGAATCTGTGATTACAATAGTGAAAAATGAAAAAGAAAAGTCAAAATTAACTTTTCCAAAAGTGAACAGTAAAAAGTGATTTTACTATTCATGAATAGTGGTCGACTTTTAGTGTGGCCGAATCTTGTTTTGTCGTGACTTGATGATCATGTCTGGCTTTTACTGTGGCTGAAAGATCTCTTGTCTTGACGTGATGATAATGTTTTTTGACTGGATTACTTTCACTGTGATCGAAAGTAATTTCGTCGTCTTGTGATAATGATGTCTGATGATGGAATCTTGACTGGATTCATCTTCTTCTTCATCTCTGAGTCAGAATCTGGTTCTTTGTTGTAAAAATTCTTCATGTCTGGATCATACACTCATGGTAGAATACATACAAGTACACTGACTGATATGTATTTCCCGCAAATACAAAGAAAATAAATAAACTAGTCTATTTTCCCTATAATCTAATCTGCATCGTACTTAGTCTTACTATTTTCGAAGCCTTACTATCTTCGAAACCTAACTATCTCTCACCAAATCACCACATGGGTAACAACGGAGTCTTACGCCTTCTGCTCCTCAATCCCGTGACCTTACAAGGTTGTTGAAATAGGTTTGCTAAAGGTAAGTTGGCTAAAGGTAAGTTGACTAAGCAAAATACAAAATAAAATATAGGCTAGAAGATAAACAAGTTTCTAAATCTTCTTCGGCTTTTTGGGAAAGCCACACCCATCAACGGACTTGAGGTGTCTTTACCAGTTGCCGATTGACCTGGACTAACTGAAGTTTCATGAAATTATTCAGTAACCATATGACTTCAGAGAGGGGAAGTCTAACCGTTTCATCCTAGTTTTTGAAGGGAACTTAGAAAAACAAAACCCTATCTGTCCAATGTTTTTAGTGAGAACATTAGGAAACTCATATGTATTGCGTTTTTGGCAGAGAACACAACTAAACTCGTATGGCCCAGTTTATACTCATAGAGGAGTATAAATACCAAAACAATCGTCTTCATTGTCATTGGCACTGTCTATGGAAATGGATGCCTGATCTGAGGCAAGTTCATCAAGCTGGAGCATAATGGCCTTGACTTCGTCATAATTGGTGGCCGCTGCAAGCTGAGTCTGGAGGAAATTCTTGAAGGAGAGGAACTCCTGTTGTTCTGGTTGAATTTCCTTTTTCTGCTTCTGATTAGTCTCTAGCCATGCTTGGACTTTTGGAGTTGAACAAGAACTGTTGTTCATCTTCTTCCACCACATGACTGAATGGTTTCTTCCGAAAGCCGGTATGACTTGTTGGTTCTCGAAAGATATATGTTTAAATGTGAATTCTGATCTGAATATCCATGTTACAAAGAATATTTTGTAAAACATGAAAAATGGGGGAAGGTAGACTAAATGTGCTGGAGCCTGCCAATTCTCCGTGAAGTACTTGAAGCCTTCGTGAACTGGATCTGGTAAAATGTCTGTAATCGGACCATATGATGCCCACCATTGGATAAACCAATTTGGGACCTCAAGGGGGAACGATTTCTTGAAAAGAAAAAACCATGATATATCATGTTTATCATTCTGGCAAAAGAAAACTCTGAACCATGCCTGAATGTAATCATAATAGTTATAGTCTTTGAGGGGTACATTTTCTGGAATCTATTTGGTTTTCTGTGGGGGTTGTGCCCATTGATCAAGTGTCAGTACAGTCTGTAACTTAGCCTTGACATGGCTATACTGGCCTGGTTGTTTGTCTTTGTCATCTGGGACAAACTCTATGGAATTCGTCGCTATGAGAATTGCCTCATAGTAACTATGTGTTTTATATGTGTTGTCTGGGATGTAGTTTGAATGAGGGTGAAGAAACGCCCTAGCAAACTCATCTGGGGTAATGTTTGGATTCTGTTTAAAATGAAATGGTTCTGTCACAAGAATCTGGTCAAAGACGTTCTTGTATATGTATGATGGGGATGGTAACTGTTTAGGTTCTGGAGTTACTGGTTTTGATTTAGTAACAAGGGGCTGAAACTTGTTACTGACTGTCGTCTGAGATGACGATGTACCTGCAGTACCTGCATGAACACCGGTTAACTATTTTTTAGGCGTCAAAGTCCCCAAAACTGTGAGGTTTCTACCTAGGAATGACTGGGTAGATTTCTGTGTATGGGTCATCTGTTTGTCTTCAACCTTGACTGGGGTTGATGACTGGGCTGGACTGGCTGCTGGTGTACTGGCTTTCTGAGCATAAGAACTAAGGTCAAATGCTTTTGCCTTGCCTTTGTTTTTCTTCGGAGCCATTGTTACTAAGTCAGGAGTGAATGATCCTGCAAAATGATTAGCAACAATATATAAAGAAAGAAATGCGGAATTGAAATATTATCAACTCTGCTTCTGGATTTGAAATCTGTGTTTCAATCTACTTAATTGCGGTGGACTTGAAACAATCCATCTGAATCTATTAATTGGATTTTTGGTGTCCGCTTCCGTGATACCTGGAAGAAAACAAAATGAAAAGGTATTCCCGGAGGAATCCTATGTGATAGGCACGTGGCCCGTTAAAAATTCTCTGGTTAGAAAATCGGGGATGGAATTATCCTCTCCCTTGATATACTGAATATCAAAATCGAAAATTGACAGGATAGCCTGCCATCTGGCAAATATCTGTTTAGATGCTATATTCTTAACATCCTTAGTTAGTACATCTTTTGCTGACTTGCAGTCAACACGAACTAAGAATTTCTGATTCAACAAATCATCCTGAAATTTTGATATGCATTTCACAATGGACAAAATCTCTTTTTTGACTGTTGAATAGTTCTGTTGGGCTTTATCCCATGTTCCTGAATGGAAACGAATAATGTGTTCTTTTCCTTCTAAAATCTGTAATAGAATACCGCCAAATCCTAATTCATAAGCATCTATCTGAACTATCTTTGGGGTATCTGGTTGACATAAAGTCAAGACTGGTAAAACTCTAACCTGACGCTTAATTTCCTGTACAACTTTGGTATGAATGTCAGACCATGCTGGATGATTCTTTTTAAGACGTTCAAAAAGAGGTTTACATAAATGGCGAATGCCTGGATAAAAATCTGCAACATAGTTTAAAGATCCTAAGAATCTCTGTAACTGTGTTTTCTCACGCAGAATGTCTGGGAATTTTTCTGCAAAATCCAGTGTTCTTTGGATAGGGGTGATTTTCCCGAAAGAAATCGTGTTTCCTAAGAATCTGATTTTTGTCTGAAAAAGCCTAATCTTGGGTACATAAACCACAAGACCGTTTTCTTTGATAACTTTGAAGAAGATATGTAAATGTTTCCAATGTTGATGTATGTCATTACTGAAGACTAAAACATCATCAATGTAAACAATTGTAAAGTCTGTGAACTGATTAAAAATCTGGTTCATAATGTTTTGGAATTCTAAAGGTGCATTCTTTAGCCCAAAAGGCATGACATTCCACTCATATTGTCCAAATGGAACGGTGAATGCTGTTTTATACCTTTCTGATTCAATGACTTGGATTTGCCAAAATCCTGATTTCATGTCAAATTTACTGAAGACATTGGCCTGATTTAATATCTTAAGGAGATCATTCTTGTTTGGTAATAGATATCTGATCTATTGTAAGACCTTATTTAAGGGCTTATAATTGATAACTAAACGAGGGATTCCTCGTTCCTGTTCTGCATGTTTATTAACATAAAAGGCTGCACATGACCATGGGTTTTTGCTGGGTCGGATTAACTTCTTATCTAATAAACTCTGGATCTCTTTTTTACAAAGAGAGAGATATTCCTGGTTCATCTGGATGGGCCTGGCCTTAGTAGGAATATTCTGTTCTGAAAAGTCCTTCTCGTAGGGGAGAGAGACAGAATGTTTCTTACGAACCAAAAAGGCCGTAGGAAGTTCTGAACAAACTTCTTTTTCATGTTTGGTCTGGAATTCATTGATGGACTTTTGCTGTTTAACAATCTGTTCATCAATTCTGAGGCTTTTTATATCTTGTTGAAGAAAACTGATTTGGTTTACTTTCTGTTGGATTGAGTTAATATCTCTTCGCTGTGAAGGGAAATAAAACTAAAAAATGATAGGTTTACCTAACACATTGGTAGATATACCTTGTTCTGTAACAGTCATGGGAAATAACTGTTGAAGGAAAGGATTCCCGAGAATGACCTGGGAATTTAACTGTTTTATTAGCACAAAACTGGTAGGAAAACAAATACCCTAGTTGCACACATGTGCATTAGGTAATTTGTACCTAATGTGAAGTTTTGTAGAGTCAGCTGTAGAAAGCTTCTCTTTGGTTTTCTCGAAGTATCGAGAAGGAATTAGACCTTCTTGGAAGCAGTTCATATCTGCACCTGAGTCTAATAAGGTAATGGTTTCAAACTTGAAATCATTAACCTTGATGGTAAGATGGACATACCATTTCTGGTACGTGATTTTGTTCAGAAGATTGAGGTAATCTTCTGTTGGTTTGGAGGTACTAGCTCCTTCTGTCAGTTTGCCAATAGCAATCTGCTTATTAAGTTCATCATTCTGAGAAAGATGTTCTTGACGTTCTAGGGATTCTATCTGTAAGAGTTGGACATCTTGTTGGAGATGTTCATGATCTAATCTGAGATCACAAATCTCTTGCCTATACTCTTGTCTGAGTTGCTGAATTTCTGTTTTTAACAGTTTAATCACATGGTGGAGATCAGAGATTCCCACTGGTTGGGTTTTTCTCTTATGGAAATAACTGAGGACATCAGAATAATTTGTATTCTTGATGTTATTCTGGATAGCAATGGATTGAGGTTTTTTTTCCTATTTTTGGTCCATAATATATTTAAGTCTGAGAAGATAAGCTTGCTTCTCTTCTGGATTATTAATCTTACAGATCATGTCGATCATAAGACTATGAGAATCTGTAAGGACGTTTAATCCTTTCTGACAGAAACATGCTCCTTTGCTGGGACAAGCACATTCCTGGATAGAGTTGGAAGAACTACTGGAATAGTAGTTATCTGTTCCAATCTGATTAATATTTTCTTCATCAGAGTATTCTGAAGATGAGCTGGATGATGAATCAAGATTATCTATGGACTAAATTATTCTGCTCTTTGTAGCTTCATCTAATTCTAATGATTAAATTTTGATCTGATTTTGCAATCTCTTGCAAAGTGTCCTGGTTTACCACATTTGAAACAACCTGTGGCTTTCTGTTCTTTATTATGTTTATTATAGTTTGGTTTCCAATTTCTTCGTGGAAACTTCTGGTAATGTTTCTTCTTATGGCTGTATGGTTTGTTGCCATACTTCTGGTTGTACTTCTGTCCAATGGACTTGAAGTGACTTTTGTATCTTTTGGAGGAAATTCTGGGTTTATGTGTTTTCTGAGTATGGGGTGGTTTAATTCTTTCCATTCCATACTGTTCATACCAATTTCCTAATTCTTTTCTTTTAGACTGTTTCTTAAGTTGTGCTTTAAAATGAAGATCAGTGCAAATCTTCAAAGCAGTCTTATTAATATGGGAAATGATGTTACCATATGTCATAAGATCATAGTCTAATCTTGGATAATCAAGTGACAGAGATTTTCTCACTTGCTGAGCAAACAACTTTAGAAGACCACAAATGAATCTTTCTTTCCAATAACTAGCGTTATTGTCAGATCTTTGGTATAGTTTACTGAGAAAGACATCCTTCTACCATCGGAAGTCTTGGAGTGTTCTACATTTGAGGTTTTGAAGGATTTCAGATGTTCTTTCTTGGTAGACTGTGGGATCACCTATGAAATGGTAGGTGATGTCGAAGACTAAGGCTGAAAGAGCACATGACTCTGTATGTCCTTGCTGATTAAGAACGGGTTCACCATTCTCATTGGTTTTCACCATATTCAGAATGCCTTCTTTGGTAGCTTCACTAAGGTGGTCATCCCACCATCCTTTGAGCTGACCATTGAAGCAAAGAATGATATTTATGGTTGCTGCTCTCTCAGAAACAGCTTGTTTGTAAATGTTACCGATGATGATCATCTGTTTGGTAACATTGAGAATCTGATATTCTGACATCCCATCTATGTTCCATTCATAGATTTGAGACCCTGAGAAAGATCTCTGAGAATGAAATTCTTCGATTTGAAGATTTGGAGGTGAAGGTCTGGGATAAAAATTCTTTGTATCTGGAAAAGAAATTCTATTAATGTGGATAGCTTTATCCCTTCCGGAATTTTGTGAAGATGAGGACTCACAATCAGAATTACTGTCTGACTGTCTTAATGTTTGTAGAGCTGGTTGGCTCGATGAAGATTCTGGTTTCTTGGATTTGGAAATTAGTTCCTAGAGAAGCTTGGTATTCTTCTCTTCTGTTGATTCCAAATTTGGAATGTACTTAGATATCTTAAAAGGTAAAACCTTGATTGGAGATTCTGGTTTAACCTTTGTACTGGTTAATTTAAGTGAATCAAATGGTGCTATCAATGAAACAGTGGTCTGTTCAGTTGACTTTTGTTTTGATTCAACAGTCTTAACTGGAGTTATTGTATTCTGTTTTTCAAGAATATCTTCGATATTCTGAATCTGTTTTTGTAATGTAACAACTGAAAGATTAGTCCAATTATTTTGTTGGGCTATGTCTTTAAGTTCTGGTTGTTCTGAAAGAACGACTGGTTTCAGGTCTACAGTTCCTTCTTTTGTAGGAATCTGTGTATGTTGAAACGGAGGGTGTTCCGCATCAATAACTGTTGTGGAATTAGGCAAATTCCATTTTCTTGTTCTTGCAGTAAGAACATTAATGTTCATTGGTTTATTTCTGTGTTTAAACCACATGAAAAATGGTATATTTAATCTAACAACTTGCAAATACTGGAACCATTGGCTTTTTAAATCTGCTAATTGTTCATTAGTGTGGTTCTCAAAATAACACTCTCTAATCTGTTTGTTTTCATCTGAAAGAAATTCTTCTTTTAGACCTTGAACATCTCTTTCAAAGACTTCGGACAACATATTGACGCCAAAGTCTGAGGCTAAAGGGTTAAAGTCAACAGACGATGTATCTGTTGGTTCAAATTCTGCATAGACTGGACGAGCAGTCTGTTTTTCAATCTTAATTCCTATTGGAATAGATTCAGTCTGGAATCTGCTTGTTGATGGTAAATCAACAAATTCTGGAGTAGGGTCAGAAATGCTGATCCTGGAAATGCTGGAAACTGATCGGGATAGAACTGGTTCCCTATTTCCTCTATCAATCTTAATGGAAACAGTACCATCATCATACTGGATGATCTGTTCTATTCTGGAGTTCTGGACGTTCTGGTCCTGAACAACTGGTTTGGTGGCATTCTCAATATCCCACCTTTCTGGAAGTGAAACTTCATTCCACTTGATGGTTCTGGGTATATTAATTATTGATCTATTTCTGTCCATATTCCAAATGATAGTTTCACCTTTTGGACGTTTTCTGGTTATAGATCTAGGGTGTAATCCTGTAGTCATTAATTTATAATTAAGACGATAAATAACTTCATATGCGTGTGTACCACAATCAACATAATAATTATGCGTCTTAATGTCTAATTGAAGTGCTTTCATGACATGTGGACATGTAAGCGATATGGTATGATCTGGGAAACAATTAAAGAAAATAGGTCCATTACAAAGGCTCGTTTCTACTAATCCTAGTAGTGAATCATTGTATCTGGGCAACCTACAATCTCTAAGAGCTAGATATACACTAGTATCTAATCCTTCTCTGATTAAAGGCTTAAGTGCAACTTGCACATGGCCAATATGTAGAAACCTATAGCCGTTTCTAATGGCTTTGTCTAGTGATTTATGGGAGAACAATCTAATGCTTTGTTGATCACTGGTTAGAGGCACTACTTCTTCCTTACATCTAATAGTAAGTAGAGATCTAAAGTCAAAACGACTTTTCTGATAAATCTCATCTATGTTCATCTTAGGAGGTTTCCAATTACTTAACTCTCCTACTGCCCATGTCTGTTATGTTTTTGCTATAGTTTCATTATCTTATCTTCCCTGGGTTGTTTCTGGTATCAGAGCCAGAGCAACTATTAGGTTAGTCTTAAGCAACATACCTGTATCGACAACTTACCTTTAACTACGGAGACAGGGTAGGGAGCGAGTAAGACCCGCGGAAGGGCAGTAGACTCCAGGAGTCCCTTTAGGTAGTTTCGAAGATAGTAAGTTGGTTTGCAGATTGTAAGGTTAAGACTAGTCAACATAGTTGTAATGGCTTCTAGTAGCAGTAATGCTTCAGTATATATATATATATATATATTATATTAAAAAAAACCTTTTAGATCATCTAACCACCCTCCCCCCCTCCCCTCTCCGTCAGCCCCACCCCAACCTCTCTTACTTATGAGTTTATCATGTTCTTATATTGAACATCTCCCTCTTCAATAAACACATATAACTTGTGTAAATTTGATTCCTTTGGAGCAAAATAATTTTGCAAAAATGGTTTCTTATCGTTAGCTCAATTAGATAAGGTATCCTATGCCCAGATTATTCAGAAGTCATAACAGAAGAACATTCATGTATATTAAGATCTAAATGAAACTAAACTGGATCCGATTAAGTTATAGTTTAATAGAACTAAAACAAAGCTCAAAATGTAATAGATGAGTACGACTTACCATTACAATCCCGTTGATGAGCTCGTCCGTATATATATACATATATATATACACGCACACACATATATGGATGAGGGGTGGGCTCAAGGGGGGGGGGGAGGGGTGTGATGGAGGGTGTGTTGACGGGGTACGATGGGGTGGCGTGAGCTGACGGGGTGGGGGGTTTCCATTTTTTTTTTGGGGTGAAATAGTGGCTATAGAGGAAAGAAGAAAAGGAAAAAAATATTTTGAATTAAGGGCATTTTTGTCCAAAAAATATTTTATTTAATCAAAAAAATTTAAAAATTCGTTCTTTCCGTTAAATATGATTGATTTTTTAACGGTAGGGGGGTGTTGTGCACTTTCGAAAACCATAAGGTAGTGATCAGGGGGTTTTTGAACTATAGGAAGGTATTGTGCACTTTCGACAAATCACAGGAAAGTCTGATGCACTTCACCCTATAACGAAAATTTAACCAAAAACCCCACCATGCTTATTGCATGGTATACCTTCCACTAGAGTTGTTTTTAACTATTACAGAGTTTGGGTGAAGAGAAATTATAAGTGTAAGAGATTACGAAATCAATTTTCGTAAATAATATATTCAATTTGTGTTATACGACTTAACCTTTTTTAAATTAAAAAAAAATAGAGAAACTGTGAAAAAAAGAACGACAAGGTTACCAGTAACTGGTGAGGAATATGATTGATTACATATCCACATAAAGGATCAAGATAAAATGCATGCACTTGAAGCTACGTATTGGAATCGTGCACACAGATATAACTGCAACAATATTTTTAACAGAGGTCTAAATTAGCCTACCTCTATGATCCATCTCGGAAAAATTTACTATATTAAATAATGGTTATATGATTTTGGTTTTATGAGCTGTCAAAGTCTAAACCTTTTCCTATGTAGGAAAAGCCTAAACCTACCTAAACTCTTGTGATTTTATGTATGAAAAAGACTAAATCTTTCATAAATGAGTGTTTTTGAAAAAGAAAAAAAAAAATACAATTAATCTTACTCGAACAATTACATCTTTTTGTACGAACAAACAATTGTAAAAAACTGTTTCTCTCTCGCATGCTCACACCAAACCCATAGTGTACATGTGACGTGCAACGGCCTATTACGTACAAGCTAAAAAATCTAATTTATAGGAAACTAAGATTTCGATCTATACCCTCATTGAA
The DNA here is from genome assembly GCA_037974665.1 of Ehretia macrophylla. Classification (NCBI taxonomy): domain Eukaryota; kingdom Viridiplantae; phylum Streptophyta; class Magnoliopsida; order Boraginales; family Ehretiaceae; genus Ehretia; species Ehretia macrophylla. The sequence continues at coordinate 76,539,463 of CM075780.1, read as the reverse complement.
CTTCCTTAATTTGTCTTCCCAGGGCCAATGCCTCAATATGCTTGTATTTGCAAATTATGAGCATATATAGTTAAACATTCCAGATATCTACACGAAGAATCATAGAAAGATTGTTCACACCCTGTGCACCTATTTAGGTATTCTATGCTATAAATTGACGGTTGTTTAAGAACTTTGGATATCATTTTCATGAATAGCTGAAACCATCTGTATTTAGTAAGAGGAGGCTTTCAATTGATATATAAACGAATTTAGGATTTTTGTTACATGTTGCACCTATATATGATAATTTTTTTTCAACAGGGGTAAAATTGATTTTTCAGTTTAAAAATAGACACATTTTAAAAAATACAGCTTTAATTCACTTCTTAATAACTCCGCGCTCTTGGGATTAGAAGGTATTGCAGCCCTCTTTGACCTGTAAATAGATCCTCCCATACATAGACCTCTAATTAATGTATACCTTTGATTTATTAGCCTTGCAGATGGACACAAGATTTGATTTTAAGGACTTCTTTTTAACAATTGCTAGCTAAGTTACTGAAATCTCCCATATGAAAAGGAATCATTTGCTTTTGTCTTTCAAGATACACTGTAATATTGGAAGCAGAGAAATACTAGTTACTGATTTTACAATGTGAAAACTTAGAGTGCCACTTTTGGCTGCACTTGAAATTTCATCGGCGGATCTCTATCCCCCCCCGTTCGCCGGATCACCCCCCTAATCACGGAGTATAATTATACGATAGGACTAATCCGAGCCAAGATTATGGCAAACAAAAAAATGTTACATCAATTGATGTTAAGAAAGAAGAAGAAAAGAATGGCAATGGAAAAGCAATTGAATTATATATCAGAATCTTGCACAATGAGAAGGCAGACCGGTCTCATGATCAACGGCTACTACCTCCGTTGGATTGCATTGAAGCACATCCTGCGCGAGTTTCGCGCCTGCAGCCTTTAGTCCCTTCAGAGAAACTGCCTGGTTGAAGAGGTTGATTGATGGCAACCTTGAAGCTGGAGGCATTTTTGCATTCGGTAGAAGTGGTCTGAAGTCTTCCTTCAACAATGGCACCTCGAAGTCAGACTTATTATGCTTAACTACGTTGTCCTTTGCCGCGATATGAGCTCCAGGTTCCATATGGTTGGTTGAAAAGCTCGCTTGGTTAGGAAAGTTCGGGTAGAGACTGACGTAGCCCCTGAGGTACATCATGTCTATCAGAAACTTTTTCCATGAGGCTTGCCAACCATTTGTTCTTGATTTTGGAATTTGAACAGGATTTTGCTTGGCATCTTCGGTGAATCTCATGTTCATGTAGACATAGAATTCTCTCCAATGCTTGGGAAAGAAAACAGCGCCCCAACTGCACGGTAGCTGATGGAGATAAGGCGTGTTAGGATGGATACGCTTGAAGAACTCGGTTGCATTCCATTTTGGCCTTTCTTTCACTACTTCTACCAAGCGTGGCGTGTAAAGGGAGATGGATGAGAGCTCAGGAAGGGATATTTGAGGGTCATAGTGGTAGGCCATGAGAGCGTACTTAATCCAGAGGTAGTAGTAAGGAGAAACTTCAATATCATCTTCAAGTAAGAGGCCGAAATCATCATCTGACGATGGATACCAACTCTCGCTGACAGCTCGAATGAGGCCTCCTTGGATGATTCTCCTTCGAAGAGTTTTTGGTCCTTGAGTCCAATTGAAAGAGTTTATAAGCTTTATCGTTGCCTCATCGACTTTGCTGTCCACGTTGAAGGTGATAGGAACCTCATCTCCAAGATAGTATGCAGTGCTAAGAGACCTGAGAAGCCTTGTCAGTGAATGAGCACGGTTCTGAGTGATGATGTTTACAGAAAGTCTCATTCGGTTCCAATCTGCATTGTCACATACAACTCATAAATCAACAAAGTTGTAATTCTTATAGACTTGAACTCTGGAATCTATCATTAATTCGTTATATGTCGATTATGGTACTCGCGTCCTATTATTAATGATGATTTTTAGCAGTAATCTAACCGAAAACATCATGATTAGTAGAGGTAACGTTTCTTACTTGGCAATGCTGTGGAGCGAAGATCAGCCATCCATAGTACTTTAGCCACGGATGCTCTTGGTAAAAGAACCAGCGTCGAATTGTTTGCATTAGACTCTGTTGCCATCTTCAGAGCTTTCTTCACATTAGAATCCACATCATTCACTGTGATCACTACACTGGGATTATGAATCTTGATGAGTCCTTTCATGCTGGCATATACTGCCTGTAGAACCGGTACCTCTGATTTCGATTGCCCTGAGAGCGCGCCTATTCCCAAATCAAATATCTTAAATCTTCTCTCTCTGCAGACTGACGTAGGCCATCTTAATATTGCAGCAGCATCTACACAAGGGCAGAAGTTTCCTCCTGAGACAACGATATACGCCTTCTTGCCTACCGTGGACCTGAACTTTTCAAGAAGTGGAGCAAGAGCTTTAACTTCATTAATAGAGTGGGCATAGAAGAATGCATCTATCTTCTGAGGATTCATTGCAGCCCATTGTGTTATATAACCACTCGAGAGCGCTCTCCACCATTGATCATCCCTGACTTGAACGACATCTTTGAAAATGACAGTGGTTTCAGACACATAAGCAAGCCTGTGCTCACTGTCACCCCATGTCTCTTTGTCCTTAGGATCAACCGGCAACACAAATGAACCGGCATCTCTGTACTTCTGAAGCTGATAGCTGCATTTTTGTTTAGAGTCAGGACATGGTACAAAGACAATTTACAGTACTAATGAGTTTATGATTAGTTATTTGAAGGTCTAAAAGCTGTTGTGCGGTATAAAATACGCGAGCATTGCTACATATAACCTATTTACAATTCCTTATATAATAGAGTTTTTACCATATAAAAAGATTAGTCATTTGATACATAAATCTGTAGAATGTTTACCATATGCTACATTGGCAAGGCAAGTACATTAAGTAAATGGTAAGATAGAATCATCTTAGATAAGGAAACATACCTCAAGTGCAGATCTTCGCCCGTGCTGAAAGTGAAGGGAGCCTCAATGAAAAGCGTTTTCACTAGCTCAGCCGAGAGAAACCAGGAGCTAGAAAGGAAGTCCACCTGAACAATTCTATCAACAGTGATATCATAAGCAGGATCAGGCAAATACAGCCCTGCTTCCTTTGAACGAAACTTTCTGTAACTCGGGAATGAGAAGTCTTTCTGTCTAAAAGGCAGAATTCTACCTATACTTCCCAGAACAGAATTCTTATACTTCTCTGTTCCAGCTACGTGCGCTAAAATCTGTAACATCTTCCTGCCCGGTATCATATCATCATCTACGATATATACTAGGTCCGCTTCTGTCTGCAATGCCATTTGAAACCTTCCATAATACTTGAAATCATAGTTTGAACTAATGAAGCTGATTCTTGTATCGTTATAGCTATCTACAATTCTTTTCAGGGAGTACTCATTCGGACTAGCAAACGCGAGCACCCAAACGTGATGGAAAGGAAGAGTCTGGTGCAGCAATGAATCAAGCTGTGCACACAGAGTCTTTCTTTTGAAATGGTTCAAGATGATAGTAATATTTGGCTGATTTGGACCGCGCAAATCCCATTTAGACTTCATTGCCATTAACTGAGACAGAGTCTCAGTGCCAATGGACTTTTGTTGGAAGTGTAGTACCTCCTGGTAAAGCTCTGTCTTTAACTTGATCATGACCGCGTCATTAGACTTTTTCTGCTCAAAATTGATCTTTTCTTGCTCGCATACCTCGGATGGATTAAGGCCGGGTTGGATTTCAGCTCGAACGAGAGAATTACCTTCCTGGTAACGAGTAACAACGCGTGGTGAAATTATGTACTCTTTCCATTGCCTGGCGATCCTTGTCGCCCATGTAAAGTCCGGTTTAGTCCTCAAATCCACTGCTGGATTCATGTAATAAAGCAGACATGTAGCATATACTGCAAATGCGAATTGTAGACAAGTTAACACTGTCACTAGTCTTGTTGAAGCACTCTTCTGTGTTCTCATCTTATTATTCTTCCCTCCTACATATTCACTAAGCATTCCCCCCAGGTAATCCCCACTCCTTGTCACGGGACTGCGCCCAAATCCCATCATTCAAACGTTCGTGCAGTGAGAGGAAGACTAGACCGGATCTGTACTTGTCGGATGATTTTTTACCTTCGGGAAAGAAAAAAAAATGTCACAAGAGAAAAACAAACTTCATGTCACAATTATTCAAAAAAAATGCACACATGAAAATCTTACTACTTTGAAAAATTGTTGTGTGAATAATGAATGAATGTTATCAATTCAACAGGGTTGACACGTTAAAAATATTATTGTGTCCCGTGTATCTTTCTGAACTTGATTGAAATGTCACTCTTCCTGCAAAAATGGTGCTTATGTGAAGATGTTTTCAGCTTCAGAATAAAATAAATGTCACAAGAGAAAAACAAACTTCACGTTAACATTTTTCATAAAAATGCACACATGAAAATCTTAGTACTTGAAATTTTTTTGTAGGAATAATGAAAGAAACGTTATCAACTCACCAGCACTATAACTCAAATAGGGTTGACACGTTAAAAATATTGTTGTGTCCCGCTTATCTGTATGAACTTGATTGAAATTTGAACTCTTCCTGCAAAAGGGTGTTTGTGTGAGGAAGAGAAGAAGCTGAAGGACAAGTCATGTGGCTGCCATAAGAGAGAGAGGTGTGAAAATATATAGGCATGCACAGATGTGTGTTCAAAGTAATAAAGTGGTGTGGAAGAAGCCATGAGAAATGCAGCAATGGTCACATGGGGTTAGCGCCTATAATTTTTTTTTTTTTTTTAAGAATTAAGCTACGTAACCTTTATTTCTTCACATACAATTCTCCACTTAGGCTATTAATTGTAAAGCCAGCTTTGTTGCCGGGAATAAGGGCTACCCCCTGCGTTTTTGGCACTTCAAATTGTAGTTTTTGTCATTCAATGTGTGACGGATCCAGATACTTAGGTTCAGGAGGGTATTCGTGTCATGAAAAAGGTCAGAGTAGGTTATTATACAACAAAAATATCTAATATAATTAATTTTTTTTTAAAAAGAAAAAAATGTCTTCTTTTCAAGTTGAGGAGACCAAAGGTAAGTCCGCCACTGCATTCAACCATCCCCGAACACTAACACACACACGTGCTCGAAAATAGGGGCGGATTTAGAAATTGTTCTTACTAAAGACTAAAATACATTATTAATTTTCAATTATATAAATATATTTTTTTCTAGTGGAGGTTAATTACTTTTTTTTTTTTACTAAAAATACATAAATATTTAATTTTTTTAAAAAAAATATATAGAATTTTTAACCTTTTTTTAAGTCAGTAAAAGCAACCGTCCCTGTTGGCTCGAACGTAGATCCGCCACTGCTGGAGAAATTCTTGTCTAGATGAAGATCATCACCTTACTTGTGGCTTGGATAATAATTTTTGCAACATAATCAGTTTCTAATAGTTACATAGATATCAGTTATGTAAGTGGGTCAATGATGCGTGCTCGATAAATTCTTGTCTAGACAAATATCATCACCATACTTATAGTTTGGAGGATAATTTTTTGTCGCATTATTGATAATCAATTTCTTATAATTACAATAAACCAAAATTGTATATGAAAACAATGAAACAAGAATTGACATGAAAGAAAATTGGAAGCATATTGGGTCCGTTTGTTTGCCGTAAAATATTCTTCCGAAAAATATTTTTCTATTTTTACGGTGTTTGGTAACACCGAAAAATTGGTCAACCGAAAAACATTTCCCAGTAAAAAATGGTGGGCTACTTTTTGGAGATTTTTCGGTGTTTGGTAACACCGGAAAATTGGTCAACCGGAAAATATTTTCTTGTCAAAAATGGTAGGCTACTTTTTGGAGATTTTCCGTTGTTTGGTAACACAGGAAAATTGGTCAACTGGAATATGTTTTCAGGTCAAAAATGACGGCTAGTTCAAAATTTGGAAAAATATTTTCATTTATTTGGGAGATGAAAATATTTTTCGGAACTTAACTACCCCTATTTTATGTGTATATATATATATATATATTTTTTTTTTTATAAATCTCATGTCGAAAAATATTTTTTATTGTACATTAAAACACCAGAAAATATTTTTCAGTATTTTATTTTTCAGGAAAATATTTTCCTCTAACAAGTTATTTTACGGCAAACAAACGAAGCTCAGAAAAATATTTTCCTCTGAAAATATTTTCCAAAAAAATATTTTTCACAAGTAAGTTATTTTACGGTAAACAAATGAAGAAAAATATTTTATTTTTTAAGAAAACATTTTTCACAAGCAAATTATTTTACGACAAACAAACGCAGCCTGAATTAGATTGTCATTTTATTCAAGACAAGTTGTTAAAAATAATAATTGTCAATGTCTCGTTTACTGAACAAACTACTATACATTCATCGACACAATTTATTAAGGTGCTTTTACAATTTGGTTAGCAAACTCAAGTTGGTTTTCGTTTCCCACTTAAGTTTGAAAGGATTGTTAATGTACATGACCTTTATTTAATTAATTACTTTATTATGACACTCTAAATTAGATTTGATTCAGGTAGTTAATATATCAAACTAGTTTCATTGTATACTATTTTTGGTCATTGAGCTTGAGGCGTACTATAAATAGAATATCTCATTGTACATATTAATTCACACTTTTGAGTATACTTGAATTCTCTTTCCATCTCTTCTTTCTTCTATCTCTTTTAAGCATGCTCATTCCATATGTAAGATGTAAGGAAAAAAGGAAAAACGTGAACATGAATATCTAAGACATTATTAAGATAACATCTAATTAATCTAAAAATTTAAATTGTTAAAGATAAATTTATTATAATACTTATTTATTAGTTTCAACAGACATCGATTGTATCACATTAAACAAGTAAGGGACGTAAAAGCCGTTACAACTAAAATCCTTGTGCTAACTAAAACTTGTTAAAGTTGTAAACCTAAGAACTACTCAAAGCTGCTTAGCACTGAAACTTAGAATTTTTCATGATCTGATATTTCTCTTTCAAATAACTCAAAGCTCACAAACAACCTCAAATTTACACACAAGTAACAACTCTCTTATATCAGAATTTGTCAACCCCAAATCCCAAGAAGAAGGAAAGACCAAAAATCAAATTCTTATTATTCCAATTTTACTGCCCGAACCAAAACTATACGGATGAAAGCATACTATTATAACGAAATTTGAATTATCTCATAATATTATAACATTCATGAGTAGTTCAATTATAGTGAAATAATAATTCAGTTATGATAAAATGATATGAATCATTGAATATGGAAATTAAATACATGTATTATCAGTATTTCAATTCACCACTATTAATTTTCGTTACAACGTTATAACAATATGAAAAAATAAGTCGAGAGAGAACTTGATGTCCTTCCTTACCTTGACAACAAAGAAATAATTTCTGAACAGAGATGGAATAAGTCGATCAAGCCTTTCCTTCTTCAGCAAAATAAGGAAGGATTATAATTATTGGACTAAAGATTGAGTAGAGTTGCAAATAAAGAACATAATTATTAGACTAAAGATTGAGTAGAGTTAACATATTTATGAAGAAATGAAGATGAGTAAATAATGGTTGACTTTAACACGTATTAGATTGAGATGGTGGCCATTGCAGCAATCTTAATTTGCTAATGCCTTTTTACCAAACTTTGTTAAGCAACCCATGAATTGATATCTCTTTGCACGTAAGAGATTTCAGACAAGTTTGGTCCTTTTTGAAGAAAAATATGTTTGAGAAATACTTTGAATTTTCCTTATTTTCTTCTGACTTTGATTCCAAATTTCCGGGAAATAGCGCTAGAGATTGTTGGAGATATAACTGCCATGACGTCATCCCGACGTGCATAGCTCAAAAAAACTGATAGAAATATCAAAGTAAGTAAGTATACACTCTTTAATAATTTAAACTTTCAGATGATGTGGTTAACTAATTAATAAAAAGTGTTAATATGAGGCAATTTGTTGATGCATTATTGATCATACTCATGACTTAGAACATATATATACTTATAAATAATTGGGTAAATAGCGTCGTCGCCCTTTATGGTTTATCAAAAATGTACAGGATCTCTTGTGTTTTAAAAAATATAGCACCATAACCTCCTCCGTCAATAAATCCGTTAATTTTAACGGCATGTGACTAATTTGTTAGATATTGAGAGTAGCTAATCTCATTTGTGTAAATAGGAAGAACAAGTAGAAGAGAGATGGGCAAAAAATTGTATGAGCTCTAATAATTAGAAGCAGCACACTTCATTTGACTTGCATTATTTCTCCACACTCGATCTCCAACAAATCTCCAGTGGCTGATTGCAATCAAACTCGCGTTGAGTAATATGCAAAGAATGCTAGCAGGCATGCTAAGGTTGAGTCCCCTAAAATCTAAAAGGGTAATTAGATATCTATATATATATGTATGTGTATATGTATTATATATACATATATAGATTTGTTATTTGTATGTATATATATATATATATATATATATATATATATATATATATATATATATATATATTTGTTTTTCTGGTGTGGTGTGTGTACATATATAAGGACATTTGCATTATTTATCATTTTTCGTTAAAAAATTTGACGGAAAAGAAACGGAGGGGATACGTATGCCATTTTTTCAAACCACAAGGGTTTCCGGTGTACTTTTTAAAATATAGAAAAGTCCTACACACTTTTAGCAAACCATAGAGAGTTACAATGCTATTTACCCTAAATAATTTCTTAACTGCTAGTTTGCTACCTTGTGGAATTTAACTTTTTTTGTTCTATACATTTTTTTAAAAAAATGTGACGAGACTATATATACACAAAATGTACATGTAAAAGAATTTTGAAATGCCCCTAAGGGCATGGTCAAGTGATAAAATGGTAAAATCGTTTATACAAGATCGTAGGTTCAACACTCTTTACTGTTAAAGAGTTTCGCCCTTAACTAATTTGATACATATGTGAGAATACATTGTTGTACCCAATGATTTATCAATTAATGATTAGATTTTGCCGAATAATTTAATAATTAAACTCCGTCAATTGAAAGAAATTTGAAATTGAAAACACTCAAAGTCAAATGTAAAACATTGAAAACTGTTATGATAACCATAAAAAAAAGGGAGAATGGCATAGCACATTTAAATTTTCCATCTCCAACCAGCAAACCCGGACAAATTTTTCGGTTCATTCCGTTCATAAAAAAGACAAAAACGAAAAAAGAGGTTTTATGTGTATTAGTCATCAAAGTGGGTTTAATCCTTCTTTAGATCTATTACATAACAAAAAATTCATACACTAAGACTACCCTTTATCCATCTACGATTCTACAATTTATTAATCAGGAATTGTTAGAATATGGTCACACGTGAATAGAAGTATTAGAATATACAGTTATTTCACATTAAAAAAACATAAATTACTAAAATCACCTTATTATAAGATCATGAAGTACTCTATTTGGCACCAATTGGTTTTAAGATGAAATATCAGATTCTTAATATGGTATCAAAGTTGGGTCATTGGTCCAGTTTTATTCATCCTCGTGTGATTGATCTCAAATCAGGTTCACATTTATTCAATCTTTCGTGTGTGTCATGCTCTACGTATCTTCAATCTTCCACATGTGTTAGTCTATCATGTGTGTTCAATCTTTCATGTGTGACCCATCTCAAAATTAGATCCATATGGTGTTCAATCTTCCATGTGTAACTCCTCTCAAATCAAGTACGTGTGTTCAGTCTTTCACACGTGTTAGTTTACCATGTGTGTTGAATCTTTTATCTGTGACCCATCTTAAAATTAGGTCAACATAGTATTCAATCTTCTATATGTGACCCCTCTCAAATCAGGTCACACGTGAGGGGGAGTGTTAGAATATATACTTATTCCACATCGAAAAAATATAAATTACTAAGACCACTTTATAAAATCATGATGAATTACTTCATTTGACACCAATTAATTTTAAAATAAAACTTCAGTTATTTTAACATAAAGATATATAATAGCTATAAGTGTATAAAGGAAGACAAAAACTGTACCAATACTAGTGCCATAAACTACTGTTTTACAAAGGCTTAGTTTTGATCGAACCAAGGCCCCAATTGCCCAATGTAGACTTGTTTGAGCATATATTTCAAAATTATTACGTTTCCACAATATTTTTATTTATTTATTTAAAGTGTAACTTAAATTAATATTACATCATAAAAAAGATGTTATACTTGCCGAGAATCAATCTCGGAACCTCTGCCCAATATTTCATGCATGCAGTAATTAATTTTTGAGCTTCAAATACGTAACATGTTGGCGACTATAATGCTCCATTTTTAAAAGAAAAGATGTGCCTATGTTCCCATTTGCTTATGTTCCCATTTGCTTGATATGAGGCTTATGTCTTTTGTCGCTTACAACATGAAGCAAACAATAAGCAAAAAGCAAAAAATAAATAAAAAAAATAAAAAAATAAAAAGATATTTATTCATGTCCTTTTTCATATATGAAAAAGTTTGTACATCCGTGACTTGAGTAATTAAAACTAACAAAGTCAACTTTCGTATGCCTTCCACACTCCTAAACCTAATATGTACTTCAATGATCTTGCTTAATTAAATAACTTGTCTATCAAAGAAAAACTAATTAATACTCTACGTGTAGTCAACGTTGAGGGTCGACTATTCTAGGCTGGACTAATCTAACCAAAATAAAAAATAAATATTGAGTTTTTAGAACTATCTTAATTTTTTTTTATTTCATAAAAAAAATTCGATACAGTTTCTCAATAAAGACAAAATTTCATCCTTGATGGATGTATTTGCCATGCATTTGATATATTTACCAGTTTTCCAAGAAAACAACTACTTGAATAATTCTTTCGGCAAGCAAATGAAGCCGACGTTTTTGATACGAAAGTGAAAGTGGAGTGAAGATAATGAGGAGAGATAATAGGGGAGGCATGATACGAGCATATTCAGTTTGTGGAAGTGAAGAATGCCTGCGATGCTGTCGACTTTGAATTTGAAGAGCAGCACGAAAAAGGAAAAGTATAGACTCATCAATCAAGCACAATGTGAGACTGACTATAGCAGATGAACAATTAATGAAATGAACATTGATATCAATCTTACATTTTACAAATTTTCAAAGTTCTTGATATTTTCTTGTTTCATTTCTTCAAAATTTGAAGTAATATCAGATTGAAGAGATACGTGAGAGTTTCATGCATCGAGAGGCTGAAATGCTATGATTCGAATGTTAGGTCGTTGATTCAACTCCTTCAAGAGATGGAGAAATCTCATTGTTTGACTACCTCACCCTCAAAAAAAATTATATCAAGTTGATGACATAGAAAAATAAAAATCTTCATTATCTTGTGAAGAAAAGACTTTGTTGGCAGAATTGTTTAGCCTCTGGTCGATTAGAGCATGATTTTGACGGCCGCTTTCACATGCCATGCAATACATATAGATTGGATCTCATTCACGTGTGCAAGCTGCAAAAATCATGAGCATATTATGGATCCTTGATTAGAAGCTAGAAAAGAATAATTAAAAATTAAGCTAGACATTCTTCTTTCTCATGGTCAGAACTCTAAACTAATAAAAAGCCTATATTAGATTTCTAACGACAAAGCGCACTTGCTTTCAAGAGTTTGATAGGATATTGGGGTAGTAATTTATCCTGACGATATATCGAAGGTTTTAAATTGAAATTTATAAGGGGTGGATTTGGAATTCTTATTCAGTGGGGAGTTAAAGTATACAATCTAACACTAATATACAAATATATATATATATATATTTTTTATGGAGGCTAAATTAGTTTTTCAAATTAAAAATATCTTAAGAGTTTTGGGATAGGTGGGGGTTGCTAACCCCACTCACCATTGAATGGCTCTACCATTGAAATCTATGTCCTTTTATCACACATAATATTTAATCTGATATAAAATATATGTTGGGACATACTATTACACTATAAATTAATAAATTTAATACAATTTTATTTAAAATGAGTTCTTGGTTAGAAAAAAAAAAAACAAAAAAACAACAAAGCCCACTTGTATATAGGAAAACCCCGAGGATGGTCGACTCTTACAACCCATATTTGACTAGAGATGAACAAGCATGGTGGTAGCCACATAAGCATAAAGCGATAGATGTGCTAGTTTTAATTGGCCTAACAATTTCAAAGTCTTAAGGATCTTCATGTGCAACTCTTCTTCCTTCATTGAATGTAGTTATATAAAACGTGTTCAACAGTCAATCTATAGAATCTGGTCTATGTTAGGTTGTTAATTTACAAGGTAGTTGAAGAAATACGTGATATATAAATTTTCTCGAGGCATTTCACATGGTTTGAAGTCAAATTTATATATTAAAAATTCAAGAGTTTAGCATTTCCGTGTTTTCTTTTATTGTAAATTGCATGTGGATTCATCGTAAACTAATTATGGACCAGTGACATTAAGGTCATATATATAATCAATATTTTATATTGCTTGGATTCTTCATTAATTAATTAAGCATTTGAACATAAGCATGTATATCAATTCTATATGCCTAAGAATCAAGATTAATAATGTTGGGATATATGAGACATGACCCAAAGAGAAATTATTTAGATCTTGCAATTTAAAATTTAGCATTGGGATCATAAGACTTTTCGTGATCTATTCAAATATAATTATCCAATTTGAAAGAAATCCACAAACAAGACGTTAGGTTAATTAAGAGTATGAAATTAGATAAATAGAGCATGGCATTTTAGAGACCCATGCCCTTTAAGAAGTTAGCAGCAATTAGATAGGTTGATGGAAGTGAGTCATAACTCGCAAAATTAACTTATAAATAGTATAAATTTAGCTTTTATCGTTCTCACAATATCGTTCTTGAAAGTTTTATTTGAGAAAGTGTAATTAATAGAATTCACAATCTAAGTCTAATAATTTCTAAATTAGCATTTTATATAACCTTTTGGGTCCTTTACATTGACTCAGAGCTTTTTTTGCAAATTAACAAAATTTTCGGGACTAATCTCTTTTACGTTCACTCAAAGAACCAAAAAATTACTTCATGCTTTTAGGTCAATGGCTATAAATATATAAGCTTTTAATATCTTTATTTTTATTTTTTCGCATAAGTCATAAACTTCGGGCGATTGCTCTCTATTTCTTGCATAAAAAATTATTTCACGTTTTTAGGTCTTTATTTATTTTTATTTGTTTATAATAAAGTCATTTTCTTTTTATCATCTTGTTGATGGTTTTCATGGTGGGCAATTACTTTCCTAGATTCTATATGCAATGACAAACTTATAATTATACTTGTGACTTTGTATCTTTCCTTTCTCCAAATATATAACCATTTTAATGGTATTTTCGAGTTTGTGCCATTGTCTTCTTAGGAGCTTTTCTTAGTCCATTTTTTAAGTTTCCCATGTTTCTTATTTTGTTTTTATTAATTCCCTCTTTAATATTTAATTTAAACGCTTTTAATCGAAGTAGTAATTTAATAAAAAATATTAATTTTCGATTACATCTCTAATTACCCATATTTTGATTTACCCTGAAAAATTTGAGTGGAAATCTGAAGTCCACAAAGCTTATTAGCATTTCTTATCTTAGGTCTTGTAGAAACTACGAAGATCCTATAAAGGATGAATCTATGATTTTGTTTCAGTGATAGATATAAAACACAATGTAATACTTATATGAGAATTTATTTCGTCAATATTAATTGAATTTTTAGATGACAAATACCCTAAAAATATTTATATTTTTTTAAAAAAAAATTAGAGTCAGTGATCCCCTGAAGTTACATCCGCCACTACTTGTTGCTACATCTTAAAGCTTCCATCACTTGAATGTTTGCCAATTAATGTTTTGATATGCTCTCAAACTATCTTTAGCAATTAATCATTTATGGAATTATTTGAAAAACTGATAGTAAAAGTATCAAGAAAATGAATTTGCTTCAAAACTTTGACATTAAAAACGTCTTTCTGTATATGATGTGGATCTCACCAGTACATGAGACCTACGCACTAGAAACAAAAAATGTGAAATCCATTACGTTTTTAAGCTAAACCCATCAAGAAAAAGCCCAAATTTAGTGGTATCATGCTCACTTTAAATGTTAGAGATCTCGAGATTCATTATCATGTATAACATCTTTAGTGATGTGTAATGGATTAGGCCTACCTTAAATCACAAAAAAAAACCCCAAATTTAGCAATAAATCATCGAATGAAGTATCTTATTATGGCAATCTGTTGTAAAGTACAACTTCAGCATTTTCCATTTTTCGTGCGTAATTTGCCATACTAGATTGACAAGAAATTAATGCTTGAAAAAAAAAACTATAAAACGAGAAACAATATAATATAAAATACTAAAATTCGTTTTTCTACTAATTACTCTTATTCAAAACAAATGAAGATTGAAGACTAAAAACCAAGATTCAACATGAAAAATTTGTTGAATGACGAAAGTTGAGCCATTTCTTTTTGAGTGACAAGGAAAATAAATGAAATACTCTCCTTGCTTGAAATGACTTCTTGTCTTCAAAATGTTGGTCCTATGAATTGCCAGAGTTTCACCACATTTTGATATATATATATATATATACATACATCACAGCTCTGGATCTAATCTATTTGTTTCCATCTCCCACTTTAGTTTTGAAGCAACTCTTTCATGGCAGGGGAAGTAGTCCTGCAAAATACAATTTAACGATAAGATTTTAGAATGGAATCCCTATCGTTAAGTTGGGATATAGACTAAAAGATATTTTTGTGATTGTAAATAAATATATTGTTCTCTTGTAGATAAGAGAGGCTATGCGTGGTAGGGTTGGGGGGGTATGATCGCCCTTCAGAGTTTATAATCGACTTATATTTTCATCAATAAAAGTTGTTGTAAAAGAATTGAATGTAAAAATTTATGTTATACCTCCAGTTTCTTCATTAGCTCCTTGGCAGTTGGGGCTGATACAATAATTTGGCGTGCACTTGGACTAATGAAACCTTCCTCTACTGCTTTATCAATAAATGACAATAAGGAATTGTAGTAACCATCAACATTCAACAATCCTACCTGCATAGGTTCATCAACTAGTTTAAGACATAATGTTCTTGCAACTTAATAACATAGGACACAAAAGTGAGGGGAATTTGACTTGGAAATGCTTATGGACCAGGAGGACAAATAAAATAGAGGGGGTGGGTCGGGATTGGATCTTCTTGTATTGTCTATTCTTCCATAACGTTATGAAAGAAATCTAAAATAACTGAGCATTCAATTAGTTGTAATGAAGTGATACGATAAAGACTGAAAGAATCACTTTCTAAGTTATAGTTATTATCATCACTTAATTACCGTTGATTAGCCAATTAATGGTCCAACCCTTTCTTATAACTTTATGAAATAATTGAGCGTTGTAAGAAGATCAAAATCTAGTCTAAGATTGGAATCCGAGTTTAATATTATAAGAGGGATCTAGATATGTGAAAGTTCTAAACAATTGATTGTTCAATTAATGATAATAAAGTGATGATGATAAAGATTGAAAGAGTCAC
The DNA here is from genome assembly GCA_037974665.1 of Ehretia macrophylla. NCBI lineage: Eukaryota > Viridiplantae > Streptophyta > Magnoliopsida > Boraginales > Ehretiaceae > Ehretia > Ehretia macrophylla. The sequence continues at coordinate 76,523,804 of CM075780.1, read as the reverse complement.
TTTCTACATATATTGTAGATATCATCACTATCCTATCATCGTTGAATCAAACAATTAATCATACAAATTTTTCTCTAACATTATAAGACAATGAGTGTTAGTAAAGAATCCAAACCTTGGTTTGAAATCCAAATCTAGGTCTATGGCCTTTTTATATATACATGAGAAGTAAATGTGCAAAAACAAGAAATTACCGGTTTATCATGGATGCCAAGTTGAGCCCAAGTTATTACTTCAAGAAGCTCTTCCAGAGTTCCATAGCCACCTGGATACATGTTAACAATTAATCAGTCCAAACATTTTTTGGCTATTTTTTTTTATTTAAAAAAGGGAGGCTTAGACCAATATTATATTATGTCAAGAATCGATCTCCAGACCTCTCACACATTAGGTGAGAACCATACTAGTAAAATAGAACACAAAAACTTTGTGCAGAAGTATGTGCAATTTCTAAGATGTTTCTACGTGAAATGAAATAAAACAAATTTTATAATTTTGGTATATTGTATACAATTATGCATTTTGCTAACGTAAACAAATAACTTCGACTATTTTGTTGGGGCTAAATAGAGTTTCTTTTTCTTTTACGATCCTTTCTCTAGGGAGAAGTGTCCTCGAGTCGAGCTTTTCCCTTGACTGATATAGTGAATATATTGGGGTGTATAACTGTACCATAAGATTTATAATTTTGGAGCGGATATAATGTGATTTTACTTAAGATAAGTTCCTTATTATGAAAAAAAAAAAAAAGATAAAACACAAGTGGTCATTGGTCTAATTGATTTCCCTTATGTAGGACTTGGATATAGTTTTTTGCCCAATATATTGGGATTTTGACCTTTGGCCCATCAAAATTATGGGCTGGGCTTGGACCTGAATAGCATGCTGGTTTGACCAAGAAAAAGTTATAGAAATTGGACATATGATGCCTTTTAATCTGACAATTTCTTAATTTTTTTAGCTTAAACATAAAAAAATATTTTAATCAAGTCCAAATTACTAATTCCTTCGGAAAAATTTAAGGGAATGGACATATGTTGAATAAGAATATGTTTTTTTATTATTATTTTTGCTGACTTGTCCAATCAAATTATTTACTTGAACAATAATAAAGAATTTTGGTTCAATCTGAAATATGAAAAAAAAAAAAAAAAATAGTTTATACTTCGTATGATATATCGATATATTTTAATTTTTCAATTAGATCAACCCTAAATTCCAATTATATGTACTAGACTAACAATAAGAGAATGATTCGTTATTGTGGTGATAATAGCTTTAGTGGTGGTAGTAGTAACATTCAATTGGTGTGACAGATTTAAAATATTTTGTGAGTGGGGTCAAATAATTTTGGAAATTTAAACTTGTAGAGATGCTGCGGGGACTAAGTGAGGCCAGCATAGTTTTACAAACTAAAAATAGATGAGTATTTTGACATATTTTGTGAGATTAGCAAGAACTTCCACCTATAACTCTACAACTCAAAGAATATATTTGTCCTTACATACTATGAGTATTATATATTTGCAATTTGGGGTTTAGATTTACAAAATAACATGGATTTGTCTATGATAGATTATACCATCTATTTTTTTTCTTTTTTCTGGATGATGTGGGAATTTAGTTGATAGAGCCTGACGACTATAGTAAACCTCTGAGTGCAGCAGTGCATCTCACACATACTCCAAGCCAGTCAAGGATATAATTCTAAAATAGTAAAAAATGTCGAACTCACAATTTCGTAAAAGTAATTTCATTCTTACTATCGCTAGACTATACCCCTAAACACGATTATACCATCTATTTTTCTTGTGTTAACTTAGAAAATGGTTTTGGATAAGCCCACATGGCTAAAAAATCTAGGAGGGACAATACTAACCAGGTAATGCAATAAAGGCATCTGAATGTCTAGCCATTTCCGCTTTTCTCTGGTGCATATCTGCCACTGGTTTCACCTCTCCCACTGTTTCACCAGTTATCTGAACCACAAAGCAATGGTAAGGTGCAAGTCAACACAAGACACATGATAAGCAGAAGGAGGCAGCTCTTCTGAATATTCTGTGAATGTCCTATACTATACATTATCTATTGACATGACATCAAACTATCATGATCGATCTCAATGAGCATTTTTTTGGTCTAAATTCACTAATTTCATTTCTCATGAAAAGTCTAGTGTGCGACAAACAAGTAACATCATATATATATATATATATATATATATATATATATATATAGAACCCACTTTTATTTTTAAGATAGATGAATCACTAGAATACAAGAATTTTCTATCCTTATAAATTTAGTAAAAAACATTCACACAGCGACTTATGTTATATTTTATTAATTTATCTATGCTTGAGTACATTGATTGGTTGTTCAATACCATGATGACAGATAACGTGATGTATAATGTTTATTTAATATTTCTTTCATCTAAAAAGAAAGAAAAAAGGCGAAAATAGTTATGTACTAAGAGAAGGTAAATTCGTTTGTTCAATAGAAGATTTGAATATTATGGGTAGATTAGTGTACGTAATTCCCTCTATAAGCGGGATTTGAAACTGGTCAAACTCATTTTGGAGTTGTTATACGTAATTTTATCTTGCATTTGTTATATATCATTTTTACTGCTCGAACCCATAACAAGATTTGGATATAATTATGGTAAGGAATAAAAAATCCAAAAGAAGTGTCAAACTAATATCTAATGTTACAAAATTAAGGTAAAAATTAGTAAATTAGTTGGGCATAGAAAAAATATTATATCAAGGTGAGAGTAAGCATACCTCTCTAGGCATTAATGTTTTGGGAATTACTCTGGAGACAAAAAAAAAAATGATAAAAATTAGATACAATTATGACCTAAAAACAACTTTAATTAACAACATTCATGTTAGCATTTAGAATCTATTCAACTAATTATAAACAAAATTTCACTTAGAATGGAAGAAACTCACCCGAGGACATGGCGGCCACCGCTATAAACAGCTTGAGAGACCAACCCCATCAATCCAGTGCTTCCTCCTCCATATACCAGGTCTATATTCCTTGATACCTGATAGAAACACACACACACACACACGCACACAAAATTATGTGTATAATGTTTGAAAACCTAGGCAGGAAAAATGACTTCGAATTTCTATTTTTGAAAACTGTAATAATTATTAGTTAGGAGAGAATTCTAATTCTATATATAATATTAAAATCACCTATGGTTAATTAGTTGTGAATTTCATGTACTGTTAAGTGATACGGAAAATTATAATAAATGAGAAACGTACAACGTTTTTGAAAATGCACAAATATTAATCATTAGCGAGTTTTTAAAATACAAGGTTCATGGTGGGATTTCGTCTACCCGGGTTGCTAGCATTTTGTTCTATATTAAACATGCAAATAGACTTGGTGCGCACTCTAGTCATTGTGCATGAGAAAAGTAGGGGTGGATGTGCATCATGCACAGCATTGACTATATAAACTCCTCGAGGGTATTTCAAAAAATGAGAAAACCATAGAGATCTGTGGAATAAGGCCATGCCTATTTGCATATGCAAAAGTTAAGAGACTTGAGATTTTGTTAATTTGGGTTTTTTTGCAAGAATATTGGTTTTCTTTTTGGAAGAATATTGGTTTTCTTTTTTCTTTTTTGACGGAAAAAACCTTTTAAACTCACACTAGTTGACAGTCTAAATTAAAAGGAATAACATAATATAAGTTAGTTAGACATAAGTCTAATGAAATTGGTTTCCAATTAAAAAATTAATTTTTTAATTGATTCAAACCTGAAACGTACTTACACCTATAATACTCTACCACTAGGCTAATCGCATAGGTCAAACAACATGGAATTGTACAAAGTAAACCAAAATCTCAAATGTACAAAGTTGTCCTAAAAAATCACCTCAACCCTCTCTTCCAACATCCCCAACCCCAACCCCAACGCCCAAGTGAAAAAAGGAAGTAGGAAAGAAGGTAAATAAAATGAATGAAAGCATGAAGAATTTGCAGAAAAACTGATACCAATTCTCTCCCAAGCTCTATAGCAGCCTCCTTGTAGCTGCTCTTCTTTCCAGGGCTACTCCCACAGAATACACAAATTCTCTTGAATTTTGATTGCTTCATTTGGTTCTCTCCCTCCATCTCTCTCTCTCTGTCTCTCTCACTCCTACATGCTCTGAGTAGTACTTGTGTTTATAATGACTTCAATATATGTACACACACACACTTGTTGTAGAGGTTACATATATAGAACTCAGCTATCTCTTCCCCCACGCTTGAGGGCATGCAGGGGCGGATCTAGGGCCCCCCCGGCCCCCCAACCTCCAAAAAAAAAAAAAATTTTAATGAAGTTTTTTAAAAAAATCAGATTTAGTCCCCTAATAAATATTTAAAAAGTGATAAAAGCTTTCAAAAATAAAGAGTTGGTTTTATGGTTAGTCACAAATAACATTTTGAGTTAGCTTGATAGTTAGTCACAAATAACAATTTGTTGATGGTTGGGGGTTCAAGTCACCATAATTGTATTTATTTTTGTAGTTTTAGTTATGGATGAAAAAGAATTAATGTCTAAAGAATATGACTTCCAATTAGATTTGAACTCATAATATCTGATTTAATATCTATCCACTAAGCTAGATTTATTATCTATTGCATCAAATTAGATCGTTACTATGAACAAGAACTAACAGTTAAATATGCAATTTAAAATTATTATAATATTTTGGTACATCTAAAGTGTAAACTAGTTTATATTCAAAAAAATACCCAAAATAATTATTTTACTTATCAAATCTTTTAAAATACTGTAACATGAAATTATAATCAAATTGTTTTTAATAAAATTATATAAAAAAAATTAAAATGATAAAAATTAAATATTTTTTTACTAAATCAAAAAATACTATACAAAAAAAAATTGACTTCTGGCTCCGCCCCAAGCATGCATTATACAAATATCCACTTAGGATGTACCCCACAGGTTTGATAGATTTTGGCGATATCCATGCTTTCAAAAATGCCAATTGCCAGATACAAATATTAATGCAATATTGCATGTGTGTATGTCTAATAGGCGTACTTTTTTTTTGGTAAAGCTAATAGGCGTACTTGGCACGCCTATTGTTTGTACTCACATTTCTGGTGGTATCTCAACTAAGTTGTAGCACTCGATTGCCTCACCTTATGCTTGCTCATTGGTGGATAAATGTATTCACGAGTTAACGAGATTATAATCTCCACTAATTGCGAGGGCAAAATTATTTATAAGTGAATTATAGTTTTATTTTTTGAAAATTTATATTTTTAAATTAAAAAATTAATTTATCCCGTATTAAAAAAAAATTTACTCATATATAAATGTCCGTTAAATTGTGCATTTTTAACACTCACTAAATAAAAATTTGGAATCTGTCCTGTTCATGCTAATGCTTTTCCTCGTGCAAACAAGGCAATAAACGGCAGTAGCATGAGAAATATAGTTTTCTAATAACAATAATAATATTGATATAATGCTTCTCAAATCTAAAGCTTTCTTGACTAAAAAATTGTTGTAATAATTAGTAATTATTGAGACGTTGACTTCACGGGATGACTCAAGTAACTTGATATTATTCTTTTTTTCATAACAGAAGAGAGGTCAAATTTAAGTGGACTTTCAAGAATAAACTTGGAGGAACTTAAGACAAGAAAGGTTTGTTAATTAGTTCAAGAAACTATACAACATTCTCAAATACAAGATTGAACAAATCTCTATATATCAAACCAAATTAAATCTTATTTTATTAGATAAAATTAAACCGACAGTATAATTTACCACATATGCCACTTCACAAGATCCTATCACATGTCTATTCCAAAGGACATCTTATCGTAGCAATCAAATTTCATATCATGTAATTATCATATTAAGATGTCAAATTAATTTAAAACAATGGGACATATATCTAATTTTTCAAAATCCAATGACCATCATTAATAATGGCCATGTGTTCTCGTATTATCTCATCCGGTCTAATCACATTCATTTTCTCAGAATATGCGAGATCACAAGAAATTTCATAACACACAACCAACTTAGAGAACGAAAAAACCATCATGGTAACCCAATTCATTGTAACACCCTCTTCCTTTTCAATTTTGTTGAATGACAAAATCCAAAAAACATATGATGCTGATGTCGTGCATTGTAAGAATTATGATAATTATAGAAAAAAAGTGTTATAACGGTATAGTCAAAAGTTAAACTGAGATTACAAACCTTAAAATAAATCAAGTATGGTCATGATCTTCTCTTAGTATGCTGTTTTAACCTTGAATGCTAAGTCTATATCTATTGATCAATGGATAATGATGTTGTGTTTTAATTGGAATGAGATAATGCCCACTCGTACGGCATGCAAATGGGAATCATTTCATGTGGAGATCATGAAAATGAAGTCAAAATAAAGGTCATGCTGTGGGGCCCTCTACAGAAGGAAAGTTAACACCATTTGCTTACAGGAAAAGAGAAAAGTTTTTTTTTTTTTTGGGTCACATTATAACATTATTTATGCATCAATTTTAATAATTACGAATTGTTCACAACATTCCATCGTTTTCCTACAAGGGCATGCTTTTCAAGCAATACCGCACGAGTAAAGGTGGGAGCAATGATTCCATCTATTATTTTTCTTACTCTAACAACCTTCTGTCATCGGCGTCATGGTAGATTGCAGAATGTTATATGCACAGGGACCAGTTGTATTCCTAATTTAAATATTTAATTTAATTTTTTTTGTTACTAACAGCTAATTATCATTTCGTGTGTGTTGAGTTATTACCTCATTTAAAAGTTTAATTCGTTGGAAATAAGTTTTTATATTTATTTATTTGTGTTCAGCATGTTAAAAGTTATGGAATTTCATACTAAAATTAATTGGTACTAGATTGAGTAGCTTATAATCTTATATGATGGTTTTGGAGGTTAAAATTTTAACATGTGAGAGGAATTATATATTCTAATGGGAGCTCATGGTGTTTGAAGAATTGGCTTTTTGCATTCTGAGCTAACATTGACGTAAATAAGTTAGAGAGTTACTGATATTGAAGTGAGTAAATCAAAGAGGTGAACTACATACAAGTCTTGAGATACGTTTTTTAAAATTGATTGATTTTAAGATAGAACCTTACATTATTTAGTGGTGTGACATGAACATCACAATCTACAATAGTAAAAAACAATCCAGAATTACCGTACAACACTTTTGACTAGTTGCTCACTCAAATATGCTTACCTACTGCCTTGTTAATATAGCTCAAACTAGTGACACAAAATGCTTAGACTATATATGAAATCTGAGATTCTTTCCTAAAATTAATTAAGTTTTTTTTTTTTAGGTTGAAAATCAATTAGTATTAGGTGTAATAGTTTAACAACTTATATACTTATCTTAGAATTTAAGAGTTATCTATGTGGAACAATCGGGTTTCCTTTCACGTACGTAAGATCCATGATGGATGTTGAAGTCCCAATTAATTAAATGACGTGATAAAAAAAAAAAAATTTAGAATAGCTACATATTAGAGTTAATGTCTTAAACAAAAATAGGTCGGGTCTAAATAGATAAAATTGGAACCCAAAATCAATTCTAATATCATAACAAAAATTTTGAAGTTTCATCTTAAAACATACAATATTTTTATTCTTTCTTTTTTGGCGTTATCCATGTAGAAGACTAATTCAAGGAAGTTCTCATCAAGCCTAGCTAAACTTAGTGATTCAATTCAATAATTTTGTGCGCGGTGAATCTCTTAAATAGCACGTGTGCCTGCCACAGAAGAAGCAATAGAAGACAATAGGTGTGCCATTGTTCTCATATTCTTGGGCAAGAAAAGAAGATTAATGGCGTCTACCTCAACAACTGGTCTCTTTTGGTGTGTCTTCATGGCCAACGATTCATCGACACATTCACAAAAATATGTTGTGCCTCGTGCGCAATTTGGCTTGCCTTTTAATCTAGTTGAATCTATCATTGTGCACGTACCATAAACAAAACACTTTTTTTCTCCAAGCTGAAAAGATAAGAACACGCCTGAATTTAACATCACTAACGAGTAAAGATAATCTCATGCCTCCTACACAATGGCCAACATATTTTTTATCTTGTTGTTGCTGAAATAGAAAGAGAATCTTGTGTTACTTTTAACGAAATAAGCATAATTGACCATGGTCCAATTACAGTGGGTCTTCCAACTTTGCATTTTTCGTCCCAAGGGTAACTTAGATGGCAATATAGGAGTGGAGCAATTTGTGAACTGCAAATTTGAAATTCGTTGCACTCGGGTGTCTTCACACTATAACCGATCAAGATCAAACTCTTGACTGAATATTGGTGTATGTATTGAGGTGTACCATTATACCCATGGGTTTATCAATTGATAGTTTAGCTCCATCGGAAAGATCAGTGGTTGGGCTCCAACAAAAAAAACGGTGGTCAAACTCTGCCAGCTGGATTCCCATGTCAAAAAAAAAAGCTCATTTTTCACTTTACTTAAAAATTTAAATCAAATGGAAAATTATAATTTTCTTTATATCCTCAATGTGCCTCCTCATGTGTAGTTACTTTTTTGAGTTGTTATATCTAGCAGTAAATTTTGAGTCAGTTTAAAATTGTGCGAGATAGTTCCTTTTTTGGATGAGATTGACTAGGTGGACTAATACCGTCACATTTGATAAATTTTGGGGACGAAATGGTTTATTTTGAAACATAACGGAAGTGTCAAAATACTTATATAGTTAAAAGATCATTGGTGACGTTTACCCTCACCAAATCGTGTCATTCAAACTTCATTTGTTAATTAAAATTTTACGTGTTCATATGTCACAAGTGTCACATTTAGATGAAATTCATTTATTTTGAAAAAGTAAATAAATAGTATGACACTTAGCATATAAAAAGTAAATAACGAGTGATATTACATAAGATGTGACATATAACATTTTGTTCGAAAGGATGAGTAAAGGAAAAGTGTTGTTAGCATTAATATTTATATCATAAATTAAGACATTGCATTTAAATTTGTTAAAAATGTTGGTAACTTATTATAGGTTCTTTTGACTAATATATAAGACATAAAATATTGGATCAAACAATTTGACCTTTTTATTGCTAACTATAACACATCATGCGATGCCAGTTTGTTGGAGATGACATTCAATCTGGGAATATTATTATTAGAAATCCTTTATCTGATTTGTGGAATTCCTACTCAGAGATAACAACTCATCCACCATCTCCACCCCACTATCCATACTCATACTAAGATTTGTATCAACGCATTGTGCTAATATGCCATTCTTGTGGCACCAAAACATTTAGTAACGAGTCTAGAATATTTTTTTTATCAGTGACATTATAATATATAATCTAATAATTACACGAATAATATTTTATAAACTTAATTTGTAGGCCTATAGGAGTTAAAAAAGATTTTAAAAGTTATTATTTTATACTTGTGAAAATTAATTAATTCTAAACTAACATCTAAAATATATCGTAGAGACAATAGGAATTGCAGTCCCCGTTCAATGGACTAGACCCACCATTGAAAGCAACTTATGTTAACCCACAAAAAACCACGTTATAAGTCTGATGAATCCTAGTTTTGCTGCTTCAAAAATATATCGAAAAAAAGAGGAGCTAGTACTTCATAAGATTATGCTATGATCCTTTGGCGATATGCCTAGTTGAATTATAGTTGATGGTAGTTTATCCCTACTTGAATAAATCACTTGCTAATGACTACTCTGCTTAATACCAATTAATTTTAGTATAGAATTCTATGTTTCTTATTATTTTCCGTGTGATTGGCACGACCACAAAGCGCATGCATGCTAGAAACAAATAGAGTGGCAGATATTGTGGCCAAAACTACTCCATCAGCTTCAATCCTTTTAACTTACATTCTTTACCTACTAACGATATATACATATCACTCAAATTTCATCTTTTAATTGACAACCCGGTTGTATGGTTATCGACTCAAGCGGGGTTCCCACCATCCTCCGTGTGGGAAACTTTAAAACTATGTCTTGATCAATTGAATGCAATTTCCATGTTTTGTAAACATAGAGAAAAAAAAAAAAAAAAGTATACTTTGCTGGAATATTCGACGGCTTGATACTTCTTTTTCATTGGGAGAAAAAAAAAAACCATAACTGATGGAGATGTATGTCTCCCTCAGCATAAGATTACATCAAGAGGAGTCCATGATGATGCCAAAAAGCTTTTGTGGTGCACCTTTGATGACTTGCTTCATAGGATAAAGTGAGAGATTCTTCTTCATCTATGTGATTCAACATCCTTGTTCAATTTAATCCATAACATTCTTGCCGCCCTCAATTAGATAAAAACTTTTGTTCTGGACCACTTCTACATTTGATGCCAACTTGTCACCGTCTTTTGTTACGTCTCGATTATAGAACCGCAAAATGAGACTAGTACTGTTATAAATTTAAGAAATAACTATTCGGGTATTAAAATTAACTTATTCAAAATGATTTACTCAAATTATCACTTAAATTTATAACACTTATTTATAAATCACTCGCTAATCATATCTCCTACCGATGTAAAATATTATACCTTTCTTCATCTAGATCTGGTTCTCAGTTGAACTTTAGTAGACATTGATTAATATCATTAGTTTCACATTTTATTTATGGGTGAAGTGCACCAAACCCCCCTGTACTTTAGCGAAAGTGCACAACATCTATTTATACTTCCAAAACCCCCTGAACTAGTCCTTGTGATTTTTAAAAGTGCACAACACCCCTTACAGTTTAAAACTCTGTCATATTTAATGAATTTTATAAAAAAGACCTAAATACCCTCAATTTTTTTTTATTTATCTTTTTTGTCATTTTCTCTTTTGTTTAGACCAAAAAAATAAAAGAAAAAGACATATATATACAAGAAAAGAAATATATATATGTATATATATACACACACACAAAAAAAAAACACATACACAACACGGCTGGGTATGTGGGTAGGTGGATGGGTGGGGAAGGGGGGGGACGGGCTGGGTGTGGAGTGATGGGCTAGGGGGTGGGAACTGATCAGCCAAGTACTAGCTAGACTTTCCCTACATGTCATCATCAACATAAACTACACATATATTCAATGAAGAAAACAGAAAGAATTAATGAAGAATGGCGATGCGTACAATGCATTTGGAAAAAAAAAAAATCATCTCACTGCCAAACTCGCAAGAAACTAAACTCCATGTACATGAACATTTTCCACAATGAGTACTCATTCACTAGCCGAATTAACACCTGCATGAATATTGATCAGATAGACAAATTCTTCAACTTGGAAACAGTGCATGGAATCATGTCATACGGCATTGATGACCATATTAGGCACATATGAAAGTGATAATGCTAACATTACTAACAAAGACGGGCTGGGTGATGGTTGGTGGGTGGGGGGTGGGTGACGGGGTGGGGTGGGGGGGGGGGGGGAGGTTTGGGGGAAGATGACTATTTTTTTATTTTATTTAAAAAAAAAGTAATTTGGTCAATTCTTATAATTATTTAATAGATAAATTCGTTAAAAATTAATAAAAATATCTCTTAATGCGTGTGAGTACACTCTCCGTTAAATTTAACGGATTTTTTAACGGTAGAGGGGTGTTGTGCACTTTTAAAAAATCACAAAGACTAATTCAGGAGGTTTTTAAAGTATAAGGGGTGTTGTGCACTTTCGCTAAAGTATAGGAGGGTCTGATTCATTTAACCCTTTATTTATTTATTATTTCCGTTATTTTTCCTTCTACATAGAATATGCTTTTTTTTTTTTTTTGGATTGGGTAAGAAAGCAAATTTTATTGATGAAAAAACGAGTTAATTACAAATTACTAAAGAACGGCATGCAACCCCCACCCTCCTTGTACACATTCATATGCAGTTTTTAATGAGGATTGTTTTCTTAATTCCCCAAGAGAGACAAATTATGTCTCTTCTCAATGGTGGAAGCAATGTCAAATTATATGCCTTTGAAGCATAATTAATACTTAATAGCATGCATGGAATTCAGAAAATGATTAATTTAGATATGAATTGAAACATTAAAATACTTTCTAATGGATATAATGATCATTATACAAGGATAATACAAACTTTATTGTAGCGTAAACAAAAAAGTTGTCAAAATTATACTTGCAAATCTTAAAGTTATAATAGGGAATTATGACATATATATATATTAATTTGTCACTTCCACAAGCACACGAACATTTATCATGGGAGTCAACAACTTCCCAAAGAAGTGAAGCATTAGGACAAGGAACGTCTAATGGTTGTCTATTGTTGTCAATAATGTTAAATTCATCCTTACAATTAAAGCAACCACCGACCGACTCGTCTTTTGTCCATGGACAACATATGTCTAGTCATTTTCTCACACACACACACACAAAAATTAGACTAGTCAATTTCCCCCCCTTCAATATCCAAGCAAAATTTCGGCCATAGATGTCGATGTCGTAACGGTTCAAGTTCAACTACTGGTATGTCAACTTATTAAGCTTAATTAACTAACTTAAAGTACTTAAACTGGTATTGACACTAATAGTAAACGCAAATCATTATAAAGTAAGCGCATATATCTCTTACAAAACTCACTAACTTTCTCCCTTAAACGTCGCACTAAATAGAAGTGAACCATAGTCCAGGATTATAGGACAATTGGGAGAGCTAACACTTTAACCTCATAGCCTGTTGATATATCATATGTAAAGATTCAGGTCTAACTATTAGTTTGTCAACATATTAAGGGTACTAAAATGACTCAAAAAATTTAATCCGTATATTATAATAAAAGTAAACTAAAAGTATTCTTACATAATCGATATCTAACGGGATGTCACAATTGGAAAGGAGTGAAGAAAGCAAAAAACAAAGAAGAAGAAAAAATAGTTACGTAAACGAACAGTCTCTGTCTTTGTGTAGAAAGGATATGAAAACATTGCATGTGATCTTCTTCTACTTAGGTTGAAACAGTGGTCATAGAATTCTTAACCCCAAGGGTCACGTGATGCCGCGATGCGCCAAAAACGCTATCGGGTGGACAAATTCAATAAGAGTCGGTTGGTTGTAGCTCTCGTTGACCCCATTATATATTTAAAAGTTAAAATTTTTTAATATTAAAAATAAAATAATCTTTACCAAAAAATATTATTTATTTGATTGTTAAATAATATATTATAGTTCACACTGAAAAAAATAACCGCTCATGCACATATGGAAAAGCGATTGATTAAGTTAATTACACAAATAGTTCTTTCTGTATTAATTACTCTATCATTTTGCTTCTATGTTAGTACTTAAAGTTTTATTTAATAGAACTTTTTATTTCCTAACAGTGTATCTAGTCAATCCTTAGAATGAGTTTCTATTGCGATTTTGATTTTAAAAAAATCATCTTAAATGATATATTGTGCGATTTTGATTTTAAAAAAATCATCTTAAATGATATATTGGTGAAAGAGCATAATGCATGATTTATTATCTACAAAAAAAAAAAAAAATGAAAAGCTTATTCAGATGTCAACTCGTTATATATATGATAATAACATGACTCTAAAGACTATTAAATTTTTTAAAAAAAAGGCTTTGGAGAACTTAAAAATTGGTTTTGATTGTTTTGTGAACGTTTAGTATCAATTAACTTTTAGGTGGCAAGCAAGGTTGCATTTAATAGTCCTAGCTATGAGCTTTGAGTGCACCTTTTTGCATGCAATTATGAGCTTCAACCAAGAGGTTTATACATTTTGGTGTGCTATTAGAAATATGAAATTTACTTCACTAACCATCAATGATTCAAACTCTAGGTTTATTTGGAAAGGAAAAAAAAAAGATTCTAACTGACGAGGGGTTTCTGAGCTGATCTAAGTGAGCCGACCACTCCGAGCTAAGACGAGCTAATCCGCGCCCCATTAACGGCGCGTTCAGCCCAATGTCCAACTTAGATGACTGACCCGACCCCGTTAACCCCGACCTCAGTTTCAGCTGTTCCGATGGGACATAAAGCACTGATAGGACATAAAGCTGCATCGCATTAAATGCTGTCAGACCCGAACTTAGTATAAATAGAGCTCCACCCTCTTCATTTGAGGGGGCTCTCTCGCTATTAAATGTTCTCAGCTACTTTTCCAGCTCGGACATACTAATCATTCGCACGCTTGAGGGGAAAATCCGGGTCATCACCCCGCTTTTTCCTTCCTTTCCTTGTACAGGACCGATAGCCGACCAGGAAAGAACAACTCGGAAGCCGACCTGAGAAGTCCAGCTCAGCAAAGGCAGCTCCCAAATTCAACTGTGAGATTTTCAACCTCGACAGTTTGGCGCCGTCTGTGGGAAACGACGAGTTCTTTTATAACTCTCTTCGCCACTCATTGAGAAACCATCATGGTACAAACTAGAAGTCACAACATACCGGTAGAGGATTCGCCCGACATGGAAGGGGACCTCGAACCCGCGCAGGCACCCAGCCAAAACCTAACCCAAGCTGACGTTGGAACAAGCCAACGTATACACTTAGCCACTCAAACCAACCCCGCAGCGGAAGAAGACCCCCACTCCAGCTGTCACCGGAGATAAGGATGATGTTGAGGATGTTCGAAGAACTTAAGGAGCAGGCAGCCCGGCTGGCTGAGGGCCCCCTGGCACCGCAAGAGGCCGTGCCGCGGCCATCGCGCCCCCAGTTCCACATCCCGGAGTCCAGGCGAAAGCGGACACAGGAAGAAGAGGGCTTCTTAGAGCCAACGCCAAGATCCGACACGGCGAGAGGTAAAAGGGCGGCTCAAGCCGACCCCGAGCAGGCAAAGACCGCGGCTGCCATAGCTAAGGTCATCAACCAACTCGGCGTAAGCCCACTCTCTCCCGAGGTACTGACCACGCCTCTGCCCACCGGCAATCGAATGCCCAACTTGGCCGTCTACAACGGAGATGGAGACCCAGCCAGCCACCTGCTCAATTTTGATCACCACATGACTCTGCACGACATGCCAGATCTCATGAAGGCGAAGACATTCCCGACCACCCTGGTTGGCAATGCCTTGGACTGGTTCCAAAAACTTCATCCTGGATCAATTGCAAGCTTCCACCAACTGGCGGAGGCTTTCCTATCCCGCTTCACAGGAAGCCGCCGCGCCACCCGCCACACTTCTACATTGCTGTTGGTGAAGCAACATAGAGGGGAAACTTTGAGGGCTTACACGGCTAGATTCAATGAAGAGTCCCTTGGAATTCCTAACTTAGAGGACTCCATGGCTCTGATGGCTTACCAGAGCGGGCTCAGGGCGGGACCCCTCACATATTCTTTGGCGATCGACCCCGTGGATACTGTGTCCGAGCTGATGGTGCGAGCAGAAGGGTACATACACTCGGAGGAGATCCATCAGGCAAAAAGGGACGATGACAAGGAGAAAAAGGCTGGGAGGAAAGGGGAGGCCTCCCGAGCCCAACTCGGGGCCAAAGTCCAGAACGACCGAGGCAAGTAGCCTCAACAGCCGAAGCCGAACCCCCGGTTCACTATGTTCACTCCCCTTAACACCTCAAGGGAGTAGATCTTGATGGAGATCCAGTACCAGAACCACCTGCCTCCAGCTCTGAGAATGAAAGGCCGGCCCGATAAGCGCAATAAGACCAAATATTGCCGCTACCACATGGACTATGGCCATACCACCGAAGAGTGTAAAGACTTGAAGCAGGAGATTGAGGCACTGATAGCCCGAGGTCACCTCCGGAGGTATATAGATCAACAGCCGACCCGGAATCCAGACCAAAGGGATAGGGAGAGGAGTCTGCCCAGGCGCCAGGCTGGGGGCGGACGCTTGGCCGTGATTGAAACTATTGCGGGAGGATTGGCGTCGGGAGGCGAGACCTCAGCAGGCAGAAAAGGTTATGTTCGTGCAGGGAGGAAGTATGGACCAGTGAGGGGACCGGCCCTGGAGATGCAAGAGCTCACATTCTCTTCAGAAGACTTGGAGGGGGTGATATTGCCTCACGACGATCCCCTGGTGATCAGCGTTGAAATAGCCAACTTCACCGTCAAAAGGCTGATGGTGGACACCGGGAGTTCGGCATAAGTCTTATTCCTAAGCGCTTTTGAGTAGATGGGGTTGGACAGGAGCCGACTCAGGCCGTTGAGGGGTACTTTAGCAGGTTTTACAGGACAGTCCCACCGAGCCGAGGGAGTCATCAACCTCCCCCTGAAGCTGGAGGATGGGGATAAGTGGCCGTCGATACAGGCCAACTTCATTGTAATGGATTGTAATTCCACTTACAACGGGATCTTGGGTCGGGTGGCACTTAATCACTTCAGGGCCATCCCCTCAACATACCACCAGGCCCTGAAGTTCCTGACCCCGGCCGGGGTAGCTACCATTCGCGGAGCCCAGCTCTCAGCGCGGGAATGTTATGAAAACTCACTCCGGCCCAAATATCAAATCGGCTGGGGACCAGATCTGCCCGAAGAAAAGAGATATGCTAAGAGAGGAAGCCCGGCTGAGGACCTTCAGGAGGTGGAACTCTCCGATGAAACTAAGAGAGCCAAGATTGGGAGTGAACTATCTGTCAATCTCAAGAAAGGTATAAGCCAATTTCTTTTAAAGAATGAGCATGTATTTGCCTGGTCTGCCTCTGACATGACAGGAATTTACCCGAATGTGATGGAGCATCACCTGAATGCCGACCCGAATCACTATCTGGTAAAACAAAAGCGCCGGCACTTTCATTATGATAAGCAACAAATCATAGCAGAAGAGGTGGACAAGTTGGTGGACGCCGGCCACATAAAGGAAATACAGTATCCAACCTAGCTATCCAATGTGGTGCTGGTGACTAAGTCCTCGGGTGGATGGAGACTGTGTATTGATTTCACTGACCTCAACAAAGCTTGCCCTAAGGACTGCTTCCCCCTACCACGGATTGACCAAATGGTGGACGCCACCTTTGGATTCGAGCTGCTCTCCTTCATGGATGCCTTTAAAGGTTATAATCAAATCAAGATGGCTCCCGGGGACAAGGAGAAGACCGCCTTCACCACCGATAAAGGACTCTACTACTATGAGGTCATGCCCTTTGGCCTCAAGAATGCTGGAGCCACATACACTCGGATGGTGAACAAGGTCTTCAAGAACCAGATTGGCCAGAATATGAAAATCTACGTAGATGACATGTTGGTCAAGAGCAGGAGGGCGGAAGACCATGTAACCGACCTGGCTGAGGCCTTCGCCGTAATGGAGCACTTTGGGATAAAATTGAACCCAGAAAAGTGCGCATTCGGCGTCAAGGCAGGCAAGTTCCTGGGCTTCATGGTCACACCCTGCGGAATAGAGGCCAACCCGGAGAAGGTCCAGGCGATACTAGACCTGGCACCACCGACCTGCGTGAAGTACGTCCAGGTGTTAGCAGGCAAGGTCGCAGCATTGAGCAGATTCATGTCCAGGTCGGCTGACAAATGCGCTCCCCTATTCAAAATATTGAGGAATCCTAAGAACTTTGAATGGACTGAGGAATGCCAGAACGCCTTTCAAGAGCTGAAAAGGTATCTAGCTTCGCCACCCCTATTATCCCGACCTGAGGTGGGGGAGGAGCTAGTAATATACTTAGCATGCTCGGGTACAGCGGTGGTGGCGCGCTAGTCCGAGAAGAAGGAAAGGAACAGAAGCCGGTCTACTATGTTAGTAAAACCTTGCAGGGAGCCGAGGCGAGATACTCCTCCTTGGAAAAACTCGCCCTCGCGCTCATCACGGCGGCTAGAAAGTTGAAGCCATACTTCGATGCTCATCCGATTAAGGTCATGACTGATGCTCCGCTCAGATCCATCATGCACAAGCCAGAGGCGTCGGGCAGGATACTGAAATGGGCAGTTGAGCTGAGTCAATTCGACATCACCTACCAGCCCAGGACAGCCATCAAAGCCCAAGCCATTGCTGACTTTGTTGTAGAATGCACTGGCCGAGCAGAGCATGACTCGGAGGACGTGTGGAAGGTCCATGTGGATGGGGCCTCAGGGAAGTCCGGAAGCGGAGCTGGGGTGGTCATCCTCGACCCAAACCGGCATGAGCACCAGTACTCCCTCAAGTTCACCTTCCCGGCGTCCAACAATGAAGCAGAGTACGAAGCGGTGATTGCAGGGCTAAAAATTGCAGCTCAGCTCGGGGCACAGACAATCGACCTAAGCACCGACTCTCAGTTGGTCTCTAGTCAGATATCGGGGGAGTTCGAAGCCAAGGACAGTGCTATGCTAGCCTACCTCAACAGAGTCAAGGATTTGACCTCAGCACTCAGAAGGTTCACGATACAGCAGATTCCCAGGGAAGAGAATATGAAGGCTAACGCCCTATCTAGGCTGGCCTTGGGCGAAACCCGACCTGCCCTTGTCCACGTGGAAGAAGTATCTGAACCTAGTATCCAGTTGGGAGTACAGGCGGTAGCCGAGCTCAATTTAAGTCCAGATTGGACCAAACCAATCATGGACTACTTGGAAGGGGGTATGACCCCAGAGGATGAAAAAGCTGCTCGGAAACTCATGAAGCAGGCCTCAAGGTTTGTCATAATCGCCAGGCAACTCTACAAAAGAGCCTACACCTGGCCTCTTTTGAAATGTGTTGGACCCAAAGAAAGAAACTATGTACTCCGGGGATTCATGAAGGGGTGTGTGGAAACTACTTGGGGGGTAAAGCTCTGGCTCGGAAGGCATTAAGGCAGGGCTATTTCTGGCCAACCTTAGAACAA
Source organism: Ehretia macrophylla (assembly GCA_037974665.1). Lineage (NCBI taxonomy): Eukaryota > Viridiplantae > Streptophyta > Magnoliopsida > Boraginales > Ehretiaceae > Ehretia > Ehretia macrophylla. Next base: position 76,505,011 of record CM075780.1, on the reverse strand, counting down.
GATGCCAAAGAGTATGTAAAAAAGTGCGACACCTGCCAGAGGTTCGCCAACGTGCAACGGAAGCCTGCCGTGGACCTCACAGTGATGGTAAGCCCTTGGCCGTTCTATCAGTGGGGTCTAGACATCATCGGCCCCTTGCCGACTGGTGTCGGCCAGAAGAAGCACGCCTTCGTGGCTGTGGACTACTTCACTAAATGGCCCGAGGCTAAAGGTATTGCCAGAATAACAGAAAAGGCAGCTTGGGATTTCGTATGGAAAAGTATCATTTGCCGATTTGGGGTGCCAAAGGTCATCGTCACTGACCACAGCAAGCAATTCGACAGTGCATACTTTCGAGACAAATGTGCTGAGATTGGGATCGACCTCAGATTCTCGTCCGTTGCTCACCCTCAAAGTAATGGCCAAGTTGAAAAGACTAACCAAATCATTTTGCAGGGTCTGAAAATCAAGCTGGAGGAAGCAGAGGGCCAATGGGCATCAATTCTCCCAGAAGTGATGTGGGCTCAGCGTACCAACACCAGCTCGGCGACGGGAGAATCGCCCTTCGAACTGACCTTCGGCACCCAAGCAGTGCTGCCAGTGGAGATCGGGTCTCCGACCAGTAGAACCCTCCACCATGACCCAGAAATAAACGGAGCACGAATCCGTGAAGAGCTCGACCTCGCCGAAGAGCTCCGAGCTAAAGCTCAAATCAGAATGCTGGCCAGCAAAGCTGCAATGAAAAGAGCCTTTTCCAAACAGGTCAAACCTAAGCCTATTAAGGTCGGCGACCTCGTACTCAGGAAGGCCATCTTTTTGCCGCGCTCCACTAACAAGCTTTCCCCGACCTGGGAGGGACCCTACGAAGTCATGAAAGAAGTCCGACCCGGGACCTTCTACCTTCGAGACAAGAACGGAAAACTGTTAAAAAATGCATGGCATTCAGAACATTTGAAGCGGTATTTTGTCTAAAAACGGCCCCGAGCCGTAATATTTTGTAAACAGCCCTGAGCCGGAATACTTTGTAAACGGCCCCGAGCCGTAATACTTTGTAAACGGCCCCGAGCCGTAATATTTTGTAAACGGCCCCGAGCCAAAGTATTTTGTAAAAGCTCCTGGGCCGAAACATTACTTGTACGAATTTAATGCAATGCAATTTTGTAAGCTAGAGTGAATGCCCAACCTGGGGACAGACTCCGGCACAATGCCCGACTCGGGCCCAAGTGCTACAACTACAAAAATTACTCCAACTCGGGTTAACGTAGTGGCCACGCGTAATCACGAAGTAAACCAGCTCGAACTAAGTTCCAGCTCGGGTAAAATCAATGACAATTTGATTAAATTTGCCAGTTTGGATTGAGTTCCAACTCGGCGTATTCCGGCTTTAGGTCGGCATATTTGTCAACATTAAGTTGACCAATTTTATAACATACTGACGAGCTCGATTTGGTAACGATTATAAAATTGCCTCGATTATTCCGGCTCGGATTAAGATGGTAGAACGCTTAACCACTTCCAGCTCGGTTCATTAAAACTTAAGTTTGAATGGTCCATTAAGATTGGTCCGACCCCACTTACTTGAGTAAAAATTTGCGACAATAAACATACGTGTACGAACTCGATTAAAACGCAAATAAAGCCAAAACAAGTATTTCATTAAAACTGAAAGGAGGTTACAAGAGCTCAGCTCGGGCGAGATTACAACAACCCTACTCGAAAAACACTGCAAAATCTATTTTTGCGCGGCGGCGGAGGTGGTGGCCTCAGCTTCATCCACAACCTGGTCTAGGCCCTTCTGGACAAACTCAGTGACCTCCTTGGCCTGGGATATCAGGTCGGACGGAAGCTCGGGGATCTCCTAGAATTCTGGCGGCGGAACCTCCAAGATCTCGATGTAGTCGTTCTTGAAAACTGGGAAGAAAGTCTTTGCTCTCTCCCGAGCCGTAACTTGACCTCGGAAGTAGAACTCCATTTCCGCGTACTTCGCCATGGCCCCGCCTTCCGTGGCCAACCAATCCACCGCCGCGTCGCTGGACTTGAAGGCCTCCACTGCCTTCTCCCCCTGGACGCCGACCCGATCCACCTTGGATGCCTCGATGAAGTTTTTGTCAGGAGGGCTCACCTCCGTGGCCTTGCCCTTCCTAGAGTGTTCGGGCCGAGGCCGCTTTCTGTTCTCAGGTCGGGAGGAAGAGTGCTCCGGGATCGCTAGGCCCGATCCCGATTTCTTCGGCAAAGGAGACCCCGAAGCCCTTTTTGAAGAGACCTCGGGACTGACCTCTCGTCCTTGGCCGCTGGGGCGCTGCCTTTGACCTTGGCCAGTACCGCCCAGTCCTGACCGAGTTGAGGCATTGCCACTCACCTCACTCTTCCTCCGCACCTGGGCATATGCAAGCTTCCTCATGTCCGCCATATCTGCAAAAAGCATAGCAAAGGGGTAAAAATGAGTCGAAGACCCACCTAAAAAAAGAAAAAAGAAGCTAAGCTAATAAATGGGACGGGAGGTTGGACGCCAATCCTGCAAACTAACCCTCTTCTGAGCTAGACCCGTCATCTCCTTCCGGGTCGGGAATCAGGTGGGGATGATCCCTCGAAAGGTCGGGCTCCCGACCAAACAACTTGGAATCCTAGATTCGCTCCCATTTCAGCACGCTGTCAATGTCTATCAGCATCTCGGGCGTGGGCTTGAGCACTGCAATTTCTTTAAGCTCCTCCTTCGAGAGCTTAGGGTCATCATTGGCGGTTTTCCTCAGGCTCGGGAGCCAGTCCAGCCTGCATCCAGGATTCACAGATGACTCCACCCAATAATAGTCATTATGCCAGCCCTTGTTAGAGGAGTGCCACTTGGTGAATATGGAGTGGCCGACCCGAGCTCCGAAGTGGAACCACCCTGGCTGCTTCGGGTTGGGTTTGCACATGAAGAAATGCCTGAACCGGCGCAAGGTTGGCTCCACTCCCTTTTCCAAGCAGAACACGTAGAAGGCCACCATTATGGCCCAACCATTCGGTGACATCTGACCCGGGCTGAGCTCAAAATAGTTCAGAATTCCAATGACGAAGCCGGGGAGGGGGAGCTGGATGACGTCGAAGGCCAGATCGTATATGGTGTAGTGGTTGGCTGGGGGGTAACACGCCGATTCTTGCCGACCTGGAACCTTCAGCTTGTGATGCCGGTCAACTGACCAGTTCCTCAGCCTTGCGTTCACCATCTGCACCGTAGAATGGAACTCGCGCTTGCAGCAGGCAAACAGTTGCTCGATCCTCTTCCCTCGAATTGAAGAAGCGCTGGCTGAAGCCGAGCTCCGAGGTCGAACAGCACTGACTGGGACAGCCTCGATCGGCTCGGTGGCAGAAACGCCGGCTAAGAACTCTTGTGGTATCTCGATGCCCTCCAGTCGATTCAGCGGCTCCTCATCCTCCCCGTCATCGAGTTCTCCCAGGTCGGCCAAATGATCCTCCTCTGCTTCCTCTCGCGCCAATCTGACCCCAATAACTTGGCAGTCGTCGTCGCTCCCCTCGTGATGTGGATTCCGAGTCGGCCCTGAGGACGAGCTGGTGCTCTCTCCGCCACGGATCCTATTCGAGGTAGATGCCGAGCTCGGCGGACTTTCATCTCCACCATAGGACCTTACTTCCATAGCCTGAGAATCTTCTGATTCCGACCTCCCCATCCTGTCTACAGCAAATACAAATGTACAGGAATGACTAAAGGGAGTCGGGACGTACCTAATGCTCTTAACTGCGGAGTTTGCTGGGTCCGAGCTGAATTATCCCGAGAAGATCCGTTCCGAGCTAGTTGTGTCCGACCTGAATTCCTTGGGAAATTGAAAGCGAGGTATGGAGCGAATCTCGGAGGATATGGCCCTATTTATAGGCATCACTGAAAGACGCCTCGGGAAGCCCAAACGTCGCGTCTCGCCACAACCGCCAGGTGACGTGGCAGCCATCCGTTGGGCATGCACCGCTAGCGTGGCCATCCCTACTCTATCGGGGTCGGGCACCTACAACTCGGGATTAACTTCTGTCTAGATCTCACCCTCTCGATCTCGACTTGGGAGGGGGGAATTGACGAGGGGTTCCCGAGCTGATCCAAGTGAGCCAACCACTCCGAGCTGAGACGGGCTAATCCGCGCCCCATTAACGGCGCGTTCAGCCCAGTGCCCAACCTAGATGACTGACCCGACCCCGTTAACCCCGACCTCAGTTCCAGCTGTTCCGATGGGACTTAAAGCACTGATGGGACATAAAGCTGCATCGCATTAAATGCTGTCAGACCCGAACTTAGTATAAATAGAACTCTACTCTCTTCATTTGAGGGGGCTCTCTCGCTATTAAATGTTCTCAACTACTTTTCCAGCTCGGACATACTAATCATTCGCACGCTTGAGGGGAAAATCCGGGTCATCACCCCGCCTTTTCCTTCCTTTCCTTGTGCAGGACCGATAGCCGACCAGGAAAGGACAGCTCGGAAGCCGACCTGAGAAGTCCAGCTCGGCGAAGGTAGCTCCCAAATTTAACTGTAAGATTTTCAACCTCGACACCAACAAATGCAAGAGTTTTGTTAAAGTTGAAATATATTCAAGAAAAAACAGTATAAAAAATGTAGTGTTTTCAAATTATATATATGGAGAGAGAACTATGAGCTCATATCAAATTTGATAAGTCCACGCCATACGAAATTGAGGAAAAGTATGACGCGTAGGAGTTGACTGTCCAATTTACCCTTCAAAGGCAACGTGCCTATAGTGACAAAGTTTACCAGGCTGATGCGGTCGGTTACAAGGATCGTTTCCGGTAGTCGACACGAAATGTGATATGTAAATTTAAAAAATGAAAAATAGAAAATAGGCTAGGTGAAGTTTTAATTTTATATGCCTTACATTTCTTGAGAATTAAGGGTTCATGCTATCATTATAGCTTAAAAATTCAAGGAGAAGATGTGTATATATTTAATTTCTTTTGTTGATTATATAAGTTGCAAATATGAGCTTCATTCTGTTCCTTTCCTTTCCCTTCATTTTCCTCAAACCAAATGCACTCAAGGTTTGAATTTTTATTTATGCCATTAATAACCTACTAACATCAAAATTTGTAAAGTTTAGAATATAGATGATAGCATTCTTTTGTAATGAAATTCTTTGCTGATTGAGCAAAAAAAAAAAAAAAACCTACGTTTAACTTCAAAACCGAAACTAAGAGTCAAAGATTGAAAAATGTTACCCCTTGGTCATTTGATTTAGTAGTATAATTCTCGGTTTAGATGTGAGAAGTCTTGAGATATATCATTTATTTGTATGTATTATTTTAAGTAATGTAAAATAGTTTAGGTCTTTCTTGAATAATAATAAATTGTTGGCATTTATTTATAGACAAATAAATACCAACAAATTAAAAATCTTTCACCTGACAATTTAAATAATTTTAGATTCGAACTTTTGAATTGATGAATTAATTAATTCATAATCGTATTTCCTTTAATCAATTGTTGAGAAAATTATCAACGAATAAATAAATAAATTAGTTAATTCAAAAGGCCCTTTAATCTTTGCTCAAAGTGTTTGACACTCGAAATTCTTGTAGCCTTTCCCAAATATTGAATATTTCTGGGCTTGCTAGAGCACTGTAGCCCGAAAGAGAAGGATAACAATTTTCTTATTGGAAAGCCCGGGCATTAGCCCATTCAGCCCGGACCAATGATCAATGTTCATTAATTTCTTGAATAAGAATTACGAGAAGGATGGGGTGAAGTGAAGTCCAAGCAGTTAGAAGAACAATTTTTCATTGGGTCTCATGGCCGTATTGCCGCACCCGTTACTCGTTCTTCTTGAAAAAGATAAAAAGAACGAGACGTATCTCGAAATAATTGTAATATAGTCGGCGCTCTACCTCCCTTGAAGGGAAAAAAATAAAAATAATTTTTACCTAATAAGTTATTGTTTCTATGTCAAACTAAGAGAATATTAGAGTTATAAGAATTACGAGGAGTGGAAGGATTGAGTGAAGTCCAAGTAGTTAGAAGAACAATTTTCCATATAATAGGTTGTCATTTTTATTCCCACAAGAAGGAAAAATATGAGTATAATGGTAAGCTTATTAATTCAACTAATTGCTGAGATAATACAATGTATTTCACACACTAGTTACAGATTTCATCAAACTTTTGAGCAATTCTCAGGGACCACATTTTAGCAATTATCAGGTAAACTAAACACTCATGATATATCGCACAAATTATATCAACCAAACTTCATCTCTAATTAGTATCTTATGTGATCTTATATGGCAAGTATCACACATAAAATGGGATCCATTTATTTAAAAAAGATAAATAGTATGAGTGAGTGATACCACGTAAGATATTACATATGGCTTTGATTTAAACCAAAATGTGTCTTAACAATACCATCTATAATTTTGATGCCACATAGGAGATATCATGTAAACTAAACACTTATGATATATCTCGGAAATTATATTAGCCAAACTTCATCTCTAATCAATATATTCTATGTGGTCTTATATGACAAGTGTCACACGTAAAATAGGGATTCATTTTTTGAAAAAGATAAACAGTATGACATTTATCACATAACACGTGAAGAGTGAGTAGATGCCACACAGGTGATAACATATAGCATTGCTCTAAACCAAAATGTGTCTTATCAATACCATCTATAATTTCGATCCAAGAGCAGCATATATTATGATGAATTTTCTGCTCCTTTTGTTGCCAGATGACGAAAAAAAAAAACATAATTTCCTCTCAGATTTAACTTGTTTATGGAGACTTATGAAGTTCTAACCATTTCTTTGCACCACCCTAATAGGAAAAGTCTTAAAAACGTAGCTGGATTAGCCCAGTTGTGCACATCATATGTTAGACGGATGATCCAGCTAACGTTTTCAAGCGTTTCCTGAGCTATTAATGTATACACGGAAGATCTCAAAAGTGATATTGAGGTCGGACTAGTTATAACTTTGAACGTTCTGAAAGAATAGTAAAACCAATGTACAAAGTGCAGCTCAACCTTATAACCCTGTATGATGAATTTTTCCTTCTCCAGGAAGAGGGCGCTGCTCGAAGAACAGCAAGAACTGATTACTTGGGCTGTCACCCGCGTATGGTATTGTTGTCCATCCATTCAATCATCATCTACAGAAAAATCAGGTTCTGCAGGCTTCTGCAATGAGCTTACCCCGCTGGAATCTGATCCAGTGCGCTTGTGCAGACCTCTTCTACTCGCAGCCAATCTTGCTGCATAAACAGCGAAGCCTGATCCAGGTGGAGGAACATTAACATCCATTTGTTTGTTCGATGTTTCATTTCCGGTCATGAGGCTTTCTTCAAGAGCCTTAAGTTCAGCTGCGCTCTTTCGCTTTCTATACCTGCGCCACGCCGCCTGTATAAAACACACAGCCCATGCTCGCCACTGGTGCGAGTAGAACCTGAATTTATGTCTAAGTTGTTTGCTGTGTAGTCTTCGAAATTGTGCTGCTACAAACTTTAAGTCCTCTGCTCGTAGAGCAAATGCTTCTACCTCGGAAATGGCTTTCACTGTGCGAGTGGAAGATGGGAGAATTACACTGGGACGAGGGTCAAGCGCCCATGTAAGAAGTTCCTCGCCACAGAAGTCCCCAGGACCTATTCGACATGAATTGAAGAATCCAGTGCGGCCACCATTTGTGGTGTAAGAATCAAGGTTACCTCGAATGATGAATAGCATTTCATTTACAGGATCACCTTCGCGCACGACACAAGTGCCTTCGGTGCACAGAGCAGGTTTAAGCCGCTCACATATTGCATCCAGCATTCTCTCATCCATTTGATCAAACAAAGGGACCTGCAACATGGTGAAAATTTGAAACATTATTTATTATGACAACTACAGACAAGTTCAATCTTTGTTTTCTTTATACTGATGAGAGTCCTTTTTTTCTGGTGGCGATTGCCAATTTGCAATCATTTTCAAGCGCAACCTTGTATTCCATATTTCTATTACTTGCAAGGGCTCAAAAGCTTATTCATTCCACCCACTAGGAAGAACGTGCGAAATGCCACAATTTACTACCAGATTATACCAAGTATAGAATGCAAGAATCGGTATCAAAGACTTACTCGGCGAACCAGATCATAACAGAGATGGCGCTTAATATCTCTTCTGAGATCCAGAGGAAGTCCTTTGAGAAGAGCTGCCTCGTCGACTCCTCCAGTAGCCACCCATTTGTAATGATCATACTTCCGAACAGACTGCCTCAACTCCTGAGGCAACTGTCTATGATGCATCCATTGCTCCGTGTCAGTTCTCCTGATTCTCCATTCTTCTAATCTAACTGTTGTCGATTGAAGGTATGTCTGCAATTGTTCAAGAGCAATGACCCATGAATGACAAAAAGATCACCATATATCCCATTACGCGCTAAATTTGACAATGGAGATTATAGTGTCGAGTGCTAAAGCATTTTAATCAAGTCATGCTCAGGCATAAGCCAAAATAGCGACAACAAACTTGCTTAGACGTTCATAGCTAATCAAGAGACTTACTTGCATATTCCCGATAAGCAACGCAAAGAGGACTAATCCCAGCGTGGCAATTATGATAGCAAAAGTTATTTCTCCAACATAAGTGCTTGTAGAAAGGTTTTGCCCCAGAGAACTGCACATTGTTGAACATAAATGTCAGAATTAAATCAATACGCGGTCAAGTTAGAAAGATGCGTAAAAATATCCATTTTTACTACTAAAATGCAAAAACATGAAAAACGAATACAACCATAATCAGTCATTTTCAATTTGAAAAACTACTATACCAGTCAAATTATCGGTATATTTGGTTATTTAGTGCCATCAAACAAAGCTGCAAATCGCCTGTATGAGGTTTAGTAAAGTACAAATGCGCGACATGTTCAAAGCATAAAATTTTATTTCGAAGCAATAAGGAACTTTGTTACTAAACAAGAAGTTCAAGAAAGTAATTACCTAAGGTTCTTCAAGCCCCACCAAAGACAGTAGAAGTACTTGTTAAAAATTTTTGCAGATGTAACACTAGAAGTGACAGCCTCGCTGTAAATGCCGAAAGGATAAGAGCCTCTGTTGGGATCACACAGAGTTGTGATATTGCTAGACTGAAACCAGACATTTCTATTAGGGTCTGTGATTCTCCGGCAATCAAAGTATCTGTACTGACAAGTTAGCTTCTCAAGATTGCAGGCATGCCTCCAGCATGCCTCTTGCCTTTCGATTGAGAGAAGATACCAGCAAGCTCCTAAAACCTGGAATTCAGACACCAAGAAAGTTATTAGCTGTAAAGAAAATTTTCTCTTGAAACACTGGAGACCGAGCATCCTCAACGCTTACTATTCTTATACGATGGATATCATTAACTATAGTTATGCATTCAGAAGTACTTAAGCATATCAATAGCAGAAAGTTAGGAAATGAAGCTTAAAAATTGCGAATGGATAATATGATTCGTACAAAAAGAAGAGAGGCTTGCTTAATATAGTTGTAGTCTGGATAATTTCACTCACATGGCTTGCCAACATGTAGAGCATCAAGTTATAAGCAGCTCCAGCCCATGCTGTTTCAGTCACCACACCAGTAGTCTTGACAATTTGCGATGACAGTGGAAATATAAGGAAAAGTCTCGGAAGGTACTGAAAAATGATAATGAATCGAAGAACATTTTTTGTGTTCATCATTGTTGAACCTCTTAGATTTGGAATAAGTACCCAAATCAATACCTGAAATGTTATCAGAATGTGAAATCCTTAGCTATATGATCATCATTAAATGAAAGGCTCGATAGACAACACTGAACTCGACAAACCTGAGGAAGGGGCAATGCAGCAGCAACATCAATCAAGAAACTTTTGCTCAAGTACTTTAATGCTATTTTAGTAGAATCTATTACAAGCTCTCCTCTACCAAAAACACGAGATGATGGGGCAACATAAGCAGTACGAAAGCGAACAAAAATCTGAATCATGTAAAAGATATCGGCTATTGATCTTATGATTGTAAGGACAACTTCAAGGGTAATTCCAATTTCTATGCACATATTTTCATGGACCACTGGCAAGTAAAAGAACAGAGGATCCACGAACAACGAAACTAAACAAGCTACTAAAAATATCTTGTTCCATCTACGAATTGTAGGTCCTCGAGGATCTAATATCTTTCTCTTCACTCTCTCGTAGTCCTCTGAGAAGACTCGCGATAGCACTTTAGCTTTCAAGGATCTTCCAGTCCTCTGACTCTCGTTCTCACCCTTCCCAGAGCTCGGCTCTGGTAGCCATTTTCCATCAATCTTGTATGTGACCTTAAACACACCATCTCCAGCAGTAGTCGAGTACTTGGCTAATTCAAGATCATCTTGGAACCTGCAAATCATTATTCGAAAATAAAACATTTAAGCTAAACCACAACATTTAGCATCCAACTGAAGTATCTATTAAACAATCGACAACAGTAAACATTTGAAGAACAAAAATTCTACTTCAAATAAGAAACTGAAAAAGGGACAGACCTTACGGATTTGGAAGCCATACAGCTTGAGCATGAAATCTTTCGTTAGCTGCAACTAAAGATTTTGATCTGTAGACGAACATTAAGAAACAAGTAGTATGTATATATCAGTTCATGAAAAACTAGAAAATGATTGACAATTAGTTCTTAGCCATTGAGAAAAAGAAACTAGCTGTAGTTTCCTTTTGTATAAATCATGTGAAGAAACGAAAAGCTAGATTTCTACTTGTCCGCAGAGTATTAAAGATTGCAAAACACTGCTGCGGAATCATGTGGGCTTCCAAGTGAGGCATGTTTATCGTGAGGCAAACATCTGTGCCAATTGGCTTACGAATTAGGCTCTTCTCAAACCACTTGGCTGTGCCATCGTGGACACCATCCCAACCCCGTGTCTCTCCCTTCTGGAGAATGATAGGGGGGGCGTAACAACCCCTAGTATGATTATGTAAATCCCCGGCTTCGGCCTCCATTGAAGGAAAAAAAGAAAAAAGGGTTTTATTTCTCTTTTAGACCAAATGTTCAGGTCAAACATGTGACCAATTCTTTCAATTTCTCTCACCCCTTTTGCAGAGTCTCAAGCTTTTCACGTTCAATTCAAGCAGAAACATTCAACACCACAAGACATCTCTTTAACACAAAACATTGAGATATACAATTTGTCTCTATATCTTTTTTTTTTTTTCGGTAAAGTGTTTTTATATCTTTAATAGGTGCAATCTTGCCAACCTCAGAGAGAAATATTTACAGGATCCTTATCTTTCAAAATTTTTACTTCTAGTTCCGGCAAACGAATAATCTTCCAATGGAATTCATAACTGTCTCAATCTTTTCTTTCTTCTATTTTCTTTTAGTTATTACATACGAGTTAAACTTGGAGATGGAAGTCTTCTTAGTACATCAAAACAGGGAAGAAAAAAAACAGGCAACAAAAATCAGATTCAACCATGACAGCTACACATCAATCACCTTCCACCTCCTTCTTATAAAGAATCCATGAAACAATCAAACTTCCACTCACACACACACACATCAGAGAGAGAGAGAGAGAGATTACCAGCATTTTTCTGAAATAACTCAATGATGCAAGAGATATGTTGATCTTCTCTTTGCTGCTACACTCTATATCTATGTAAACTTTTGCTTAGACTTTGTAAAGCTCCAAACTATCTGAATTCTCAATTGAACGTGAGATCAAATGAATATGTTCTAAAATGAATAACAAAAGAATGCAAAATCTTGATTATTTTATGAAAGATAGTGACATGTTTAAACTAATAGCAAGTATGCTAAATTTTGTTCTTGGAGTTACAAAAGACTACTTATATGTTCCAATAACATAAGTGCACCCTTGTTCATGCCACCAGAAAAAACAACAGTTAACTAATTAGGAATAATATATCACTAAAAAAAGGCAGTTTGAGTGTACAAACTTCTCGACATGCCCGGGACACAAAAAGGGGCGAGCCTATAAGACGCATATATACCTTATATTTTTACAAAAAAAATATTTTTACAACTCATTGATGTAATATATTCATGATACATGTTAATATAACTTTTATATATTATGCCAAGGATCCGAAAAGGGCCAAATACTTCTAATATGGATTTTGTGTTGTTACAAAAAGTTATTTTCACGACTCATTAACGTAATATATTCATGATACATGTTAGTATAACTTTTGTATTTGTATGCATGTCCATGCATGTATATATTATAGTTGTGGGGCAAAGAGACAGAGAGATATAAGCATTAATACATACAGATCACTAGAGAAGGTTAAGAATGCGGTGTAGCAATATTTATTGTTCAATTATTTTTTGCATTTGATGTTTTTAGTATTAAATTTTTTTATTTTTTTTTAAGATCCGAGGAGTTGACTAACATGGATATTCTGAGTTGTGGTATCTTCACACGTGCTGTTTTGCTTGTTTTTACTTCTTCAATCAGCGTAACGTATGGGTGGATTAATAATATATGAACACTTGTGAAAAGTACCCTATTGGTACCATATGATACAAATATATTGTAAAACTTACAATGTAAAGTTTGGAGTAATAGTGAACGGTATAGCCATAAGTTTTCCTTCTTGTCATGTAAGAAGGTCAAACGATTGTCGTGTCATGAAACAAAATAGTGAATCATAATGCGGGTCTTACACGTCTCACGTGATGTGAAATGACCGTATGATTGTTGAGTTAGTAGAAGGACAATTCTCTTTTTATTGGGTTAAAAAATGTGTTTGAATTTTAAATTCGTCATTTATATCGTAAGACCAATCATTGTATGAATTAACTTATAAGTTGGGTTATATCAAACTTTAGAATGTTCTACTATGATTCACCCTCTAGTACTATTGTTACTCTTATTTCTCGAGAAGACTAACATATGTATCGATTGAATTACCAACTATACTTTTGCTCGGACTCATGAACTTCAAGTGATAGACGGGGATCCGGATTGTTGTGCATTCTTTTGAATAGGAATTTCATGGGTGGAAAATCACCTAGGCTAGTTATGGCTAGTGGTTTGGGGTCAACATAAAATAGTATGGCCTTTTCCTGTTGTAGAAAGTAATAGTTGAACATTATCGGATATGACAAAAATGGTTTAATTAATTATCATGTACAAAATTGTGTTTGAAAATTCAATTCATATAGGCAATAACGCATTCTTGGATTAATTATATTATGGTGCTACTGCAATGATTAAAGTTAGAAGTGTCCATACTATTTAAATCCAATGGATATGATGAAATATTGAGCTTTGTTTCTTATTGTCAAATATTAAAAATAAAGTATTAGTTCCAATCAAACAGTTGAAGTTGATGTCGGCACTACAATTGCAAATTTTATTTATTAAATTAATGCCATTATGTTGAAGGAAATTATTTTATAACGATAAAGTTATTATTGTATGATATGAAATACTTTAACACGTAGAAAAAGTATTTTATAAATGTCAAGTACAATTACATACAATAGACTCTATAATGAATTTGACTTTTTGTTAAATCTCTTGCATAGTAGGAATTTTGTGTACTGTTGTTGTTTCTTAAACTAATGTTTTGATGTTGAAGAGTAACTCTGGTGCAATGTTAAAGTTAATTTCGTGTGACCTGTAAGTCATGTGTTTGAGTCATGAAAATAAATTTACAAATTTAAAATACAATTGTGTATAATAAACTTCAAATGAATTCGAATATTCACCAAATCCCGTGCATAGAAAGGATTTTGTGCATTATATATATTGACCTAATCGCTTTGATCTTCTTCTTCTCTCTCTCTACTCCAAAGTAGCTGGATGTTAGTTGTTATAGACTATTTAGTCCATGTCTCAACAGGAAAAACGCTACTTCACTTTCTTTTTGTTTCCTATCCAATTTTTTTTTTTTTTAAATTTGGATGACGTAGGAATCTAGTTAGCAGAGTTCAATTATTAAATTATTCGGTAGAGTCCGACCAATTGGTAAACCACTGGATGTAGCGATGCGCCCCCACACATGCACCAAGTCAATCAAGGACGAAACTCCAGAGCAGTAAGGAGTGTCGAACCCATTAACTCGCAAAAGCGATTTTACCTCACTACCGCAAAAAAAAAACTTCAAGATATCTTTAAAATATTTTGACTTTTTCAAACACGTGAAGAGAGATAGATCTTACATTTGTGTAAAGCTCACATGTCCCATTATAATGTAAAGATGACCTTAATTTAAATTAGCACAAATGTAGCATATCATTAAACATACTGACCAACAACTACAAGAAGCAACTAGTAGGAGCATACCCTACAAATCTATAATTTAAAGTATGAAAAAGTACAAAAAATAGCAGTCAACATAGGCTTTCGACACCAAGAATAATAAGGTTTTTAATGAAATTTAATCTCTCTAATTGGAGAATAGCAACTTTACAACTGGAGTTTGACTTGTGAGTTTCAAAAGTTTGACAATTGTGTGGACAATCACACAACTTTATTGCGTGGATCATCGGGCAAAACATAGTTTGTTGCAATAGTTCAATCATAATCCTCATACTTTCTGGATATAAGCTGGAAACAAGTTGAGGAATAGTTGAGAAGAGAGTGTTTGAATAATTACACTCAAAAATGAAAGAGTTTTATTTTTTGGTTGAAAGTTAATATTTTATTGATGCTTGTAGTAGTCAAAATATAGAACGGGCTCACGCCCACTTACTTTAGGTATGATTTGGGTTTGGCCCAAGTGCGATGAGTGCAAAGCTTCTCTAGATTGACCTTTTTGCCTATTATATCTGACTGAGTAGTCTAATGCACACCGAATGATTCGTATTGAATCGATTTTCTTCCATCAACTATCAATTAATTTGAGTATCTAAGCGTCTTTTATTAACACCATATCGATGTTCCAAGGTCATTTGATTCTCGTTGTCTTTTGAATAGTGCAAATTTTTTGTGCCCACCTAAAAACTATTTGCGGTGCTTTAAACCCGTAATTTGGATTGTAAATATGAGAATCTACAATGCTAGAAAAGTATACCATCCAATCCCAATGAAACCACTAAAGCAGGTTCTTACGTCTTCTTAAAGGAAGAGTCAAATGACTTGTAATTCTGATTTAAATGATTATGCCTAGTTGAACTTAAAAGTCATTTAGTAGATTACAAAGAAAGAAAATACTATAAGCTATATAAAATCCAGATATAAAAAAGAATCATGCTACAGTGAGATGATTCCACCGATTCCAACAGTAACCAGAGCTACTACTAGTTATGACCAAACCAATTCCCTGTATGTTCAATAGAGCCAAAGATTTTCCCCCACTTTTGGGCAACCTTCTCAACAACTAAGAGATTCATTCGAGGAACATAGGGACTAGTTGAAGCGTGCTAAGTAAGTGAAAGCAAGTGAGAGGTCTACTTTATGGGTTTTTATTTTTTCCTGGCTTAGAAGCGCGTCTTTAAGGATATGTGTTGCTCCTCACCTCAACGCTACACTTTGGCAGCTGAATTAACGTAGGGCCAAATCAGCAGCAGGAGAACCCGCTCAGTCTGACCTGACTTTGACCGCTTTCTGATCGCTGGTCAATGAAAACCCTAGATCCTTAACATTTTCTTTCGATTGAGAAAGTGATGCTCCTTAGCAGTCGAGTTACTTCACATATCTTTCTATCGGTCGAACATCATATGTGACAATCGCTCATTTTTTAACTCATATATAATTTATGTTATACCATTTATTTTTCTCAAACAAATAGGTCTAATTTATGTTTTACCACCTATGTGACGTCGCTCATTTTTTAACTCATGTGTGATTAAAGTTACACCATTTATTTTCCTTAAATAAATAGGTCCAATTAAAGTTTTTATAATGTACATGTCTTTTAGTTGGTTGTTATTAATTGTCCAATTAGATCCATGCCTACATTATCATGATTAAAGGAAAGCTCTAACTTTTCTGTGTCTTGTCAAGAAGATGTTCTCCTTGTCCAAAGGTAGGTCACAAGTCTATTATATAGCAATTTATATGTATAATCCCAAGGACAAATTACACATAGAATCTCACCATTGTTCTTCAAGATAGAGTCAATAGGCTGATGTGGTTCGCTAATCTAAATCTTGTAATGAAGTAAATTCAGAATTTTGAGCCAATAAACAGGATTAGTATCATAAATTTAAAATTAATTATCTAAAATTTTAAATTTATTGGTCCAAATTGATTAACTGAGGTAATAATTAAACTAACGCACTAATTTATAAATTAAATTTGTCACAGTCCAAAGTTAGATCTCTACACCTGCAAGCGAGATTAATTTTATGGGCTTAAGAAATAACTTTTGCACTTTTTTCACTAATACAATAGTGAACCCAAATTATTAATTTAAATCCACAATATCTACTTATAAACCACTAAAAAAAAAATATCTCTTACCGATACAAGACATTCTAAAATTTATATCACGTCTTCTATTAATACAGAGACATCATAAAGTGAGCCCAAAAAATTATTACTAGTCTAGAATTCATCCTATTTCATATTTGGACATTACACATGCCAACTTCAATGGGATCTAAGACTATAAATAATTGAACTCAATATTATATAGGACTCGAAGAGAAGCAAGAATGGCCAGCATTGAATATGATAGGGATAGGCAGATCAACGTTAGAAGGACATATCTTAATTTAGCACTTGCCATTGTCGTCATGTATCATGGGCTTAGTTCACAACTGCCATCATCATATAATAGAAGCAAAATTTGCAATTAAAGCCATTTGACCCCACTGTCGAGTCCGCATGTAACCCACCGTCAAATGGCTAAGACGACATTTGTGCGCCAAAAAATTGGGCCGTCATCGCCTCTAGGATAGCTCAAGTAATAAAAGAAGTGAAGAATAGATCATGACCTAATGCAGGTTCAAATTTTGAGATCAAACTCTTAGGGGTATTTGGTTAGCAAAATATTATAAGATTTTTAGGATTGTGAAATTTAAAATATGATATTCTCATATTTAGTTTGCATAATAAAAAAATATTTCTGAAGTGTAATATTTCTATAATTTGGTCCATTTCTATTCCTATATGAGGGAGGTGAGAATCTCACATCCTCAAGTTGTGAGAATATTTTTGAAAAGTCAAAAGATACAAATATTCATCTTAAAAAATGCAAAATTCAAAAAAATAAAATAGAAAATAAAAATAGAAAAATAAAAAATAAAAATCGAAAATAAAATAAAAATAAAATAAAAATAAAAATAAGACAATGAGAAAATTAAATTAAATTAAATAATACTAAAATAAGATAAAATAAAATAAGATAAGTTATCTGATGTTGTAGTTATGAACTATGAGTTTGTTGTCACACTTTCGGGACTTTGGCTACATACTACCACGTTAATATAGGCAAACATCCAACGGTTAATGCACCGTATACTCTGAGCATGCATCAGAAATTGTCTTCTATACGAATGCGGGGCACTAATACAAAAAATAGGCCCCACACAATATCACAACCACACATTTCCGCAGCTGCACATTTCCACATCCGTATAGAAAACAATTTCCACGTATCACGCTCCGTTATGCGTACAATGGAGCCCATACGGCCATGGTGCACAAATGACGAGGATAGAGTGCAATTTCTACATCATCCACTAAAAAAGATGGGAGGGTGTGTGATTTCAAACAGACCATAACAGACCTCACTCACACACATATACACCCAGAGACATCATTTCGAACACGAATAATTCTTTATTCAGCCCATCATCCAACCTCCCATACATACGTGTGGGCCCTATTAACATATGAGGCCCATATGTCATTGACCAGGTAATTTTGGACCGATGGACTGACTAAAGTTTTACTCATTACTCATTGTTAATTTGTTTAACTATGTTCCAGGATTTTTTTTTGCTGGGTCAATTTCCAGGAACCTAATTACAAACAAATAAAGATAATCTCTATAACTTGAGCTGGAATCTGATCTTAACAGTCAAAACTTTTTAATACACCGTCGCTGCCCATAGGCATAATTATATCCATAGGGAAATGGGTGAATAAGAACAACAAAACAAAGAGTTGAGAAATGAGCACAGGTGAATCCATAATATTTTTTTCCTGTGGGGATTATGACACAATTTAAAAATCATACGAATAATCTTTTTCAATGGAAACTAATTGATATTTGAGACTTAACATACGCATATATTTAAAAAAAATAGAATCAATAGGGGAAACCCTAGCAATGAGTCTAAGCTGAGTTCATCTTCCAACAAGATATTTCATGGTCTAGCGATGGTGGAAGTGAAATCACTTCTACGAAATAGCAGATTAGACACTTCGCATTGCTATAGAGTTCTGCATTTGACTAATCTAATGCATGTGTGGAGATGTACCGCTATACCAGGGGTTTACCAGTTGATGGTCGGTCTTCACCAGATAATCTGGTGATGAGACTCTACCAGTTGGGTTCCCACGTCATGCAAAAAAAAAAGATATTTTCAAGATAAATCATTGAATCTTAGTAGTCTATACAATTTGAAGGAAAACATACTAAACATTCCTTGATGCGAAGTACACACGGATGGAGTAAACTTTCAAGAATAAAACTCCAAATAATTGAAACAAATTAGAGCAAAAACGATAAAAAACCACAAGCAACATTTCACATTTTTGTGAGGAGCAAAATATATAAGCAATATTCTTAAGTCGTCTCAAAACTTGTTGGCCTAGGGAAAAGAAATTTACAGGTAAAATTGCTTACTTCAATTGAGAGAAAAACAACACTAGTAATTGCTAACCCTGCGAAGGAGAAACCACTTCTTTTAAACACGACCTCATAATCTTCCCGAGCTTGGAACAAGCGTCGAGGCAAAGCTCCATTGCCTGCATAAAAGATAGATTAACTGATGTAACCCGGCCAAATTATCAATTTAACTAGATGAACGAGACTTTTCATATCATATAACAGCTGTATATTTTGATGTTTCTGTATATGCATATTTACAATGCACCACCATGAAGATGTAGTTAGTAGAGCCTAAAATGTGACCGTTGTAACCAAAGCACAAAATAGTACATCAATATGTGATTTATTTTCTCTAATCCAATAAACAGAAGCAACAGAGCAACATACATATTGAACGACGTTACTCACTCAAGCAAACACCGTACCTCATGAATTTCTGGAGTTGACCATTCTCCTGTGACAGTCAACTGAGTGACCTCATTGCGTGAAGGCATGCAAGTAATCATAAGGCCTCCATCTTGGTAGCTTTCTTCTTCTGATATCGGATCAATGACGAGGTTCTTCCCAAGAGAAGACTAGACCAAAACAAGGTATGAACAGTTAAGCCCGGAATATCTAAAGAATGGAAGAACCATCTTTCTTTCAGTATCTAGCAAGAAGTCCACGACGAGATGCACCCACACAAAGAGTAAAGGAAACTAGCGGTATTTCTGAATTAATTGCAGAGACAACTCATGTAGGAAATGAGAATACGAACATATCATACTGACACACATATCCACTTATTTGTAGCCACTCATATATGATTAATGTTTTGTCAATCAGGTTTTCCACATCCACAAAGATAGATAATCATATATCTCCCTCTTCACATATAACTTTGCGCCTTACAACTTATGATTTTGTTTTTTTATTTCTCAAAAAAATATCATCTAATAAACAGATTTTCTCATTAGGAAACTAATCAATTCACTCGTGCCTAATTCTTACTGGAATCTCCCCAGATATTACTGTTTCTAGTTCATCCAAGAGTTTATTCAGGAAATGACATGAAAAGATTATGGTTGCCATCATCAAATGAAGTTTTGACAATCTCTGCAGTCATCATGCATGAGAAAAGAGATGGCGTTCAAAAGCCAAAAGGGCGATGCAGCTAATAGAATTCATAGCTACATGTATTGTCTTGACACTCTCCAACAAAAGATTGGAATGATTCAAATAAAACAACCAAAACATTTTCTCTCTTGCTGATACGAATCACTGAGGCTGCCTAGATTAATATAATCAAGAAAGACATGCATGTATCTCTACTGCATACCACTGAAGCTGAGGCAACCAAGTCATACAACATGATCCCTGCATCTGCCAGAGCAAGACTAGCACACGATATAACCACAGGAAGATCACCTGCAAGGTGGCATGTAGAATTTGTAACCATACTAAACAGTAATCACTAATATCATGATAACTTCCAACATGCTTCTCGATAAGTAAATCCCAGTTAGAGTTTAAATTAATTGTCAAGTAATGAATTGGAAGGTCTAAATACAAGGATCAGCTTATCCAGCTAGCCTAGAAAATTAAGTGAATCATTATATAATTTGACCCAAACAAAAAATTAAATGCATATACATGCAAGCTTTGAAAATACAACATATGGAAACAATCAAGGATAGCTCCACCAAAAGATAGTCTAGGAGTCTATCTCCTTAGGAAGCCAGTTCAAAGGTCATATACTGCCACATGTAAAATTTGGACTTACTGCCACCAGATTCCAGCACTAAAGCAAAAACATCAACGGTTGTCTTAGGGAATGACTCCAGTATTATTGCACCCTCCAAAGCTTTGTGAAGCATTGATGAAATCTCTTTATTGTCAGAACCCTAACACAACAGAAGGTCCAGGGTCAAATTAGAAGCTTGTTAGAAGAACACAGAGGGGAGAAGAAAGATCAGAAGAGCATTTACGAATGGAGACTAAAGTGTATACTAGAATGTACCTGCCCACGGACAGGAGTGGCGAAAGAAGTACAACTGACATTGCAATTCAACCGTCCTACATCACTATACATCATTGCTTTTTTGCTCTCCCTAGGCCCAAATCTGATAAACAAATAGCATCGGGATAAATCACTTGTTTATTATCACAAAGTTTGAAAAGTGTAGAAGCAACTTAACAAGGAGACACAGCAGAATATGCCCTTCTGAAGAAACATAGCAATATAAACTATAGCTTCATTAGGATATTGGTTATTGGTTATTGGGATGTATCAGGGTGTAGTAAAATTTCCAACAACCACCCATCCTTAATTGAACAAAGGAAAAAAAAGGAGGAACAAAAGGAAAATGCGAAAGAACTCCCACTAGGTAAACCATGTACTTACACGGACACAATAACCTTGGTATTTCCAAACTCTGCATAAGCAGATCCTGAAGCCGAATTTACCGCCCCAGTCCTCAGAACTGCAGGTCTCCAAACAGATGTGCACATATGTCAATTTAATTTCATGGGTAAATGCCAGGAATACTCCCAATGAAGAGGAAAGAGAAAAGCAGAAAAGAACTATACATTTAGGAGAAGAGGATCCGGAAAAATCAGAGCAAAAATATAATAGAAGATAAGAAATGGACATAAGATCAAGTAGAAAAGATGGGAAAGAAACTTCTAAGACTCACTTAAATCACTAATAGATTAAAACAAGCATTTCGTTCCCAAGCTTCAACCTGAGAAGTATTTAATTGTATGTTGGACAAGATTATCACGTAACACATCAAGTGAAGAAGAAATTCTTCAAAGTAATAGACACAATCTCCAGGGAAACATAGGGAAAACAACTGAAAAGGAGAAAAATGGTCATATGTAACTAGAAAATTCAACTTCTTTTGTAAGCTTTTGAAGATTTTCAAAATAGTGGATTCCATAAGAGGCTAGTTGATCTTGATTAGATAAGGTTGTTATGTAACTTACTTGGAATTAATTGGTTGGACATTCAAGTCAAGGATGTCCAAATTCCAGGAATGAAATTGGACCTGTTTTCACATGAAGTTTTTTTGAAGCAGTTAACATTCAATATGTGTTGAAGTCCATAAATGCCTATGGATATCAGTGTGCACTCTCGGCTTTTGCATTCTCATTAATCCATGGAATTTGGTCAATCATTTCCTCCTTCCCCACCCTACAAACCTTCCAGAACACTCAAGGCCATCAAAGAAAGAAGGGCTCCAAACATATCGAGAATTACTAACTTGCACAAGATATAAGGGGTGGGTCCATATAATGCAATTACTTTAAAGCCTTTCCAAGCAGGAGAATGGCCATCTGCCACTTAACAAATCCACCATCTAATGTAAACCTTCAAAAGAAGCACTTGGTATCTTAGCTCAATACATTCACTCCAGTTCTTTCCTTCAGTGGTTGCCTAACTCAGTTTGGCACATATCAACAATATATATTACATTAAGTATCTTTGATCACAATAACTTCATTGCAGTTCTTCCCTTCGGTGCCCATCTAACTCGGTTTAGCATGTGGCAGCAGTCTATATTACATCAAGTATCTTCGATCACACTTATTACATTAACAAAGGTAAGTCTCGCTCTTGCTCTCGCTTTCGAAAGCACAAGGTCAGCTATCTCACTTTCTTATTTCCGGCTTTACCATTGGAGATCTACTGTTCACGTGCAACATATTTCCTTATCAAGCTTTTTGTTCCCTCTCCATACAAAACTACTCTCCAGCTACACATGGAAGAGAGGACCACGGACAGCACAATTCAGCAGCTCGAAATGCAATTCATAAGTACTAGGCAGTCCCAACAGAAACGTATATATGATCAAGTGACTATGTAAGAGAGCCCAATCACCAAAAACACATGCTCTTCCGGATAAATTTTAAAATCAAATTCGAGACAAAGAAATCCTGTGATGCGTCATTAAATTTCTCCTTGCTTCTTTTGATATTTAGTTGACAATACACATTACTTAAAAAGGTCATCACTGAATGATATCTTCACACATTGAACTACTTCACGCGAATGTAAATGCACGAAAAAGCATCCTTTAATGCTCCGTACCCCTAAAAAGACTTGAAAAATTCAACCTTTCGGGTCTAAACATTTCTCTAAGCTCCACATTACTCAGAAAATAAAAGCGTGAAAGCTCAGATTTTTACACGCACAACAAGAACTGATTTCAAATGTCAATGCATCTCCATAAAACAACACACACACACACACATACATATATATATATAGACAATGAGAAAAAGCGAAACGAAAAAATTATCAAGTGAATTGCACATCATCAACACACACACACATACACACAGACGTATTTGAGCTGAGGATTAAAAACCTAAAAATGCAAAAAATTAAAAAATTTAGAACTTACAAAAACCTAATTGATTGATCATTCGAAGCTCATACGTATCTATACATGTGTATGTGTGTAAGCATACACACACAGATACATATACACACGCGTATATATATACATACACACAAACACACACACACACACACACAACTTATATATATATATATATATATAGAGAGAGAGAGAGAGAAATGTGTATTATACATGCAGGCCTGCACTGGTGTAAGCCGCGGCCGTCAGGGCGAACCCAATCCACGTCAGCAAAAATGGGAGGCTTCTTCTTGCTGTGAGTCGTCGGCGACGGCGAGTACGTCGCTGGCGAGGCCCCAACCTTTCCGGCCATTTCTCTATGTATATACTTATGTATGTGTGTATATGTTACATGTACGGCGCCAGTGGGCAGTGTCGGGCAGGTAAACGGGCAGTGTAAGCGACAGCTAGTTCAAAGCTTTTATGCTTAGTGGACTAGTGCAAATGTGCGCTTTTGATGACTCATCATCTTTTTGGGGCTTAAAGTACGGCCCATGGGCTAAGTTCGAGATTGGCCCAGAAGTTGAATTAATTTCTGATATTTTAAAAGGGCAAAAACCATTTTGGTCCCTGAGGTTTGGTATAAAGTCTAAACTGGTCTCTGAGGTTTGTAAAAAGATCAAATAGGTCCCTCTCATTATCTATAATTTAATAGTCAAAGATTTGACTAAATAAAATAGACTTAAATGCCCTTGCTTTAGTGGTTGGAGATTTGGAGGGAAGGAAAAAAAAAAATTGGGACCATGCAACAAGCACAACTATTTAAGCATCTAAGCCATTTTTTCTCGTCATTTGAAAACAAAAAAGAAAATATAATAATAGATGAAAAAAATTCAAATATTAAATGTGAAAAAATAATTCACATGTAACGAATTCCTCGTTTATTATTATTTTTTCTTTTTTATTTTCAAATGACGAGGAATTCGTTATATGTAAGTTATAGTGAATTTATCACAAGGTTATACATTCTATTGTCTAATATTGCACCTCAATATATTTTTCAAGTTAGTTAAAAGTCAGACAACATTTGTAGTTGGAGGACATATATAAAAAATTTAAGACTTTAAAAGCCACAATTAGTGGCTACCCGATACTAAATTCAACTTTCGGGGACAAGATAGTGGTTTATAGATATACTTGACTTTCTCTTTAATTTATATTTAATTTTACACTATTATAAATATTAAAAATTACAAACTATTCAGTCATAATATTTCTATAATCTGAAAATGATGAAGGAGATTACATAGTTGATCAAATACATCAGATATCAGTAATTCCATAAACTCACTCAAGATTAAAGGAAAAATAAACTAAACACGACCCAATCAACATTACCAAAGAAAGAAAGAAAAAAAAAGGTGTATTCTAAAAATATTAAGAGCCAAACTCTTCTAAGTAGCAAGAATTTTGTTGTTGTCGTTGTTCTATTTTTTGGGTGAGAAAGAACATCAATTGAAAGTGAGAAAAGAAAAAAAAAATGGCTTGAGTGCTTAAATAGTTGTGCCTGCTGTATGGTCTCAATCTTTTTTTTTTTTTTCCTTCCCTCCAAATCTCCAACTACTAAAGGAAGGGCATTTAAGTCTTTTTATTTGGTCAAATCTTTAACTATTAAGTCATAGATGATGGGAATGACCTATTTGGTCTTTTTGCAAACCTCATGAACTAATTTGGATTTTATACCAAACCTCAGAGACCAAAATGGTTTTTACCCTATTTTAAAATGTTCTTAGTTTTTTAACTTATATTTGTATAGAATTTGAGTTAAGGACTAAAGTTGCCTCACAAATGTAAGTCTCAGATTATAAAAATTATTTTATACTATGCAAGGCACCCTCCCTTGCCTTTGTAGAACGATCGCGCCAAAAAACCTCTATGAGAAAACTTGGCTTCCTAATACCTAATATAAGTCAAGATTATACACAATTGATTCTCGATGGATTGAAAAAGTTATATATCAAATGCAGTAGTTGATTCGATTGTTAACCTGACTAAATTTTAATAGGGAAAATGGTAGCAATGGTCCCCATTATCAAAATAGTTCCCATTGTTTAAAAAGATTCAAATTAGTCCCCCATTATTTCATAAAAGTTCAAATTAATCCTCATTGTTTTCATAAAAGTTCAAATCAGTCCCCAATGTTTAAAAAAGATTCAGTTTAGTCCTCATTATTTTAAAAAGTTCAAAAATATCCTCAATATTTTTCAAAAGATTCGGTTTAGTCCCCAATATGTTTCAAAAGGTTCAAAAAGGTTCCCAATGTTTCTCAAAAAACTCAAATTGGTCCTCACTGTAAAAACACTCATTAACTTTGATAAAATAGTAGTCACGTGCGTGTCACGTGACCAATCTTTGAAGGACAATTTCGGTAAAATATATATATATTTTTTTAATTTGAATTACGTGATCATTATAAATTATGAATTTTCCTTGAAATTTCGAGTCTAATGGATCAAATTTTATGAAATTTGGACAAAAATTGAAGTAGTTATGATTTTTTAAAGATTATGCATAATCTATAATTTTTTTTCGCATGGCATGAGAAAGAAGATAACCCATACAACATTGTTTTGCATATTAGTAGCGGATCAATTAAATTATGCCACGTATCAGACTGTATTATGAAAAAGAATATGTCAAAGTTAATGGTTGTTTTGATGGTGAGGATCAGTTTGAGTATTTTGGGAAGTATTTGAGACCTTTTTAAACCTTTTAAAATAATGGGGACTAACCAAATCTTTTGAAAAATATTGGGGACCTTTTTGAACCTTTTGAAATAATGAGGATTAAACTGAATCTTTTAGAAAATATTAAAAACTTTTTTAAATATTTTAAAATAATAGAGACTAAACTGATTTTTTTAGAAACAATGAGGACTATTCATGCTATTTTCCCATTTTAATACCAAATCTCTCTTTGCTCTTGTATACAAATATATCTACGTTGAAGTAGGCTAATATATTCTTTCCGATTAATGAACTCACCTTTATGACGAAATGAGGAAAAAAAAAAAGACTATATACCAAAGATTGATAACTATGCAGACAGTAGTAATCATTGATTTTGAATAATCAGCCAAAAAAATAGATTACATAGTAAGTGAACCCACTGCATTCTGCTTGACGAGAAGTATTAACTTTCTCTTCCTTTTTTTTTTTTTTGCTTCAAAGGATGCAAAAGTCATAAACATAAAAAATAAAAATAAGCCAAAGGGATATTTTGCCCCCTTTTTTTTAGCTATCTCGAGAGATCATCAATTCTGGAAGAACAAAAATATTTTTGAAGTCCATAATTGTTAAGCCAATCAACACAATAGTTCGTTTCGCAGTACATACGGACTAGCTTGTAAATGCAACTTACTTAAAAATGATAAATTTCACACTTAGTCTTTATTGTTTGTAATTTTTTTCAAGTTGATCCTTAATATTTAACAAAAATCATATTTATTCCTAATGCTTATAAAGTGATTCAAAATAGTCTCTATTGTTTAAAACTAGTCAATCTAGTTTTTATTGTTTTCCATAAAATTTCATTTAGTCCCCAAATATAGATCACATGCATGGATTGAATTGAATTTTTTTTAGGAAATAATAAGGACTAAATTTTTTTTTCAAAAATAATAAGGACCAAATTGGCTAAGTTTGAACAATATGAACCATTTTGAATAACTTGTGTAAATATTAAGGACCTATATGAATCTTTTAAAATATTAAGAACTACATTAAAAAATATATATATAAACAATAGGGATTAAGTATTAAATTTACCCTACTTAAAAATCGAAGACATTTCTCATGCTTTATGAGATTTAGGATAAGGTAAAAAAAACTCTCATGTTGTATAAATCAAAAGTGTACGTGAGACCCTATAAAAAAAAAACTCTCATATTGTATCAAAAGTGTACGTGAGACCTTATAATGCAATTATAATCTAATAATCCTTTGTAATCAATAAAAATAAGGCTCATCTTCCCTGTGTATGATAATAATTAACAACTGGAGGTTTTTCACCACATTCTTATACATTAGAGGGGTACAATTTTAACGAGATATAGAATAGTCTTTATATTTTACAAATTTATATCCTTGCACATCCAAGTAAAACAGCGAGGACAAAATTTTAGGGATGCATCATTATGAAAGGTCTCAAGTTCAAAGTGAGTAGGGCAATATTATCTTGCTGGTGTCAGTAATAGTACTTCCAGTGGTGCAGAAAGTTGAAGTGGATCCAAGAAAAGTATTCAGTCCGTCTAACGGACTGATACACATTAGTGTGAGGTGGGTTTTATTTGTGTGAGACTCACCTCACATATGAGAGTAGTGTATCAGTCCGTCAGAGAGGTTTCACGTGTATAAAACTCACTTCATGTAAGAGGACTGATGTTAGTTTGGACTAATTGAATAGCAATCCAATTTTTATTATACACGAAGTTCGATTATGAGACGGACAAGTAACAACATTTGCACCACATGATTTGATTTGAGCTAGGAAGAATACTTTGCACACATATCTGCAAATCTAATTTTCAATCCTCAACTCCGAATTTTTTTTTTTTGGTCAAGTAAATTATATTAATTGAACGAAAGAGGTACAAATTTAGCCGATCCCCATTGGGGGTACATCCGAATTCAGAGGTTGATACAAACGTGGCGGGATATTAGATAGTCAATCTATCGAGAGAGTATCATTGCACTTTTCTTTCGTGACTCAGTCGTAAGGTTGGTTGGCAGATCTCCTAATGCAGTTGAACCTTATATTTGGGTTCCCTGCCACAATCTTTTGAATATCCTCTAAAATGGCTCTCACTCTCCAACTGGGAGCAATACCTGGAGGGTTGATTGCGTTGATCACTGCCTACGCATCACTCTCTATGGTGATGTTTGTTGGAGGATAATCTCTTGCATAGATGCTGGCCATTCTAATAGCAAGGGCTTCCGTTTCAGCTGCTGATGAGACATAGATATTAGAGGCCTGTCCTGCGACCATCGCGCCATCAGAACCACGACCAATGAAAGCTATGGCTGCAGCACCTGGGCCTTTGAACGATGCATCAACATTGAACTTGAATTCCTGATGTTGGGGTGGGGACCAGTGTGACTGGAGGTCTTGGGTGGTTTGGTGATTCACTGAAATGGTAGGGGATCTCCGAGTTATTGCTCCAATGAACTCCGATCTGTAACATTGAGCTTGCGTAAGGGCAAAGTCAGCACCAATTTCTTTCCCCTCAATGCTGGCCTTGTTCCTTTGCTTCCATATTTCCCAGCAGTAAAAAGCGATGATCGAGGCAGCTTCGAATTCACCATATCCGACATTGACACAGTCTGAACCGTCTGGATGAACCAATCCCCAAAAACTTTGACATTGTGCGGAAAGGGTCTGAGCTGAAGGGGTGAGGCAAACCAGAATCTCTGAATCCAAGGGCATAGGATAAAGATATGTTCCATGGTTTCTCGTCCCTGGTTACAAATTGTGCACAACGGGGATGAAGCACATTTCCTGATAAACCTGTTTTCTTGACTAGGGAGCCTATTCTGACAGATTTTCCACATGAGGATCTTTACTTTTGGTGGGGCCTCCATTCTCCAAATGAGCTTCTAGACCGAGGAGGGGACTGAGTAAGATGAGCTCGCCTCCCTGCAACAGGAACGCAGTGGATTAGCCTCATTTGCTACCCAATACCCTGTTTTGACGGTGTACTGTCCACAAGCTATGAGAGGCCACACAATTGCATCTTCTTGGTATGAAAATGGTATGAAAACAGAGAGGATTTTCTTGGCAATATTCGCATCGAAACAGCTTCTCACAAGATTACTTCGCCATGTCTTAGACACAGGGTCAATAAGATCACTCACCAACTTTGGTCCATTTGGGTTGTCGTTTGCCAGCTTGTTGACGTTGTCGAGCCATCTGTCATTCCAGATGTCGATCCTATTTCCATTTCCAATTTCCCACAACGCTTTCCTTTTGAGCATCTCCTTTCCTTTAATTAAGCTACTCCACGACCACGATGTCATCCCTTTTGCAAAGGCATCCCAGAAGTTTCCATTTGTAAAGTAGATTCTTTTCAACATTTTTGCCGCCAGGGATTCGTGGGAGGATTAGATTCTCCAAGCCAGCTTTGCGATCATGGCAAGGTTGAAACAGTAAAGGTCCCTAAAACCAAGTCTTCCCTCCGACTTAGGTTTGGACAGGGTTTCCCAATTAGTCTAGTGAATACCTCCTTTGTTGTTCCGGTCCCACCAGAAGTTTGCTGCTTTTGCCGAGAGCTTTCTCCAAGTCTAAAACAGCAAGATTATGTGCTGCTTGTATATAATATTAAGCTTGGATTAGCCAAAGAGGCCGTGCAACATGTCCCACATCGGTTAGCTACAGAAAAACAAGTCAAATAACATCATGATAAAATGCGGCTTGAACAACTAGGCTAAGCACACCTTTCTCGGCCTTTTGGCTAAAATCAAGTGTAATATCTTTTCTTATTAGTTTAATATTTGATACGTGAATCATTAGTTCACATGATATTAAATTTTTTTTTTTTAGGATGAGATCTCATAACAGTAGCTTGCTATTGGGGCTCTCGTGCGTCGCCTTGACGTTGCATTTTGCTTTGGCTTGGTGCAACCCACAAAATCAAGTTTAAGGTTTCTACAAACAAATGTTCTTTCTTTAAATTGAGAAAATTATGTTAGAGAATGGTATGGGGTTTTATCTTAAAACAAATTAGTGTTACGTAGATTGCCTATTAAATTCTCCAATATTTTCTTTTATGTGTGACCCCTATTTAATAACATGGTTGTGCATACCAAAGTCAATGCTCGTGCAATAGTGATCCATGATTGAAGGGAAACCAACAATGCAATTTTTGGAAGAGCAAATAGATAATATTGAATTAAGGCCCTACTTTAATACTATGTCAAATAATCACTTTGAGATTTCATCTTAAATCAAATTAGTGTTGGATGAAATAGCTCTAAATCTTATATACTAATTTTTAAAAAATTAATTTATTTAGGTAAAATAATTAAATTCTCCAACGCTACAAAAATGAACTCCACGAATCTCAAAAGCTGGTGATATATGGAGAATTTCACAAAAACTTGAGCATCAGAACCTCATCAAGAATACTCCAAGGCTCCAAGCCCGGCTCATTTTCACTATGAAGCACCGAAAATGAGCAAACGCAGCAACTACTCAAATATTTTCTACACCTACAAAATTTTTATCATCTAATACTTTAAATATTTATTATCATGTTATTTACCAAAGGATATTACTCTCTCTGCTATATGTGAAAATTATATTTACCAGAAAATATTTGCCACAACAAATATGGCAGAACAATGTAAGATTTTTTGGTAAAAAAAAAAACGATTATTAATTCCAAAAGTTTGGCATTTCATATGATTTTACAGAATATACTGCCATATTGAGCTCTTGTTCCCACCTGAAGAATGATGGGTCGGACCCTTTAGAGATGTGGTCCAATACCTTAAAACGGCTTATTCTATTGAAATATACATTTGGACATGCTGTTATTTTTTGCTTGCTTTCATTTTATTAAAGACTTTCCTGTGTATTACAGAATTCATACTTTTAGGATAGATAAAATGATAAATAGTACACCACTCTTCTGTGGTTTAAGTCAAGTGCACATTTACCTTCTATATTTTATAATGTGCACGTTTGTCTCCTATGGTTTTAAAAAATATGCACACATTGCCCCTCCGTTAGAGAAACCATCCAAATTAACAGTAAGTGTAATACACGCGCTGATTTTGAGATGCTGCAAGTTTTCTGTTATTGTTGACTTAAAATAATACATTTTATAGACAAAAATACCCTTAAAGGATATAATGGTAATTTTAAACTTAAAAATTACAAAATTAAAAAAAAAACCCACTCCCCCACCGCCCCTCCTCCTCCTCCTCCTCCTCCTCCTCCCCCTCGTCGCCATGAAACTAAAATACTTAGCTGAAAATCTTTTTTTTTTTTTTTCGTTGCAATTTGATTTTTTTTGGCTTAAAATATTAAAAAGGGTATAATTGTCAAAGACCTAATACTGTTAAAAAATCTAACGCCTAATTGACAAATGGCAACGTGTGCACACTTTTTAAAATCATAAAGGGTAAATGTGCACATTATAAAATATAGGAGACAAATGTGCACTTGACTTAAACCACAAGGGGGTGGTGTGTTGGTTTACCCTAGATAAAATATGATCCTACCTAATGTGAGCTCTTTGTCATTTTAAAAATTATCACAACAATGTTATTGAGAGTGAAAATAAATGATAAAGATGTTGGCTCGTGTATCAAAGTTTAAGCTTCTTCCTAAACTAACATGGTGCATATATTAGGGTGTACCACTTCATCATGGAATTTATAGCTTTAGGATAAATTCAATATGATCCTCTATATAGAATGAGTTACTCGTCATCCCAAAAAAAAAAAAAAAAACAAAAGAGACAACATCACAACATTGGAGTGATGAGCTTGGACTTCCTATCACATATATGCAAAGATATCAAACAACTCTTGATGAAAGAAAGGTTAGAAAGACAAATAAAACACAGATTTAATCAGTAAAATTACATATATGCTTCATATTTCAGCCATAATTGAAAGTTGAAAGATCAGGGCAAGTACTATACAACAGTTTTGTTTTTACCTCTATATCTATAGTGGTTAAAATTTCTATAGAGAAAATAAATTTAAGATCTCATTTTTGGACATTTACATCCACATTTAACTACTTTGGATGTAATGAAATGAAAGAGAAGTATATCTACAATCTTTGACTAATGCACAACTCACATTCAACAGTTATGATCCAACTCTGGTCTAACAAAATTTATGTATACACGTGCACGCGCGCGCACACACATATAACAGAAATAGAATGACTAGAAAAGCAGTGTTAAGCAGGAGATGAGACCATGAAAAGAATCAGTAAAGATAAAGAGTTTCATACATTTGATTGAATGATTGCCTCCGGTATTACCACACTTACAAAATGCTATACCCCAACTCGTCTCAAAGTGAAATATTCGCGCTTTCTTCTTTATATACAACGCCACACAACAAATATGTAAATTTTCAATTCCAACTTGTCTTGTCTTGATCAATTTTCTTGAATGCAATTTCCCCACCCTCCATTTTTTCTTATTAATGTAAACCAAACGAGAAACTATACCCCCGCCTTTAATATGCGCAA
Organism: Ehretia macrophylla; assembly: GCA_037974665.1. Taxonomy (NCBI): domain Eukaryota; kingdom Viridiplantae; phylum Streptophyta; class Magnoliopsida; order Boraginales; family Ehretiaceae; genus Ehretia; species Ehretia macrophylla. The sequence continues at coordinate 76,472,669 of CM075780.1, read as the reverse complement.
AACCTTTAGTCTCTTTGTGTTGTCCCCCACTTTTCCTAAGGCCAGTCCGTGCATAAATCTCCTGCTTATTGCGGGAGGTTTAAGGAAAAGGTCTAGCTGCCTTACCCAATAGTCCAAAAAGGAAAAATAATCAAAAAGGGGCAATAATGTCTGATTAAAAAGAAATCATCCACACTTCTGTGGCCAAAACTGATCACCTTGGCTGTTGTCGGGCAGGAAACGACCGTGCTTGGCTGAGTGATGGTCGAGGAGCTGGACCACCAAAGTACATTGTTTGAGATTTATTTACCATGTCAACCATGGATGGTGTCTGGTATGACTGCACCAGGCTCGTACTATCTGTGGAATAGCCTCGAGCAGTTGCCCTCTGCCATGAGTGTGAGCTCAGGCCTGATAGAACATAAGCCCTACCAGATGTCTCATAAGTACGGCGATTAGCCATCCTTTCTTGCATTTCCCTCAATTCAGCATCCAGTGCGACACATAATCTGTCTTTAGCTTGTGCAGACACGGTTTCTTGTAGTTGTTTACGGCAATTTTCAAGGAGATTCACTGCAGCAGTCAGATCACCACGTTCAGCAGCAGCTCTTGCTTCTGCCATTGCTTCTGCCGATTGAATTCTGTTGCGATGCCTATCCACTTCAATTGAAACTACTTGTTGACCAGTTGTTTCAGGTCGCTGAATTTTAACATCACTGGCGTGATCCAAGGTTACCAATTGTTTTGAGACCGGGTCGTTGTAAACACACTTAACCTTAAAAAGTGACATCTCATCACTGGAATTGGTTACAGGAATATCAAGCGTTACCAGAAAATCTCTCTCTTCTTCAGCATACAAGTCTCCAACTTCAATAAAGGCCATTCTCGAATTAGATGTCAAACTAGTTTTGTAACTTCCTGCTTTGATCGAAGTTAGCCGTAGCATTGGGTTAATACATTCTACTCCAACTCGCAAATCTTGCACTACAACGCTCAAAAGGCCCCCAATGCACTGAGCAAAAGCATCTTGAATTACACTCTCCGTTTCTATGAAAGAAAACGTGCCACTAGAAGCCTCAGAAATAGAGTGCATTGAGACGGCATCATGATCAGTACCAAATCCAAATGTGTGCACTGGAATATGGAGACCTGCACCACTACTGCGATTCATTGAAGATGGAAGCAGAGACTGGTAATCAGTTCCATTGGCCCTTCCAGGACTGCCGACAGTGTACGTGTCCTGTCCATCAGATAACAGTATGATACTGCTAACTGGGTTTTTCCACTTGCGGTCAACCATCACCTTAGCACCCTTTCTTAGACCCTCGGCAATGTTTGTCCCACCATTCGAACTCAGTGAATTGACAGCTTGTAATGCTTCTTGCTTTCCAGTTTCAGTCATCCTACGAAGGGCAAAGAGACGACGAGCTGTAGACGAGAAGGCAATGACTGAAAGCCTGTCAGATGGGCCTAGGGTTTGGACGACAAAGCCCATTGCCCGTTTTAGCAAAGCAAGCTTTGAACCTGCCATGCTGCCACTAACATCAAGCACTGTGATCAGATCAACTGGAGCTCGAGAATTTTGATATATTAATGGCAAACCAGCCTGGTCCATCCTGGTATTTTGTCGATTGCTAGGAGCTTTCAGATGAATCAAAATAGTGAAATTACCATGAGATGCAGTTTTAGCAACAGCGGGAACTTCAGGGCATGTCTTGACCTCTACTGCTCCAGCAGGATGGAAAGAAGCTGAACTATTACTGGATGCGCTTCTTTCACTACCAACAGGTTGGAGATTAACAAGCTCATCATCATCAAATACAGTTGGCTCTGCAACCTGAAAACGTGGGGAAACGTGGCGACTAGTATCTACTCGTGGCTGAGGAAGCCGTCTTGTAACACTCGTCCAGGAATCATCTTGGGGCAAAGATATACGGTTGATCCTAGTCTTTCCTAGAGATACGTCAGTAGCAGGACTTTGGAAAGGGATTTCTTTCCATTTTGCCCGGCAAACAGGACAAACTTGGTTGCCATGCTTTACATTTGAAGTAATACACTGGAAGTGGAACGAATGTGAGCATTCTGCTGTGAAAATGGCATGGCCCTGGCCAGGTTTCAAGGCGGCCAAACATATTGCACAAGTCTTCTGCAATGAAACAAATATGCAGGTCAAGTTAAAGTACCAGATACAGCATTAAGTTTATAGTTGCTCCAACTCAATTCATAGATGAAAACATTCAGCTTAACAACTTCACAGACTAATGTCACAGTTCAACCATGCTCTGAGTAAAGTTAGAAGCAGTGTGAGAAATGTATATTACTCGACCCCTGATTTCGCAGATTGACAATGTAATTTGTCCCAACAGAAATGGAGTATCACAGTACGAATATCCGATAGAATGTCCCTAACTTAGTTCTATTCAAACTCATTTCACATACTTCATTTTATTTCAATCCTTAATGAATTGTGAAGAAGCAACAATATGTATTCTACTGAGTCTTTGTAATATAATCTTGAAGTCCATAAAGAAGTATAAAACTAGAGGCCAGCTACAATTGTAAGTCAAACTCAAAGGATGAGAACTATTCAGTTTTAGGGTCAGGTTCCTAATCTGTCTGACTCTAATATATGTGTGGGCCCTACACGCCTGATCGTTTCCTAAATTTAACCCATATCTTGTTAAATGTAGCCAATTAGCTTCAATTAGGAGACACAAAAAAGTAGATTGGTTGAGAAAAATAGCAAAAACACTTTTACCAAATTCAAGTAAACTTATTGTACGGTTGTTATTGACTGGTTGGTCATGAGAACAAGAAAGATCATTTTTGGGCAAATAAACAGGACCAGACATGTGAGCCACATTATTATTGATTGTAATGCATAAAAAGATGAAATAAATGCACCCCATTGGTTGGTTAAAAATTATTCTCGAACTACGAGGTTGGAGAAAGATTCATCTGAACCAAATGACTTTCTAAATCTAAAGTAAACAAAATTCTTACATGTAACTGTAAGTATGCATGAGGACTCCACAAACATGTAATATAATATAGTCGGACCATCCGGCTCCTAAAGTAAGGGAGTTCATCTTAACCAAATGATTGTACCAAAAAAACTCATTCTAGTGAATCAATGAAGTCCAAGTTAGGTGGTCAAAATGCAGAAGAGGATATACTAGTAAAGTGGGCAACCCAAAGAATTTAACTTTTTGACAATAAAGGTTAACTAAGCCAACACTCAGAACTAACAATGAATCTTTTTAGACAATCTTAATAGTAAAAAAATAAGGGGTTAGACTCCCGTTCGGCTATCAAATATTTTGGCCGGGTTGTTCTAAGTCGTTGAAATCCAAATACTCGAAATTAGAAAATCGCCCCAAAACATAAGGGTGATATTTCGGTTCAGCTACGGAATCATTTGGTCATATGGTCTGATATTTTTTTTATATCTAGGTTATTGATTTAACCACTATTATGAAATCGATTCTTTTTCAACCCTTCTCAAGATACTTTGTTGAGTCTAAATTGTAAGAAAGCTCTCAATTTCAATGGTCCACAGGCTTTTTGATAAGTCTATTTCATGAAAAGGGGTGAAAATATGGCCAAATATGTATTGTCAATGGTGTGTGAAAATAGTGCATCTTGCTGACCAGGCAAAGCACTCACTTTTCTTGTTCAAGTAAGAGATTATTATGCCTTGTAGCTTCACTTTTACAATAAGGCCAATTGAAAATTAGTCCTTTAAAAGAAACCCCACCAAACTTTTTCCCCACCACACCCATAGCCCCAGCTGAAAACTACATAGCCTTGCATGAGTGAAAGATTCTCTCGTAGCGGGATCCATCGGGCGGTGAACAATGAATCTCGTTTTATCGTAACTATATCATCAATTCATTAGAATTACACCATTCCGAACCTTGCATACCCATCGCCAAAGAAAAATATAAAAAAGATGTACAAAAATAGTGTTAATATTCAATGCTTTTGTGAATAGCTATCATCACAACCATCATCCCCTACATCACTACCCCACGTGACAGACAGTAACTCCATTAACAAAGTGAGTCAACAAACTCATCAATTACAAGAAAAAAAAGGACAATTATATATATATATATATACTTGAAAAACAAATGGATTATAATAATTATATCTAAAGAATTATATCAAAATAACAAATCTTTAAGGTAAAATGGGATAATTTTGTAAGGAAAATGCAAACAATTCTACTAGGCCAAAAAAATCCTAAAGAAACTACATTTTTTTCCCTTAAAATACCAAATAAATGCAAATAATGAATTTTTACAAACTACAAATATTAAAGCGCATATACATGCAAAAAATAATATAAAAAATATACACACAAACACATATTTAGATACAAATACACTCACACATATACACACGAGCGTGCACGCATATATAAATAAAATTAGCTAAATATTTACCTTAAAATATAAAATTAATACAAATAAATAATCACCTCATTTAAAGATTTAAACTAAAAAAAAAATTATTATATTTATACATTACACATAAACATACTCTAACGACGAGAGTACCTTTTATTAACTGGACTCTAATAAAATAATAATAAATCACCTCATCGAAAGACCTTTTTAAAATAAACTTTTCGTATGTATTTATTATATTTATTTATTATTTTCAACCATCGTAAATATTTATCAATAAACTGAAACACATATAAATGCAAAATTACACACACACATACAAACATCTCTAAACATATACATACATATATGTGTGTGTATATATATATATATATATATATATATATATATATAATATAGATATACATATTCTACCTTGGAAGATGAGGAGTGTTTAGGTAGGCGAAGCCCGGAGGAGGAAGGGGTGGGTGTGGTGGGCATTTCGAGTTTGCAATCAGAACCACGCGGCGGCGTTGATGGTGCCACCGAGGCGGAGGCAGTGGAGGCGTCGGAGACTCTCCCGGCGGCAATCAAATCATCATCTATCGTCGTCGTCGTCCTCGGCACATATAAACACGTGTTCAAACCCAAAGCCATCTTCGCTTTCCTCCATTTACTCCCCATTTAAGAGAGCTTAATTCTTCTCTATAAAGAAACGATATACACACACATATATAGTGATACACTGATATAGATAAAGCTATAGATACACGTACATATTACATATATGTGTGTGTATATATGACATATATGTATGTATCTATTTGTTGCAAGTAATATGCATGTGTATGTGTGTGTGTGTGTGTGTTGGATAATTGTGTTTAAGAGAGAAGCAGCAACATCCTACAAAACGAAAGAAGAAGATCTTAAGAAGAGCTTGTTCTTTGAGCTGTTCTTTTTTGTATTTTTTTTTTAGTAGTATTGGTTTTGGTGAGATTTTATCTTTGAACACGCTAACCAATGGCGTTACGTTTGGACAAGACAATTTTCTTTTTTGTTTTGTTATATATATATATATATATATTTGGTAAGAGAGAGAGATGGGTTTTACTTTTTAGAGAGAGAAAGTGTTCAATAGTATATTCCACTTTTTTTTTTTTCGTTTATAAAAGTACAAGTTTGACCCTCAAAGTAATTTGCCCTTTTTTCTTAAAATTAAATGTCTGAAATTATGAAGGTGTTGAGTATCAATCTCGAAGGTCTTCTACAGAGTTCTCGCTTGAACTACCTACCATTCAACTTTAAGAACTTGGCTTGAAGTGTGATATCTCCTTACCAAAGGCTTATCTCTCATATTGAAGGCTGGTTGAATGGATCATAGAAGGTATAAGGAAGAGGGGTTAATATATGAGTTATTATAGGTTACACAATTAACTCGATAATTTCATTTTAGGTTATTGAATTTGAAGCTCAGAATAATTATTCTTAAGCTCATTACAATGCAATTGTCTCGTGAGTTCAAAGTTCTTAGGCTAGTGTACAACGGAAAATTTAATTACACAATTTGTGAATTTGTAATTAGACTCTAAATTATTTTGACCTAAGAGCAAACCCTTTGAAATTGGAAAAAGTAGTGGATTATATGTAAAAGAAAGTACTTAGAGCACTTTGATGCACAATTTTACATGTTAAAATTAAAATCTTCTCATATTTTTTGTACTTGTGTCTCATATAAGCATTGAGTTCCATATGTTTTTTAGATGTTATATTATTCGAGCATAAACGCTTCATGCCAAAATTTCATCTTGTTGGTTGTGATTCCAATTAATACTATTAAGGTTACGCTATTAAGAGATTTATAAACAAAGGAGTAGAGATTGCTAGGCAATTTTTGCTAGGGTACTAAATGATTTGCTTCAAGTTTATACTTATATTTAATTATTTGAGTGATGAAAAAGGACTTAAAAAATATAAAAAATTGGAAAATTAAGTGATTTACTTGAAGTATTAGACTGCTCTATATTAGTGATGTCCAATAATCATAATAAGAAAAGTAAATTCAACCACCCTTATCTTTAATTTATCATAATTAGAAAGATCTCTATTTTCGTTGTTTTGTTTAGTCTAGTTACACTAGCCTCTTCAAAGTTTTTCTTTACTAAGTCAATAGTGGTTAATGTTATTTCATTTAATTGTCTTTAATAATGTGAACAATAAGAGAAATTTTAAGACATACCTTGTGAACTATTATAAAATAAGAGACGAAGTATCTACTTTTGAGATAGTGAGAGACAAACCCTTTTAGGGTCCTCTAACTCTCCATTTAATATCTATTGAATGTACGTTATGCTATCAAATGCCATTTTAATGTTGAACTAAAGCATATAATAAAATAATTGCACCAAAAAACCCTTGACAATTCTATCTAAGTTCACATCTAATGCGAAATGTACAATATGGTATATCGACAAAAAAATTATCTTCCTCAATTTCTTATTATTGCTTCCATAAAAAATTTTAGAGTAATAATTAAATTCAAGAATATGGGTGATGATTTTGAGCATATTGAAAGTTTCAATCTTGTATAACTCAAAAGTATAAATTTGAAAGAAAATAATTATATTTAACAATAAAAAATAATATTACAATTTCAAAAGCAAGAACAAAATTGTGAAAAGTTAAGGTGAAGTTTTTCCTTGAAAAAAAATCATAGAACACGAATTAATGTTGTCCACAATTTTCTTTTTGGAGGAAATAAAAAAAATGTTGGTTCAAAGGAGTTGCTCCTCTATTATCTTTTTTTTTTTTCTATCATAAATTTACATTATTATACTTACCCTATGTAGGAAATGGACGAAACTCTAACAAAAGATGAATGTTTCTTAACTTTCCAAAAGTTGGGGGTGGCTCTCTTTTTTAATAGTTCATGAGACCTACTACCACTTTGCTTTTGAAAGTCATTTTATAATCCAAAGTAGGAAAAGTTAACTAGTAATTAACCATAATATAGGTATGGTAACATTTGTATACTTTTTTTTTGGTCAACAGCTTTTCTATACTTGAGTAATACGATAATGACAAGAAAATATATCTAAGATAAAAGAATCAATAAGTTATTATATATAGATGATAAAAGTAACGTCGGCATTTTGACAAAACAATTGGTTAATTTAAATGTTGCCAAACAATTTTTAAATCTTGGAGGGACATCCTGGTAATAAATATAAAATAGATGGGAGGTCATGGTTATTTACCTAACAATAAATAATTAAATTACATAAAAGGGTAAAAATGTAATTTAGAAAGACGGCAAATAGTAATTGCAAATTGGGCGATAGGGCTTTGGGATTGGGTTTTGACCTTAAGGATTGGTTGGATATGTTCTCAAATTTTGTAAAATTTGTCCTTTGTGTTTGGTGCTATTTGCGGGACTGCCACGGCTTTGATGGTGGAACCAAAGTTGGTTTGTGCCGTTTTCAAGTCAGAATCAAAGATGGTTTTGATGTGTAGTTTGGATTCCCTCATCATCGTTATGTAAGAAAGATTAATAGCGATGAAGTGATTAATTAGTTATTTGTTTTTTATGGTTAACAATTCATGTCATGTTATTATTATTATTTTAATATTTGACCACTATTTGATATTTTTTGATAAAATTTTTTTTTGTATTTGATAGGTTAAATGCCTAATTTAGAAAAAAAAGTGTGAATCCTATAACATGAGGTTCACCCGTGTAAGTACCCAATACTCAAGTTTAATTGGTACAAATAAACTCTCTCAATAACGTTATTATAATATTACGAAGGGTTGTAACTATTTCGAATACCATAAGAAGTTGAATTCAAATGCTGCTTGTTAAATCGTAGTCAATGAATGGTAGTGGACAAGCACGTAAACAAATTGGTTGCAAATCTCATCTCAAAGGTCGCCTTTTGAATGGTTGAAAACAATCTGTAGAGAGCAACCTTGTTCTGACCTCGCTACTAGTTTAATGGACTTTTTTCTTGTAGATCTGGTTTTTCATTAATCAACATTTGTATTTGATATGGGTATAACCGAGCTCAAAGTTTATTCACGAGGGACAAACTCACGCATGTTCTTTGGTTGCAAGTCATTGGAGCTACGCTGGAGACGCAGAATAGTTACAGGATGGCTTTTTTACCTTAACAGTATTAATTTATTTAGCATTTTTTGTTTTGGCTATTAAAAAAAAAAATACATTTGTCTTAATTCTTATTATTAATTTACGCAAAATGGAGTTTAAGGCGAACTAAGCTACTTGGAGTGCAGCTCATTTAAAAATACTTTTTTAGGTTGATTATTAGTAAAATTATTAAACCAAAGTTGATCATGATTTTCTGCTTGTTCGCTTGAAAAGTTTGACTATCACTACAAATGAATAATTATTATCTCAACAAACTTATTGCAAATGAACAGTTTAAAACAAAATTATAATATATATATATACATACTTACATACATAATTAATTATTATCTCATATATATATATGAGAATTGACTAAGTTAAATAGTAAATATATTTGAAATAACCAAACTACTCGAGCTTACTCTTGTTTAATTCGATTAAAATTTGTTTGAGATTGGTACATAAAGAAAATAAATGAAGGTTGTACAAGATTTTGAAACTTGCTAACACAAGATTTAATTAAACTTTAGCGATGAAGGATCAACTAGCCTCATTTAGAGTTCTATTCGACTGCCCTTTTACCAATTTTACTTATTTTTCATATAATTCTCACTAATTATTCTATTGTTTTTTGTTTTTTTTTTACACAAACTAGATGATAAAAACATAGCATACATGACAGAAATGGTGTATTAAAGCATAAATATACAAATTTTCCCACAGTATCTGCTCAAATATTGATAAGGGAATTGGAAAATCATAAAATTACTTGTACTATTCTTATGCGTAGTTTAAAAATACGAGAGAAACAATGTGAATATATGGAATTTTTTTGTTAAAACAATAGTTATAAATGTTCTCACTAGGAAATGCTATACAAGAGGGAAGTCTCTACAAGGGAAATTTCTATAACTATGACAAAATAAAGGAGAGATTAGAATAATTTCAAATCCCCTATTTGATTTTATTTATTATCAACCACAAAGAGTACAAAATAAGAGCTGCATTAATAGGCCTTCTCATAGCTTGAGCAATACCCGTATATTTGTTATTGATTGGTTGAAGAATCTAAGAAAGCTCCCTTGTCTGGTTTGATGGGCAAAGCTCTTTGTCATACCAAAATCAATATCTTCTTTATTACACTGCCAACCAATAAAATTAGGTGAGCCTTGAATTCAATTAGTTACTCAACTTTTCTAAATCTTTGTACAACTAAAAAAGAGAAGATTATGGGTGCACCAGCCTCCAGCTACGTTTTAGCTCTAATTCACCTTTCACTTTCATGTGACCAAAGCTTTCTCAAAAAATTAAATTTCTTCTACACCTTTTTCTATAAATGATTAGAAGGAATTCGCCTAAGACAGAACCTTTTGGATCCAACCCAATTCTAAAAGTATAGTGTCATGTCTTAATACATGTTCGAGGTCAGTCAAGTATAATAAGGGAAATAGAGGTTACGAGTTTGGAACAATAGTTACAACGAATCAAAGTAGCAAATTTGGAAGAGTTGCACATCAGAACTAATTAATTATGATTCACATGTGAAGGGGGTATTAAAGAATTTAATTGTCTTACATGGATAAATTATAACTTTTAGGACTAGTACTTTATATGATATTGGACTACACTAATTGATTTTAGGTGGAGTAATCCAAAATCTTATGATCTGGTTATGAAAATCCTCATTTACTCATTTGGGATAATTGTGTCACCTCTCGAGCCCAAAACTCCAACCTAGTATTACAGATATAAAAAAACATCTACTTTGACTTCTATTTTACTGGTCTGGTTAATCCAAGTTATTCCTTATACTCACAATACTTACTTATAAACCATTTAAATACAATATCTCCTACCGGTGTGACATTACACAACTTCCCACTAAGGATCTAATGTCCTTGTCAGGGGCACACAAGAGATGGATACTATCGTCTTCTTGTTGTAGTACTTTACCTCGTATAGTATTTAATCTACTGACCAATTCTAAATACCATTTTGTTATAGTCTAGAGCCCCAAGCTCAGGAGATGTTGGAGAATCTAATTATCTCATATATGGATAAATTAGGACTTTTAGAACTAGTTTATAAGATTTTGGGTTACTCCAATTAGTTTTAGGTGAGTAATCTAGGATCTTATGTTTTGGTAATGAAAATCCTTATTTATTCATTTCGGAAATTGTGTCACGCCTCGAGCCTAGAACCTCATCTCACAAGTGAGATTGGTGTTGCAGATGTAAGAAATATCTACTTGGACTTCTATTCTACTGACCCAAAAAAGTTAATCAAAATTATCCCTTATACTCACAACACTTATTTATAAATTGCTCAAATACAATATTACCCACTGATGTGAGACATTACACATACCTCACTTTAGGGATCTGATGTCTTTGTTAGGGACACATAGCAGGTGGTTCCCACCGCCTTTTTGGTGTAGGACTTTTAGCAGTATAGCACTTAACTCCCACACCCGCTAGTGACGGCTCAGAATATCATTCTATCATGCCTTATCTCCCATCGATGTGGGACATTACATACATCTCGTGTTAAGAATCTGATATCCTAGTTAGGGGCAGATAAGAGGTGAATCTCACTGCCTTTTTGGTATAACACTTTGTCCTGTATAACACTTAACTTCGCACACATAAGAGGTGATTCCCACCTCTTTTTTGGTACAACACTTTATCCCGTATAACACTTAGTTCCTGTATCGGCTAGTGACCGGCTTCGAATACTATTTTATCATGCCTCTAGCCCAGACCACAAGCTTGTAGGCGAAATTGGTGTTGTAAACATAAGAAATATTTATTTAAGACTCTTTTCTACTAGCTAAAATGATTAACCTAAGCTATTCTTGATAGTCACAGTACTCACTTGTAAACTATTCATATACAATATCTCTCATCGATATAAAACATTACACATTGCATTCTCTAACGTAACCGTTATTTTATCACTCCCTCCAACCCATCATAAGGACAAATTTCTTACACACCTTTGTTTCTAATGAAAAACCTTCTGTTATAGATTTGTCAAATCTCAACTTGGTCATGTTAAATACACCAACATGCTTAATTAGGTATTATAGAAAGTTACTTTACTGAACACTTTTTAGCTCACATCCATATTATAGAATCCATACCTATACGTATCATTTGTTGACTATGACCTACTCTTCTCATTGGAGATTTTGTTGATCACGAAGAGCTTATCTTACACCGCACTATGACTAAGATGATGATGTCATTCTTGTAATATTTCGGCAATGGTACTGGTGAACTATCAGAAAGCACGAAGTATTTGACTAATTTTTAAAAAATAGAATAATATTGTCACTTTCATGAAACCCCAGTGTCTATATAATAATGCTTTTGAGGAAAGTAAGTACTTAATTGGACCTTCATTTTGTCGTTTTAAGCCTTGAGAGACCCATAGAATTTTATTTTTTTTCTTACAATGGTTTTGATCAATGGCAAGAGTGCCGCCAGAGCCCTACTTACTTGAATGGAAACAGCAATTTTCATTTAATTTAATATTTTTAAAATACGTGTATTTTTAATATATTTTTAAGTTAAAAAATTAATTTAATTTTTATTAAAAATTACATATATATAAATGTTAAGTTGTGTAATTTTAACCCCTGTTAAACATAAATTCTAGATCTTTTTTCTCTAAATGTTTAACTTAATTGTTTATATCCAAGTCTAGACAATTGTATAATTTTAGTTCCCGTCAAATATAAATTCAAGATCCTTGTTTTGATTCAGTCAATTTTCTCTAAAAATTGAACCTAATTGTTTATATCCAAGTCTAGACAATACATGCATGGTGAGTTAATTAAAACTTAACTAGGACACAATAACATGGTCCCTTTGAAAAGCCTGCTTCATATATACTTTATTCTGACTTGCCTCAGAAAGTTTGAGCATATACAGAGTGGAGTCCAAACCCTACAAAGGATGAAATGAACCATAAGATTTCTTTCTCTTGGCCATGCATGGGCGGATGGGCACCGGCTTCAATGGTCCCCGAAATCTTTTAAAATATTTTTTATATTTTAAGGTTTCAATGAAAAAAGTAATTACATTTGTATTTGTTTGGAAATATGTGTATAAACTCCATTAAAAAATAAATCTTAGATTCGGCCCTTTTTCTTAGCTAATGGCAGAGACACTCATTGGTGAGTGGAGGTTCCAAATTTCTTTTTAAAATATATGTATTTTTAAAATATTTTTAGTATAAATATTCAATTTGGCTCCCATTAAATTTTTTTTTAGTATATGAGTGTTATATTGTGTGTTTTTGCTAACAAAAATCCTGGATCTAGCAGCCCTACTCTTAGCTCTCGACTAGCTTGTAAATTCAATAAAAATAATGCTTGTCACACCTATTTTATACGGTTCAAATTTATGTTATGTCAAATCTCTTATTTATACGGAATTTTTATTAAGATACAACAATGCTTAATACATAATGAAACCCTTTAATGCTTAATACATAATTAAACAAAAGTGGGTCTATGTTGGGCCCCTCATTCATGTTATCTTGAAGCAAAAGAATGAAAATGGAGCTGTATTAGGGCCCCCCATATATATGCAGTGGGGGACGATAAATGTGCATTAAGGCAAAGATTATGTAGCTTGTCCCCACTAGCTACTTAGGTAGTTGATCTTCAAACATGTAACTTGGCTGTGTATCTTCTTGGACTTGTGAGAGGATGGATGGATACGAAAGATGAATCTTTTAATGCTCTAACACCTAAAACGTGATAATAGTAATTGCCACCATGCAAAGTTTCAATGCTTAAGTAATATTCAACTGTGAGAAAGAAGAAGCCAGGCTGTCAACACTTAGAACAAGTGGGCAAAATGATAGGTTATATGACATGGTGAAGTTACTTTTTAAGAATATAGCTCACTCTCTCCTTTTATTATGTAAGGGAATGATTTTTTTTTTAAATGATTTGAGAACTTAACTGGTGTAATTCGATTATTGAATTATTTGATAGAGTACAATGATTAATTAATAAATTTTAGATGCAACGATGAGTCTTCACACATGCAACATGTCAATTAAAGACAAAACTCTACAACAATAAAAAGTATCGAATTCGCGACCTCGTAAAATTAATTTTATCCCAATACCGGCCATGCCACTAGGGGCATAATTGGAGTGAGACTTTGTATTGTATTTTAAAAAAAAAAAAAAATATATATATTAAATTATTATAGTATTATAAGAATTAACGTACAATTTTAACTTAACACAAATTATTTTTTTTATTTTTAGTTTATCCTCTCTTTTTGTAATGACATATGAATGGCTAGTTGTTATTACCGATAAAATAGTCAAGTAGCATTAGACATTTGGCAATTGGACAACCTTAACTAATACTCAACTGTGGAGAACCAGACAGGCTGTCTAACACTTGAGCCAAGTGGACAAAATGAGAGATTATATGAAATGGTGAAAACCCGTTATGAATGTCTGTATATACCTGCAAAAAGTTAAAAATATAGTTTACTAGTATGTCAAAATTACACATTAAATTCTATGATATTATAATAATTTAATATCGGTTAATAATTTTTAAGAATATAACTTACTGCCTTCTTGTGTCTAGTAATTAATGGAAAGAGATTTGTTACCATATTCTTAGAAACCATAAACAATCATTAGATTATTATAATAACTCGAGGTCATACGAATATAAACACAAGAATGAAGGCATACCATTGTTGAAAATAATAAGTAAATATAAAATTTCTTCTATAGTACTTTAAATTTTTAGATGAAATGATAATTTAATTTGATATCAAAACCTATGCTACTAAATGGTTATGGCTTGAAGAGTCGTCGCCACCCATAATTTGATAAGCATTTGAACTGTCCATTTCAAGGCTAAAAGAGTCTCGCGCATGATAGAGACATGTTGAAAACAATAAATAAATATAAAAAACTCTTTTATAACAACCTAAACTATTAGATGATGTGGTAAATTAATAACAATAATGCTCACCCCAAAATTCTTTTAATAAAATGTGTATTTTTTAGGTACTCTTAGTCTGGAAAAGAAATTTAACCTACTAAAAAATATTATTTGCATATGAATGTCAAACTGTATGTTTTAGCCATCACTAAATAAGAATCCCCACACTAAACACGATTTTTTTTTTTTTTGTAATTTATCACTTTGTTTTTTTTGTTTGATGTGGGAATCATGCTGACAGAGTCTGACCACTGAACTATACAGCAGAACTCAACTACTAACTGGTAAACTTTCGAGTGTAGCGGTACGCCCCACACATGTCAGAATAGTAAATAGTGTCGAATTCACAATCTTACAAGAATAATTTTACTCTACTACTGCTTGACTATACCTGGAAACTAGGGCAAGTTTATCCCTTTGTTAGTAGCATATAAATAACTAGTTATGCCTGCCGCCAGATTGTTGAAGAAACTCAGTGAAGAAACACCATAAAATGGCCAAATGGCCTTTGACTTGAGGTGATTGAACAGCCTTAACCTAAAAATTCCTGCTATAGAACAATACATGATCAATGGCTGCCCATGATTAATACTTTAACGTTCTAGATCAGAAACTTCTAGATTTGTGGGTGCAAGACATAATAGTCAACGACTTATGATTAGGATATAGAACACAAGCAACTGAGCAAGTGTAGCACTTTTTTCATCTTTTCATGAGCACTGATAATGATTTGGCTGCACCTTTCTTCTTTGTAATCTTATTTTAGTTGAGTAATGTTATATGTCACTATTAATAGACTTATATATATAAGAGGGGTGCATGTATATCCCTCAACTTGAAACAAGATATTAGTCCCAAAAAAAAAAAAAACTTGAAACAAGATATTTTTGGTTTTTTTTTTCAAAAAATAATTATATTAGACACTTTTATTGTATGATAGTATACCCTGACCTCACTCATCACACGAATGCACCCTCTGACCTTGGGTGCCTGAGTCCGTCATTGGATGTCACTCTATTTTTATCACTCAAATAACTTCTCTTACGTGTTTATGTCTAGTTGACATGTTAAAAGAAGAGAGAAAAGTAAAAAAAATTCTTAAATTAATATGTCAACTAGACATATATGTAAGAAGTAATATTTAAATGATAAAAATAAAGTGATGTGTAACATTACTCATTCAATTAGTTACTCATACATATATTTCACATTCATGAACCAATTTTATTCGTCAAAGTCGCATGCAATTCGAAGTTTAAAGGCTATGGCTAATTAAGGAAATTGTCAAAAGTTGAAGGGTTTGTTCGGATCTATGTTTGACTTGGACGTTAATGCGTTTTAGTTTGAAAACAAAGATACAAAGCGAAGAAAAAATCTCACAAACGAGTGAAGACAAAAATAAAATTGGTTGAATAATGTATTGTCACATAAATGGATCTCAACAAACTTAATTTTAAGTTTTTTCACTTGTTTTTTGAATGTGGATTTAACAAACGAATTTGAAAGAAATGCCTCAAATACTCAGATGATTGATTAGTGACTTGTTAAATGGAGCGTCATCATTGATTTGGCTTATAATATGAAGTGCAAATGCTCCTCCTTTCAAGTTTATGTCTTCAAACTCTAATTGGACCCCGTTAATTATTTCATTTTGAGTGAAAGAAATTAACGATAGGGTATTCAATAATTGTGCAGCAATTGAGGAACAAATTTTTGTAAAGATTTCGGATACTATTAAGTATAGAGTACTTTGTAGTAATTTTTTTGTAATAGTCATATCAATGGACTCATTAGAGCTGCCTGGAACATAGTATGAGTTTGTGGCTAAGTCCAATCCTTTTGTAAGTACGTGTAAAGTTTTGAGCCATTAATGACCACTTTGCTTATTCTCGAGTAAAAAAAAACTTTTAAGTATTTGTTTTCCTTTTTTGGTATTCTTTCAATATGACTCCAGTTTAAATGAATAATAAAAAAAGTAATGTCTTATATCATTCTTTTACCCTTTTTCTTATTTGAATGTCGAATCTCTTATATATGTATATGGTAAATATCTTATTATAAAGGGAATGATGGCGTGAATTAAAGGATAATATATAACAATTTTGAATAAAATTATTGCAATTATGAGCTATAATTAAAGAACGAAAAAAAGTAGCATTGTAATATTAGAGAAGGAAGAAAAAACATGAAGAGTGAATTTATTAGGTTTGGTGTAAAAAATCCAACTCTATCCCAAAAACATGAAGAGTGAATTTATTAGGTTTGGTGTAAAAAATCCAACTCTATCCCAAGTTTTGCCATAATTTCCATCCACAAAACCAATACAATAAAAGAGTCTAAGCATGATTTAATATGAATGGAACACTTTCGATAGGAAAAATGCCAAATAAATAATTTAACTTTATATTAATTGGAACACTATTTTTTGAATTCAATTCAAAAGTTCTCATTCAACCATGTTGACTTTACAGTACTAAAATTGGAGCTGCATAGTTAATGCAAGCAAAATATCAAGCATTGTTCAATGAAGGAGCAATCTTTTACTTTATCTCTCTCTTTTTTATATAGCAAGAATGCTTATCATTTATAAATAGGTAAAGTATCACACGAGTACTGTATATAGCAATATTTTTAGTGAAATAGGACCACCTATCACAGAAATTTAAAAAGAGTAGACATTTAGCCTTCTTCACGCTAATAATGTTGAAAAAAACTAATGTGGATTGGAACAATGATTATCATCGCAATATTCATTTTGCCACTTGAATATATTCAACGTTCAAATCAGCTAGTTTAAAATTCTCATTGTAAAATGATGTTTTTGTGGCTTTATCAAAGAATCCATTTTTCTGATGCAAGCTATAAGAGACTCATACACGTCTCAATTGGAATCCTACGGTGGAAATTTGCCACTAGGTACTGTTGAGGTTGGATTCTCACAGTTGAACTGGTCGGTTACGCTTACCAAGCTGAACTTTCAGGTTTGCCTCCGAATTGAATTTCTCAGGTCGGCTACGTCACCTGCACAAGGAAAAGAAGGAAAAGGCGGGGTGATGACTCGGATTTTTTCCTCGGGCGCGAGAATGATTAGTATGTTCGAGCCGGTAAGGTAGCTGAGAGCATTTAATGGCGAGTTACCTCCTAAATGAAGGGGGTGGGGCTCTATTTATACTAAATTAAGGTCTGACAGCATTTAATGCGGTGCAGCTTTATGTCCCATCAGTTCTTTATGTCCCACCGGAACAACTTGCACTGAGGTTGGGGTTCTCTGGGATCGGGTCAGCATCCAGGTTGGGCATTTAGCTGAATGCACTAGGCCGGCTCTGATTAGCCCGTCTTAACTCGGAGTGGGCGACTTACCCTAGCTCGGGGACCCCTCGTCAGTCCCCCCCCCAAGTCGAGATCGAGGGGGTGAGATCTAGAATTAGGTATTTCTCCCGAGCTGGAGGTGCCCGACCCCGATAGAGTAGGGATGGCCACGTCAGCGGTGCATGCCCTTCAGATGGCTGACACGTCACCTGGCAGTTCTGATAAGACGCGACGTTTGGGCTCCCCGAGGCAATTTTCAGAAGCGCCTATAAATAGGGTCTTGACATCCGAGATTCATTTCACACTTCGCTTTCAACCTTCAAGAGTTTTAGGTCGGACACCAGAGTGGTCGGACGCATTTAGCTCGGAAAGAACCTTCTCGGGATTTTCAGCTCGGAGCCAGCTAGGTCGGTTGCGTTCCTCAGTCAAGAGTCGTAGGTACGTCCCGACTCCCTTTAGTCATTCCTGTACATTTATATTTAGACTGTAGACAAGATGGGGAGGTTAGAGTCGGAAAATTCCCAGGCGATGGAGGTGAGGTCCTATGGTGGGGACGAGAGTCCATCGAGCTCGGAATCTACCTCAAATAGAGACCAAGGTGAAGAGAGCACCAGTGCGTCTTCAGGGTCGGCTCGAAAATCTGGGCCCTGGGAGAGCGATGATGATTGCCAAGTCATTGGGGTCAGACTGGCGCAAGAGGAGGCCGAGGCGGATCCTTTGGCCGACCTGGGAGACTTGGAAGATAGGGAGGATGAGGAGCCGCTAAATCAACTGGAGGGCGTCGAGATACCACAAGAGTTCCTAGCTGGGGTTTTTGCCACCGAGCCGATCGAAGCAGTCCCGGTTAGTGCTGTTCGACCTCGGAGCTCGGCTACAGCCAGCGCTTCTTCAACTCGGGGGAAGAGGATTGAGCAGTTGTTCGCCTGTTGCAAGCGTGAGTGCCATTCCACAGTGCAAATGGCCAACGTCAGGCTGAGGAACTGGTCAGTGGATCGTCATCACAAGCTGAAGGTTCCAGGTCGGCAAGAATCGGCTTGCTATCCACCGGCCGACCACTTCACCATATACGATCTCGCATTCGATGTCATCCAGCTCCCTCTCCCCGGTTTTGTTGTTGACATCCTGAACTATTTTGAGCTCAGCCTAGGTCAGATGTCGCCGAATGGTTGGGCCGTGATGGTGGCCTTCTATGTGTTTTGCCTGGAGAAGAAAGTGGAACCGACCTTGCGCAGGTTCAGGCATTTCTTCGTGTGCAAACCCAACCCAAAGCAGCTAGGGTGGTTCCACTTCGCAGCTTGGGTCGGCAACTCCATATTCACCAAGTGGCATTCTTCTAACAAGGGTTGGCATAATGACTATTATTGGGTAGAGCCGGCTGTGAACTCTGGGTACAGGTTGGACTGGATTCCAAGTTTGAGGAAGACCGTCAATGATGACCCCAAGCTCTCAGAGGAGGAACTTGAGGAAGTCGCGGTGCTCAGGCCCGAGCCCGGGATGCAGATAGATATTGACAGCGTGCTCAAATGGGAGCGAATCTGGGACTCCAAGCTGTTTGGTAGGGAACCCGACCTCTCGAGGGATCATCCCAACCTGCTTCCGGAGCCTGAAGGGGATGTGGGGTCTAGCTAAGAAGAGGGTCAGTTTGTAGGACCGGCACCAGACCTCCCAATTGCCCTGTCTGCTAGTCTTTTTAGGTTGGCCTTCGGCTCTTTTTCACTTCTTTCCTCTACCTTTTGCAGATATGGCGGACATGAGGAAGCTCGCGTATGCCCAGGTGCGAAGGAAGAGCGAGGTCAGCGGCGAGACTTCAGCTCGGTCCGGCTTGG
The DNA here is from genome assembly GCA_037974665.1 of Ehretia macrophylla. Lineage (NCBI taxonomy): Eukaryota > Viridiplantae > Streptophyta > Magnoliopsida > Boraginales > Ehretiaceae > Ehretia > Ehretia macrophylla. Next base: position 76,453,028 of record CM075780.1, on the reverse strand, counting down.
GAGGTGCCACTCAGGGTCAGAGGCAGCGGCCCAGCGGCCAAGTACGGGAGGTCGGCTCCGAGGTCTCCTCCAAGAGGGCTTCGGGGACCCCCATGACCAAGAGGTCGAGCTCGGGAGTGGCTATCCAGGAGCACTCAACCTCCCAACCTGAGAGCAAAAAGCGGCCTCATGCCGAATACTCCGGGAAGGGCAAGGCCACGGAGGTGGGTTCTTCTGATAAGGACTTCATGGAGGTGTCCAAGGTGGCCCGCGACCCCAAGCTGGTGACAGTCCTGGCAGAGCAGCTCTCGCTCGATCTGAGGACGGCCATAGTCACGGTGAGTCTTTATCCAACTTCTGGTAAGGTTGTTTTTTAGCTCGGCTGATTGTTTTGCTTTCTCTTAAACAGGCCGAGTCCCACATCCTCTCGGCTCCCAACTTCCTAATCAGGGCCCAGACCCATTGCGTGGAGCTCGAGCAGCGATACCTTGATGCCCGAGCCGAGCTCGAGGCTCTAAGGGAGGAGGCCGAACAGAGGCACAAGGCGGACACGACGGAGATCGACCGTCTAAAGAAGGAGTTTGATGCAGAAAAGTCCCGGCGCGAGGCCGCAGCCAAGGACGTCGAGCGCTATAAGCGGGAGAAGCGTGAGGCCGAGGCGAAGCTCCGGGATCTGGTGGACCGGGTCGACGCCGAAGGAGATAAGGTAGTGGAAGCCTTCAAGTCCAGTGATGCGGCCTTGGATTGGTTGGCCACGGAAGGCGGAGCCATGGCAAAATACGCCAAGATGAAATTCTACTTCCGGGGCCAAGTCACAGCTCGGGAGAGGGCGAAGACCTTCTTCCCAGCCACCAAGAACGATTACATCGAGATCTTGGAGGTTTCGCCACCGGAGTTCTGGGAGATTCCTAAGCTTCCATCCGACCTGACATCCCAGGCTAAGGAGGTGACTAAGTTTGTCCAGAAGGGCATAGACCAGGTCGGAGATGAAGCCGAAGCCACCACCTCTGCCGCTGCGCCTAAGTAAATTTTGTAAAATTGCCCGAGTCGGGCTTTTGTAATTTTGCCCAGGTTGGGCTCTTTGTAATCATATTTTGATTTAATGAAATGAATATTTTGCGTTTTAGCAGAGTTCGTACTTGTGCACTTTTCTTTTTTCGCAAATTTTTTCTTAAGTAAGCGCGGTCGGACCAATATAGTGGACCATTCGAACTTAAGTAAAAAGAACCGAGCTAGACGTGATTAATGAATTATCATCCTAATCCGAGCTGGTTAACTGGGCAACTTTATAATCGTCGCCAACCCGGACTCGTCAGTCCGATTTAAAATTGGTCAAACTAATGCTGACGAATGTTGAGTTTTAGACCCAAATTAATATACCGATCGAAGCCGGATTATGCCGAATTGGACCTTAATCCGAACTAGCGAAGCTTATCAAATTGTTGTTGATTATTCCCGAGATGGAACATAGTCCAAGCTGGTTTACTTGATCATTAGCTCGTGATTAAGCGTGGCCACCACGTTAATCCGAGTTGGTAGTAGCTTTGTAGCTGAGGCACTTGGGCCCGGGTCTGGCATTGCGCTGGTTTACAAAATGTATTGTATTTACAAAGTACTTAGGCTCGAGAGCCGATTACAGGCAATGTTTTGGCTCGGGGCCTTAACAAAAGATTTCGGCTTAGGGCCGTAACAAGAGATTTCGGCTCGGAGCCGTTGTAAGAATATAATCAATTTCCCAGAAATGTCTTAACAACAATCAAGTAGAAAGACAACACTACTCGTTATAACAATTCAATATAACACTTACAAGATAATTGTCCCACCGTGCGCTCTCAAGCTTAGAGCTTCAATGGCTTCTGGACTTACAAGAAGAATACAAGAAAGAAAGACTAACTTAGGATTATGTTTGGAGTTGTGTTGTGGATGAAAATGATGAACTAATGCATGCCTATTTATAGAATTCAGTTAGCCCGCCACAGGAGACTTTCCTATCAAACATTTCAATCTTGGTTGGCTTTACCAACCATGTTCAAAGTATTAGCCACCCATATTTATCACATGAGTGGCTACAATTAACCACATGGGTGGCTAGCATCCAAATTAACTTCTAGGAAGTTTCATTTGGTCAAGTTGGCTAACTTTAGCATTGTATCATCCCGACGTCATCTTAGGTAATTCCAAATTTCATAACTTCTTTTTTGTAGCCATCGCGATCTCTTTTTGACCTCATCGACGTTTAATTCGGAATCATTAATTTATGCTACCATATAATTAACGATACTTATTATGAAGAGGTGGATGTTGACATATATCAACACCCCCTCAATGTTCACCTCATGTTGACTAAGCTATTGGGCCAACACCCAATGTTTGAAGATGCTTGCTCAATTGGATGCTCCCTAACGCTTTAGTGAAGATATCTGCACAATTATCTTCTGTAGGGCAGTACTCCATGTAGATTTCACCTTCCTCAATCAGTTCCCTCACATAGTGATACTGAATCTCTATGTGTTTTGTTCTAGCATGAAATACCGGATTCTTTGACATGGCTATACAACTCTGACTCTCACATTTCAACATTGTTGCTTCCTCTATTGGAATGCCAATATCAGTCATGATGCGTTGTAGCCAAACAGCTTCACAGGATGCTACACAAGTAGCCTTGTATTCTGCCTCCGTTGATGAAAGTGCAACGGTGGGTTGTTTCTTACTAGCCCATGAGATGACTCCACCACCGAATGTGAATACGTAACTTGTAACAGATTTTCTTGAGTCAATATCACCAGCCCAGTCTGAGTCACAGTACCCAGATAAAGTATCTCCAGACTTGTATGATATCCCATACTCCAACGTGCCTTTGAGATATTTGAGGATCCGCATCCCTGCTTGCCAGTGACTTTGTTTCGGTTTATTTGAAAATCGACTGAGAACTCCCACAGCATAACTAATATCAGGTCTTGTGTTACAAAGGAAGATTAAACTTCCCACCAACCTTCTGTAGAGCTTGTTATCAACTTGTTTTGAAGGATCGTCAATTGATAACTTTGTATTCACTTCTATCGGGGTGACAACTGGTTTGCACTCGGACATACCAAATGCAGTCAGAAACTCACGAACATATCGTTGCTGCGAGATGAAGATCGTATGAGGTTTTTGCCATACCTCGATTCCCAAGCAATAATGAAGAAGACCAAGATTTGTCATTTCAAATTCTTGGCTCAACCATTCTTGCGTCTTCTGAATATTATCTTCATGGTCACCAGTGATTACAAGATCATCCACATATAGGACTACAATTACCTTCTTTCCTTGTTCACTTAGAACATACAAGTTGGACTCTGATTTGCTTCTACAGAAACCATGTTGCAAGAAGAAAGAGTCTATACGTTTGTACCAAGCTCGTGGTACTTGCTTTAACCCATATAAAGCCTTTTTCAATTTGCAGACTTTTTCTTCTTCACCTGGTATTTGGAAGCCAGGGGGTTGTGCAACGTAGACTTCTTCTTCAAGTTGCCCATTAAGAAAAGCTGACTTGACATCCATTTGATGTACAATCCATTCATAATGCACGGCAGCTGCAACAACTAGCTTGATTGTTGACATTTTTGCTGTTGGAGCAAAGGTTTCATATACATCGAAACCTTCGACTTGCGAAAATCCTTGTGCTACAAGGCGTGCCTTGTATTTTTCAAGACTTCCATCTGCCTTGTACTTCACTTTCCAGATCCATTTGGTGCCGATAATTTTTCTATTCGGTGGCTTTTCAACGAACTCCCAAGTATCATTTTTCATGATACTATCATACTCAGCTTGCATAGCTGCTCTCCAATTTGGATCTGACATGGCTTCCTCCACAGTTACCGGTTCTTTTACCATCTTGATGATTTGGGTCATCAAAGCCATGTTTACTAGTTGTTGTCCTGATCTGTTCTGCTCCTTTATTCTCTTTGATCGTCTGAGTCCATCAGGATGTGGACTATCATCAGTAACTCCTGGATTTCTTCCATCAAAGAGCTGTTGGAACCACTTCGGTTGTGGCTTCCTTGTGGGTACAACAGGTTGGTCTTCAGTCTTCTTATCATTAGAGACTTCTTCATTGTTCAACGGTCGTTGTTCAGGCACTTGGTGGATTACTTCATCAGTTGATGACGAAATGTCAGGACCGTTATCCTCCATTGAGTGTGGTCGCTCATTAAACACCACATCTCGGCTTATGATCACCTTCTTGGCCTCTACATCATAGAGTCTGTATGCTTTAGACTCTTCACTATATCCCAAGAAAATGCCCTTCTTGCTCTTGTTATCCAATTTCTTTCAATTTTCATTTGGAATGTGTACAAAACACTCGCACCCAAATTTTTTTAAATGAGACACAGAAGGTTTCGTACCATAATAAGCCTCATTAGGAGTCTTATCGTTGAGTGCCCTGGTTGAGCACCGATTGAGGATGTATACCGCTGTGTTGACTGCTTCAGCCCAGAATGTGTTAGGTAGGCCAGCACCTTTCAACATGCATCGAGCCATTTCTATAATTGTTCGATTTCTTCGTTCCACAACTCCATTTTGTTGTGGTGTGTATGGAGCAGTCAATTGGCGCTTAATCCCAAGCTTGTTGCAGTAGTTGGTGAACTCAATAGAACAGAATTCCCCCCCACGATCGGTACGAAGTTTCTTCAACTGAGTTGTGTTCTCATTTGTCATAAGTTTGTGCCACACTTTAAATTTTTCAAGAGCATCAGCCTTGTCCCGAAGGAAGTACACCCACATTTTCCTACTATAATCGTCAACTAACAATATAAAGTAGGAAGATCCTCCCAACGCCGTCGTAGTCATTTTTCCGCAGAGGTCAGCATGTACCAACTCTAGAGGAGCCTTTGATTGGCTATGACTCTCTTTGGAAAATGATTGTCTATGTTGCTTGCCCAGCATACAAGCTTCACATGGTCCTTCAATTTCTTCAATTGAAGGCAAGTCGGCCACCATCTTCTTCTTTTGCATTTCCTTTAACACAGGATAGGAAATGTTCACGAATCTTTCATGCCAAAGTTGACTTATTTTGGCATCCACGACAGCAGAAAGAGAGCTGATTTCGTAAAGATTATTTTTGCGAATACCTTTACTTACGATATTTTGATCCTTGTCAAGAATCAAAGCTTCCGTCTTCTTGAACCGTACTTCTAGATCATTATCTGTAATAGCAGCTATAGATAGCAAATTTCTGGTGATCTAGGGTACAAAGAGTACTTGGACAGCTTCTTGCTTCCTCCATCTTTAGACACGAGCGAGATGGTTCCAGTGCCCTCAATGGGACACCTAGCATTATTCCCGACGATAACATTCATTGGTTCTTGTAGAGGTTTTATGGAGTCATATAATTCCTTCTTGCTGGTCATGTGTCGGGAAGCTCCACTATCTAACACCCATGCACTTGTTTGATGTACATGTGCGCTAGTACACGTTTCCTCCGATACATCTGTTACAGTAAACAGATGCACTTCCGTTTCAGCCGTATTGGCAGATTCTTTATTTCTCCAATTTGGCTTTAAAGTTCCGTTCTTCTCGTCATGGATTCGTTTTCTGCAATCTTTGACAGCATGACCTTTCTTATTGCAGTAGTAGCACGATCCAGAGAACGTCTTCTTCTGTGCTTTCTTCTTTTCTTCTTGGTTACTCCTCGCCTTGGCTGTAAAGGCAGAGTCAAGTTGATTTTCTCTGCTCCTCAGCCTCATCTCCTCCTCCATCAACATGGCAGTGAATTCTTCAAACGTCAAAGGAGGAATACGAACTTGTGTATTGAGTGCTGTTACAAGGCCGTCAAATTTTGAAGGCAACACTCTAATGCACCTTCGAGCTAGTTCCTCGGTTGATTTGGCAATACCAACTGCAGCCATTTGATCACGTAGGTTTTTCATCCTACTGATAAATGACTCAGCTGCTTCATCTTCACTTAATCTCTCAGCAGCTAACTAATTCTCCAAGTTTTGAATGCGAGTCTGGTTCCTTGTTTCATATTGATTTCTCAGTATGTTCCAAGCTTCAGTTGCCTTGGTTGTGTGTTGAATTAGAGTAAGGACGGAATCTTGAACACTTGTTACAATTGCACAAAGTGCATCAGTATTTCATCTCCTCCATTCTTTAACAAGTTGAGGATCTGGAGGTGTGACATTTTTTGTGTCATCTTCAGCACGGACTGCAACTGGTTCTGCGTCTGTGCCTAACACTGTATCAAGGAGTTCGTAAGAGTCCAGAACTGTAGTGATTTTGAACTTCCACAAAAGATAGTTCGTGCCATCAAGCTTTCCTTCTATGAAGGTAGGGGGACGGATACGAATAGTCGGTACTAAACCGGAACTAAAACTGGTAGAAGAAGAACTAGCACCTTGAGTAGTCATAGTTGTTGAGCTTTACTAGACAAGATTGTTGTTAAGAGCCCCTTAAGCTCTTGATACCATGTAAGAATATAACCAATTTTCCAGAACTGTCTTAACAACAATCAAGTAGAAAGACAACACTACTCGTTATAACAATTAAATATAACACTTACAAGATAATTGTCCCACCGTGCGCTCTCAAGCTTAGAGCTTCAATGGCTTTTGGACTTACAAGAAGAATACAAGAAAGAAAGACTAACTTAGGATTGTGTTTGGAGTTGTGTTGTGGATGAAAATGATGAACTAATGCATGCCTATTTATAGAATTCAGTTAGCCCGCCACATGAGACTTTCCTATCAAACATTTCAATCTTGGTTGGCTTTACCAACCGTGTTCAAAGTATTAGCCACCCATATTTATCACATGGGTGGCTACAATTAACCACATGGGTGGCTAGCATCCAAGTTAACTTCTAGGAAGTTTCCTTTGGTCAAGTTGGCTAACTTTAGCATTGTATCATCCCGACGTCATCTTAGGTAATTCCAAATTTCCGAACTTCTTTCTTGTAGCCATCGCGATCTCTTTTTGACCTCATCGACGTTTAAGTCGGAATCATTAATTTATGCTACCATATAATTAACGATACTTATTATGAAGATGTGGATGTTGACATATATCAACAGCCGTTACAAAAGATTTCGGCTCAGAGCCGTTACAAGGGATTTCGGCTCGGGGCCATTAGACAAAATACCGCTTTAGGTGTTTTAAGTGCCATGCATTCTTCGATAGTTTCCCGTTCTTGTCGCGAAGGTAGAAGGTCCCAGGTCGGACTTCTTTCACGACTTCGTATGGTCCCTCCCAGGTCGGGGATAGCTTGTTACCTAAGCGCGGCAAAAAGATGGCCTTTCTGAGTACGAGGTCGCCAACCTTAATAGGCTTAGGCTTGACCTGTTTGGCAAAGGCTCTTTTCATGGCAGCTTTGTTGGACAACATTCTGATTTGAGCTTTAGCTTGGAGCTCTTCGGCGAGGTCGAGCTCTTCACGGATCCGTGCACCGTTTATTTCTGGATCATGGTGGAGGGTTCTACTGGTCGGGGACCCGATCTCCACTGGCAGCACTGCTTGAGTACCGAAGGTCAGCTCGAACGGCGATTCTCCTGTTGCCGAGCTGGTGGTGGTTCGCTGAGCCCACAACACCTCAGGAAGAATCGATGCCCACTGGCCCTCTGCTTCATCCAGCTTGGTTCTCAGGCCCTGCAAAATGATTTGGTTAGTCCTTTCAACTTGGCCATTACTTTGAGGGTGAGCAATAGACGAGAATCTAAGGTCGATCCCAATCTCAGCACATTTGCCTCGAAAGTATGCACTGTCGAATTGCTTGCCGTGGTCAGTAACGATGACTTTTAGCACTCCGAAATGGCAAATAATATTTTTTCACACGAAATTCTAAGCTGCCTTTTCTGTTATTCTAGCAACACCTTCAGCCTCAAGCCATTTAGTAAAGTAGTCTACTACTACGAAGGCGTACTTCTTTTGGCCAACACCGGTTGGCAAGGGGCCAATGATATCTAGACCCCACTAATAGAATGGCCTAGGGCTTACCATCACTGTGAGGTCTACCGCTGGCTTCTTCTGTACATTGGCGAACCTTTGGCAGGTGTCGCACTTTTTTACATACTCTTTGGCATCTTGTTCTAAGGTTGGCCAGAAATAGCCTTGCCTCTATGCCTTCCGAGCTAGAGCTTTGCCTCCCAAGTGGTTTCCACATACCCCTTCATAGATCTTACGGAGTACATAGTTTCCTTCCTCGGGTCCAACACATTTTAAGAGAGGCCAAGTGTAGGCTCTCTTATAGAGTTGCCCAGCAATTATGACAAACCTTGAGGCCTGCTTCATGAGTTTCTGAGCTGCTTTTTCATCCTCTGGGGTCATATCCCCTTCCAAGTAGTCCACGATTGGTTTAGTCCAATCTGGGCTTAAATTGAGCTCGGCTACGGCTTACAATCTCAATTGAATGCTCGGTTCGGACAATTATTCCACATGGACCAGAGCAGGTCGGCTCTCTCCCAGGGCTAACCTGGAAAGGGCATCGGCCTTCATATTCTCCTCCCTCGGAATTTGCTGTATCATGAACCTTTTGAGCCCTGAGGTCAAGTTCTTGACTCTGTTGAGGTAGGCTAGCATGTTACTATCATTGGCTTCGAATTCTCCCGATATCTGACTAGAAACCAATTGAGAGTCAGTGCTCAGGTCGACTGTCTGTGCCCCGAGCTGAGCTGCGATTTTCAATCCCGCAATCACCGCTTCATATTCCGCTTCATTGTTGGATGACGGAAATGTGAACTTGAGGGAGTATTGGTGCTCATGCCGGTTCAGGTCGAGGATGACCACCCCAGCTCTGCTACCAGACTTCCCTGAGGCCCCATCCACATGGACCTTCCATACGTCCTCCGGGTCATGCTCGGGTCGGCTAGTGCACTCCACCACAAAGTCCTCGATGGCTTGGGCCTTGATGGCTGTTCTGGGCTGGTAAGTGATGTCAAATTGGCTTAGCTCAACTGCCCATTTAAGAAGCCTTCCCGACGCCTCCGGCTTGTGCATGATGGACTTGAGTGGGGTGTCCGTCATGACGTTAATCAGATGAGCGTCAAAGTATGGTTTTAACTTTCTTGCCGCAGTGATGAGCGCGAGGGCAAGTTTCTCCAAGGAGGAGTACCTCGCCTCGGCCCCTTGTAGGGTTTTGCTGACATAATAGACTGGCTTCTGCTCCTTCCCTTCTTCTCGGACTAGTGCTGCTGCCACTGCTGTCCTCGAGCATGCTAAGTACAATACCAGTTCCTCCACCATCTCAGGTCGGGATAGCAGGGATGGCGAAACTAGATACCTTTTCAGCTCTTGGAAGGCGTTCTGGCGTTCCGTAATCCATTCAAATTTCTTAGGATTCCTCAATATTTTAAACAGGGGAGTACACTTATCAGCCGACTTGGACATGAATCTGCTGAGTGCCGCGACCTTACCTGCCAACACTTGGACGTCTTTCACGCAGGTCGGCGGCGCCAGGTCAAGTATCGCCTGAACCTTCTCCGGGTTGGCTTCTATTCCACGGGACGTGACCATGAAGCTCAGAAACTTTCCTGCCTTGACGCCGAATGCGCACTTTTCCGGGTTCAGCTTTATCCCAAAGTGCCCCATTACGACGAAGGCTTCAGCCAGATCGGCTACATGATCTTCCGCCCTCCTGCTCTTGACCAACATGTCATCTACATAGATCTCCATATTTCGGCCAATCTGATTTTTGAAAACCTTGTTCACCATCCGAGTATAGGTGGCTCCAGCATTCTTGAGGCCAAAAGGCATGACCTCATAGTAGTAGAGACCTTTATCGGTAGTGAAGGCAGTCTTCTCTTTGTCTCCAAGAGCCATCTTGATTTGGTTGTAGCCTTTGAAGGCATCCATGAAGAAGAGTAGCTCGAACCCGGAGGTGGCGTCCACCATTTGATCAATCCGAGGTAGGGGAAAGCAGTCCTTAGGGCAGGCTTTATTGAGGTCAGTAAAATCAATACACAATCTCCATCCTCCTGAGGATTTGGTCACCAGCACCACATTGGATAGCCAGGTTGGGTATTGGATTTCCATTATGTGGCTGGCGTCTACCAATTTGTCTACCTCTTCTGCTATGATTTGTTGTTTATCATAATAGAAGTGCCTGCGGTTCTGCTTCACCGGATAGTGATTTGGGTCGGCATTCAGGTGATACTCAACCACTCCCGGGTCAATACCTGTCATGTCAGAGGCAGACCATGCGAATATGTGTTCATTTTCTAGGAGAAATTGGCTTATACCTTTCTTGAGGTCTGCAGAGAGTTCACTTCCGATTTTTGCTCTCTTTGTCTCATCGGAGAGCTCCACCTCTTGAAGGTCTTCAGCCGGGCTGCCTCTCTTAGCATCCCTCTTCTCCTTGGGCAAATCTGGTCCCCAGCTAACCTGATATTTGGGTCGGAGTGAGTTTTCATAACATTCCCGGGCTGAGAGTTGGGCTCTGCGGATGGTGGCCGTGCCGGCCGGGGTCGGGAATTTTAGGGCCTGGTGGTAGGTGGAAGGGACGACCCTGAAATGGTTGAGCGCCACCTGACCTAGAATTCCATTGTAGGTAGAGTTGCAATCCATCACAATGAAGTTGGCTTGCATTGAAACTCGCTTATCTCCGTCTTCCAGCTTCAGCGGAAGGTTAATGACTCCTTCAGCTCGGTGTGCTTGCCCAGTGAAACCAACTAAAGTGCCCCTCAATGGCCTGAGTCGGCTCCTGTCCAACCCTATTTGCTCAAAAGCACTGAGGAATAAAACTTCCACCGAGCTTCCGATGTCCACCATCAGCCTCTTTACGGTGAAGTTGGCTATTTTAGCGCTGATCACCAGTGGATCATCGTGGGGCAATATTACCCCCTCCAAGTCTTTTGAGGAAAAGGTGAGCTCCCTTACCCCCGGGGCCGGACCCCGCACCGGTCCATACTCTCTCCCAGCCCGAACATTACCCTTCCTGCCTGCCGAGGTCTCCCCTCCCGAAGCCAGTCCTCCTGCAATGGTTTCAATCACAGCCAAACGTCCGCCCCCAGCCTGGTGCCTGGGTGGACTCCTCTCTCTATCTCTTGATCATGATTTCGGGTCGGCTATGGGTCTATGTACCTTCGGAGATGACCTCGGGCTATCAGTGCCTCGATCTCCAGTTTCAAGTCTTTGCACTCTTCGGTGGTATAGCCGTAGTCCATATGGTAACGGCAATACTTGGTTCTATTGAGCTTCTCAGGTCGACTTTTCATCCTTGGAGCTGGAGGCAGGTAGTTCTAGTGCTGGATCTCCATCAGGATCTGCTCCCTTGTGGTGTTGAGGGGAGTGAACATAGTGAACCGGGGGTTTTGCTTTGGCTGTTGGGGCTACTTGCCTCGGTCGTTTTGGAATTTGCCCCCAGATTGGGCTCGGGAGATTTCTCCCTTCCTGCTAGCTTCCTTTTCCTTGTCATCGTCCTTCTTTGCCTGATGGATTTCTTCCGAGTGTATGTACCTTTCTGCTCGTACTATTAGCTCGGATACAGTATCCACGAGGTCGATTGCCAATGAGGATGTAAAGGGACCCGACCTGAGCCCACTCTGGTAAGCCATCAACGCCATAGAGTCCTCTAGGTTGGGGATTCGGAGGGACTCCTCATTGAATCTGGCTGTGTAAGCCCTTAAAATTTCCCTTCTGTGTTGCTTCACCAGCAGCAATGTAGAAGTGTGGCGGGTGGCGCACCGGCTCCCCGCGAAACGGGAGAGGAAAGCCTCAACTAGCTGATGGAAACTTGCAATTGAACTGGGATGAAGTTTCTGGAACCAATCCAAGGCATTGCCAACCAGGGTGGTCGGGAATGTCTTCGTCTTCATGAGGTCGGACACGTCATGCAAGGTCATGTGGTGATCGAAATTCAGCAGGTGGCTGGCTGGGTCTCCATCTCCATTGTAGATGGTTAGGTTGGACATCCGGTTGCTGGTGAGTAGTGGCATGGCTAGTACCTCGGGTGAGAGTGGGCTTACGCCATGCTGGTTGATGACCTTAGCTATGGCGGCCGCAGTTTTGGCCTGCTCGGGGTCGGCTTGAGCCGCCCTTAGACCTCTCGCCTCACCGGGTCTTTCCACCGGCTCTAGAAAGCCCTCTTGGTCCTACATCCGCTTTGGCCTGGGGTCTGGGATACGGAACTATGGAGGCGAGGGCCGCGGTGTAGCTTCTTGCGGAGCCAATGAGCCCTCAGCTAGCCGGGCTACCTATTCTTTGAGTTCCTCAAACATCCTCAACGTTATCTTTATCTCTGGTGACAGGTTGAAGTTGAGGTCTCCATCTACTGCGGGGTCGGTTTGAGTGGCTAAGTGTATACGTTGGCTCGTCCCAACATCGGCTGGGATTGGGTTTTGGCTAGGCACCTGCGTGGTTTCGAGGTCCCCATCCGGGTTAGGCGAATCCTCTACTGGTGCGCTATGGCTTCTCGTTTGTACCATATTGGTTTCTCAGTGAGTAGTGAATGAGAGTGATAGAAAGAACTCTTCCCATAGACGGCGCCAAACTGTCGAGGTCGAATTCTCGCAGTTGAACTGGTCGGCTACGCTTGCCAAGCTAAACTTTCAAGTTGGCCTCCGAGTTGAACTTCTCAGGTCAGCTATGTCACTTGCACAAGGAAAAGAAGGAAAAGACGGGGTGATGACTCGAATTTTTTCCTCGGTCGCAAGAATGATTAGTATGTCCGAGCTGGCAAGATAGCTGAGAGCATTTAATGGCGAGTTACCTCCTAAATGAAGGGGTGGAGCTCTATTTATACTAAATTTAGGTCTAACAGCATTTAATGCGGTGCAGCTTTATGTCCTATCAGTGCTTTATGTCCCATCGGAACAACTGACACTAAGGTCGGGGTTCTCCGGGATCGGGTTAGCATCCAGGTTGGGTATTTAGCTGAATGCACTGGGCCGGCTCTGATTAGCCCGTCTCAACTCGGAGTGGGCGACTTACCCCAGCTCGAGGACCCCTCGTCAGGTACATTCTGGAAAAGTAATTTCAGGCGAGTGTAACGAAAAGTAATTTAAGGCAAGGGTAACGAAGTATATATTGGGAATAGGACACATAGACACTCACAAACACACAAGCATAGTGAAATCAACATATAATATTTTTAATGTGCTTCAGCCTTCTGCTTACATTCACCACCCAAGAAAACTAAAAAATTCACTATTTAACAATAATGGTTACATGCAGCAAATTGTTTGCACGGATAAAAATACAAACCCTCCCCACAATCACATGCTCATAGTTTTTAAAGCAAAACTATAAAAACCCTTTCTCACACCCCATATGGTTTTATGCACGAAAAAATCTAAACCCTCGTTCACAGGACTTTAAGTATGGCTAAAGTATAAACTCAGTGTAAACTCTTCCCAAGTCGGCTTTTTTATGGTAAAAGTACGAAAAATATTCTCAATACTCGGCTCACCCTTCCCACATCCCTCATAGGGTGTGATTCTCGTCACTACAAAATTTAAGCAAATCGGCGGCAGTTTTTAATACTATATAAGGCGGTTTATAAAGCGCCGTCTATATATTCACGGTGGTTTACAAAACGCCGCGTTATGTGTCACGGTAGACGGTGTCGCGGATGCAATTGACGGTGAGCATGGTAACCGCCGCGTTTGCTTCACAGGAATAGGCGGCGGTTGTAAACCACCGTGTATGTTCTTAATAGGCGGTGATTTTTATAACTGCTGTCTATATCCTCAGGCATATTTTGGAAGGTTTAACCGTCGTGTATCAATAATATCAACTTTTACTATTTTACGGCAGTTTGTGAAACTGCCACATGAGTTTTTTTTTTTTTTGTAAAACTGCCACATATGAGTTTTATTTCTTTGTGAAACTGCCACATAAGTTTTTTTTTTTTTTTTGTACAAGATATATACCATAAAATTATAATGCTATACCAATATTGTAGCACCAACATCAACTAATGACATGATAACTGAAATACAAAGCAACATATATCGAAAAACATATATTAATAATTTTAGCACCATTCATAAGCATTCGGATTACAGTAAACTTATATCTAACAAATTGAAGCAAAAGAAATTTAAACAATATTGCAAAAGAAGTGTCTGCCACATCACTTCAACTAAAAAAAATTACAAATTTAAGTTCTTCCAAACTGAACAACTCCTAGTAGCAAAATACGGTTAATAGCTTGCTCTTGCTACAAAGTGGACTTCTTTTCCTTAGCAACAAAATCATGTTATCAGCATGCTAGAAGATTCGAAAACCTTTAAGAAAATAAAACAGAGAGGACATTAGCATTAGCACTTTTATGGCATATTCCAAATTGCAACAAAGACCAATAATATATTGTACAAAAGTAAATAAGATACTTCTTCGCTCCATTTAAGCCAATAATATAATGCAAATCAAAAGCTATAACCATATGTATTCACTTTTTCATACTCAATTATCATGTGTTCGCAAAACAAAAATAAATAAGATACAATATATCTTCACAGCCAAACCTGGTTCAGTTCTAGACTTCAAGTGAATTCATTGCTTTGTATATCATTGAACTTATTCCAAATTTAAGATTTTTGCCACTAAATAATATGTGACAGAAGTTTTGATTGGAAGTGGTCAAGATATATATACCTTTATATAATTCGCATTAGTAATTAGTTGACAACAGATTCTCCACTAGAAGTAATTGATAATTAAAGAGAGCAAGACAATAATGGTTAACCAATTGACATTGAATTGTCTAGTGAAAGAAAGAAATAATCAAAAAACATAAGTCAATTAAGCCTCCTGGTAGATCAACTAATCTGTCTAATTGGAATATAAGGGAGGGGTGGGTTAAATTAGAAAAATTGTAGATCATAACATATACAATCCACCCCCACCCCCTCAATTCATATTCCTTGAAGAGTCTCAAAACCATTTATTACTAACGAGTAAAAGAATGGACCTACCTTAGCCTAAAAAATATGGCCATCTTCTCAACAAGTTGACACTTACCTAAATCAGAGACAAACAACATGTCATAACCAACAACAAAAATTTATAAATTGTTGCACTTTAGGTTTAAAAAATACAACTTTAGTATTGAACTGATTGCAAGACCACAATATATTAAGGGACATAAATATGTTTTTTTTATATAAAGTGCAGCAAAAAAGATCTTCATCAAACACAGCCTAGAAAGTCTTCAATTATTCCAATCCATAACAACACAATAACTTTCAAGGAATGTGGTATTATGCATATATAAAGTTTAATTTAGTTAATCAATTGAAGGACACAAAGTTGTCCAACATAACTGAAGCAAATTAAAGGGACATGCTTTTGCAACTTTCATTAGCAAAATGTGTTACTGTCATGTTCTCTTAAATCTGATTTCTTTAATTGTATGTATGCAACATATGTGGTATGCATTCAAAGTTTTACTTCTATAGGCAATTATGGAACCTTATCTCTTACTTTCTATCTAAGGTCTATAGCACATCTAACTGTTGATTTATTGTTAAAAGCATGAAATTGAATTTAGATGTTTAATCTAAACATTGATGTATTGTTAAAAGCATGAATCTGAATTTAGTTGTTTAAAAACTATGTTCTTTTCTATCTCTCTTGTTTCTCATTCTATCTCCACTTATTGCCACTTCTCCTAAAACTCTATGTAGTCTCACTGTCATTGCAAAAGCAAGGGGTTTATATGAAAATAAATTACTTTTCTAATCAAAATGAGAGTTGGCTTTCAGATGCACAATTGAATTTTAAATGTTCAAGGCACCTATTTTTTTGAGCTATTTATATGTTTTCCTCATAATACGAAGTTTTTTTAAATTGTCTCATCTGATGCCATATTTTTGAAGACTTTAAAATTAATGTTTCTTTCCAAAAAATTGTTTCATAGACGAATAAAATCTGATTGACTACAGCAGCCACAAGGAGACTCCAATATTATACTTCATTGAGTACATATCAAATTACTTTTCCTTTCTATTTTAGTACTACTATTAAGATATTATTTTATTGCAGGTAAGGCGTCAAGTCTAACATTACGAGGATCACTAGCAAAATCAGGATATCTTTGATCTATGAATTAGTAGGATGCCTTAAAAGTCCGTCCTTTGTGCGACCCTTGTCATGCCATATCATTGAAGAAGATGTCTTTGATGACATATACAATCTTTGTAACCTCGGGATTAGCGGAAAGTATCTCATAACATTTCAAGCAGTCTTCTTCTTTATGCGTCTTCCGCCACTAACATCATGGTCCTGTGCCCAACGAGAACAATTACAAACATGACAGGATTGTTGCGCTGCTCTATGACCCCGGTATAACATACAATTATTTGGGCATACATCAATCTTTTCATATCCCAAACCCAAAGCATTTGTTATCTTCTTCGCTTCATATAAAGTCTTAGGAATACTCGATTCTGAAAATTGTTGTTTCAAGAATTTAAGAAGCATGTTGACGGATTTTTCACTCCATTTGTAGTAGGATTTTAGGTGCATAAGTTGGATTGTAAATGACAATATAGTTGATTTGGATCCAGGATAAAGTTCCTGATTACCTTCTTGGAAGAATTTAAAGAATCCCGTAGATTCTTCTTGAGGACCATCTTCAGTTTGAATGTGAGGCTCAACATTAGGATCACAATTACCATCAACCTCAATACTTTCTTCACCCTATGCATTTTCGTTCATTGCATTTGATATGTCATGAATCTCGAATGTATCCCTCACTAAGTCGTGCATATCACAATGTTCTTCAAGTGGACTATTGTGTGGTGGGTCTACATCATCATCATTTACAAAATCTTCTCCATGACAAACCCACACAGTATACCCCTTAGTCATCCCTTTGCAAACTACATGATCCCTTACATCATCACGATTTTGCCATAACCGATTGGCACACCTAACACAAGGGCACAAAATATTCCCACTAGGTGTACCAGTATGATTGAATGCGAAATCTAAAAATTTCTCCAAGCCAATAAGGTATTGATTGCTATACTGTGACTTTGTCATCCAACTTTTATCCATTGGTATATCTATAATAACAAAACCAATAAAGTAAAAGGCATAACTGCAACTAATGTATATGGAGAGCAAAGTAAAATTATCAAGCAAAATTATCCCTTAGCAAACATATTCTCAAGCAAAATTATCCTTTTGCAAACACATTATCAAACAAATAAAACAATATTGAACAATAACTGGTTTGCGTTAAAATTTCCAATTGGGGATAAAGATATCAACCCTCTAATTTATTGAATAAATCACCAACCTACTTCTAAACAATCCACCATATTGAAGAGTTCTTAATGTTAATTGGAACTATCAAAGCAGACAACTATAACTCATGCACAAACAAAAGCACTATTATTGTATGTAATAGTCCTGTTAATATATCACCACCATTTATTTTATTCATAACGTTATAACATTATAATATATTCCTTCATAACATTATAATTTTATCCAGTTTACAGGTCTTATGAGAACACGAACAATATCAGGATTATTGAAACTAAAGTTGATGCAAGTCAAAATTATATACACAAGTAGCAATATATGTAACTTTGAATAACCATACATAATCAAAAGGTGCACGAAACATAACCAATACAATTAGCATTCTTTATTACACCAAGCTTATGCTTTAACATACATAACTATCAAAGCAAATTTCACAAATCCATTATAAACCCAAAAGCTATTCAGATCAAACAAATATAAAATCACAAAACTAACTAAAAAATTAACAAAATAAGAAAAATATAACAAATAAAAATGCAAAGTACGGAAAACTACCGCAAATGGAGTTGCAAATTGAGTTCATTATGTAAAAGATTCAAGGAGACAAGACGAAGAAGGCACCTTGAGGGAAAATTTCGCCAATGGAGTTGCAATAGAAGAGAGAAGAAATAAGACAGTTAGGGAAAAACAGAATTGGGCACTGCGGGATAGAAGTTCTAGGACAATAGGCGGCGGTTTTGGCAGTTTCCACAACCGCCGCCTATACTAAAGGAGCATAGGCGGCAGTTCCGATAATTGCCGCCTATAGTAGAGGATCATATGCGGCGGTTCTAAACCGCCGCCTTTTAAAAAATTCATTTACGGTATTATTCGCAACAGCCGCTAATGAGCACAATTAGGCGAGAAATGTTTCGCGCCAATATGCGTCATATACAGCAGTTTTATCATAAAATCGCCGTCACCATAGACGGCGGTTGTCTTGACCGCCGCAAATAATAGAAACTAAAATCATAATAGGCGGCGGTTAAGCTAACCGCCGCGTATGAACAGCCGTGTATGTATGCATTTTTTTGTAGTGAGTGACACTTAATTATACAGTAGAAAGTCTTATTTATAAATAACTAATTCTAACTCTATTAGGATGTATAACCTATTTCTATTCTTAGTAGACTTCTGCTTGTCTTCAATATCTCATTTCAAATTTATGTCTTCAAACTCCAATTGGACCCCGCTAATTATTTCATTTGGAGTGAAAGAAACGATAGGTTATTCAATAATTGTGCAGCAATTGAGGAACAAATTTTTGTAAAGATTTGGTATACTATTAAGTATAGAGTACTTTGTAGTATAAATTTTTGTAATAGTCATATCAATGGACTCATTAGAGCTGCTTGGAACATAGTATGAGTTTGTGGCTAAATCCAATTATTTTGTAAGTACGTGAAAAGTTTTGAGCCATTAATGACCACTTTGCTTATTCTGTAAAAAAAAAAAAACTTTTAAGTATTTGTTTTCCTTTTTTGGTATTATTTCAATATGACTCCAGTTTAAAAGAACAATAAAAAGAGTAAAGTCTTATATCATTCTTTTGCCCTTTTTCTATTTGAATGTCGAATATCTGATGTATATGGTAAATATCTTATTATAAAGGGAATGATGGAGTGAATTAAATGGTGATATATAACAATTTTGAATACAATTATTGCAATTATGAGCTATAATTAAAGAACGAAAAAATGTAGCATTGTAATAATAGAGAAGGAAAGAAAAACATGAAGAGTGCATTAATTAGGTTTGGTGTAAAAAATTCAACTTTATCCCAAGTTTTCTCTTAAATTCCATCCACAAAACCTGATGAAATAGAATAGAGATTCCATGAATGAGAGAAAGACTGAAAAATTTTATTACAGAGAAAGTGTTGTATGAATTACAATGTACATAGGACCTTATATAGATGTAAGACTACTTGGGCTCTAAGCTATGCTAACTATGGTAAGAGACTAACGATGGTAAAGCAACTAAAGAATGTGAATGCGATATATACATACGTTAACACCCCTCCTCAAACTCAAGGTGGTGCGAATGACACGAGCTTGAGTTTGGAAATTAATTCTTGGAGACGCCCTGGTGGGTGAGCCTTGGTGAAGAGATCCGCAAGCTGATTAGCGGAATGAGTAAACTGAACTTTTGTAGTACCATTAACCACATGTTGACGAATGAAGTGGCAGTCACACTCAATATGACGAGTGCACTCATGAAATACATCATTGTGAGCAATCTAAATGGCACTCTGATTATTGCAATATAGAGTGGTGCCAGAAGGTGGAGAGACACCCATGTCAGTGAGGAGCCAACGAAGCCAGATAACCTCTTGAGTAGCATCAACAAGTGCACAATACTCAGCTTTAGTACTCGAGCTAGCAACAACTGTCTGTTTCTTGCTGCGCCAACAAAGAAGAGAATCACCGAAGAGAAAACAGTCTCCAGTCACAGAACGCCGATCAATAGGATCACCAGCCCAATCTGCATCTGAGTAGCATGCAAAGTTAATGATGAGCTAGTAGAAAAGAAGAGTCCATGAAATAAGGTGCCCTTAATATAACGAAGTATCCGAAAAACTGCAGCATAATGTGTGGTACGAGGAGCAGACATGAACTGGCTGACTAGGTGAACAGCATAGGCAATGTCAGGACGAGTCACAGTGAGATAGATAAGACTGCCAACCAGTTGGCGATACAAAGATGCATCTGAAAGTGGTATCCCATATAATGGGGTAAGGCGGACATTAGCATCAAGAGGGGTGGATGCAGTCTTGCTGTCTGTAAGGCCAACACGAGCCAGAAGATCAGAAGAATACTTGGTCTGAGAAAGATAGTAGCCAGTCGAATCAGATGAGACTTCAATGCCTAGAAAGTAACTCAGAGGACCAAGATCTTTCATCTCAAAGTGGTGGCTGAGAAACTGTTTGAGATCAAAAATTCCCGCCAAGTCATCCCCAGTGATAATCATATCATCCACATAAAAGAGCAAGAAAAGAATACCAGAATCAGAATGCCGAATAAAAAGTGCAAAATCATGATTACTCAGAGTGAAGCCGAAATCAGTAATAACCGAACTGAATTTAGAAAACCAAGCACGTGGAGCTTGCTTGAGACCATAAAGAGCACGACGAAGTCGACACACCTTATGAGGCGGTTGATGGTAGCCTGGAGGAGGCTTCATAAATACTTCCTCTATAAGATCACCATTAAGGAAGGCATTTTTAACATCCATCTAAAATAACTTCCACTGTCTGACTGCATCAACTGCAATAAGTGTTCGAACAGATGTGAGACGAGCAATAGGGGCAAAGGTCTCCTCATAGTCAATGCCATACTCCTGAGTAAAACCTTTCGCCAACAACCGAGCCTTGTATTGCTCTATAGAACCATCGGATCGAGTCTTGATCTTGTATACCCATTTGCAACCTATAGCATTCTTCCCTGGATGAAGATCGACCAAATCCCAGGTATGCTTGGCTTCCAAGGCTTGTAAGTCATCTGTCATAGCTTGCTGCCATAGAGGGTCAGAACTGGCCTCACGATAAGATTAAGGCTCATGGAGTGAAAGAATAGTGGAAAAGCAGTGATAATCAAGAAGATGAGAATGAATTGATCTTGCTCTGGTGGATCGACGGAGAGATGACTCAGTAGAGATAGAGGGTGAAGCAGTAGAAGAAGTCTCGTCATCAAGCACAGACTCATTAGGTGGGACAGTCTCCTCAGGAAGGGCCACGGCAGGCGTGGAATCAAGACCTATAGATGTACCTGTGTCATTGTCATCATTTGGAAATAAGGAAATAGACGGATCTGTGAAATATGGGGTAGAGACAACATGAGGAAGAGAGAATGGTGAGAGAGAGGAAAACATTTTATTCTCCCAAAAAATTACATGACGAGAAACCAGAAGACGTTTTGATAATAGATCCCAACACCGATACCCCTTGTGTTCAATACCATACCCTAAGAAACAGCATAAACGGGCTCGAGATTTCAGTTTAGTACGTTCCTGGGGAGGAAGTGAGACAAAACATGCACAACCGAAGACACGAAGGTGACCATAGTCGGGTGGATGACCGTAAAGACGTTCATGAGGAGTACAATTATTGAGAATGGGAGAAGGCAAACGATTTATAATGTAAACAGCAATAAGCGCAGCCTCTCCCCAAAAGCGCTTAGGGCATGAGGCAGAGATAAGAAAGGTGCGAGTGATGTCAAGAATATGGCGATGTTTTCGTTCTGCACGCCCGTTTTGTTAAGATGTGTGAGGGCAAGAGCGGTGTGAAATAGTTCCATGTTGACGGAGAAGGGAAAGAAATGTTGACTCTTTATACTCCATTGTATTATCTGTACGGAGGATCTTAATTCGTTGTTTGAAATTAGTGAAAGACATGGCAGTAAATTCAAAATAGATGCGAGACAATTCAGACCTACTATGCATAAGGTATATCCAAGTAAATCTTGAAAAGTCATCAACAAATATTACAAAGTACCGAGAACCTCCCATGGTGGATGTAGGAGAAGGACCCTAGATATCAAAGTGGACCAAGTCAAAATATACAGTAGATGAAGAGTCACTTTGATTGAAAGGTAGAGCAGGTTGTTTCCCAAGATGACATGATAGGCAATCAAAAGGGTGCATACAAGGTTTGCCTAATGCACCACTAGATAATAAGGATTGCAATTTTCCTAAAGAGGCATGACCTAATCTAGAATGCCATAAGTGAAGAGAGGGAGAATTTGATGAGGTGGTGACTGATGCAGCAGTACTTAGGTGAGCAGGAAGGTGCAGGCTAACAAGCTCAAAGAGTTGTCCAACCTTGCGGCCTTTCCCAAGAGTCTGTCCAGTCTGAGGGTCCTGCATATGACAACCAGAAGCAGAGAAAGTGACTGTGAAACCAAGTTCACATAATTGACCGACATAGATAAGGTTAAGGGTGAGTTTAGGAACAAGATAAGTATCTGGAAATGAAGCACGAGATGTAGACATAGAACCGATATGACTTACAGGCATGAATGTACCGTCAATAATATAGATAGAAGGTCCAGAAGAATTGATGACTTTATTGGTTAAACAAGAAGAATCAGAAGTCATATGGTTAGAGCAAGCAGTATCGAAGAACCAGGAAGACTTACCAAGTGTGGTAGAGAGAGCAGTAGAAGAAGAATGACTAGACTAGGATAAAACCTGTTTAAGGAGGTGTTGGAGGCTTACAACTGATAAAGATGAGGAAGGAGGATCAAGGGAGGTGCCTGACGTACTCTGAGCCTTGAAGGAACCATCATTTGGTCGATGTCCTTGAGAATTTCTGTTGGGATTCCGAGAGCACTCATGTAGGTAATGACAAGGACAAATTTTCTTGCAAAAGGAGCACATTCGAGAAGGACAGTGCAAGAGGGAGTGACCAGAGAGATGGCAATACTTACACTCCTGTTGAAAGGATAAGTGAGATGTTGGATTGTTCATTAAGACATCCACACGCTCCATTGTAGAGCCAAAACTGATATTTAAAGTGAGAATTTGAAGAAACGGATGCCAAAAATGGACTCAGGACGTCGAAAAACCTTGGGAAGGGTCTGCCCTTTTTTTTTTCCGACTGTGATGACGTGGCAAGAACGCTGATGTGGTGTTGACTGGATGTTGACGTGTATGGTGATTTGGCGCTGATTGGATGTTGATGTGGCAATGGCTGGATGTTGAGATGGCTAGGGCTGATGTCAGCAAGGCCCTGTTTGACTGACTGAAAATTGCTGAAGAGGTCAAACAGTGCTGAAACTTTGGCCAGTGATTACAGGCGTGTCCAGAGGAGTTTGCTGACGATCTTGGCGTTGTCGAAATCGTCTCGACGAGTACTACTAGAAGGTGTAGCGCGTGGCCCAAGGAGATGAAATAAAAAAATAAAAAAATCCCATAATAGACCAGTTTATGATGTTTTATTGCTATATAAGGATAGAGATAAAACGATAACAGTGGCACAGGCTACCAGAATGGTAACTCTGATACCATGTTGAAATATAATAGAGATTCCATGAATGAGAGAAAGATTGAAAGATTTTATTACAGAGAAAGTATTGTATGAATTACAATGTACATAAGACCATATATAGATGTAAGACTACTTGGGCTCCAAGCTATGCTAACTATGGTAAGAGACTAACTATGATAAAGCAACTAGAAAATGTGAATGCGATATATACATACGTTAACAAAACCGATACAATGAAAGAGTCTAAGCATGATTTAATATGAATGGAACACCTTCGATAGGAAAAATGCCAAATAAATAATTTAACTTTATATTAATTGGAACCCTATTTTTTGAATTCAATTCAAAAGTTCTCATTCAACCATGTTGACTTTACAATACTAAAATTGGAGCTGCATAGTTTTTTTTTTGCTAAGCAAGTAATCATTTTATTTCACTGTAAAAAAACTAAGATACAAAGGATCTTTACATCAATATGTATGTAATCTGACATAAAGAACAGAGGGATCTGTTTTGTGCACTATTGACATATTTACGTTATAACGAAATTTTGTCTCTAACATTGAGAAGAATTTATATATACAAGCAAAATATCAATCATTGTTCAATGAAGGAGCAATCTTTTACTTTATCTCTATTTTGTATAATAAGAATTCATATATTAATTTTTTTACATAGCAAGAATGCTTATCATACATAAATAGGTAAAGTATCACACAAGTGTTATATAGCAATATTTTTAGTGAGATAGGACCAACTATCACAAAGAAATTTAAAAAGAGTAGACATTTAGCTTTCATCAGGTTAATAATGTTGAAGAAAACTAATGTGGATTGGAACAATAATTATCATCGCAATATTCATTTTGCCACTTGAATATATTCAACGTTCAAATCAGCTAGTTTAAAATTCTCATTGTAAAATGATGTTTCTGTGGCTTTATCAAAGAATCCATTTTTCTGATGCAGGCTATAAGAGACTCATACACGCCTCAATTGGAATCGTACGGCAGAAATTTGCCACTAGGCACATTCTCATCTCATTATGAGAAAAGTAATTTAAGGCGAGTGTAATGAAATATATATTGGGAATAGGACACAGACACACTCACAAACATATAAGTACAACGAAATTAACACACAATATTTTTAATGTGTTTCAGTCTTCTGCCTACATCTACGACCCAAGAAAACTAGAAAATTCACTATTCAACAATAATGGTTACATGCAGCAAATCTTTTGCACGGACAAAAATCCAAACTCTCCCCACACTCAGATGCTCATAATTTTTAAAACAAAACTATAAAAACCCTCTCTCGCACCCCATATAGTTTTATGCACGGAAAAATCTAAACCCTCTCTCACAAGACTTTAAGTATGGCTAAAGTGTAAACTCTTTCCAAGTCAGCTTTTTCCCTGGTAAAAGCATGAAAATCAATTTCAACATTCGGCTCATCTGTCTCATACTCCCATAGGGGTGTGGCTCTCGTGACGCTGAATTACAAGCTAGAAAGTCTTATCTATAAACAATTAATCCTAATTCCACTAGGACGCGAAACCTATTTCTATTCCTATTAGACTTTTGGTTATCTTCAATATCTCCTTGAACTTGAACTTGAACTTGAGTCAAAAACTCAATAGTGTGAGCGGAGGCTTTATGGTCTGAGTGATCAAACTTAACATAAATGAAAAGAATAGGCCTCCTTCATTCATAAATTGAGACTAGCTAGTACACCTACGGCTGATATGCCACAACTTCTAATCTCTTTTTCAAGACATGGATTAGTCGTCTAAGCAAAAGTTATGAGAAGTTATATTAAAATCTGCTAAACTATGATCTTTATTATACAAAATTAATGGTCTAGGACAAATCAGTGAGGCTTAACGATTGAAGTGATCACTATTTCATTTGTTGACCTCTCGCTTTCATCGATTCATCATCACTATTTCATTATATATCCCACAAATTCAAAAAAAATATCTTACATGTTTATAATTCCAAGATACACATTCGTTATAGAAGATAAAAAGTCATCATCACATGAAAAAGAATATATAAATATGAGACTCTCCTACTTTAGTGAAATTAGGTTTACCTTTCTCATTCTTTTTATTTACTGTACACATGCACATTAATTAGGACATGTTTATCTTCCATTAACTCTGTTTAACTTGAGTTTTTGAGCCTTTCTTTGGGAAAGACAAGGAATGATCTCGTCTCTTTTGTTATGTAGGAGTAGATGCCGTCCAACAAGAAATGAGAAGTCCTCATACTTATCCGAGCTTAGGACACGTGAACAGAATCGTAAAACAGACACCATCAACTTAATTAGGACATGAGATTCAGAAGTAGTTTAGTATTGAATTCAGGGGCGGAGTTAGGCATTGAGGGTCCGTGTAAGCATTAAGTGCTTGACTCTATCTCTAACAGTGATACAGTAAGTAACAAACGATTTGAGGACACTCATCTACACATAAACTAATACTTAATTTACGTATATTATAACAATTATAAAATGTAAGACTAAAGTAAAATAGAGAAGAATAAATTATTATAGTAATACAAAAAGTACCTTCCATCAATTAAAATAAACAAAAACAAGCTCACAATAACACAGAGAGAAATTATATATGTAATTATATCCCTAAAAATCGACAACATTAAAGAATAAATTCATCAAAAAAAAATTTCTCCTTTTGTGTAATATAATTAAACCTCTTTCAGAATATGAACGCACAACAAACCACTCCAAATTTATTTATAGTTTTATTAAGAGAATTTTTTTTTACAAGAAGTAAACCACGTCTTTTATTTTTTACTTCTACATAAACCACCAGTTACAAAGTTTAAAATATCAATTGAATAATCACATCAGAGATGCAAGAATAGATTACGAATTAAGCCACACCAATAAAGTGATAGATACAGTGATTAATGTAAAGTTACCATGTTAAATAATTCGAGTTACAAATTCTTGTATATTTACATAATGAACTTGAATCGAAAAATTATACATACTTTTACCACATTCATTTGAACAAATTTTATTAATTAGTCAAAGTCGCATGCAAATTTGTAGTTTAATGCCATGGCCAATTCAGGAAATAGTCAAAAGTTGAAGAGTTTGCTTCGGATCTATGTTTGAATTGGATCTTAATGCGTTTTAGTTTGAAAACAAAGACATAAAGGGAAGAAAGAAAAACTCATAAACTAGTAAAGCATAAACAAAATTTGTTAAATAATGGTATTGTTAAAAAAATGGACCTCGACAATGCAACTCCAGCTTAGAAGGGCATTGAAATTGGTGCAACTAAGAAATAAGAAGTAAAGAAGTGATATTATAACTCTTAAGGGTTAGGTATAGTGATTTGATAACGATTTGTTATGATCAAAGATATTAAGTTTAAATTTATACTTTTTCATTACAAATATAACTTATACTTTGACAACTGAACAAAGCATGCTTTAAAAATAATATTATAATAGAAGAGAAAAAAAAAGAAGGCAAAAAGAATGAACGGCAAAAATAGCTTAATAATTACGACTTTATGTCAAGTTTGGGCGTCGAATTCATTATTTAAGAATTCGGATTAGTACAATAAAAAAGTCTAAGCATGAATTAATGTAAAAGAAACACTTTCAATGAAGATAAATGCCAAATAAATAATATATAAACCTCGCTATTGGTTGAAACCTTATTTCTGAATTCAATTCAAAACCTCCCATCCAACAATGTCGACTTTAAAATACTTAAAATTAATTAGCTTCATACTTAAATTATGTTCGATAGCTTGTGTTGTTTACTGAAATAGAAACAACAGTATATAAGAAATATATAGAGAGAGAATACATTTACCTTTCATCACGCTTATAAGAATATACATTTGCGTTTTACATGAATAAATTATAAAATTCAAAACTACTCCATTTAAGATAAATTAATTTTAAAATAAAATTTTATAATTCTTAACTATGGAAAAGAATCTTTAATATATCTTAATCTCGAAAAGTTAAAGATAGATGCCTGAGCATATTATTTATGTCGCCATCAACCAAAAAGTGAATGATGTTTTACAAGATATAATATTGTTTACTGCCTAATGGGGGTAGACTAAGACAACTAATGTGGGTTGCAACAATAATTATCATCGCAATATTCATTAATTATCACTTGAATATATTCAACGTTCAAATCAGCTAGATTAAAATTCTCATTGTAAAATGATGTTTATGTGGCTTTGTCAAAGTTTACATTCTCGACGTGATGCAAGCTATAAGATACGCATACACGGCTCATCATTATATTAGGCATTTGCTGATTTTACCCCATTTCGAAAATAGTTAATAGAACATTATATGGGTATGATCCAAATCAATCTAATGATTTGATGGGTAATTCGAGCATTACATAATGGACAGAGGTAATATTCATCAGGTAAAAAGAGTAATCCTAACATGTGTAAGAAGGGCACCATTACACATTAAATGTCTGTCTGTCGTTAGAGTTAATATTAACCTATTCAATATAACAACTAAAGATAATTGATACTCATTAATTGTTACTTTTCTTTTAGTGACTATTTGAGTTCGGACAAATTAACTTATTTTCACATCGAAAGAGGTGCATGAGTGATAACCCCCATTATTCCTTTTTTTGTTTTACAGATTATCATTGAATTCGTGTTGAAGGATATTCAACTCTTATCAAAACACAAACAATTTACCACTTTGTGTTCCTCAACGACTTATGACTAAAAAAAAGTCCCTCATCGATTTGTGTTTAGGATATAGTCAACGAGTTAATTCGTCATGGACCTCAATGTGCTTTAGTTTGAAAACAAAGACACATGGGACCAACAGGCCATTTGTATATTGTGCACTTTTTTTTGGTGTCAAATATTACAAGATCAATTCTTATAAATAATATTTTTTAATATGTGTTATATTCGTAAGGCGAGTAAAGAAAAAAAAAAGAATTGTCCATCGATGGTTTGAATGGATTTTTGACAAGTGTCATTAGAATGTTTGGATAATGATATAATCTCATAAATAAAGAATGACTTTAATTTAACTCGAAAATAGTGCAGCTATGAAGGAGAAAGAAAAGGAATAATATCATAATAAATTAAAGAGAAGAATAAATAAATAAATAAAGGACAACGAATGACGACACTGGCGTAAATATTCAACTCAAGTTCGGGCTCTGAATTATCTATAAAAGTGGAATAGTACAATATAAAAATTCTAAGCATGATTTAATATAAAAGGAACATTTTCGATGGAGAAAATTGAAAGAAAATGATCCACCTTAATATAAGTTGAACCCTATTTTTTATATCAATTCAAGAGCTCTTATTCAACAATGTTGTCTTTACAATGAGAGGCGGAGGCAATTGGGGACCGAGGAGAGCCCAGACCACCCCAAGCCTCCAACTCTTTTTAAAACTTCATATATATATATATATATTTTTAAAAGAAATTACAGTCCCTATTTATTTATTTTTTTTGTCAACAGTCTCCCTGATTGAATCTTGGCTCCACAATATTAAATTCTTAGTTTCACTTCTTACAATACTAAAATTGGAGCTCTATACGTGAGCAATGAATTTACTGAAATAGAACCAACCGTCTTAAAAGAAATAAAGAGAGAGCAAACATTTTAGCTTTCATCAGGCTAGATAAATATTTGACATGTCCTAATCTCGAAAAGGAATTTTTTTTTTTTTTAGTTTGTGGGGAGGACTAAACCGTATTGTACTAAGCTACTGGAGGAGGGAGAGCCAGTAAATGACAGTTTCTCACAATCTGGGAGAAAGATTTATTCTTGATATCTTACTCCAGTAAGGTTGCCAGTTCGTACGGAGTTCTCGATAGCATCTTCTTCCCAAAGAGTTGGGTGAGTCCAAAATTAACTAACCAATCTGCGTATCTACGGTAGAACCTCTTTAAATTAATACTCGATAAATTAATAATCTCTTTTAATTAATAAAAATATCCGGTCCCGACTTGGGACCAGTGTAAAAAGTTGATAAATTCGATAAAATTATAATACATTTAAAAAAATTTCTTTGTATTTTATTGACCCAAATATTTCATAAATTAATAATTAGCTAAAAAGTACATAATAAATTGACTATGTGATTTTTTTTAAAATATGAATCAAGTGTAGTTTGTCTTTTATTGAACAATCTAGTTAAATCTCATATTTAATTATTTAAAGAGAAAAAAGTGTGATAATCCTACAAGAATTAGGATAAAAAATGAGAAAAAGTAGTGATCATCCTAAGCCTACAAGCACTTGAATACGAGATTAGAAAAACTTTGTTCTAATTTTTACTAAATTAAATTTTATCTTCTATTCTCATTACTTGTCTTTTCAAATTGGACAAAAAAAAATACAAGTATCTTTTCAAAAAAAGACATTATAATCATAATATGTTTACTATAAACCGAAAAAAATTAAAAATATCTCTATTAATTAATAGTTATTAATTTATCGATAAATTAATATCTGGTTAAATTAATAAAATTTGGTAATCCCAATATTATTAATTTAAAGAGGTTTTACTGTATTCAATTTTCTGTATATGTGCCGAAAGTGGAAATCCGGGTGTTGGGCCATAAGCACTTTGCATTCTGCAATTTCGATCCTAAACAGGCTATTTGGGGACGTGTCAGTTCTCATAAAATCGTGAATCACCGTGAAATCGGACCAATAACCCTATTGAATGTGCGAAAAGGCTGCAGTGTTGTCTTTATCTCAAAACATTTTTTTTATTTGACTATTTATTCCATTTCCCTTTTTTGTCGTTCGATATTTTTGAGTATCTTGTTTTTATACATGTAGCATGTTACAGTTGTTTTGGATGAATTTTACTTACTATGAATATCTGAGCATATATATTATCATTGCAATATTCATAATTAAATGCCACTTGAATGTATTCAATGGTCACATCAGCTAGCTTGAAATTCTCATTATAAAATTATGTTTTTGTAGCTTTGTCAAAATGGAAATTTCTGTGATGCAAACAATAAAAGACTCATACACGCCTCAATTAAATTCGTTCCACAGAATTGTCCATCAGGGATATAAGTTGATCTTATCCTTTTCAAAAAATTAGTTATGCATGTAGGACATTTTCGAAATGAGATTATTTTTTATTTCGATAAAATTATAATGTTATCGTTAACCCGTGAAGGCAAGAGTAAAAATGGTAATAATATATATACCTCGATATTAGTTGAAACCCTATTTCTGAATTCAATTCAAAAGCTCACATTCAACAATGTCAACTTTAAAATTAATTAGCTTCATACTTAAATTATATCTAATTATGTTAGATAGTCTACGTTGTTTACTGAAATAGAAACAACAATATATAAGAAATATATAGAGACAAACAGGGGCGGACCTACATATCTACCAAGGGTGCATGTGCACCCCTTGGTTTACCTCTCACTAATGAGGGGTATAATTATAATTTTATATTATAAAATTAAAAAATAACATGTTGATTATTGTAATTTTATATTATTATATTAAGAAAATAAAATGCCAATTATTATATTAAAAAAATAAAGTGCATAATTGCTAATAGTTTTGATAGTTTTATGAGGTAATTTAATCATTTGGGTGGTGAAAAGATTAGATTATTAGAGGTGCGGTGGTGGAAAAATTGTGGAGAATTGGCTATGATGGCGAAGCAGCATAGGGAAAGTAGCAGCGGTAGTATTAATAAGTATTAAAATATGAAATCACACCGATAATTATAATATGTACTTTTTTTTAATCAAAGACTTCGTATATGTTTTAGTATTTATATTTTTATAATTGTTATAATTGATATATGCTTTTAATTTGTGCTTATTTCTTCCTAATTGCTATAATGTTTTTAAATAATTTATGCATAGATGAATTTTCTCGACCTATAGTTTTTAACCTCTTACTCAGGGTACCTATAGTACGCCCCCTGACCTCGGGTACTTGGGTCCGCCACTGGAGAGAGAATACATTTAGCTTTCATCACGCTTATAAGAATATACATTTGTGTTTTACGTGAATAAATTATAAAATTTTAAACTACTCCATTTAATACAAATTAATTTTAAAATAATATCTCATAATTCTCAATTATGCTAAAGGAATCTTTAATATATTTTAATCTTGAAAAGGAAAAGATAGATTTCGGATACCCGCTAAAATTTATAAAATCAAACTCGAACCCGTTTAAATTATATTTTACCAAACCTGTGACAGAAATCCGTCGAGTTTAGATTTTGTTTATCAAACCTGAACCGGTTAAATATTCAAAAACCCGCGGATACCCGACCCAACCCGTTTATGAATAGAAAAAAGAATTTTTTTTAAAGAAAAACTTAAAAAGTTTTTAAAGAAATAAAAAAAAGTACTAAAATAATGACACATCGCAATGGATTAAAAAACGTAAATTAAATTTATTGTTTATTATCAAATTTAAGCTTAATAGAAACATTCAACAAAATTTTTATGAAATAACATGATAAAACAAAAATATAAGGTACTTGTCACAATTGTAAATTATCATTCTCGTTTGAATTATTTAGTAATTGAGCGGTTGTATTAGTTGAATTAGATAAAAAGAATAGGTAAACATAAATAATAAGAGTTGGGCTATATATCCCACAACTTTTAGTCTTAGACCAATATTAAAAAATTATTTTTCTTGAGTAATATATTATTTATATATGTATGTAAATATATAAACATTTTTATTAATTTACTTTTACTAAATTACTAATTGGGTTCTCAAGTTTTGGATTTTTTTAAATTGCTATTACCAAATTTTATCGGACTACTTGTCGATAATCACTTGTAAAAACCAAACTCTAACAGATACTCCATTAATTTTGTAAATGGATTTATAATCAAGTCGGATACCTATCGAATTTAGATTTAAACCTTACCCGTTGTCATCCCTAATTATATATGTCGCCATCAACTAAAAAGTGAATGATGTTTTACAAGATATAATATTATTTACTGCCCAATGGAGGTAGACGAAGACAACTAATGTGGAATGCAACAATAATTATCATCGCAATATTCATTAATTATCACTAGAATATATTCAACGTTCAAATCAGCTAGATTAAAATTCTCATTGTAAAATGATGTTTATGTGGCTTTGTCAAAGTTTACATTCTCGTGATGTAAGATACTCATACACGGCTCATCATTATATTAGGCATTTGCTGATTTTACCCCTTTTCGAAAAGAGTTAATAGAACATGATACGGGCATGATCCGGATCTGTCTAATAATTTGATGGGTAGTTCGGGCATTATATACTGGATAGAGGTAATATTCGTTGGGTAAAAGGAGTGATCCTGATATGTGTAAGAGGAGTACCATTACGTATTAAATGTCTGTTCGTCATTATAATTAGTATAAATAGCTTATTCAATACAACAATCAAAGGAAACTGATACTCATTAATTGCTACTTCTCTCTTAGTAATTATTTGAACTCAGACAAATTAACTTATTTTCACATCCGAAGAGGTGCATGAATGGAAACCCCAATTATTCATTTTCTTATTTTACAAATTAGCACTGAGCTGGTGTTGAAAAGTATTCAACTCTTATCAAAACACAAACAATTTGGCAATTTGTGTTCCTCAACGACTTATGACAAAAAAAAGTCCCTCATCGACTTATGTTTAGGTCTTTAGGATATATAGTCAACGACTTAATTCGTCTTGGACCTTAATGTGCTTTAGTTTGAAAACTAAGATACATGGGAGGTCTTTAGGATATATAGTCAGAGACTTAATTCGTCTTGGACCTTAATGTGCTTTAGTTTGAAAACTAAGATACATGGGGACCAACATGCCTTTTGTATAGTGTTCTGATTCTCCTTTGTTGTCAAATATTACGAGATTAATTTTTATAAGTAATATTTTTTAATGTATTGTGCTCGTAAGGCGACTAAAGAAAAAAAAGAATTGTCCATCGACGGTTTGAATGGATTTCTGACAACTGTCTTTAGAATATTTGGATATATAATCTCATGAATAAAGAATGATTTTAATTTAACCCGAAAATAGTGCAGCTATGAAGGAGAAAGAAAAGGAATAATATCATAATAAATTAAAGAGAAGAATAAATAAATAAATAAAGGACAACGAATGACGAAAATGGCGTAAATATTCAACTCAAGTTCGGGCTCTGAATTATCTATAAATCTGGAATAGTACAATATAAAAATTCTAAGCATGATTTAATATAAATGGAACTTTTTTGATGATGATAAATTGAAAGAAAATGATCCACCTTAATATAAGTTGAAACCCTATTTTCGATATCAATTCAAGAGGTCTTATTCAACAATGTTGTCTTTACAATAAGGGGAGAGGCAATTGGGGACCGGGGAGACCCCAGGCCACCCCAAGCCTCCAACTCTATTTTAAAAAAATTTGTGTTATTTTTTTAAAAAAAATTACTGACCCCATTTTTTTTTTCTGTCAACGGTCACCCTAATTGAATCTTGGCCTTACAATATTAAATTCTTGATTCCACTTCTTATAATAATAAAATTGGAACTCCATACTTAAACATTAAATTTATTGAAATAGAACCAACCGTCTTAAAAGAAATAAAGAGATAGCAAACATTTTAGCTTTCATCATGCTAAATAAATATTTGACTTGTACTAATCGCTAAAAGGAAAAGATTTATTATAAAGGCCAATCTTCCAATTGGCAAATGGATCCGACCAATAACCCTATTGAATATGCAAAAAGATTGCAGTGTTGTCTTTATCTCAATACATTTTTTTTTATTTGGCTATTTATTCCATTTCCCATTTTTGTCGTTCGATGTTTTTGAGTATCTCATTTATATACATGTAGAACGTTACAGTTGTTTTGGATGAATTTTAATTATTATGAATATATGAGCATATATATTATCATCGCAATATTCATAATTAAATGCTACTTGAATATATTCAATGTTCAAATCAGCTAGCTTGAAATTCTCATTATAAAATTATGTTTTTGTAGCTTTGTCAAAATGGAAAGTTCTGTGATGCAAGCAATAAAAGACTCATACACGCCTCAATTAAATTCGTTCCGCAGAATTGTGGCATCGGGGATATATGTTGATCTTATCCCTTTTCAAAAAATTAGTTATGCATGTGGGACATTTTCGAAATGAGATTATTCTTTGTTTTGATAAGACTATAATGTTATCGTAAATCAGTAAAGTCAGGAGTAAGAATGGTAATGGGGCGGCTTTGGAGTGGAAGACCTATCTCTATACCCACGCCCCCGCATTCTATAACCCCATCATTCGCTCCCGCCTTGTCCCTAAATCTCTGTGGAGAATGGGAATTATCCATAGGTTTTTCATTATTCTCTTAAACTTTATGATATTAAATTTAATTTGAACTACATAACTTTAAAATATAAATTAAAACTATAGTAATGATAAATACAAATATAGGTCTTAAATAAAGGTTACATATTAATTGTATATTGAGTCTTATGCTTACAATTAAATAGTAAAAGTAATATTATAGTAATTGAGTTTTAAGCATTTAAAATAAATTTTGACCAAAACCATTGTGTATGAAAATTATATATGAAAAAGAATACTTCTTGTGTTATTGGGATTGCATTGATTATTATAATTTTTTTTGTTATCACGTGCCACATATAATAATATTTGTGAATCTTTAAAATATCATCCTTAATTATATTGTTTGAAACTATTTTGATGTACAACTAGGAACAAGTAACAAATTTCTTAAACCACAATGATAATAATGAAATAGAGGTATTTATGTCAAATAATAGCAAATCTCAAGTAATGGTATGTAGTGGTCTTGATTAAGAGAATGATTATAAAATCTTTTTTTTCTTCTCCACTTTTTATAATACTTTATCAAATGTTATTTTTCTATACTTTTATACTTATAATTTTAAAATTTTAGTATATATGTAAAATTAAAAATATAGAAATAACTACACATGCATGTAAGGCAGGCTATGTGAGAAGTGAAACGCTTATCCCCGCACCCCGCCCCCTACCTCGCGAGGATTAAAAGTTAATTCTCACCTCCCCTCTCTATTCCCCATTTTTTAGCCCAATCCCCGCCCCGTTTGGGGTGGAGACGGAACGGGTGCCCACAAAGTCTACCATCATTGCCATGCAAACTCAGGAGACCAACTACCCCTTAATCTACATGTGTAAAACTTTGAATTGGGTCCTAACGATGTAAGTTATTATTAAGTTTTGAACTTATACATGTATATTAATAATACATTCTTATACTAATTTTCTAAAGTAGAACAATAAGTTTCTCCCTGTATTCTCAGTTCTTATGAAAAAACCTAATATATATTGTTGTTATATGTTCTGAAAATACTTTAATACGAAAAAAAGCTTATGGTTGTTTTAATTTGACTATATTTTACAACTATTTTAAGCGAGTGAGCTTATGGTTGATGTTCATTCCTAGATAACATTACTACTACTAAGACAAGAGAAGTCAAGTGTAGGAATATAACTACCAAGAAAAGTATATTTATCTTTAGTTCATCAAAGATTTTATAGAAATTGGCATGAGTGTTAGAGAGGCAGCCATTTTTTTTTCTTCTCTTTTTAATTTTTTTTTTTGTGGAGGTAAATTACAAACAAGATGGGCCAAAAAATAGAGGCTCACCCAGAAAGGAAATACATAGAAATGGGCTGAGCCCAAATTTGTTCAAAGGTAAGATTTGTACATAATTTTGATTAAACTACTTTGTCTTAGGAAAATGTCAAGAAATCGCATTACTCCTTACTAAGCTCAACATAAAAATCTTAAAGATCCAAGCAATGGGAGGAGCCTAGAGGTCTGACCACGTACCTGTTGGTTTAAGAAATTTACGTAATCATTATGAATAGTAGGGTTCAAAATGTTCCATTGCTCGGTCGAACCTTCATGGTTTGTGCCATCTTAATGGGTTCAAGCCTCAACTCTAGTGGTAGAGACGGATTGTTGAGAGGCTTGACGCTTGCTCACTATTAGCCCTATTTGATAACTTTTTTGACCCACCTTCATCGGCCCAAGTTTTAGACTATATTGTCAGATGGGCTTGGACCTTGATAAGATAAGCAATGAGGCCCAAGAAAATGATTTATAGAAGAATTTTCTTGTTCTCAAACAAGAATAATGCAAGGTTAACTCCACTTTGTGTGTGTGTGTGTGTGTGTGTTATATGTATCTATATATATATCGAGAGAGAGAAATAGAGTGTGTCCATCTCTTGCTTGTAACATGAAGTGCATAGATGAAATTTATTCGTCTGAAAATTTTGCAAGAATGAAAAGATATGCAATGCTATAACATTTTTAACACGAATAAACTACCGATTGTTATTTCTATTCATCCAGATTATCTAACCTCTAAGATACCCCAGAGAATTTAGAGGAAGGAAATATATTGCATAGAAACATGAAATCAAAATATGCGATAAAATAGCTGGAGGACATAAAGATAAAGGGATCATTAAAGATATGCAATGCTATAAATTTTATGAAGTACAAACATAGTAATTAAGGTCTCTTTTTAGATGGAAAAATTCATACGTGTACTCTCCATTTGTTTTTGAGCCACAATAGAAAAATAGTAAGGCTACCACACTCCATATACTTCTCAGCTCTAACGTGTTATTATGAATTAAATAGTTAATGACTATGAAGGTCTATCGTTGAAAATACTTAGAAAAGCAAGTCAACTACACTACATTGAAAGATTAGGAGATCAACAATGAGTTATTAATGTGTGTATAGAGGTTTAAGATCTAATAATTTAAATTTTTATATCAAAATTAAGTATTACACGTGTATTAAATCATACTTGTCTCGCGACTCCCACTCGCCATGACAATACGTAATTATGATCATGGTGTTCATTGTTTGATGGATCCGAAAACCTAATTGCAAGTCTCTGTTCCTTAATTTACTAGAATTGGGTTTTCTGGTTGGATTTGGCCAATTTGGTAAAGGAAATGGATGAGTGTCGTTATATCGAACCAAAAAACGTCCAGATAAATATATTGCGGATAGGCATGACAATACGTAATTATGATCATGGTGTTCTTTGTTTGATGGATCGGATAACCTAATTGCAAGTCTCTGTTCCTTTATTTACTAGAATTGAGTTTTCTGGTTGGATTTGGCCAATTTGGTAAAGGAAATGGATGAGTGTCGTTATATCGAACCAAAAAACGTCCAGATAAATATATTGCAGATAGGCATGACCATACGTAATTATGATCACGATGTTTTTTATTTGATGGATCCGAAAACCTAATTGCAAGTCTCTGTTCCTTAATTTACTAGAATTGGGTTTTCTAGTTGGATTTGGCCAATTTGGTAAAGGAAATGGATGAATGTCGTTATATCGAACCAAAAAATGTCTAGATAAATATATTACGGATAGACATGACAATACGTAATTATGATCATGGTGTTCTTTGTTTGATGGATCCAAAAACCTAATTGCAAGTCTATGTTCCTTAATTTACTAGAATTGGGTTTTCTGGTTGGATTTGGCCAATTTGGTAAAGGAAATGGATGAGTGCCGTTATATCGAACCAAAAAACGTCCAGATAAATATATTGCGGATAGGCATGACAATACGTAATTATGATCACGGTGTTCTTTGTTTGATGGATCCAAAAACCTAATTGCAAGTCTCTGTTCCTTAATTTACTAGAATTGGGTTTTCTAGTTGGATTTGGCCAATTTGGTAAAGGAAATAGATGAGTGTCGTTATATCGAACCAAAAAATGTCTAGATAAATATATTACGGATAGACATGACAATACGTAATTATGATCATGGTGTTCTTTGTTTGATGGATCCAAAAACCTAATTGCAAGTCTATGTTCCTTAATTTACTAGAATTGGGTTTTCTGGTTGGATTTGGCCAATTTGGTAAAGGAAATGGATGAGTGCCGTTATATCGAACCAAAAAAGTCCAGATAAATATATTGCGGATAGGCATGACAATACGTAATTATGATCACGGTGTTCTTTGTTTGATGGATCCGAAAACCTAATTGCAAGTCTCTGTTCCTTAATTTACTAGAATTGGGTTTTCTAGTTGGATTTGGCCAATTTGGTAAAGGAAATGGATGAGTGTCGTTATATCGAACCAAAAAATGTCTAGATAAATATATTGCGGATAGACATGACAATACGTAATTATGATCATGGTGTTCTTTGTTTGATGGATCCAAAAACCTAATTGCAAGTCTATGTCCTTTAATTTACTAGAATTGGGTTTTCTGGTTGGATTTGGCCAATTTGGTAAAGGAAATGGATGAGTGCCGTTATATCGAACCAAAAAATGTCCAGATAAATATATTGCGGATTCGGATGGCTTTGAGCCACGGCAAAACTTCAAAAAGTCCAAAAATTTTGAAATTCCGGATTTGATGTGTGTGATTTGAGTATTACGTGTGCATAGGGCTCACGCGTTACACACAATGTGGACGTTTCAAAAACCTCTCTTCAACCATGCATCTTAAATCTTTTATATAGTAGCCTTCCGGAAAGGAAGTGAATTTTCATGTTCATATATCATTTGACCGCCTTTCTTTACGAAACACATCTTTACTAAATTATTTATAGTGATTTTTTTTTTTTTTATTTGAGAAAGGCAAAATTGGGTTACTACATGATCATTCTAGGAAGTTTCGGCCATTTTATCTTTTTTTTCACAAAACAAGTAAAAACAATGAAATTTGGTCCATAATGCAACTGTCCAAAAGTTTACAATTGAGCCCATGCTTCACCTCGAACCGAACATGGTTGGGTAACACCCTTTTGCAATCTTCAATGAATGGCTTCAGAGGGTTATGGATAGGCGTAAACTTGAGGATTGATATTAATTATCTTTGTTTGTTAGATACTTGTCTTTTCTAAACACATCTTTCAATACAACTAAGCAAACTAATGATTGAAGGAGATGTTTTTAGAACGTCCACACTGAGTTGTCGAAGGTTTAACTTTTCTGGAATGAATGCCAAAGTTGACTTTTATTTCAAGTGTACGTTTTCCAGACAATCTTTATCCATATATTATCTCCACATTACTTCGAAACTCTTTTAATTCCTCTTCTCTTTGCTCTCATGTTTTCTGCCAAACTATACTTTAAAACTTTTTTTTTTTTTTTTCAGAGGTCTAAGTTATATAACACATATTAAAGAATGTCACTCACGAGAATTAATCTTTCAATCTCTTGCAATTACAACAAGAGATATACAACGATAAAAATACTAAACCCTGTCCTAAGTGAGTCAAACCAACGACTTAAAGCAAAAAAAATTTCTTCCCTGCTTTGAAACTAAAGTGCTATGATAATATCTGGTCGAGCCTTGCTGATGGGCATGAGCAGGGATAGAGTTACGACATCAAGGTAAGGATGTGAATTCATACAGTAAGAGGGATTAGGTGTACACACCTAGTTAGAGGCCGGATTCAATATATAATATATTTTTTTTTAGCAAAAACATTTAAGGGTTTTTTTTTTTTTTTTAGTTGAGAGTGCGTTTGTGCACAACCTTATTGATATGTGGCTCCGATACTGGTTATGAGTTGTCAAGGTGGCTAACAGTAAAATATATTATATCTAGAAATAAAATAAACTTAATGGATAAATGGCGTAGAGCTGATGATGCATAATTAGGGACAGAGATACGCTTGGAGTAGTAAGAATTATAGTTTTTACTATTTTAAATATTCTTATATTTTTAGTCTTTTAAATTATTTCATCCCTCAATTAATTCCATATTTCTATTAATTTTTTACTTCCAAAATTAATTAATCCTTATTGATAAAATATTTCAAATTAGTATATATATGCATGCATTGATCATGCATATAAAATGGAGTAATGCTAGACGTCACCATTTTTTATCACCCAAATATCACCTCCTATTTGACATGTCTAATTGGTATGTCAACTAGATAAATCTATTTTATTTCTCTCTCTTCTTTTATTCATTTCTCTCTTTCATCTTTTATTAATTAGGGACAGAGATACGCTTGGAGTAGTAAGAATTATAGTTTTTACTATTTTAAATATTCTTATATTTTTAGTCTTTTAAATTATTTCATCCCTCAATTAATTCCATATTTCTATTAATTTTTTACTTCCAAAATTAATTAATCCTTAATGATAAAATATTTCAAATTGGTATATATATGCATGCATTGATCATGCATATAAAATGGAGTAATGCTAGACGTCACCATTTTTTATCACCCAAATATCACCTCCTATTTGGCATGTCTAATTGGTATGTCAACTAGATAAATCTATTTTATTTCTCTCTCTTCTTTTATTCATTTCTCTCTTTCATCTTTTATTAATTGTTCTCTCTCCTTGTTTTCCTTTTTATCTCCCTCAATTAATATTTTCTCTCTCTCTTTTTTTTTTTACCACTATTACACATTTCTCTCTCTTACCATACATATCCCTCATGTAGTTATGAACTCCCTCATTAATATATGTTATCATAAACTTTCTCTCATTATATGGATATCATAAACTTAATTTGCATAAAACATAGCCAATGATTAAGAATCCAACATATTCACTCCATTCGATTTTCACATTAGACATTGATGATTTAACATATGAATTTGATGGTGTTTCTTTATTAGTTTTTTTTATGTGAATCATCTAATAATTATGGACTATATATATCAACCAATCTAAAAGAAAAAGAAAAGAAGTTACAATTTTTTTTGTATAATAGAGGCAAAAAATCGTGATTTGAAATCTTTGAGTACAATAGTACATGTCGGTGCTACTTAATCATTCCACCCAATTTTTAAATGTAAAGAAACAACACAAGCTAATGTTCAAAGTTAAAATCTATTCCAACCAATAATATTATTTAATGATATGACAAAAAGTTAATTACCATCTTTACTAACATCATGTTCTTGATTGTAGTTATCCATAATTATCCTAATAATTCATATGATATGGTGATTTTCATACATATATTTTGATAGTGAAATTACTTATGAGTATATGACTGTAAGAAAAAGGTTATACAAGGAGGAAGATGACTATATGAGGGATATATGGTAGGAGAGAAAATTTTGTAACAATGATAAACAAAGAAAGAAAAAAAAAACATTAATTAAGGGAGATAAAAAAAGAAAAAGAAACAAAGAGATAGAAAAACTAATAAAACAAGAGAGAGAAAAATTAATAAGAAAGAGAGAAAATTAAAATAGATTTATCTAGTTGGCATGTCAATTAAACATGCCAAATAGGAGGTGATAATTGTGTGATAAAAAGAGGGTGACGTGTAGTATTATTCTTATTCTTATGTTTTCACTTGGATATTGACACAATAGCTGACAAATAAAAAAAAAGTTCATTAAAAAGTGTGTATGAAATTTTTGTTATGCAACTATAATATTTTAATTTTTTTTTAT
This sequence comes from Ehretia macrophylla, assembly GCA_037974665.1. NCBI lineage: Eukaryota > Viridiplantae > Streptophyta > Magnoliopsida > Boraginales > Ehretiaceae > Ehretia > Ehretia macrophylla. Next base: position 76,411,335 of record CM075780.1, on the reverse strand, counting down.
AACATTTCAAAAATCAAAATTAGAAAAACCGTTGCAAATACTAATATTTTTTTTTATCATTTTGTATTAATAATTACTCATGATAATACTTTTTTCAAAATGATTTTAAAATTATAGTTTAATCACAAACTGTTGCTTATGATTTATAAAAAACTGTAACCGTAGAAAAAAATTTATATAACCTTTTTGCAACAATTCTAAGTGTTGATAGAAATTAAAAAAAAAAGTGATATTGTGCGCAAACCCAAAAAAGAGCACGCAAATAGAATCTTGCATTGGGTTGCACCATCTGATGAAATCGCATGCTTCACAAGTGGAAAAATATCTCGCTCTGATCAATGGCGGATTTATTTTAGGCTAGTGGGTCTACAACCCCCATGCTCTAAGAAAACGTTTAAAAATTTCATGTATTTAAAAAAAAAAAAATTAAAATAACTATATATTCTTAATTAAAAATTTTAATTAACCCCACTTAAAAAAAATTCATAAATCCACCCTAGCTTTGATGGTTTCTTCTCCTAGTATACCACTTCAATTTGTGCCTTAACCTACCACATTCACATCCGCTATATTTCATTTTATACCTCACATCAAGAATTTTATTTTTATTTTTTATTCATGGGCTCCTTTGACTTTTGCAATGGCTTGAGGTAGACATTGGTACGAACAAGAAAAAAAAAATGAAGAGTATTGTTGAAAAACCAAAATCAAAACAGGTTGTTAATGGGAATAATTATGAGAATAGGAGAATGAAGGAACCATGCAGACTTTAGGCTTTAATAGAACAAGAAGGGGCATTTTCATCTAATATTTTAATGAGTTTTAGGTGAAAGACCAATTAATGCGACTAAAAGCCCCAATTTTGGATTTTTTTTCTTTTTTTTTTGACACAAAGTAGGGAAAATCGGAAAAAAAAAAAGGATTAAGTAATGATCATCGTAGAAAATGTTTCACTCCATCAATCGTTTTTCAACCGCAGGATAATTTAGGTAGAAATCGAACTACAAAAGAGCTCCTCAAAATTTGATTCAGACAATGATTATTTTACGTGTGTGTTTGATACTCATGCTTAACATGCACGAATCCACTACCAATAGGAAGTAACGAGCTTGTTTTCCCCAAGTACATGTGTTTGGTAGCTAGTTTTGAGACCAAAGGAAGAAAATCAACTCATTTTGTACACCATGGGGTAACGCACAATTATCTCGAGGAAAATTCTTTAGGACGGTATCCCGCTATTCGGTCAATGAGTGAAAATATGAATCTTACACCTGTAGAGCCTACTTGTATACGGTCTACTTAAAACAAACCCTTAACTCAAAGCTCTAAGTCAAATAGTAGTATGAGTTTTCAAAGTAGAATGGATTAAACATATTTAATTTATGTCTGTTTACTAATGAATGGTGCGGTGAGCTTAAAGCAATATATGTACCTGTAGATAATTTGATCGATCCTGCTCCTGTTACGATATTTGTACATTTAATATTACTATATTACTATCAAGAAGATTAGTTGCGTGGGATTATTCAAAATACATTATCCTTGAAAATATCTTTCTCATATAGTACTAGCAATTTAGGTTCTGCGAGATATTTTAGGGGTTTTTACAAGCCTTTTCATTGTGTCTTGATCATATTATTGACTCAAAACATAGACAAAATTTCTCCTCCTTGGCCTCTAACATCCTTAATTTTAAGCAATACTAATTAGGTCTTATTTTCTTTTTCTCTTTTCTAATGACGAGTAACTCATTTTACGTAAGACTATACTAAATCTACCTCTATAAATCTTGTGACACAACGATTTATCTAAACATATGCTTCTGATCAGTTAAGAATATAATAAGACAATATTTGTGACACAAAGACAACAGAAAAGTAAAAAGAAAAAATTGGCGTTACTAAATTTATTTTAGAAGTAATGTTGTGATTCTTCCATAATATTGACGGAAGTGTTCAAAACGTCAACTTAATTAGTAGAATTAATTTTAGAAATTAGTTGAATAGTATAGAACATAATAATAAATATAAAATGAAACATCATCTGAAGATTACCCTGCTATATGAAATGTATATGAGTGTAATATATGTTGAATTACAATCCCCTTGAACAGTTGTCAATGAGACACTACCATAATTTCTTTCACCTATGATAAATTTGTGTGGCAAAAAGAAGTTTTATTTTTTTATACAACTAATTAAGGAGGCAGGAAGTCGATGAGAATTAATTATCTGATCCACCTAGGAATAGTTTTCCCTCTCTTGTCCTTATCAAACAGATATTGAAACTGTTCTGAAATGCAATTGAGAATGGTGGTACTCACCGAGAATTGAAGTTCTTTGGTTGTAATGCACAAAGTAGAGTATTAGAGAAAATAATTATTCATGACCTCCATGATGTATTAATATGAAGAGATTTTTGCCATTTGTAATACATTTCCCCAAAACATTAATGTTAAATATTAATCATATTGTATCATGCGAATTTTACTTTTCAATTGAATTTCTATCATTCTACGTGGTTTATGTACAAAAAAAAAACTCGTATATGAAACCTATTTATTTGATCAAATAAATCATATAAAATGGCACATAAAAATTGAAGACATATAAATAACACGTATAAATAACATATAATATTACTCTTTCCTAAATTTTAGAGAAAAAAATTGAAAATGACTAGTCTAACGTGCCGGGTGGTTGCCAGACACATCATTGTGTAGGTAGTAGGAGGACGAGTTAATATTCAACATTATTACATTCCCTTTTTTTGGTTGGTAGACATTGGAAAACTTTAAAATATCCAAAACGGTAGCTTAGATGACAAGAATATTTTCGCGTTTACATTTGAAATTAAACTCTTGATTTACTTGGCACTACAATTTTGGAGTTGGTCATTACATTTTGATATTTTGACAACACATAAATGATAACCATTTATGCAAAAAAATCATCGTGCTTTTTAATTGCGGTGCCATTTACAGACTAGGGAGGATTGTAGTCCCTAATAACTTCAAAAATAAAGTTATTAAAGAGTGAGTTAAAATTGTATTTTTAAAAAACGTGTTTATTTTTAATATATTTTAAAACTAAATAATCAATTTAGCCCCCAATAAAAAACATTATCTATATATAAATACTAAATTATGTATTTTTAACTCCTATTAATAATAATTCTAAATCCACCTCTGCCGCCGTTTGTGACGAGATCATTTAGAGTTTTGTATAATGTCTGTCAATCTGCGATCGATTGTCTGATTTTTTGTCCCAGGGTATACAAAAAAAATAAAAAAATACGTTGACATATGAACACCACAGACGCCAACAACCCCAGAAGGTGCCTACGCAAACCAAAATACTTAGAATTGAATTTGACGGGTAAAGCTATGTCCCCATGCAACTCTTATTGACCTCCAATAATGCCTACGTGTCATCACCATCACCCGTCAGATCACATGAAGATCGAACGGCCACGCTATTTCCTCAACTAACCACCTACCCAACACACTCTTTGTATACGTACCCCCCCTTTATTTAAACCAACCCCATAAAAATTGTTGAACTACCCTCATCATCAAGATACATTGCATTGCATAGGTTTTTCATAGATGTTTCCATTCTAAGCACTTGTAGTCTTAGTACAATCCACAAAAAAAAAATATTTGTGTTCATCCAGGATCGTATATACTTGTCTAAACTTGTGTCAAGTTTTTGTTGCACCACGTCACCGTGTTAATTTATAACACGATATCAAACAAAAACAATGGAGGTGTCGTATGAGAATGGAAATGGCTTTTGTGTTAATCAAAATGATGATCCATTGAATTGGAGCTTTGCTGCAGAGTCATTAAAGGGTAGTCATTTAGATGAAGTGAAGAGGATGATTAGTGAGTATCGAAAGCCATTGGTGAAGCTTGGTGGTGAGACATTGACAATATCACAAGTGGCTGCAGTTGCTGCTGCTAGTGCTGCTGCTGCTTCCATGGTAGAGTTGTGTGAATCAGCTAAGGCTGGTGTGAAAGCTAGCAGTGATTGGGTTATGGAGAGTATGAATAAAGGGACTGATAGTTATGGAGTCACCACTGGTTTTGGTGCAACATCTCATAGAAGGACTAACCAGGGAGCTGCTCTTCAAAAGGAGCTCATAAGGTAAATTATTTTTTCGATGAATCATGTGTCTTGAAATTTAGCATTTTTTTTAAATAAAGTAATCTTTCTTTAGTCGTGTATTTTGAAATATCGCATGTTTTACATGATTCCAAATAATTTTTAAATAAAGTAACTTTTCTTCGGTTGAGTCGTGTATTTTAAAATTTAAAATCTTTAATATAATTCTAAAGAACTTCCGGATAAAATTACTGATCGTATTAAAAAGAAAAAAAAAATTATCCTGTAGACTACAGTTGTAAGGGATGGGGCCTGGGGGAGGTAGGTGGTAGGTTTTCTTCTTTTTTTTTAGTTTAGTAATTTTTTGGGGAAAAATCGTTCGAGATTTCTTGTCTTGCATTTCATAGTAATGAGTGTTAACGAAGTGATATATACATTTCATTGTTCATAGCAAATAATTCACTTTCAATTCATTTCGAATATATCACCGTTGGATACTTCTCTTAATGTTACAGTGACTAAAACACGATCAAATTATCTTCTTTTTGGAATATTTACATCGATTTATGTTTGAACATGATGAATTAAAGGTATTTATGAGGTACACCCAAGAATTAGGTAAAATTATGAAATTGTGAGTTATTATAATTCAAAGTTCTGACTTCATACCATGATTTTAATCTCCATCGTCAAAAAAAACAATATTTATGAGGTGGCATTCACCCAAAATTAGTGTGAATCCTTAGATGCCGTACACAAACAAGAATCCATTTTGGGTTCTAGGCTCCATTTGTTTGTTGTAAAATAACTTGTGAAAAATATTTTTTTAAAAAAATATTTTTTTTAAAAAATAAAATATTTTTCTGAGTTCTGTTTGTTTGTCGTAAAATAACTTGTTAGAAAAAAATATTTTTCTAAAAAATAGAATACTAGAAAATATTTTATAGTGTTTGAGTTCTGAAAAATATTTTTTTCTCTCAAAAGATATAAAAATATTTTTTCAAACTTTATACTAACTTTAATATTTGATCGGAAAATATTTTTCAGTTGATTAATTTTTCAGTGTTATCAAACATCAAAAAATTTAAAAAAAATAACTACTATTTTTTACTAGAAAATATTTTTCAATTAATTAATTTTTTAATAATACCAAACACCGAAAATTTAAAAAAATACTTTACAACAAAGAGCCCCAATCAATAATCATTGCTGTTTTACACAAATGGAAAGTTTCTGGGATGGTGGCAAGTAGGCCACGAAGTACTTACCAGACTGGACCATGCCTTGTCGGTCAGTACTTAAGTTTCGGACCAACAGTCAATTTAGGTAGCCATTTATGTGGGGGAAGGATCTACTCATAAATTTATGATATTATGAATGAGATTAAATAATTATAAATTATTAATATAATTATAATAAAATGTTATGAATAGTTTATAATTATTAAATTTCGTTTATAATTTTATGATATTATGAGAGGATCCTTACTCACTTATGTGTGGTAGCTTTTGGTGACGTGATCCAATTTGGTCCTTAATTATTATTTTTTTTTATAGAAAACTCTTTTTAGAAATCTTCGTATTCATATTAGTAGCATCAAATTTTGGGATACATGACCCTTTAAAGAAGGTATGATTCAGGTTAGTTAAATATTAGACTTATCAGGATGAACTCCAAAATAAGTCTATCTTTATACTTGATTCAAATTTGAAATGTGAGCAAGTCTTCTGTCTGATTACAGGGTTGTGGTTAATACCTTTTTGATTATTGGTAAGTGACGAGAAATTTTTTTCATCATGGTTAACCATTGGAAGCTACAAAAAGAATGCTTGTTAAATAAATGAGTCAATTTGCACCAGAATCTCTCTGGGCTTTGTTTTACATAAATTGATGGCAAAGGATTTTATGCGGATTTTCGATATAGTGCAGTACGAGCTCACGTAAGAATTTTTTAAAACAATTGGCACCAACAAGGGGTATATTTAAAATGTGACAGATTCTTAAATGCTGGGATATTTGGGAATGGGACAGAAACATGCCACACATTGCCTCATTCTGCAACAAGAGCAGCTATGCTTGTGAGGGTCAACACACTGTTGCAGGGATACTCAGGGATAAGATTTGAGATATTGGAAGCCATAACTAAGCTTCTGAACCACAATGTCACTCCATGCTTGCCTCTCCGTGGCACGATCACTGCATCGGGCGATCTAGTGCCTTTATCATACATTGCAGGATTGCTGACAGGCAGGCCTAATTCCAAGTGTGCAGGGCCTAATGGAGAGTTACTTAATGCTGGTGAAGCATTCCGCCTCGCGGGCATTAATGGTGGTTTCTTTGAATTGCAGCCTAAGGAAGGTCTTGCACTTGTCAATGGCACAGCAGTCGGGTCTGGATTGGCGTCGATGGTTCTTTTCGAGGCTAATATACTCGCTGTCTTTTCAGAAGTTTTATCTGCAGTTTTTGCAGAAGTTATGCAAGGAAAGCCTGAATTTACTGATCATTTGACGCATAAACTGAAGCATCATCCCGGTCAGATCGAAGCTGCAGCTATAATGGAGCACATTTTAGAAGGCAGCTCGTACGTTAAGGCAGCAGAGAAAATACACGAAATGGATCCCCTCCAGAAGCCTAAACAGGACAGATACGCACTTCGTACTTCACCACAATGGCTAGGACCTCAGATTGAAGTCATCAGGTCAGCAACTAAATCGATTGAGCGCGAAATCAATTCAGTTAACGACAATCCTCTGATTGATGTGTCGCGAAGCAAGGCCTTGCACGGTGGGAATTTCCAGGGAACCCCAATTGGTGTATCCATGGACAATACTAGATTAGCTATAGCTGCCATTGGGAAGCTCATGTTTGCTCAATTCTCCGAGCTAGTCAATGATTTCTACAACAATGGATTGCCTTCTAATCTCTCTGGAGGGCGAAATCCAAGCTTGGATTATGGTTTCAAGGGCGCTGAGATCGCGATGGCATCTTATTGTTCTGAACTCCAATTTCTTGCCAATCCAGTGACGAACCATGTCCAAAGCGCTGAACAGCATAACCAGGATGTCAACTCTCTAGGATTGATCTCTGCACGGAAAACATCAGAAGCAGTTGATATTCTGAAGCTCATGTCTTCAACCTACTTGGTAGCGCTTTGCCAAGCCATTGACTTGAGGCATCTGGAGGAGAATTTAAAGAACGCGGTCAAGAACACCGTGAGCCAAGTCGCGAAAAAGGTTCTCACAACAGGTATGAACGGGGAGCTTCATCCTTCAAGATTCTGTGAGAAGGACTTGCTGAAAGTAGTAGACCGCGAGTATGTTTTCGCATACATTGATGATCCTTGCAGTGCTACTTATCCATTGATGCAAAAACTGAGGCAAGTCCTGGTTGATCACGCATTGAGCAACAATGGTGATGATTCGCAGAGCACGGGCACTTCAATCTTCCTCAAGATTGGCGCGTTCGAGGAAGAACTGAAAACCCTTTTGCCGAAAGAAGTAGAGACTGCCAGAGTAGTAGTGGAGAGTGGAAAACCTGCCATTCCAAACAGGATTACAGAATGCAGATCATTCCCCTTGTATAAATTCGTGCGCGAAGAGTTGGGAACTGGATTTCTGACAGGAGAGAAAACAAAGTCTCCAGGTGAGGAATTTGACAAAGTTTTCACCGCAATTTGTGAAGGGAAGTTGATGGATCCATTGCTGGAATGTGTCAAGGACTGGAATGGTGCCCCTCTCCCAATTTGCTAGCTATTTTGTTTGAAGAACAGTGCACTACGTGTTGCACGTAGAGCTCGGGAAAGGCCAAGGACGTGACACATCGGAATACTTTCCACATTATTGCCATGTTAATGTTAATTTTTTGTGTATTTGGTTTGTAGTGTGACTAAGGATTTATTCTTATCATATCAAATAATTTGCTTGTAAGTTTAGTTTTTATTTGCAGAACAAAATTCAATAGAGGTAAAAACTATATTTTATAAATTAAAACTCATCTTTTCCAACCTCCGCAAAACGTCAAAATAGAAAAAAAAACATATTTCACATCCTCATTCTCTTCCTGGCGAATCATATCTAAGAAGAAAAGTCTCAACAAAAAGGAATAGCATCTTCACATCATATAACCGACTCTATATAGTAAGATAAAATTTAATTTGGTTATATAAAAAACGTAATATTTGTTATACGTGTTCTATTTTTACTTGATCTTATTTGGCGACACTGCGCATAACTTGGTAAACACACGTTTTAAGAACCAAGATAAGTAATTCACATTTCACCGAAGTTGGACATTCTTAACTTCTGGAAAATGTTAAGACTTTTAGGCATTTTTGAGCCGAATGTAAATCACAAATTTGAAGATCAAGCACTCCTTAAAATCATATTTGAAATCTACACATGCGTCCAAATTCCAGAACGCTTGGCCAATAGCACAGTTACATGGAAATCACAAGATTTTTCACGTTTTAAGGATATGGAATATAGGATGCCTTTTTCCGGAACAAATTATTAAGGAAGCAATCATCATCCAATGAAAGCTATTATGTTTTATTGCTTTACATCAAACAATGATATAACAGCATTTTATCGACCAATAAGTATACATGTCACACCTTACTAGTTAATCACTAACCCAAACGATTAATCCGAATTATTATTTAAACCCGAGCTATTTACAATAGTATTCAATTTTGATACGTATTCAAACAAGCAGATTGTTTTAATTCTATTTTTCTTATAGAAGAGTTGAATAGCTACCTCTGTTAATGCCTAAAATGCTAACATCTTTCGCTCTCTGGAGTCAGCAAAGCTTCACACATTGAAACGGATTCTCAAGTAGTCCTTAGTGTCATACATGGCATGATACTCCCACGTTCCCCACTTTGGCCTGTTATTGAGGATTGCAAAAAGATATTGAAGTAGAAGTTAGGTTTCCAAATGGTGTACATTTACCGGGAAGCTAATAGATGCACAAATTAGATGACTAACTTTACTCTATCTCAACTATTACACGACACTACGGTAGAATAGATTCCCATAGGCTCCTCACAATACTTGAGCAAGATAAACGCGGTGTCATGTCCCCCGTGATGATCACCTGGCAATAAAGTGGCTTGGATCCCACTTTTGCTGATTGTGGTTAGAATCGACCAAGCCACCTTTTAAACCAAAAAAAACAAAAAGAAAAGGAAAAAAGAAAGAACGAAAAGGGCTTCCTATACCCAAGTTGCAGTTACCCACTTAAAACTGTGCATCGCAGGGAACCCAAATTTTGTGCATTGTCAGGGTGGCTCGAGAGGCAACTCAACTCAAGTGCACCACATCGTCTATGTATGACAAACTCAGAAATTTTGCAAAAATTCAGAAGTTTGGAGTTGAGGGGGAGCGGCAGCCTCTCCAACCACCCCCTAGGTCCACCATTGCTGCCCGCAGTGGCATCGCACCAACTGCCCATCGGATGGCGCAATGTTAGAAAGCAGACTCTCCCCAGAATTCCACCCTTTACTTGCAAGCTACTCACTGTACTGCAATAACAATGAATTGACCAAAACAATCCAAAAATTCCAAACCAACAATAGATACAATCCTAACAAGAACACAAATTGCTAAACAGAATGAAATATCTCTGTTTGGCCCCTTGAAAGAACAGAAACCTGCATCTAACTCAAAAGATAATGATTGCCCGGGCGATAAATTGGGAAGAAACAGATTCAGACTGCTATTATATAACTCGCATCAACGCGAAGGAAAAGTCCGATAATTGAAGAAAGATGCTAGTCCGTAATTATTTGAGTACAGAAGCACCACTACCCCTACACCATATACAGCGAAGTATATCTCGTTAAGAGCACTAATACAACAATTAACTCCTGCACACCTCTTTCTGCAATAACCACAACCCCCAACGCCCCTCCCCACCCCCGAGGGGCTGGCCCAGGGAAGAGCGGGAAAATAAAGGAAGGAATCAAAAAGGGGCCATAAGTTTTTCCGTTTCACGTTTTCGATGTCCTAGAAAGCATTTTAAGATGAGCTATACAAAAACATCTATTTAGTAGGTCACTCATCATCAGATAAACAAACAACATCAGCAGCTAGAGCCGACGTTGTCAAGCTATCTTGCACCCTTCTCGCTGTTGCCAAGTCAGATTGGTTTGTTGAATCAAAATTTGAACCAGCATCTGCCAAAGGTGGCGAAATGTTAGACCGAAGTGTGTCAGATTGTCTATTATGTACGTCCATAAGCAACTCCACTGCAGATGGATGTGTCTTTTGAGTGGCTGCCAGTCCTCCACTTTCGGGCTCTATGGGACGGATGGGAGACCAAGATTCATTGGCTTGAGAATGAGGCAACTCCACTGCAGATGGATGTATGTTTTGAGTCACTGCTGGTCCTCCACTTTCAGGCTCAGTGGGGCGGATGTGAGCCCCAGATTGATTGGCTTGAGAATGAAGCGGCAGCAATGCTGCTGATTGTGATGAAAGTCGAGAAAGTAGTTCTGAAGGTTGTATAGGTGGAATTTGAGAAAGCGAGGGAGTAGGTGGGGGTAGTACCGGCTGACTTGGCATACTACGTGGAAGAGATGCAAGATTGGTGGCAGGTGCAGAGACAGAAGGCCTGAAAGTTTGAAGGTGCGGGGCTGGAGCACGAATCTCTCCCCCAACTCGCATATTAGCAGTGGAAGGAGTGATAGTGCTGATATGGAGTGGTCTGCTGGGAACAGCTGCCGAAAGTGCTGCTGAGCGAGGAACAGCCGGTACAGTTGAGGCTGTATTCTGCTGGGTGGCAGGAGGACGAGCAGCTTGTACAGTTGAGGCCGTATTCTGCTGGGTGGCAGGAGGACGAGCAGCTGGTACAGTCGAGGCCATATTCTGCTGGGTGGCAGGAAGACGACCAGCTGAAGATGAACCAGCAAGAGGGGAAGGTCTCAATGTAGATTGCAAAGATAGCTGATGCATGTGCTGCATGAAACCGGAAGGCAAGCCTGCAAAGGCACTAAAAAGGTTATGCCTTGAATGGAACGATGATGCATGTATAAGATCAGAGAGAGGAAAAAGATACGAATACATGCACATTTCAAAGCTTGTTCACACAAAGATAAATCAAGAATTTTAGAACACTTATTGAATGAGCCAGAGCTAGCTACTAAATAAAGAAACCATATTGGGCATGGAGTAGGAACTGATATCAATCACATCACTGACTCATCATAAAATACCAACGATAAATAACAGATATGTCACACTTAAGAGTTAACTGCAAGAGTATCGCAAGTAGTTCACAAACCCAAAACTCTGTATCAGCCATGGATATGTCAATCTCATTCAACTTCCATATACTATCCACCTAATTCATCTTTTTACTTAAAGAATGCCATCATAATAAATCAATCGTCCTTTAACAACTTTGTACTACTAAAATGTCCAACTTATTGCTTCCTTCTCAATCAAAATTAGTCTAAAGAGTCCCTGACCATTAAAGGAGGTAGGACATCTAGCGAGATACTATCACTCGGTCTTGCTACCCATTAAAAGTTCTTTAAAAAAGAAAAAGAAAAACACTTCCGGAGTGTGTGCTCATTTTCTTGCATGAGGAGGCACACACACTGAGGACTGCATAAATTAACAAGAACTGCTCACAACACACTACACTGAATATTAATATTCCCTCTAAAGATGGAGTAGCCAAATTATACTTTCAACTCCCACTTCCTGATTCTCCGTCAGATAGAATTCTATTTCTAAATTTGATTAGGCATTAAATTTTTTTAAGTGGGAAGTATTTTCAATGCAAAAACACTATTGTCAAAGTATTTTCTGGCCTATCTATTTTCCTTTACATAATATAGAAGGAAACAAGCAAGAACAGTCAAGAAAAAGGTTGTAGACAACATCATTTCACATGTTCACAATGGAAAAATGATTAAATGAAGAAACTACATGGAAAGCAACGAACTATGTAAACTAGATTGAAGCACATCTTTTGTAATTAGTATGTGTTATGGAGATACTCAAATTCTTGTCTCCATACCTAACATATGTCAATAGACGAGTGGAGGTTGCATGGGAAACTAGTTTATACGATATATACTTCGATATACATATATACGTTTTATACTATATATACTACCATATATATGTATATACATATGTATAAGTTGTGTTTTTTGAGAAGCATGAATAAGTTGTGTTTTAGAGGGTAGGAAACGACTTGTCCCAAAAAATCTGCAAATCATTTCCATCAAAGTAAACTACATTTTTGGAAAATATTCCATGGAAAACGTTCTACATCCAACTGACTATCTGAAAATACCGAAAATATTTTCCTGCAAATCTTTTACAGCAAAAAGGAGCATTACATGAAAGAAGCTGTTCTGCTCTTTTATCCTTACTATTTTCAGATTTCAGAAATTTTTCCCCAGAGTTATCACCCTACTTCTGCAAATGAAACACCGTGTTGCTTTCCAAAACCCAATTGGTGTACCTAGGAGGTCCAAGTGGTAATAGCCTTTCTGAAACCTACCAAACTGGAGTAACCTTCTCCGACGTTCCTTCACTGATTTCAAGATAATTATTACTCAAAACTCTTTCATTTATCTGAAGCTACATGGCAAGAAAGAGAATTTAGCAAAAAGTGCTCGTCACACACCATTCTGTAGCTTTTCAACTGCACACACCATTATATGCCTCTCTATCTTTGTCTAGTGATGCTGAAGAATATGTACAACTTCCAGCTCAAAAAGAAATTTACTAAATACAACATTCAATCAAGCAGCTCCCAAAAATAAATTCTCTTTGGTGCTTAAGACGTGCAAGTGGCTTAGGCAGGTTGCTGCTTAAATTAAACAAAGTAAAACTCTGTATCAGAGCTATCCCATTAGTGTCACGAGTGAAGAGTCGCAATAACATCAAAGAGGCCTGTTTTTGTCACCCGAATCAACATGCATAGATTAATGCTTTTGCTTTTCCTTCTAAGGCAATATCTACTTAATGCGCAAACCATCTAATCTAAAAGCTTAAGCTGTTAGAGAGGGATTTATTATATTATATATTATCTTCAACACGTCCCCGCAAGTGCAGGCGGAGTTGGTTTTTGAGCTTTGCACCTGAACAATTTTAATGTTCTTAAATGAGTGGCGGTGAGTTTTGAACCCAAGACGTTTTGGTACCTAGGCTCTGATACTATGTTAAGTGACCACCTCATCAAAAAGCTTAAACTGTTAGAGAGGGGTTTATTATATTATATATTATCTACAACACACACCTGCTTAGATTAATGCTTCTCTCTATGAGTCACTAATTAAAAGGCTTCAACCCTTTTCTGGTTTGGTGCCATAATGGAGAAAAAAAATTCCCTACAGGGATACCACTACAGTTTATCTAAAAACAAAGAAGTGAGAAGAAACTGTGAGAAAGTAAAATGATAGACAAATTCAGAATGAATGGTACGGACAAACTCAACAAGACATTTTCTTATAACTCATGTGTATGGGCCACAAATGGAACCACCAATCACTAGGATATTATTGATTATTTGGAAAAAAGAAACATGGTCAATTGGCTTCAAAAATGTTTCCTTCAATATGTCTAGTTGCTTAAAAGAATTTTACTTCTAAGTCACTAGCAGTTGATGTGAAATTGAAACTGCAGCAGAAAATATAATAAGAAATTCTTTAGATAATACTTGGCATGACAAAAAATTGAATGTATGTATTGCAAAAGCACTTGCAAGGAAACAAATACCTTGCTGTATTCCTGTCAGCCCAGAAGGCTTGAGATCCAGGCACTTGGATCTCACAGCATCTGCCAAAACCTTATTTAAGAAGACTTTGTTAAGAGTGGTGTCTAGTTCATTTTTCTTAAGCAGAAATGTGGCCTCAGTGTCCTGAAGCTTTTCCTCGTACTTCTTACGGATTTGAGCAATTACTTCCTCAATCTCCTTTTCACAATCAGATCTCAATCGCAACTTCTGTGGAAAGAAAAAAATTCAATGTTAACAAAAGACTTGCACAAAACACAAGTTAATAAAGAAGGAAACATGGCAAATACAAAACTAAAGGGACACTAACGATTTTATAAAGAAGGAAACAAGGCAAATACAAAACAAAAGGGACACCCACCATGTCCTCGTGACCTTTTATAGCTAGTTCTGTTTCTTTACGTAATCTTTCCAATTCATTCTGAAGTGGATCTGCGTTCAAACTTTGAGATGGATTGCGCAAGTCTCTCTGATGTGTCGGATGCATTGGGCGGTCGATAGGTGCTTGAACATTATTAATGTTCAATCCAGGTTGCGGAACAACATGATTTAGCGGTTCAGTTGTATGCCTATCCACATGCAATGGAGCGCCACCTTCCTCAGAAGTTATAGATAATCCACCACTGGGTTCATGACGAATGCTATTAAGTGGTTGCAGATCAGGCCTACCATCACAAATATTTGGATTTGTGACATCTGTTGAAGGAGGAGCACACATAGTTTCTCCATTTTCAGGAAGAACTTGATGTGAAATCTCTGGCTCTTCAACCAGATTGGTCGACTCAGAGGCTTGAAAAAGGATACTTCCTTCATCACAAGATTGACGTGCACCCTCTCTGGCTTGAGACTGAAAGCCGCAAAGAGACGAACTTTCAACAACTGGCTCCAGCTGCTCACAACTAGCTTCATAATTAGATTGTGCTGTTGGTCCAACATCAGCAACTCTGGCTGGTGCAACATCAGCTTCTGCAATACTTTGATTTTCTGTGACCAGTTGATCTACATCATGTACTTCAGTAGACATCAAACATCCATCCTGAAGTGGATGATCTTCTATATCTTGCGCTTCAGTAGACACCACACATAGGGGAACCTCGTCTTGAGGTGCCTGATTGTAATATCACATTCAGTCTACAGTTCACTTTAAGGAATATGGATTTGAGAAAAATATTCTTCATACATCCTACCATACAATCTGACAGATCAAAAAATAGTGACGATAAAGGAAACCTATCTTCACATGCCAGTCATTGGTGATCAAAATACCCCCTCAATTCCCAATGATTTATTTCCAGGCTGACAATATATTGTCTCATTGAATGTAATAAATAACTAATAACTTATAATGCATATTGATGCAAGACAATTTAGAAACATAATTCTGGTAAGATAAGAGAGAAATTATATACAACACAGCACATGCAGAATAACATAGGAAAGATGAGTATGAAACATGATGAGAACCACCATAGGGAGACAGTGGATACATACTTGGCTTGATGGCAATGAAATACCATGATCTGTCTCATTACATGCTTCACCTAAAGGTGCTTCTGAGGAAGGAGTATTGCCAGTAATTGAGCTTTCAGCTTTATCTCTTTGATTCCCCAGACAATCTGGCTTATCAGAATCAACTCTATCTCCTCTTTCAGTCTCTTCATTATATTGTATAGTAGCTTCATTCACGTCTGCATCATGAGTACACGTAACTTCCACAGACGCAGCTTTGGGTGAATTGGCAGGAACAACTTCATTTTGCTCACCTGATGATGTTATATCATGGGTCTCCATGTCAGAAGTAGGATGTTTGGCAGAAACAAATTCCTCATTACTGTTATGCTCCTTGTCTGTGGAGAGCGGACTTCTTGATACACTTCTAGTCCCAACAGATGGTGGGGCTGCATCACTTGTTCGCAAGTCATTCACCATTTCCTTTGGTGTATGTTTCATTATATGCTGCCCAGACAGGGAAGTATTATTTTGGAAAACACCATTGCAGGTAGCACGTGCTGTAGCTTGGAAGCATCCTATATTTCTAGATTCAGATGCATGCACATGCACCTCATCAGAAGTTCCAGGTTCACTAACACTTCTCATTTCAGCCAACTCCTTGACTGATTTTTGTCTTTCCTCATTCCTTGCAGCTAACTGCATTGCCTTGAGATTTTGAAGGCGCGCCTCCTTCAGGTGTTCGAGCTCCTTCAACTTTTTGGCAAATTCAGTATCCAACACTCTGAGCTTATCAACTCTCACTGAATGTTGACGATGTATAGAGCGGATGACAACTGCCTCCAGCCTATGTTCTTTCTCCAGCTGTGACCTCTTATCCTCCCAGATTCTCAGAAATTCTTGAATGTCCTCTGTTAAATGTTCCTGCTCTGAAAGGGTCCCTCCATCAACAGGTTCTTGATCTTGTGATCTCCGTTCCTGAAACTGTGTTGTTTCTCCTTTTTCACTTTTCATATTGCGCAGTCTAACTGCCTCTGGTTCTGGTGCCCTTGCATCTGATGATTCCTTTATAACAAACTCTTCTGCTGATGTTGAATTTCTTAAGGAATCTAAATCATTGATAACCTCAGATTGCTGCAAAAATGTCTTCTTCAACATCCGTAACTTCATATAAACATAGTTTGCTTGTTCTTCTGTGCATTCAAAGTTCAACCTCTGCTTTGCTAGCATGAGTGACTCCTTCTTATCCATCTTGTTTTTCAAGATAGAAGCTCCTATCCAACACTAAGAAAATAGTGGTACACCATTAAGCCAATTATAACCACAGGAAGCATTAGAACTCACTAGTTTCTGTCTCTGCATGTTGCATGAGAGAGGGAGAAAAAAATACACCAGAAGCCAGACACGATTAACGAAGACATATGAAGAAGAAGCTGCAGAGTCATTCAATTAGACTCTGTTTGGCCTAGCTTTTAGACACTCAAAAGCGCTTTCTGTGAGTTTAAAAGCTGAAATAACTTGTTTGGCCCATTTTTAAAAGCGCTTTTAGGTAAAAGCTAAAGCTGAAAAAAGTTAAAAACTACGAAGCTCCAAATTTGAGCTTTTCAAAAAAGACTTTTGCGAAACTGTTTTACATAATGCAGGAAACTATTTTTCTTTTCTTTTTTCTCAAATTTACCCCTCCATATTTTTAAAGTTCGATATTATCCTCAAAATTTTTAAAAGTTCAACGTTGTCTAACACAGGCCAAACAGTCAACGGCTTTTGTTCAACAGCACTTCTTGCAAAAGCTCTACTCTAAAAGTTCTACACCTCAAAAGCTGAAATTTTACAGCTAGGCCAAACAGAGCCTTAACCGGTATACAATGATGTTCATGACAACACACAATATGCAAGCATATACCCAACTCTAGTCCCTGTTTTATTTTTTGAGTGAAAAGATTATGAATACCAGAAAAATACTAAAAGGCACAAGAAGAGGCAACCCCGAAACTTATACCCCCCAATATGAACGCACTTGTGTTTCATGTATCTTCACTGTAAAACAAACTTTTCTCACCAAGCCATTCATGGGAAAGGGAAAAAAACATATCAAGCATATAATATTAGTTCCAGCCACCCATACTTTATGGATCTCTTTCAATTCTGTATAGCCATAAATCAGATTAAGCTTAGGAGGACCAAATAACTATTAAGAATCACGGGGTTTCATCTTAAAGCCAATTGTAACTAGGAGGACCAGCCCAAGATCTTATTTGGTGATTTTGGAGTTTATGGACAATTTCATATTCTTAACAACCACCACCCCCCCCCCCCCAAAAAAAACCCCACCACAGACACCCCTCATGTGTGACCCGGTTTGAGGTAGCTTTGAATACGAGAGCTAACACTAAGGTGAACGAATCAGCAAAAAGAGTGATAGGTCACAAATGTATGGATAAGACTAGTCTTATCAGCAAACTACCATATCACACATAGATAGATAAGACTGGACCAAGACCCAATTCTGTACCATGTAAAGAATCATAGAGTACCATCCTAAAACTAAATTACTTCTCCTTATATTTAAGAAGCAATTCTTCACTTTCTACTCATCCTTTTTCACTAAAATTCATTTACTCTCCCTACGTCAGAAATCTCGTTCTTTGATTTCACCTCTTTCATATGCCCTGTTACTCACTAGCAGAAATAAAAGTTCAGTTCAATCTAATTGTATCAAGAAGACAAAAGGGATTCCTCATAAAGCTAAATAAACCCGAAGGTCTGTATGCCAAGATATATACAGTAGAACCTCTTTAAATTAATACTCGATAAATTAATAATCTCTTTTAATTAATAAAAATGTCCCGTCCCAACTTGGGACCAGTGTCAAAAAGTTGATAAATTCGATAAAATTATAAGATAATACATTTAAAAAATTTTCTTTGTATTTTACCAACCCAAATATTTCATAAATTAATAATTAGCTAAAATGTATACAATAAATTGACTATGAGGTTTTCTTAAAATATGAATCAAGAGTAACTTGTTTTTTGTTGAACTTCAAATCTAGTTGAATATCATATTTAATTATTTAAAGAGAAAAAATTGAGATAATCTTAAAACGATTAAGATACAAGATTAGAGAAATTAGTTATCATCCTAATCCTACAAGAACTTGGATACGAGATTAGAGAAATTTTATTCTAATCCTACTAAATTAAATTTTATCTTCTATTCTCATTACTTATCTTTTCAAATTGGACCGAAAAAATACAATTCACTTTTCAAAAAAAGACATCATAATCATAATATGTTTACTATAAAGCCAAAAAAATAAAAATATCTCTATAAATTAATAGTTATTAATTTATCGATAAATTAATATCTCGCTAAGTTAATAGAATTTAATGGTCCTAACACTATTAATTTAAAGAGGTTCTACTGTATATTGTAGTCATGTTTGGAGGTGATGAGGAAAGACCAACACAGAAGCAGTATCATTAAGCTAATGGAGGCACTCTTAGCAGCTAGTTTGTGAAGATAATACAATAAAAGGAAATTATAGCATAGGTGATTCAACAGGAAAGACATGCATTTGTGATCTGCTCACGATAATTAAGCAAGACATACTTGGAGAAAAATACAAACCATGGATATTTGCAGAGCATGTAAGATGCTTGCTGGCTCTTTACTGACACGATGATTCTCCATAACATATTCCAGAAATCTTCCCACCATTTTCTTGACACCATCCTGAATTTGCCGCATGGACCCAATTAGATAGCTGATTATGCAACCAAACAGAAGGGAAAAGAAAAAAAAAGAAGAAGCTAGAAATAGGCCACAACATTCCATTTTAGCATAAACAACACAAACTGGGAGGCTAACTAGCAAACAATTCCAATACAAATCAGGTGACAAGAACAATAAACCCTGATAGTGCAGTAGAAGACACTGATGCTCTTTCAGTTCAATTAAACTGCACAAGATGAACACTAACTGAAAAGAATTTATCTATACTGTTTGCACATGGAACATACAGCGGGTAGCAGGAAAAAAGGGAAAATGTCTAATGGAAGGTGTCACTATCCGATTTGTGTTGAAAATTTAGGAATCCTCTTCGGGAACCACCATTCACGGAACGAGAGAGTTACCAATGTAAACGTAATAAAGGAGAAAAAGTATAAAGCATAGTTGCTAATGGTGAATAGCGCAAAGCCACGCAAATAGCTCAAGGGGCTACGGCACAATGCACTAGGCACCCACTCTTTTCTAAGTAAGGTGCACATTATAAGAAAAATGAAAAATTTAAAGAATCTATAATTTAAGGTACATGAATTTATATATAGACTATAAATCAAGCAAAATACAAATAACTAGCATAGACAAAAGTCATATTTTCCCAAGCCAGATATAGTACAGGAAAAATCACAGCATCAGGTCAGTTACTAAAACAAGAAGCAGGCAGCAGCCTAAAAAATTAAGGAAAAACGCAATAGCAGGTCAGAGGGGAAAAAAAGAAACAAGAAGCTAAAGAAGTAGGCAGCAGCAGAAAAGAAAAATAGAGAACAAGGAGGCGAAAATAGAGACAGAGAGTGGAGCAGCAAGAAGAAGAACAAGAAGATACAGGGCAAGAAAGAGGTCTTGCTGACAGTTGAGAGAAACGTTGCTCACTTTAAAGTGGCTTTAGAGTTTTCATCGATGAGATTTAGGTTGGGTTTATAATTGACTTGACTTTGGTTTAGGTGCAACTCGGTCAATATTGTTATCATACTCCCTTACTAATAAAGCAAGTTGACAAAAAAGTCAAAAGATCCAGTAACAAATATCAAAATTCAGGAATTTTCAATTTGTTGCGCCATAACTGCACCTTGCTGTGGGGCAAATAGCGCAACCCACTTTGAATGTGCTGCACCATAGTCTTATATGGCACTACAGGTGTGCCCGCTGTGCCTTTTACAACTACCCAAAAAAGGGTATGGATCTTGTCCTTTGACAACAAAGACCAATGAGTCAAATAGAGGAGAGAGAGAGTACAAAGAGAGACTAGAGTTACTAGGCAAACACAGGTTGACAAGCTGGATAATTTAATTGGGTTCTCAAGACCATCTAAGAATCATAATTACATAAAACAGTGTTTTAGGAATCAAGGACTCGAGCCTATTTATCAAAAATCAACTAGGACAGTCAAATGAAAACGGTAAAGACCAGAGATCAATCACACTTTTTAGCAATTCACAACAACAAAGTGAGATATATACCAAAATCATGGCACCCCTACTTGTACGCACTAAAGTTCTTGATGAAAATATGAAGATAATTACAACCTGAAAACTCAAGTTGATATATGTTACGAGTAAATGGCTAACATCCCATTTACAAGGAGCCTTCTTTGGCCACTTCCACTTCCTATTCACTTCGCCTCTTCATGAATATGGGATACAATGAATAACATGAAGCAAAGTTTCATGCAACCAAAACCTGACATGACTTTGCTCCGAGCAAGAACAAAAGCATCATAAATGCCTGAAAGTTGAAGAGTCTCATGCAAATCCAATAAATTTTCATAGTCAGTTAAGCTTTAAAAAGATCAACTATATGTCAATAAATCTCCACCCAAGCAAAGCTTAATTTCCAGTTGTGACCAACTAAAGAAAATTCTACCATGTCAATTTTATAAGATCTTAAAGGTTGTTAATTTTATAAGATCTTAAAGGCAAAAAAAGAATTAAAACAACAGCTATCATTTAAAGAAGACACCAGAAGACGTGAGTAGGAAGGAAGATGTTCCAGGATGTTGCGTGCAAATGAGCAGTTCACTGAGTAGAAACATCGATGAATAAGATCACAGCATGCTGCACACATATAATCTCAAATACAACTCAGACATCCAAACACTCATCCAGAAAGTTCACATCCTAACACACAGCATCTTGTCCATGTCATGTCAGAAGCCTTAAGCAGCATCCTCTTATGCAGGTCACGGACCCGTTCCCCCACAGAAGAATTCAATGAGACTCCCTCATGGAAAACATATCTCGTGGGACAGGCAACATCAATCTCTTCCCTCACTGCATGCATCCTATAGGGTATTCCACGCTTCACACAGCTTCTCCTCTCAGCAAAGTCTTCTACTCAGACTGTCTTAGTACTATTATTGTTTATTACCGCTTGCTGCCTTTATATTATAATAATTCCCAGCGCAGATTCAGACTCCACGTTGTACGAGAGCTGGGATGGGAATCTTACCTCTGGTGTACCCTAAGAATACGCAGTGTAGAGGCTAAAACCTGTCCATCAAAGGAGAACTATTATCCAAAATGCCAAAATAATCCACCAGGGCTTAAAATATATCTCACCCACCATCCTTATCGTCCTCTCATCAATAGGACGCCTGTTCCTACACTCACTTTTATTGCTCTAGTACCCAAGACTCCAACAATGCCCTAAAATGGAAAATTTCCCTCACTTGCCTAGCCCGTACTCACCTTTATAAGTAGCTCACTTTACTTCCTCAGAAAGGGGACACATCTCCTCCCATAATACTCCAGTTGCCTCATCCAGCTTTCCTTTCCTTTAGAGTACAGGTCTAGCTTTCTTCCACTGGAAGAGCTACGACTGCTTCTGCAGCATTTATTTTCTCACTCATTTTCAGCTTGATTCACATAGCTCTTCTCTCTCCTTCGCATATGCCCCTCACTCCGACCTAATGCCTCCAGCCCAACTATACATCAGCAGCTTTATGTCCAAACCAGACCTAACTTTTATCTTAATCTTTTTTCTTATTTACCTTCTTTCCCTTTGTGCGACATTTGGGTAAAAGGGTTCTTGAGTGAAGCTTCTGTACACCAGAAGGGTAGTGTACACAAAATGCACATGGGGGCAATGTAAACAGAATCAGCGTACCATTCTTGTAATGAAAAACCCAAGGTATTCAGGAATCTGCCTTACACCAACCTGCTTCTTCTGGAAGAGTAGAAAGGAATTATAGAAGTTTTCACTTGATACAGAAGACTACTCTGACTGTCTCATGCATACGTAATAGGAAATAGTCAAGGAAACGTCCACTTTAACAAAATGCAATCACCGACAGCAGCACTTCACTCTTTTTAGCATAGACTAGAATGTTGAAACAACCTTCCAGACAGTATAATGTACTATAACTCATAAAAGCAATTAAAATATGTCACACAAGCATTCCATAAATACAGAAAATCCCCTCCCCAGCAACCTCTCATCAGAGGCAAGAGGTAGGTCAATGGACCCCTTTGCAAAAGTAACTTGCACCAACCCGAATGTTATTTCTTCACAAAACACTACATCGAACATCTAAGCAGCACCAAGTCAAAAGTAAATGTTCTCTAACAACACAAAATGGATATATGAGATGCATACCGAAAGTGCTAAAAGTTCACAAAGTTTTGCCATTTCTGTTTTCAGAAAAATATGAAGGCTCTTCTGTTCATTAGATATCAAACTCTCCCCAGGCTCGTCTGGGTTCCCCTCCGATAGCAAAGAAGAGCCATGAGAGTTGAAGTTCGAAGTATTGTTCAGACTGATTGTTCCATTTTCACTCGCAGTTGATCCTGGCAAAGACTGATTCACAGGTGTAACCTGGGAAATACCTGCATTAATACAAGAACCAATCAGACACAGAACAACTCCATTGTACAGTGATTCCCTTCACATACAACAGAACATTATTCCAACAGCGAAAACACTCTAGACCAGAAAATTCACAACTAATTGTTAATTGAACATCATAATTATATATCCAACAATAATTTAATTTCTTTTGTGACTAAAACCTGACCTGCAGTGGGTTCAGTCTGAATAGAAGAAAGATTCACTCCACTGTTCACCACCTTTCGACGCTTTTTCGCCACATCAGCAGTCCCACTTTCGGGCTTTTTAGAAGATCCGTTAAAGAATTCAACTCTCTTCCTGTTCCTTGGAGTTGGACAACATGGATATCTCCATTGAGGATTTCTGCCCTCCAGTAGCTTTCTCCAAAAGATATGAGGCTCTTCCTCATTTGTTGACTGAACCTTGTGCTCACCAAAAACCGGGCGATTTGTAAAATAGACTCCCGCACTATGTTGTGCTTTTGAAATAATAGAGTTACCTGTATTCTTGTTTTTAGAATCTTCAGTAAGATTGGCCAGGAACTCCTTTAAAACATCATGTGCAAGCAATTCTCCAAATGATACATCTGCAGGAGAAGTTTCATTATTGCTACCATGGTATTCCTCTAGTCTGTTAAATAGATAAAAGGCACCCCATCTGAGGAAAGTGTCGGTATAGCTCCGGGTTCTGTTTTCTAAATAATTCTCAATATTCACGTCTTGCTTTGCATGGATCAGAACCTTTTCCTCAATGGTGCATGCTGCATATAAACGGAAAACCTTGATCTGCTGAAATTGTGAATCAATTGATATCTTTTGCAGTGCCCTCAAATCATTTCCAGGATTCCAGTCGCTATTAAATATAACAACAGTATCTATACATGACAATTTGATGCTAGAAGCACAAGCACGATTCTCCATTAACAATATGAATCGTCCACTGTCCTTGTCGTTGAACCTGTTCAAAGCTACTTGCTTCTTCGTTGGAAAAAGCCTTGCATCAACATATTCATAAGAATCTTGTCCAAATCTTAGACAAACCTCCTCCAAAATTTTTGGAAGAGATGATGTCCCACTGGAGCCTACAAAGGACTGATTTTGAAAATAACAAATAAGAACTTCGCAACCACAAAAAACTTTGGCTACAATTTTGCACATGCAAAAGTGATGCATCCATGAACTCAAATGCACATGTGGATGTGTGGTTAATGTGAATCGCCATAGTTTGTCAATGTGTGATATATGTGTGTGTGTGTGAGAGAGAGAGAGACAGAGATGAAAACAAAATATATACGTCATAAGTAATTCACGAGTATATATCATACATAGGAACACAAATAGTCAACTAAGATGAGTCTAAGAAATTTGTCCTATATTTCTAGATTTAGTAACAAAGTCCTCGTCGAATTGGGTAATTGAAAGCTAAAGATATCTATGGTCCCTCCTAAATATAAATAGGAAGATATTTCCAGAAGAGTTGAAGCGTTCCGTGAAATTGGAGATGAAATCTACCAGTAGGAAACGTTTCAGACTCCGATTCTTTTTTCTTTTCTTCCCCTTTCAGCCTCTTGAAACATTTTGAGCTATTAATTTACAATCCAAATCCTTACAACAGCGTTTCAGTAACTGAAATCCAGAGAACTTGGGAAGACATGTGGGGGTAGCTAGCTTGTAAAGATTTTTTCCCTTCTCTTTTTTAAATAAGTAAATTTCTATTACTTAAAACTTAAGGGCCTCAAAATCCAAACTTAAGGGCCTCAAAACCCAACAAGATATTATACAAATAGCTCACATTTACATCCCAAAATTTTCAAAAACTTCCCTACTCCTGATCTAAGGGTAGATCGATAACTTCCAAAAGAAAGGAAATTAGAGTTTGTTATGCAAATTGACACAAGAAGGCTCCTCTCCTTTCAGAGCCCTTTGGTTGCATCTCTTCCATGCAGCCCACGTCAGGGCCGAACGGGCCACCTTCCACTCTCTCTCTTTATACCCCTGGTGATTCCTACACTCCCACATGCAGCTAAAAAGTAATGCACACGCATAAATCATAGATTCCAGAGTGCCTACACTCCAAACTACAGACAGCTAGCTTGTAGTGATTCGAGTGGAAACTCCATTTACAAAGTCCTAAAAAAGTAGAGGTGTCTAATGATTCCTTCAGAAGCACAAGCATATGAGTAGGTCCAAGGTAAGCATAAGCATCCATCCCTGCCTGAAAGAAAATCACCCCAAGATCACCTTCGGCATCCAAGGGTCACGAACCGACCATAGAACCCACACCCGTTGTGCGAGCCTCCCACTAAGGGCCTGCTATGCCAAAAGGAAGAGAAGCCCATCCCTCCCTTTCCTTTTTTCGGCCCCATGTAGCCACACATGGGAGCATGGGGAGTTAAGAAAAGGGTTAAGGTCGAGATACAGTTGGTCAACCAATTAATTATTAGGAAATATTCGAGTTAAGATCTATAGCTATGAGTGCTACAAATGCTTTAACAAGGGGACTGGAAGTGATTGACACAGGAGCTCCACTAAGTGTTCCAATTGGTGGAGCGACTCTGGGGGCAAATTTTCAACGTGCTTAGAGAGCCTGTTGATAATTTAGTGCTAGGAATTCCTTGTAACGCATTCCTAGTCATAGCATGTAGGTATTGAATAAGACAACGATCTTTTGATTTTCCCCTCTCTTTCTTTGTTTTTTTTTAATCCAAATCGAAGTGTGGTGTGACTATGCTACTATTGCCAGATTTCAATGTCATAAAATTGATCAATATCTAAATAGAATTAAATTTGAAAGAAAATTCTAGAGAGAGAAAAAATATCTCTGAGGAATGTTTTCATTATGATTGATTAAGTTGTTTACAACTACTGTGTTGTATTTATACACATATGTAGTCAGTTGACTGACTTTGCATTACAAGAATTGTCATGTGCTAATTACAGCTGGCAGTCACTAACTTGCTAGTGGTTAGGCTATCTTCAATGAGGGGCTCTAAAATGTAAAACTTTCTATTTTTGGGCATTTTTGTGCATTTTTAGAGCCCCATACCCTAAAAGTGTAGCACTATTCATAAAAAAAGTACGTGGGGTCCACTACTTTTGGATTAAAAGATGCCAAAATAGAGCCCCAGGCTCCAAAAAGTGGTGGACCCCATGTACTTTTTTCATAAATAGTGCTACTTTTTAGGGTATGAGACTCTAAAAAAGTACAAAAATGCCCAAAAATAGAAAGTTTTACATTTTAGAGCCCCTCCATTGAGCTTGCCCTTAGTACACTAACTATACAACTACTAGAAGCTTAAGTACAGATTCTAGAAACAGTACATAATAGAGCTAAACTAGACTTCTGCAGAATGTACTTTATCATCCCCTCAAGGTTAGCCTGGTAGAGATGCCAAGGGAAGCTTGCTCTTGAGATGCTAATACTTTGCTTTAGGTAATGCCTTGGTAAATAAATCTACGGTTTGCTCCTCTATAGGAATATAGGACAGTTGAAGTGCTTTGGACACTACCTGTTCCCTTATAAAGTGATAGTCAATTTCAATGTGCTTGGTCCTTCCAGGGAAAACTGGATTAGATGCCAAGGCCATTGCTGATTGATTATCACAATGTAACACAGGAACAAGAATAGGAATAGAAAGATCACAGAGTAGATAAGACACCCATTTCAATTCAGCTGAGACATGGGCCATTGCCCTGTATTCAACTTTTATAGAAGACCTAGACACAGTTGCTTGTTTCTTAGACACCCATGATTATGAGATTAGGCCCAAGTAGACAGTATATCCTGAGGTGGATTTTTTGTCCTTTGCATCATTTGCCCTATCAGAGTCTAAAAAAGAATAGAGATGAAATGGTCCCTGCTGAAACAGAAGTCCTTGTTTGAGTATGCCTTTGATGTACCTTAATGTCCTTTTGAGGTCAGCATAATCAGCATTAGTAAGAGAATGCATGTGCTGACAGAAGGAGTTGACTGCAAATTGAATGTCAGGCCTGGTCATTGTTAAATACTGTAAGGCTCCCACAAGACTTCTAAACTGTGTTGGATTTGAATAGAGTTCTGTGTCTGAGGTTGTGTTATGCTTTGAAGTAGAAGTAGTGGGAGTAATGGCTAGATTGCATTTAGCCAGTCCAGCTCTTTGAAGAAGATCCTTGGCATATTTTGATGTAATAGCAAACTCTTAGTGGAATAGTGCACCTCTAAGCCTAGGAAATAGGTAAGTGGACCTAGGTCCTTTGTTGCAAATTTCTAGCTCATGGTTGCAACTAGAGTTGAAATGAAATCTTGTGAACTGCCTGTGACAATCAAGTCATCAACATAGACTAGGACAACTGTGAAGTTGGTGGCAGATTTATGGATGAATAAATTTTGAAACTATGTTGGGTGAGAAAAGAGGAAAGCATTTGATACCAGGCCCTTGGGGCCTGTTTGAGTTCATAGAGAGACTTTTTGAGCTTACAAACATGGGTAGGATTAGCAGAATCAGTGAAACCAGGTGGTTGTGTCATGAAGACTTGTTCTTCTAAATGTCCATGTAAAAATGCATTAGAGACATCAAGTTGCTTAAGAGGCCAACCATGATGCAATGCTAAGCTTAGGACAAGTCTAATAGTCTGAGCTTTGACTAGAGGGCTGAAAGTTTCTATATAATCAATGCCATGTTCTTGTAAGTAGCCCTTTGCTACTAGTCTAGCCTTGTATCTAGAAATTGTCCCATCTGCCTTTCTTTTAATTTTATACACCCACTTACAATCAATTGGCTGTCTATCTGCAGGTAGAGGAACAAGATCCCAGGTGTCTTGTTTTAGTAAGGCTTGATACTCTTCTTGCATGGCCTGTTGCCAACAGGGGTGTTTTGATGCCTCTTTGTAAGTAGTAGGTTATACTAAAGTAGGTGGTGAGATTGTAGAGTGTAACTGGTAGAGTGGGGGAGGTAGACAACCAGTTTTTGATCTAGTAAGCATAGGATGAAGAGAAGGGGGAGCAAGGTCAATGCAGGGTGTATCCGAGTTGATAGAATGAGACTGTGAAGAAGTTGGAGTATGGGCTGAGGGTGCAATAGAAGTGTGGACTTGAGGATTGTGATTAGAAGGTGAGGATAGAGACTGAGATTGGGCAACACAGGTCGAGGAAGCAATATTGTTGGCCAATTGTGGATTGAGAGAGCTATCTGATTGTGTTGCAGTTGGAGGGGTGAGAGTTGGATTTGATAGAGGTGTAGACTATGGGGTAGGAATATAGAATGATGTATGAAAAATAGGAGGAAATTGTAGTGTAGGAGTTGACAGGGTAGAATCAGAGATTGTAGAATAGATGCATAAGGAAAGGTATGTTCTATGAACCTAACATGCCTAGATATGAAGACCTTTTCTGTTTTAATGTCTAGACACTTGTATCCTTTGGCAGTGGAGCAATAACCTAGGAAAACACAAGGTTTAGACCTTCCCCTAATTTGTGCTTAGTATATAGTCTTAACCAAGGATAACAGAGGCAGCCAAAAACTCTCAGGGTTGTATAGTCTGGAATTTTAGCATAGAGAGCTTCATAAGATGACTTATTTTGAAGAACAGTAGAAGGGAGTCTGTTTATGAGAAAATTAGCAGTGGCTAGTACTTCTAACCACAACTTAGAGGGTAGATGAGACTGATTAAGAAGGGCTAAGGTGGTTTCTATTAGGTGCATATGTTTTCTCTCAACCCTTCTATTTTGTTCAGGGGTATGAGGGCAAGTGGTCTAATGAATAGTGCCTATATTTTGGAGAAACAGACTGAATTTATGATTTAGATATTCTTTGCCATTGTCCGTCCTAAACAATTGTATTTTAGAATGAAACTGAGTTTGTACCATGGCATTAAAACTGAGAAAGCCAGCATAAGCATCAGACTTGAGCTTTAAGGGATATAACCATGAATATCTAACAATCAATGAAAATGATGTAATACTTGTAGCCCATACAGGAAGGTAAGGGAGCAGGGCCCCAAATATCTGAATGTACAAGCTGAAATGGTAAGCTAGAACTAGATGGAGACAAAGTAAAGGGTAACTTGTGAGATTTAGCTACATAACAGGAAGAACAATGTAATCCATATTGTTGGCTTGTTGCAGCTTGACATTTATTATGGAGGATAGTACTTGTGAGATATTGGCAAAGGGGTGGCCCAACTTGTAATGGCACAAGAGGGCTTGAGATGGCACAGTTGTAGTAGAGTTGCAACTGAGCAGTTGTCTCGAGTAAGAAGGAGGTGGAATGCAGGCTGGAGGAAGTGGATAAAGTCCCTTGTCACAGGGGCGTGGTACTTCACTCTGTTGGTAGTATTATCCACTATTCTCACCTCCTTGGAAGTAAAAAATAATAGAGCAGTTATTATCTTTAGTAAGTTGATGTATAGATAAGAGATTAGTAGAAACGTTAGGAACATAGAGGACCTTGGACAAGGAAAAATGAGTTGAGGGAGTAAGAATAGTACCTTGCCCCACACTGTGGATGGGCAAAGACTGTCCATTGCCTACACAAATAGAGTCAATATCAGTGTAAGAGTAAGAGGTGTACAGTTGGCTGAGATCATTGGTGACATGAATGTTGGCACCACTGTCCAAGTACCACTGAGCTTCTGAGTTATCAGTTGGTGTCATTTGAGCTGTGTAAGCTTGTTTGGGTGGTTAAGGATCAAAGTAATTAGTAGTGTCAAGCCTTTGCCAACAATTGAGGGTTGTACGGTTAAGCTTGCCACGGATTTGGCAGTAGATTTTGGTGGAGGTTGGAGTGAATTGATTGTTAGAGGAAAGTTGTTGTTGGGAAGCTGAAGTTTGAGGACCTCTACCTTGGGATTTCTGGCCTCTGCCTCCCCTTCCTCCCCTAAAATTTTGGTTTCTACCACTGCCCCTGCCATTTGTGTTTTGTGTAGGATTGAACTTGGAGTATAAGGCAGTGTGTAGGTCAGTAGGAGAAGAGATAGAGAGCTGTCTTTTAGAAAGTTTATGCAGCCCTTCAGAAATGAGAAGACTGCTTAATTCTTGGACAGAAATAGGAATAGGTCTGGCTCTAATGGATGCTATGAATGGTTTATAGTCATCTCGTAATCCTTTGATAATGTAAAGGACAAGGTCCTCCTCAGAGATAGTCCTCCGCAACTATAGCTAGGCTATCACTGATGGACTTCACCTTGTCAAGGTAAGTTTGCATGCTTAGGTTTCCTTTAGATAGAAGATGTAGTTGCAACTTAAGCTGCTAGATGTGAGATCTGCTATGAGAACTGAACCTATGAGCTAAGGCAGACCAAACTGAACTAGAAGTAGGTAAGTTTAGGACTTGTGGAAGCACAGATGTTGTCATGGTGGCAAATAAGCAGGTTCTAAGATGTTGATCTTTATAGATCCAAGAGGAATAAGCAGGATTGATAGTTGAAGTAGAGGTAGTAGAGGGAGAGGTACCTTCTGTTGTTGGAAGAAACATGCTAGGGCAAGAATCTTTACCAGTCACAAGATCAAATACCTGGTGAGCCTGAAGAACTACTTGCATTTGTGATTTCCACAACACATAGTTAGTGTTATCAAGATTGATCTTGATAAGATTGTGCGGGTTTTGACTCAGTTGTTTGAGTCCTTGTGGAAGATCCAGAGGCTCATCTGAAGAAGAGGCCATGGCTGAAGATCGAAGCTTTGATAGAGAACTGAAGCTATGATAGAGAGATGTTAGCTAGATGATTTCAGTAGAGACAGAAGCTTCTGCAGGCAAGCTTTAATGGCGGAAAAAAGCTGAAGTAGAAGAAAAATTGAAGGAGATTGTAGAAAAGAAACCCTAGGGTTTTTCTATGGTGAGAAGAGGAATTTGAGACCTCGCGAAGCTTCTTTGAGCTTTGGAAATGGAGTCACAACACTCAGCTGGAAGAGAACAGCTTGATTCGAAGCTTGTCTACGAAAAAAAATGGCTGCTTCAATGGCAGTCAAGGTCAGGATCATGACCTGCTCTGATACCATGAAAGAAAAGTCTAGAGAGAGAGAAAATATCTCTGAGAAATGTTTTCATTATGATTGATTAAGTTGTTTACAACTGATGTGTTGTATTTATACACATCTATAGTTAGTTGATTGACTTTGCATTAAAGAATTGCCATGTGCTAATTACAGCTGGCAGTCACTAACTTGCTAGTGGTTAGTACACTAACTATACAACTGCTAGAAGCTTAAGTACAGATTCTAAAAACAGTACATAATAGAGCTAAACTAGACTTCTGCAGAATGTACTTTATCAAAATTTGACTAGATACTAGACATAAGCAAGCGGGGAATAGAACGGATTAATACGGGGAACAGATAATTCTAGGAAGGATTATTCATCTTCACTAAAATGATACGAGGAAAACACATTCTTGGCAGCAACTTATGACACTGAAGAAAACTTATTTAGTTACTAAAAGGTGTCTTCTCCTTTTTCGTTTTTCGTACCACATTAACACTTGGATCAGCTTCAAGGCCAAGTGAAGGGGTTGGCATAATAGCCAATGAAGCTACGCGAGAAAGCACGTTATCTTTATGTAACTTTGAATCTCATGAAAGCTGTACAAGAGAAGGGTTATTCCATAAAAGCCCCTTCCAAAGAGCATTGTGAATGATAACTTTTCTTTAACTTAGTCTCTTTGGAC
Organism: Ehretia macrophylla; assembly: GCA_037974665.1. Taxonomy (NCBI): domain Eukaryota; kingdom Viridiplantae; phylum Streptophyta; class Magnoliopsida; order Boraginales; family Ehretiaceae; genus Ehretia; species Ehretia macrophylla. The sequence continues at coordinate 76,379,777 of CM075780.1, read as the reverse complement.
AAAGTGCTGACTTGTGCCTGTCTGGCTTGCAGGTACGTGGCTGACAAAGTGAACAAGAAGTTTCGTTGAGCAGCTTGCTGTCTTTTTCCTTTTCTTGTGTGTGGTTAACGAGTGAACATGGTTTTACACACTGTTGAGACTCGAAATATATTAATTCATCCAAAAAAGAGGACAAAAGGAAACAAATGATTTTGCAATTAAACCACCACGAGTACAGTTCAAAGGCAAAAACCCTCCTGGAACAGAAACTATCAAGCATGTAATGCGGGAAAATAAAAATATTAGCTCCATGCAAATAAAGAGAAGTCATCAGATTGCAAACCTGGAAAAGGACGAGTACCCTTTGTTGTCGAGCTTTGATCTCGGAGAGAATCATGTCAAGAAGTTGTAGCTTGCCACTTGCTTTTGTTCCAACATCCAAGATCTCAAGGTCAGTAAGGCCCTTTGTTAAACTTGGTCGAAGGGATGGATCAACCATATAGGGGTGATCACAACACTGTCAGGAAATGAAAAACGCATAAAAGCAACATTTCAAGGAGCTGACTCACAGCAAATGGAATCAAAACACCGTACATGCATATCACATAGCTTTTACAACTGTATATACAAAAGCAGAGACCACTATTTATAGTGGCTGCTTTGCATGTGGCAGAAGCATCAGTATGAACTTCATTTGGAAAAACACTAGAAGATGGGTGATGTCCACCCAAGCAGGCAGGCTGACGCGAGAAACTGATAATGCACAGTTAAAAATACTAGACATTTTTAATTGTACAGCTTTCCTACTGACGTACTATCTGTGCTAACAATCATAACTAACGTTCTTTAGTTCATTTACAATCGGATTAATTTAATTCCAAGATTAAATAAAGATGGGTGAACAGTTATGTCATCCAAGCATAGAAGCAGCTAGGTAGACAGTCAAAATTGCTTAGTGGCAAAAAGAAGCTCATGCAATGATGTAAATGATGCAAAAATAGCCAAAGCAAACCTTTCGGAGAGTTATGAGAATCTCCCGGAGAGCCCCAACAGGATCATTTTTGGAACAAGAGCAAAGAGGTGTGGAGTTTGAAAGTAATGTAGCACAGTACTGCTCGAGCTGCAAATTAGATATCTGAACAGGAATCCAGTACTCAACAAACTTGGTAGAATCTGAGTTGCAATGGTATGCAATAAATCGGGACAATCTCTCTTTCAAATTATCAAGACTATCACTTGAGTTGCATTTCAGGCTCCCAGTTTTATCCGAATCACGAGAATCAAGAAATGACAATACATCGAGGTAGTCTTCAACTGTATCCTGTGAAAATATAGATAGAACATTTACCAACCTGTCTCAGATAATCTAAAAACAATCAAGATGAAGGAGGCACAGATTTGAGAAAAAGTGTCAATCAAGAGGAAGAACTGGAAAGAACACCTTTAATTGGCTCGTGAAAAGAACCACCCTCGAAGTAGTACTGAGCATTTTCATTGGTTCAAAATGAGTGCATATTCTTGAGTGACATTCATCAATTAAAATAGCTCCCCAACTTAATTGCCTTAGTGTATGAAAGTCCTGCAACACCAAAATGTAAGAGAATGATCAGTGCCATGGCCAGATATCCTTCCGAACGAACCATAACAGGCTGACCTATTTATCCTCAACTTGCTTTTGCCTTTTTCCCAGCTTCCATTATCCATTTATAAACAGAGTTTAAACGATAAGAAACACACGAATAAATAAACTTATTCATCATATAAGCATCACGCGGCAAAGAATGAATGTGGAAGAAATAGAGTTTAAATTCGGAGACTTTTTTCACCACCACAGTTGCTTTACCTAGATAAAGAGTCAAACCTCGAGATCTAAAAATTCAAGAGACTTTATAGACTTACCTCAAGAACTGCTTCAGGAGATGATAAGAGGACTTGAAGCATCACCTGTCCCCCTTCGTCGTAGAACTCCAATGCCCTGATACTCCTCCTGGTCTCTTTGTTTCCAGCATAAACTACCAAATCAACAGATGGAGCTAGTCGCATGAACTCAGCTTCCCAATGGAAAAGAGCTTCAGAGGTTGCAATGACAAGGAAAGGGCAACCAATCTCTGATAATGATAGGATAAAGAAAATAGCACTTCTCACTAGGTCCTGCAGGGAAATAGTTATATCAGATCCATCAAGTGATTCTATGCATGTGTATGAAAAAGAAAAAAAAAATACAATTCTTTTTTATTATTAATTACTCTGCACTTTTCACTCAAAAATTATGTGGGAAGAGTTAACACAATCCATATGTCAAATGAAAATCCACCACAATATGAAGTGGTGAATCTGAATGCAACAACCCAAAAAGGACTCCTTCAACATGTACATCATAACACTAACACATTTCCTCCGCCTTTATATTGTCAACAACTGACTCTTTGGTGAAACAACATAATTCTACAAGCACAGTTTTGCATTTTTTTGTTAAGTATTTTAGTATGCAAATTTTCAAATAGAAGTATACACGTAAATTCACATGACAAATTAATTGAAATGAAAAAATTAAAATAGAACTACAGAGTATTGCTTCAACACACTTGTGCTTAACCAAAAAGTGAACCGAAGATTATATCAATGGGATGAATGGAGTATAAAATTCAAGTCAAAGAGAAGGATTAAAACAGAACAAGATTAGATATATGGAAAACATGTAAACAACAAAGTTAAAAGGTGCAAGTATCTGAAACCGTGCGACTCATGGCACTTGAAACAAATATCAACTGAACATTGATATCTTAATCTTCCACTGAGATAACATTGAGAAACCATCCCCAACGGAAAAACTGTAGAACTGTGATGGAATGTTTTTGAAATACTTGATTACGTATCTCTAACTCCGTTACTTCATCCAAATAAAAGTTATTCAAACTGTTAGTTAATTAAGATTCAACAAAACAAAATCAGAAATTCTAATCAATTCTTGTTCATACATTCTGAAGAAGAGAGTTTAGAGAGAGAAGATAGTTTCAGAAACTGTATTTTATTGCTCAATTGATTTCTGCAGTACATGACTCTATTTGTAGAGTTACAAGGTTAGTTAGGAATATCAACTAGAATTGACAGTTGTACTCCACAGACCATTAGTTAGTTTCCTAACTGCTTATGATCAGTTCTGAGATATTTTCTCAGAACTGATTCTAGCTAACTAAGTCTCTAGCTGAGTTATAACTTCCTCAGTGATAAGCTAGTTCTGAAGACTGCAGATTCAGCTATAAACTAAAGCTATAAGCTAGTTCTGAAGACTGCAGATTCAGCTATAAACTAAAGCTATGGACAGCTGTAATCACTAACTAGTTATAACAGAAGTTAGTAATGGTGTACAGCTGGCATAAAATATCTAGTCAGTTAGCTATCATGTGCATATATGATTTGTAGTCTAAGCTGAATATTATAGCTTAACAGATCTCTATAAATAGAGGTCACTGTGTACATTTTTCATTTTTAAGTAATGAGAAAATATCTTACCCTCTCTCTCTAGAGTTTCTGTTATGGTATCATAGAGCCTAGAAGATTCTGCCGCCATTGGAGCTCCAATAAAAGCTTCAATTTTTTTTTCGAAAACAAGCATTAATCAAGCTGTTTTCTCCATTTTCTGTGGTGCGACACCATTATTGAAGCAATCTCAAGCTTCGCAAGGTCAAAAACCACTCTTCTCATTTCTATCAAACCCTAATTTCAACCCTAGGGTTACGATTTTGCAATTCTCCAATTCTACTCAACTCTTATGGCTTCAAGCTCACCTTCTCCACCCTCCACATCTTCCGCAGCTGCCATGGCCTCCTCAACTGCTGCCATGGCTTCTCCTACTGATGCAGGCTATGCTACATTACCTGCTGGCCTAAAAAAATCTAACACATAATCTGAATAATCTCATTCAAATTAAGCTGGATAATACAAATTACGTACTGGGGAAAACACAGGTACAAACAGCTCTCGAAGGCCATGAATTGTTTGACTATGTGAATGGAACAATCATCAGTCCAAGCAAGGTCATCACAAATGGAGAAGGTGCTTCAGTTCTCAATCCTGCTTACTCTACCTGGTATATCATCGATCAGAATCTGAAATCATGCCTTTTTGCATCAATTTCACCTTCTGTATTGCCTCAGATACTACATTTACCTACTGCTACTGCTATCTGGACTGCTCTGTCCACTAGATTCAGCTCCTTAAGTAGAACTCATATTCATCAACTTAAACTTCAACTGTTCAATCTTAGCAAAGGTCAAAACACCATGCAAATTTACTTAGACCAGCTGAAATCACTTACTGATAGCTTAGCAGCAACAGGAGAGGTCCTTAGTGAGGATGATTTGGTTCTGTATGCTCTAAAAGGACTTCCTACAGCGTACGAGTCATTTAGGCAGTCCATTAGGACCAGGTCCACATCTATTTCTCTTCAAGAACTGAGCAGTTTGCTCATTTCTGAAGAACTACATCAGAAACTTCTCAAACTAGTGACTTACCTTCCTTCCCTTCCTGCTGATCTGCATGTTGCACTGTATACAAAATATAATCAGTCACAGAACAATACTTTCAAAGGTAAGGGCAAAAAACAACAACAGAGGAGGTGACAGAGGTCAACAGAATCAAGCTAGAGGGGTTCTAGGCCCTGTGCCCCCTCAGTTTTCTCCTGGTTCATCTCAGTTCACACCTTCACCTGGTCCACCTCACTATTCTCAACTGCACTATAGTACTCAGCCTCAATCTACCAAAATACACTGTCAGATTTGTGGGAAGCCTAACCACACTGCACTAGAGTGTTGGTATAGGCTTGACACTGTCAAATATGCTAATCCTAACCCATAGACACCAAAGCAAGCTTTCACAGCTCAAGTGGCATTACATTATCCTCCAACTGCACAGCCATACTGGTATTTGGATTCTGGAGCTAACACCCATGTAACTAATGACCTCTCTCAGCTTCAAATCTCCTATCCCTATTCTGGCCCTGAGACTGTTTCAGTTGGAAATGGTCAAGCTCTTCCTATTCACAGCACAGGACATGGTAACATTACTACTCCTCAATCCTCTTTTTCTTTATCTAAAGTCCTATATATTCCTCAAATTTCATCTAATCTACTCTCTGTTCACCAACTTACTAAGGATAATAATTGCTTTATTGTTTTTACTGATAAGGAGGTGACAGTTTTGGACAACACTACTCACCAAGTGAGGTTCCAGGCCCCCTGTAAACAGGGGCTCTATGCTCTTCCTGCTCTCAATTCTCTTTCCAGTCCACACTTTTCTCAAGTTTTCAACTGCAGCACTACTCCAAGGGAGCCAACTGCAAAGCTCTTGTGGCACTACAAGTTAGGCCACCCTTCTGCCTTACCTTCTAGAGTTCTTTCTAGTCAAAAAAATGTTAAACTGCCTCAACAGCTTATCAATTGTTCTGCATGTGCAGTTTCTAAATCTCATAGGTTACCTTTTCAATTGTCTCAATCTATAACTCATTCACCTTTTGAAATCATACACTCTGATGTATAGGGCCCTGCCCCCTTTCCCTCTTGTCAAGGATATAGATATTATCTTCTGTTCATAGATTATTTTTCAAGATTTTGTTGGTTATATCCTCTTAAATAGAAGTCAGATGTTTTTGATGCCTTTAATAGCTTCAACACTTTGATTCAAACACAGTTTAAAACCAAAATTCAGTTCTTTAGAACTGATAATGGTACAGAATATGTAAACAACAAATTCAAACTTTTGCTTCAGTCCCTAGGCATTATTCATCAAACAACCTGTCCATACACCCCTGAACAAAATGGGAAAGTTGAAAGAAAACATCTTCATTTAGTTGAAACTACACTAGCTCTTCTTAATCAAGCATCCTTACCACATAAATTTTGGATGGAGGCATTGGCAACTGCTAATTATCTCATTAACAGAATGCCTACTCTAGTTCTTTCTCATAAGACTCCCTATGAAATTGTCTATTCTAAGCATCCAGACTACACAATCCTCGAAGTTTTTGGGTGTCTTTGCTATCCTTGGCTGAGACCATATACCTCTCATAAATTGGAAAATAGGTCAGCCCTTTGTGCTTTTATAGGTTATTGCCCCTATACAAAAGGATACAAGTGTCTAGATATATCCACTAGCAAGGTTTATGTCTCACGACATGTTAGGTTTGCGGAGAATGTGTTTCCTTTTTCCACACCAACATTGTCTTCTCCCCCTCTTAATGAGTTTATTCCTGTATCCTCTTCTCAAGAAGACCTATCTTCTGCTATTTCCTATCGCCCAACTTTCAGTACTTCTGCCTCTTCTCCACCTAATTCCACTGATTCTAAATCTGACCAATCTTCTTCTTCTTCTACAACTCCTACATCTAATTCCTCCAGTCCTCCTCAATCTGTCCTTATACCTGCTACTTCACCTGACCTACAAAACACTTCATTCATCTCTCCTGAATCTCCAAATGCTTCTTCTTCTCCATCCCCTAACTCTAGTTCCTTTAATTCATCTTCTTTTTCTTCTTCTGCTTCTAATTCTTCTGATCCACTCACCAATTTAGCACCTTCCTCTCTTCATCCTATGCTCACTAGGTCTAAAACAGGGTGTTTGCCACCTCCCATATACCAGTTGCACACACTAATCACTACACCTGCAGTCACTGAACCATCATCCTATAAGGAAGCTTCTAAGTATAGCTGTTGGGTTAAAGCTATGACAGAAGAGTTTAAGGCTCTTCAACAACAACAGACATGGGAGTTGGTCCCTCAACCTCTTAATAGAAATCCTATAGGATGCAAGTGGGTATATAAGATTAAGAGGCATGTTGATGGGACAGTTGCAAGGTTTAAAGCTAGGCTTGTAGCCAAAGGCTATTTGCAAGCTGAAGGACTGGATTACACTAAAACATTCAGTCCAGTGGTTAAACCACAGACTATCAGGGTAGTCCTTTGCATGGCTCTTCACTATCATTGGCCTCTCAAGCAATTGGATGTCTCCAATGCATTTCTACATGGTAATCTTGCAGAAACTATTTACATGACTTAGCCACAAGGTTTTCAAGATCCAGTCCATCCTAATTTTGTGTGCAGACTCAAGAAATCTTTATATGGCTTGAAGCAAGCCCCTAGAGCTTGGTTTCAAATGCTCACCAGCTTTCTTATCAATCAGGGATTCTATGCTAGTTCTGCAGATTCATCCTTGTATATACACAAGTCCTCTACTGATTTCACTTTGCTCATAATCTATGTGGATGATCTTATTCTTACTGGTAGTTCTTCCACCTACATTACTGCTCTAATATCTGCCATGAGTACAAAGTTTGCCATGAAAGACTTGGGTTTGTTGCACTATTTTTTGGGGATAGAGGTGCAGTCTACTCCCAAGGGTGTGCTCTTACACCAGTCTAAATATGCTCAGGATTTACTCAAAAAGGCTAGTCTATCAACCTGTAACCCTGCAGTCACTCCTACACAATCTAAGACTACTTCTCCTTCAGCTCCATATTCTAATCCTACAAATTTCAGAAGTTTAGTGGGAGCTTTACAGTATCTTACCATTACAAGGCCTGATGTTCAATATGTTGTCAACACATTATGTCAACATATGCATCATCCAACTATTGCAGACTATGCAGCTTTAAAGAGAACACTTAGATATATTCAGGGCACTCTCGCACATGGCTTACTATTTCAGTCAGGACCTCTGAAATTATATGCATTTTGTGACTCTGATTGGGCTTCAGATCCCATGGATAGGAAGTCTACATATGGGTATTCAGGGTTCTTAGGGCCTAATCTTATCTCTTGGTCATCAAAGAAACAAGCAACAGTCTCAAGATCATCCACAAAATCAGAATATAGGGCCTTAGCTTATGCAGCCACAGAACTGAAATGGCTTTCCTATCTTCTCAAGGATCTCCATGTTCCAGTGCAGCCTCCTATATTACACTGTGATAGTGTTTCTGCCATGGCCCTAGCATCAAACCCCGTGTTTCGTGCTCGTACCACGCATAAAGAAATCGACTATCATTTTATTCGGGAACAAGTTGTGGCTAAAACTCTGCAGTTATCCTATATACCTACTTCAGAACAAGTGGCAGACATTTTTACAAAGCCACTCTCAAAGGCTAAGTTCATCTACCTTAGAGGCAAGCTTCCCTTGGTGTCCTAGGTTCAGCTTGAGGGGGGCTGATAAGCTAGTTCTGAAGACTGCAGATTCAGCTATAAACTAAAGCTATGGACAGCTGTAATCACTAACTAGTTATAACAGAAGTTAGTAATGGTGTACAACTGGCATAAAATATCTAGTCAGTTAGCTATCATGTGCATATATGATTTGTAGTCTAAGCTGAATATCATAGCTTAACAGATCTCTATAAATAGAGGTCACTGTGTACATTTTTCATTTTTAAATAATGAGAAAATATCTTTCTCTCTCTCTCTAGAGTTTCTGTTACTCAGTCAGAGTTACAAAGAGCTACTACAGAGATATAAAAATATCCATTAGCATATACATTATCACCCCCCCTAAAACTTAGTTAGGTAGTGCACAGAGGGAGTTTGTTGAGGAGATATTTGAACTGCTTGACTGATAAAGCTTTAGTGAATAAGTCTACCAACTGTTCTGTAGTAGAGATGTAGGAAACCTTCAGTTGTTGTGCCACAACTTGCTCCCTCACAAAATGATAATCTAGCTCAATATGCTTAGTCCTTGCAAGGAAAACAGGATTTGCAGCAAGGGCTAAAGCAGACTGATTGTCACTGTGTAGAACAGGAGGGTTGACTGGGATGAATAAGTCTTTGAGAAGAAAAGTTAACCATTTTAATTCTGCAGAAGTATGGGCCATTGCCCTACATTCTGCCTCTGTGCTAGATCTGGCAACAGTGGCCTGCTTTTTAGAGCACCAAGAAACTGCATTATTCCCTAGGAAGACATGATAGCTAGTAGTTGATCTTCTATCAGCTGAATCATTTGCCCAAGGATGAATAAGTCTTTTAGAATAAAAGTTAACCATTTTAATTCTGCGGCAGTATGGGCCATTGCCCTACATTCTGGCTCTGTGCTAGATCTGGTAACAGTGGCCTGCTTTTTAGAGCGGATCTAGCAACAGTGGCCTGCTTTTTAGAGCACCAAGAAACTACATTATTCCCTAGGAAGACATGATAGCCAGTAGTTGATCTTCTATCAGCAGAATCATTTGCCCAGTCACTATCCGAATAGCCCTGAAATGTAGTGGTCCTGGCTGAAACTTCATACCAAGATTGACAATACCTTTCACATATCTGAGGGCCCTTTTAAGAGCAGCATAATAAGCAATGGTGGGACTGTGCATGTGTTGGCATAAGGAATTGACTACAAACTGCAGGTCAGTCCTAGTGATAGTGAAGTATTGGAGTGCACCTACTAGGCTACTAAATAATGTAGGGTTAGCCTAGGGAGCGGTACGAGATGAGTTTTTAGAATAGGTTGGCGTTTCAGCTGGTTTACAATCACTAAGACCTGCTCTTTGAAGAAGATCCAAGGCATACTTGGTTTGGTGTAGAATAAGTGAGTTAGATTGTGTGGTGAATTCTATTCCTACAAAGTAGGAGAGTGTGCCAAGATCCTTCATAGCAAAGTTTGAATTCATAGAGGAGATTAACTGTTGAATAGCTGCCTGGGAGGAGACAGTGATGATTATATCATCAACATAGACAAGAAGGATAAGAATGTGAGTGGCAGTTTTATAAACAAATAGAGAAGTGTCAACCTTACTACATTGAAAACCTAGATTAAGAAGAAAAGAGGAAAGTCTACAATACCAAGCCCTGGGGGCTTGTTTTAGGCCATAAAGGGATTTTTGTAATTTGGAAACATAGGTGGGATGAGAGGGATCAGAAAAGCCCCGAAGCTAAGTCTTGTAAATTTCCTCATCCAAAAGAGCATGTAAGAAAGCATTTGACACATCTAGCTGCTGCAGTGGCCAATTGTAGTGTAAGGCAAGAGAAATGATAACTCTAATGGTTTGAACTTTAACTACTGGACTAAAAGTTTCAGTATAGTCTATATACCAGGTTCTTGGCTATAGCCTTTGGCTACTAACCTTGCTTTATACCTAGCTATAGTGCCATCTAAGTGTGTTTTGATTTTGTAAACCCACCTACAACCTATAGGTTTCCTATTTGAGGGTAAGGGAACAAGTGTCCAAATGTGTTGGTCAAGCAAAGCCTTGTATTCTTCTTGCATGGCTTGCTGCCAATATGTGTATTTGGAAGCCTCTTTGTATGTAGATGGTTCTGCTGTAGATGGTATGGCGACTAGGTTATGGAGTTGATAGAGGGGTAGGGGTAGATACCCTGTTTTTGACCTAGTTAACATAGGATATAGTGATGGAAGTGCAAGATTAGTCAATGATTGAGGTTCTGGTTCAGAGGGACTGTTAGTTGGTGTGGGAGATAAGACTGAGACACTTGTGTTTGGCTGCTGAGAGATGAAGGTTGGCAGATGATTCTGACTGCCAAGCTGAGGTGTTTGTTGGGAAGAATCGGTGAGATTGGGAGACTTTGCAATCCCCATGTGTGCTAAGATAAGAGACTATGATTGAGAAACTTCAGCCGAGGCTGAAGCCTATTTGGGTAGGGTTGGTATCCTGAGTATTGGGGTTGCAGTTTATAGAAGAAGGGAATGCAGTGGGATCAAAATTATAACGTAGAGGTGTAGCAGAGGTGTGAAAAATAGAGGTAGCAGCAAGAAGTAAGATTTCAGAGGAAGAAGAAGATGGTGTGTTTGTAGAGCATGGAAAGATGTGCTCTACAAACCTAACATGTCTTGAGATATAAACTCTTTGTGTAGTCATATCTTGTAGCTTGTTTTTGGCATAAGGCCAAAGCCAAGGGTAACATAAGCAGCCAAAAGTTCTCAGTATAGAATAGTCAGGCTTGACAGAGTATAGTGTCTCAAAAAGTGATTGGTTGTGGAGAATGGGTGTGGGCATTCTATTAAATAGATAGTTGGCAATGGCCACTGCTTCAAGCCAGTACTTGCTTGGCAAATGGGAGTGGTTTAGGAGAGCCATAGCAGTCTCAATGAGATGCATGTGCTTCTTTTCTGCCTTCCCATTTTGCTGAGGGTATAAGGGCAAGAAGTTTGATGAATGATGCCTAACTGCTTTAGATGTTGACTGAATTGATGACTTAGAAATTCAGTTCCATTATCAGTTCTTAGAGTTTGAACATTGATATGGAACTGAGTTTTAACATAAGCAGTAAAGTTACACAAGGCTGAAAACACTTCAGATTTAGCTTTTAAAGGGTATAGCCATGTATATCTGGAAAAATCATCAAAAAATACTAAGTAATACATGTAGTTCATACAAGATGAAGTTGGGGATGCCTCGAACATCAGAATGGACTAACTGAAAAGGAAACTCTGTAGTAGTACTAGACAAGTTGAAAGGTAGTTTGTGCACTTTTGTTACAGAGCATGAACTACATTCTAAGTATTCCTAGGAAGTTGAACATGAAGAAGTGAAGATAACAGTTGTGCAGCAGGACTTGATAGGTGGCCAAGTCTGAGATGCCACTGATAGCTTGTAACATGTGAGGCAGCTCTAGAGGTGCAGGTGAGTACTTTGCTTGCAATTGGAGTGGATTGAAGTAGACTGCAAGGAAGAGGATAGAGCCCTTGTCTAGAGGGGGCCTGGAACATAACCTTGTTGGTTGTATTGTCCAGTATAGCAACACCCGTAGAAGTGAAGACAAGAGTGCAGTTATTATCTTGAGTTAGCTTAGATACAGAGAGTAAATTGGATGAAATGTAGGGAATATAAAGAACAGAGGAAAGGGAAAAGGAAGATGAAGGTGTAGATATTGTGCCACTGCCTATACTATGAATGGGTAAGATATTACCATTGCCAACTTGCACAGTGGTTTGCTCCTTCATAGGGCTAGGCCTGATTCAGATGTGCTAGATCATGTGTCACATGGGTGTTAGCTCCTGAGTCCAAATACCACTGATTATTTGTGGTTGTGGAGGGGCCTGCAGTGGCAGCCATGACCTTCTTGTCCTGTTTAGGAACAGAGTAATTGATGGCATCAAATCTATGCCAGCACTCCAAGGCTGAGTGATTAGGCTTGCCACAGATTTGGCAAGGATTAGGGGAATTTGACTTTTGTTGATTAGAGTTCCCAGTCTGGTAATTTCTTTGACCTCTGCCGCCCTGCCTTTGTTATTTCTGCCTCTACCTCTATTATTTGTGTCTGTGTTATTGGAAGTATTAGTGTACAGGGAGGTGGGAAGCTCAGTTGTAGAGGAGGAGTGGTTGTTGGCTGACTGAAGATTCAGTTCTTCTGATAGCAAAAGACTGGTCAACTCAGTGATGCCAATTGGCTTGGATTTGAGTCTGAGGTGAGTTCTAAAGCTTTCATACTCAATGGGAAGCCCTTTGAGTATGTATAGCAGCAGATCCTCTTCTTCAACAGGTGTTCCAGAAGAAACAAGGCTATCAGTAAGAACCTTGACTTGATCCAAGTACTGTTGCATGGTTTGATGGCCTTTGTTCAGACGGTGAAGTTTCCCTTTGCGGTGAAGAACATGTGCCCTGCTATCTGAGTTGTATCTCTGTGCTAAAGCTGTCCAAATAGCAGTAGCAGAAGTAAGGTGAAGAACTTGTGGCAACACTGTTGCAGAGATGGAAGCAATCAAGCAAGTCCTGAGATGTTTGTTAACAGTGACCCAAGAATACTCAGGGTTTGGAGTAGTTGTGCCTGCTTGATTGGTGATCTCTTTTGGTGGACAAGGCAGTTCTCCATTAACATACTCAAGGAGATCATTAGCCTATAGGACAGCTTCTAGTTGAACCTTCCACTCCAGATAATTGGAGTTCTCTAGCTGTATTTTGACTAGAGAATTGAAGTTTTAAAGAAGAAGCTTCAATCCATAAGGTAAAGCTTGATCTGAAGGTAAAGCCATGATTAGGAGGATGGAAGGAAGCTTTGCAGAGATCAGTTATGGAGATTAAACTGATTTGCTTGAGACTTGAAACCTAGGATTTCAATGTTGATGAAATTGTTGAAGATGAAGGACAGAGATTGACTTTTGAGGAGAGAGAAAGCAAAACCCTAGCTTTGCGAAGAGTGAGAAGTCTTCAATTGTTGATTGCGAAGCTTCTGAATTGTGCTCCAATGGAGTCGCACCGTAGAGACAATCGAAATCTTGCTGAAAGAAGCTTGATTTCGAGAAAAAATGGCGGAATTAAAGATCACAGGTAGGATCTATAGTTCTCGATACCATGAAGAAGAAGAGAGTTTAGAAAGAGATAAGATAGTTTCAGAAATTGTATTTTATTGCCCAATTGATTTCTGCAGTACATGACTCTATTTATAGAGTTTACAAGGTTAGTTAGGAATATCAACTAGAATTACAGTTGTACTCCACTGACCATTAGTTAGTTTCCTAACTGCCTATGATCAGTTCTGAGATATTTTCTCAGAACTGATTCTAGCTAACTAAGTCTCTAGCTGAGTTATAACTTCCTCAGTCAGAGTTACAAAGAGCTACTGCAGAGATATAAAACTATCCATTAGCATATACATTATCACATTCTATACGGTATGATATAAAACTTCACTGTGGCATGTTTCAGCCATAGTTTTTAATGACATCACGAATCAGACTTACTAATATGCGTAGCACTAGTACATGTTAAAGCACATTGACGCATGGAAGATAAGTTTTGAAGCGGTATCAGATCCACCAAAACCGTTGAATGCAGTATCAAAAAACTTACATGGTCATCCAAAACAACGGCATTCTGGCATTTATACCAAAATTCACGCAGCTTGTTCACATTGTTTAACAACCAAAATTCATGCAGCTTGTTCACATTGTTTAATAAGTTGCTATAGTTTGTAAGTGCTGCTCCTCCAGGAAGCTTTGTGAGTTTGACATACGAGCCCTTATTACTCTGCAGTATCAGAAAGTGTAAAGCAATATCAGTCATTGTATAAACCATTACTCGACTAATGGTATAATTAATAACATACATGAGCATCTGATACCAAACAGTCCACACACCACACATTGAAATAAGAAACGACATGGCTGAGCCCGCACACCACACATTGAAATAAGAAACGACATGCCGAGTCCCTCATTGTATATCTAAGACCCAGTATACTACTTTTACAGCACCCTAGCCCAAAGTTAATAGGTAAAATATCAGGAAGGCTATAAGAATTGCATATGAATTTCAGATAGTCAGGTAGGGATAGTTGACTACAGCGACACCAAACCAGATCAATAGCCATTTTTTAAGGTGTTCTTAAGAAATGCGAATGGCAAAAACAGCTCATAATGGAAGAAAAGTTTTATCTCCAGTAAAAGCTTAAAATTTAACCTATAAATCTCTTGATGTCATATTTGTTGCACAACAAAGCAGATCAGCTCCTCACTAAATTCTTAAACATTAATGATTAATAGACTAGACAGGGAAGAAAATATGTGCAAAGCAGGTCTTTTAAATACAACTTAGTCACAGTGCATGCCTGCAACCTATCACATGGAATCCACAATCAGTGTCTCTAAGCTTTTTCAATCCAATGGAAAACTTAAGAGAAGGATGAATTGGTTTCCTTAAATATGAAGGCAGCCAAGAATCTCTCAGCCAACAAAAGGTCCAAAAAAGAAAGAATATTCAGTATTTTACTCGTGCACCACTTTAGGCTGTGTATGCTTACTACTTTCCACAAACTATTTAAACTGCCACCAAAATAAAAAATAAAAATAAAAAATTAGCCAGTAAATACATTTAATAATACTAGATACTCCCTCCCTCTTTCCAAAAGTGAATTGGGTCATCCCAAAATAATGTCAACTTTGTTCTACTGGCATCTCTTACACTACTCTAACAATAGAATATATCAAACATACTCTTGCAGGGTCCACTTTACTCCCACTCTCTTAACTTTGAGAAGTTCAAATATTTGGTTGCTCCCACTTTAGACTACACCAGCACAAAATTATATTCTTATGTCAAACTTTTGCCTAAGACCTCATGCCAAGTCAAACTAGGACAATGAATTTGGGACAGAGGGAGTAATATTCAACAAGAAAAAGATTTAAAACATAACGACATCCGCCAGCATTGCATACTCAGCTCTGGGACCAGAAATACCTTGTCAACCACTCTCTTTGCCTTCTCCCAGCGTATTTCAAACTCCCTCACAAGTTTTTGACCTAGAGATGAGCATAAGAAGTGAGCATTCTCCAATTCCCACGTAGCGTGCTCATAGCCAAGGTCACACCATTTGACAAGCCATTCGAATTGGCAATGCGCAATGTTGCCAACGCGCAAATTACAATGCTCTTGCTGCCTAGGGAATATTAATGATCTTTTTCTCAGTAAACGATGTGGCCTCATCCACTCTGAGTTCCACCTCAAGCCCTGCGGCAAATAGAGATTGCCATTTTTTAAGCACCAAATATTTCGTACAGAAGAATCAAATGTTTGCCTGCATTAACTAGTAGTGCAGAGGATTGCCGAACAAAGACAGACTTAACCTGCTGCTTTTGGTTAAATTTATCAACAAGATATGAAGCTTCAGAAAGCAACACTGTTTCTGGTACCCAGTGGTTGTGAACATGAGCAAGACCTTGGTATTTGACAAGATACTGCTTCTGCCAATGCTTTCCTATTGTCAACAGATGATAGAGAAGTACTAAATATAAGTATCACTATCACAATAAAGCTTAGCACGAGTTCACAAAAAACTAAGATTGATATTCATAATATCACATGTAAACTTCCCATATTTAAAATAGGGTAAAGTGCAAAAACCAGCCATTAAAATTTATCACTTTTCTGCATGTCCATTAAAAGTGCAACGTAACTAATACTATTAAAGTGGGACTTTTGTCCAAATGTGTTGCATAAACCTCATGGAAAAGCTATGTATGCGACTTTTATATGCCTAA
Organism: Ehretia macrophylla; assembly: GCA_037974665.1. NCBI lineage: Eukaryota > Viridiplantae > Streptophyta > Magnoliopsida > Boraginales > Ehretiaceae > Ehretia > Ehretia macrophylla. Next base: position 76,363,838 of record CM075780.1, on the reverse strand, counting down.
GGGCATTATTGTCAATTGATCATGCCTATTCTGAGGGGCATTTCTCCTCCAAATAAGGCCATGAGAACAGCATGTAACCTTATTAAGTCAACCAAAAGTCCATCTCAATAAGAAAATGATCAGTCACTCTATAGATCCCCCAAATTTGAACTTACGGTGTCCATATATATTGACTTGGCCCACAATTTTCGATCTCAAATGCTGCATCCATAAAAAATCATAGACTTCTTTGACAAAATTTTAATAATGTGAAGTAAACCATGAAGAGATAAAATTACGGCTAGGGTTTGGATTTATTTGAAAAAGATGGGGGTGGATGAATGGAACCATATTACCTTTAACTACAAGCATGCAAGTCACATCACACATGCATAGCTTTCCTATTATGTTAAAGGATTTGGCACGAGTGTCATATTAACATCATTAGTATAGCTATGTGGCTACATCCTTTATGTTATTAATTACAATAAATGTATCTTTACACATGAATAAGATATTAATTCCACCAGACCTTTGGAATCTGATACCTCCACTTTGCGAGAATCCCAAATTGACTCTACTCCTTCAGATACAGAGTAGACACCTAATTCAACCTTCTTCTTCACACACCAGATACAGTGCCAAATTCCTGGAGGAACATCATCTAGAGGAGGATCCAAACAAGATATATGGTAGCATTTTTCACAACCCTTTCCATCACAGAACCTGAAAAAGTACGTTACTATTGCTTCATAAAAACAAGGTATTAAGCTAAAAACGAGGGATCAATTCACAACCCTTTCCATCACAGAACCTGAAAAAGTACATTACTATTGCTTCATAAAAACATGGTATTTAGCCAAAAACGAGGGATCAAACCAAATCTTAGTCAAACATGTCAGGACTTCTAAGTGAATAAAATAAGCACAGTCATAATTGTCTAGTCACAAAAGCAATCTCGTGCTACATCATAGCCTGAAAGACCAAAACCCAGTAGAGATACTAGGACTCCAAAATGAGGCCGTTTAGATATCAAACCGACTAAATCATGATGTGATCTCGAAGGTTTTTGGTTCAAAACCTTTCTGTTCCTCCCCACCCCCGGGTGTGGACCCCTTTTTGCGACCTAAATAAACCTAGTAAAAATTATTTTGGCATGGATGTATACAGTATAACCTCTTTAATTTAATAATGTTAGGACCACCTAAATTCTATTAATTTAGCGAGATATCAATTTATCAATAAATTCATAATTATTAATTTATAAAGATATTTTATTTTTCATGGCTTAATAGTAAGCATATTACAATTTTTGCCTTTGTAAGATACGATCCATGGAAAACATGACCTTCAAGACTTTTGATGAAGCCTTAGATGGAGATTCCATTAACGAATTGGGGTCAAAATCAATGAGTTGAGGTACGGTAAAGTAGATGTCAACCACTTCTTGAATCTTCAAGGTGAAAATAACACTAGTACAGAGGTTTTGAGCATAGACAAGATCATTGACAACATGATAATGCGTTCTCAAGATGAAGTTGAAGTTGATGATGCTACAAAACCTTTGGAACCGATGTCACACAAGGAAGCACTCAAAGCATCAATGACACTCCAAAACTTCTTGTTGCAATACAAGAAAGTAACTCCAGGACTTTTAGGTGCATTACGAACAATTAAGGATAAGATTCAGTTAGATTTGAAGTTCAACAGAAGCTACTATTAATTCATATTTTGAGAAAACCTCATAGTCAATTTATTACGCACTTCTTAGCGAATTATAAATTTATAAAATATTTGGACCTATAAAATACAAAGTAAATACTTTAAATGTATTATCTTACAACTTTATCGAGATTATTAATTTTTGCATTGGTTCCAAGTCAAGAACACACAATTTTATTATTTAAAAGAGATTATTAATTTATCGAATATCAACTTAAAGAGGTTCTACTGTATTACGTATCCCAAAAGAAATACACACACTGTAAAGGGTAAATGTGCCAGTGATAGTTACACAGCGAAGCTATATTTAACAGGTAATGCCCATCTCAAAGCTCGAAGTAGAAAAGCAAAGGATTACTTACAGGAGCTCTTCACCTTGATTGCATATCACACACACTTTCTTATGACCATCCATTTGAACATCTATAGAAGTTCGTTCTGATTGTACACTGCTCTCCAATCTTTCAGCAAATTTTGACATTATAGTTGCTTCAAGATCTCCTTTACCCTAAATTCAGAGATATTACAAAAATCACCAATTATAACAAAGAGGTTGATACTTATCCATAAAAAGTTAAAACCATAATCTGTAAGCTCTACTTTGCCAAGGACAAAGAGAACTAGAGATATGCATGACAAGTATGTTACCAAAAATGGTGATATCACAAAATGGAAATGATTACAAAGGCACAAAGGTGAATTACAATGAGAAGCAGATGTTAAGAGCGTGAAATACCGAAAATGCACACCACAACATCCAGAATGCATCTAGTAAATATCAACTGATTGCAGCCTTTTGTTGGTTTACTACTTAAACCACGAAAACGAACAAGATACAAAGAGAGCAAAGAGAAAAAGAAAAGAAACTAGGACAGGAAAACAGAGCAATAGGTCCAATACACACAATCAAAATCAAGCAGTTGCATGCCAACCAAGATGATTAGAGAGAAAAGGAGTCAAACATAAGGTGGTTGTTACTTGTCGGGTTCGATTCCACGTAGAAAATCCTACTAATCCAAGGACATTGGTGTAGAATTCAACACATCAACATAATATTTGTGCTCTATCAGGATTTCCTACATTTGGTTAGGTAATACCCTGGTGCCATTCTTATCCTATCATTTCATTCACGGTTTCTTGATTTGTGCTCGACTCAGAGAACCAATAAAATTTATTTTCCTCAACCAGCCATCAAGATGACCAAATGAGAAAACTGCACTAGTGACAAAGAAACTTTGCAGAGGGCATTCTCCCTCCGTCATAGAATCGACTTCAAATCAAGTTTACAAAGCCAAAGAGACATTTAGCATATACTTTCTGTCAATCTATTTGGTTTTGAAAAATTAAACAAGAAACTAGATAAAAAATACTACTATTTAAAACCCTTCACGATTAGAAAATGCAATGCATTCATTTAGTACATAACTTCAAAAACAAACCTGGTTTGCCTCCTAAAGTAAGAAGTAGAAAGACGTTGAGAAGGAGAAAATATGCACAAAGAAAGCTATGGCGTCTACTAAAGCCAGTTTCCTACCTATCCATAATCCTCCCACCCTCTGGAAACAGGGCATTGTAATTTGGATCAGAACTATGTGGAATAATTGAAAAAGGTGCAAACAACAAGGAAAAATGAATATTCATCTAATTATTGAGCACCCATAACTTTCAGAAATGTCATCAAGGACTCATAGGCTGACATATTTGAGAGATAACCTTTGACAACAACACATCCATCACACTACACCAAACTAACCTTGTGACAAGAGTTGTCATCTAAATCTTTGTTTGAGTTAACATTACAAGTGCAAAGCTCCTGTTTTGGTGAATCGTGTTTTACCCTGCAAGAAATGAACGAGAAACATTAATCTATGAACTAAGATGAGAAAACTACATTCAGAAACAGTAGCAATATTTACTGTCTGACATGAGACGCTAGAATTAGAAAAATTTCAGCACTAATATATTGATTCCAACAAATATTGAATTAGTCGTAATAAAAGGCCTCAACAAGAGATAGCAAATCACAATAGATCAAGCAAAAACATATGCCAAATGTTTAGTAGTATAAAAAAACTAAAGAGAGAACTAATGACAAATTTGGAAAACGTGATTTATATTTTCAAGTTGACAAATCCTTCTTTGAACCATGTAAACAACATCGATTTACTATGAGAACTTACAGCTCCACCAAAAAAAGTTGGCATGAGAAGTCTCAAACTCATCACTGCACAAATGGCAAGCAATGTTTAATATAACATGTTAATGACGTTTTTTAAGCCTATGAAAATATGAAATGCAATTAGATGTAAGCCAATTAGAAGTAAGCTAAGTTATTTGTCCAACACAATGTGTGTCAGCTTACTCAGTATGTAAAGAAAGAAGAGTATTTCACAAAGCTACTTTCCTTTGGTTTCAAACGATGCCTCATGCACCAATGAATTTTTCATGGGCCTTTTAGCGAATTAGAGATTAGAAGCGCCATACTTGAAACTCAGAAGTTAACTTACCATTGTGTAAACTTTTGAATTCTTTACTGCCTAGCCAACAAAATCTTGTCAATGGAATTCCAGTAACTACTAGCTTGAAAAAGATTTCTGACAATTGTATTGTATATCTACACTAAACAGTCTGGTTCGGAAGAAAACTCTTCTTCCACATTTAGAGCTGATGTCTTGAACTGGGTTCAGTTAATAAAGCATCATTCAGATAACAATAACCTATCCTCAGACCCACTTCCAATATTATTCTCATCTTTCCTAGCATCAAACTGACCCTAAGCAAACCTTTGAAACCCTACATTTGCATGACGACTTTCCAAAGAGTGATTTCCCACACTTTTCCCAATATCAATAAGATAACAAAGCAAATCTCTCAGCAGAGAACACATAAAAAAACAACCAAAAAAAAAAAACTCCACAGAAGATTCCCACTTTATACCACACCAAAAGCCCAAAACTGAATACATATAGTGCCATCCAAAATTTCCTACAGAAACCCACATCTCTCGAACACACTGGAAGTATAATTTCTGGCCAACTTAAAAAGTGCAAACTGCAAACTAAAGAAATGTATAACTGCAGATTTCAGAAAGGCTTGTCATCAGGCATAATCATGCAGCCATGAGAATAAGAATTGTTGAAATGTCTTGACCAGAATTGGACTTTAGTGCTTAACAGCCTACGGTTCTGCTTCTTGAATTCCATTTTGTCATGCTGCAGCTCAATTCTCAGCTTGCTGTGTTGCTTCACAGATACACAATATGTAATGATAGCCTTCTACTTAAAAATCTAACAATTTAATATGTTACCATCTGAACATAAATTCGCTCTGAATTTCCCTGTTTCTACTGATAGCGCACTGTTTCTCTATTTTTCTTCTCCCTTTCTAGATAATCATTCTCTTCCCTATTGACAATGAAGCAAGAGCATATAAACCTGTATAAGTTGTCTTTATGTGAAAGTATCTCATGACTTTTGGTGAGACCTCTTTACACCACTTCAGCCTGCCTGTTAAACAAGGTCAAATGTCATGCAATCCATTTATCTCCATATAAAGCTTAGCTCGTCCTGCTTGATTAGAAAATTATCCCTCAACCTAATATCAAACTACTTAATACAATGAGCTATCTGCAGGCTCATAACATTCTCTCCACCTTCTTGTCAACTTTTTGCAGGTACTGTTCACATGTTTATTGAGCAAGCAAACACTGTAGACGCAGAGATTTTATCATTATAGTACGGAGCAGCAAAACCCAAGTTTTAGCAGTTGCATTTGCCCGTGGTAGTTCCCAAATAAATAACTGGCCTCTTCAAAGCACAAAAGTTTCATCTATTGTCTCCCCAGGTGGGAACTAAAGAAGAAAGTCAACCCATCGGACCCCCACACACACTCTAGTAAATATGCAGGCTGCCATCCATAATAGCACGTGTGGTTTGTTTTTGAAAAAGATGTCTTCCAATAAAATCCATCAATAAAATACAGGTAGAATTCATTACGAATATATAAAATATGTGCATACATGCCATATCCAACTTTAACTGCAAATCTGCAGTGACTGGTGTTTCAGAGCTAGTACAACAAAAACAGAAAGAAGTCGAACAATCCTACACAAGAATCTTGATGGAAAAGGGCACTGAAAAAGTTTAAAGCTTAACCCAGCCATCATTCCACTAATAATAGGAAATGAATAATCTAGCAATAAATTAATGCACATATTAGGTATGAAATTCTAATGAAAAGCATTATGGGTCTCAAAAGTCGTTACAACATGAAACCCCAAAGATATTAACACTTGAGAACTAATTTAACATATAAAAAAAATTGAGAAACTTGTAAGAGCATTTTCCACTTACCTCCGCTGTTTAGAGCATTCTCCACAAATCCCCCAAAAAACATGATCTTCCTTTTCACCTGCTGGTGAAGTTGACTGTGTGAACAAAAGGCAGATACCCTTATCATCATAGGTTGGAGTAGTACGCTCCAGCTTTTTTGGTTGTATGCACTGGCTACCTATTCCCAGATTATTACCACCTGCAGATCCTCCTAGAGAAGCAGCACCCACCAATTCTAACTCTTGCAAAACGTTTGCACCAGAACAAGCATCTTGCTTCCTTTCAGCATCATTAAGAGTTTCTGCAACAGTGCTGCTGCTCTTGGAGTGTTTTAAACCATCCACATCTAGAAGCACAGGAGATTCCTCTGCAACAGAATCCCTAGATCTGGAATTCAATAAATCCACTTCAACACCAGTTTCCAATATGTCTGCAACAGAACCCGGTGAACTTGAACTTGATCTCCCAGTATCTTCTTCAGAATATCTTTTTAAGCATTCCTCTCTTGTTTCCTCTTCCACCTCTAGGCATTCCTCTCTTGTTTCATCCACCACCTCTCCAACACAGTCATTAGCCTTGTCCTCCCAATGGTCCATCTGCTTGGAAGCACTTCCTTGACTGACAGCACGTTCAACATCAGGCAATACATCCATTCTTTCCAACTTATCAGCTATATCTAGATGGTAAGAAACCACACACTTCACATCAGTACAAACAATTCAGAGGTGTAACAACAACATAAGTTGACAAAGTAAATATCACTTGATTGCTATCACAACTTTTCACCAATATAAGTAAAACGATAAGCAATCTAGTAAACCTGTGGTACGCTTTACAAAGGAAAAATGAGAACAGACAAAGAGATGCATTTGCCAACCCAGTATCAGATGAATTGGATATGCAATTTAAGCAAATCAGGAAAAGGCACCTCACTTATAGCAATCATGAAGGTATTTAAGGATGGAGACAAGGCAAAAATTCCATCTACCTGGTGCAGTATCCCGTCTTATCTGTGCCCGAAATAGGGCCTTATAACTCCGAGCATCCATTCTCTTCCTTTTCTCACCAACAGATTCTTGATTTTGTCCACTACCAATGCTAACGTCTGCAGATTCTGCAGTCAACTGAGTCAAGCTCTTCTCTCTTTTTTCTTTCTTTCTCTTCACATCTGATGAATTGAATCCTTTCATGGAATGCTTTGATCCCAATGAACTTGAGGAGGCATCTTTCTTACCCCTCTCAGACCTCCTTAAGGGACTTGGTGAAATCTGCTTCTCAATTCTCTCAGACTTTCTCTTAACAGGAGGAGTCTGCGGTGTCCGCTTCTCAAGTCTTTCAGACTTCCGTGTATTCAATGGACTACGTGATATTTCACGAGCTGACCTTCTTGAAGCTGAGCTATCGGTCCTTCCAAGGCCTGAAGTAGATGATCTTTTACTGTCAACTGACTTTTTCTTTGAACTGTTACCTTCCTCATCTTTATTTTTCCCTCCAGATCGAGTATCGTTTGCCATACTATGGCCGCGAATCATCAATGACAACTATAGTGACAGAACGAACCAATGTTGTGGCAAAGTATTGTAATTATGGAAATGGCACAAGCTACTTCAAGAGAGAAGAATAGGGAATAATAAAAATATCCTGCAGAAGAACAACAGTATAAAAATGTCCATCAAAGCTAGCTTTTTTCGTATTCTTTATCAGAAAGATTCCAACATAATCAGATATAAACATCAGCTCAGAAGAATATCAATGGCATTTCACTTAATACATGCAAGCTGTTCTCTCACCAGATAGTATTTAAGCACACCTCGTCAGCCAGAATTCTATCATAGGATTCTCCTTTCCATTTCTCTTTTTCTTTTCTTCTTTTCTCTTTCAGTCTTCTAGAAGCAAGAAACTATTAAGTTACCTTGGGCTAGGGAGTTAGGATGAGCTTCTAACCATGGACGGGGCCCAAACTCATACTAATCCAGCTAACATATAATCTCAATCATGAAACATATAGAAGTGCTCACACTGTAACAAATGAAACTACAAAACAACAAATTGCACATGTTTCATACATCTTCACTTGATTGAAATAACAAAATTTACTTTAGCATACATTTCGAAGCATTGCTCAAAGGAATTTAAAAATCACAAGTCTAGTGAATCAAATTACTACTAACACCATTTTGCAATGTCACCAAATATACCATCATTATAACCAATGGTAAGCTTAAATTAATTTTAATCTCACCAATGCTAAGCTTAAATTTGACCTTAATCTCACCTAAGTACCAATCTTAAGGGTTCATAATCAATTTTATCAGTTTAGCAATCTTAAGGGTTCATAATCGAATTTATGCAGTTTATCAAACAACTCTACACAAAAAAATTCGAAGACATTCAACACCAATGAGCTGCGCACAAACAATTGAAAATGCAAACAACAAAAATTGGGCATGTTTTGTACAGTCTTCATTTAATTGAAATCACAAAATTTACTTTAGCAGACATTTCGCAGCATTACGCCAGGAATTTCAAAAAATAACTCAGCAAAATTCAAGTACTTCTGATCCCATATTGCAATGTCACCAAAACATACCGTCATTATAAGCAATGCTAAGCTTACAGTTAACTTTCATCTCATATAAGCAGCACTCTTAAGGGTTTATTATCGAATTTACTCCGTTTATCAAACAACGGAAAGTGTGCATACCCTGCATATTTTCACTTAATTGAAATCACAAAATTGACTTTACCCTACATTTCACAGCATTACAAGGGGGAATTTCAAAAGAACAACTCAACCAAATTTCAGTTACTTCTAATCCCATATTGTAATGTCGCCATATACACCATCATCACAAGCAATGCTAATATTAAATATAACTCTCATCTCACCTAATAGCACTCAAAAGGGTTGTTGAACTCAATAAATAATATAACAAATTCCTCTCTAACAGCTTAAGCTTTTAAATTAGATGGTAACTTATATCAGAGCCCAGGTAATGGTTCAAAACTCACCTCCACCCATTCGAAAACATTAAAACTGTTCAAGTGCAAGGCTCAAACACAAATATCGGGCGTGTTGAACACAACAAATAATATAACAAACTCCTCTCTAACAGCTTAAACTTTTAGATTAGGTGTAACTTAATAAGGGTTTGTTATCGAATTTACACAGATTATCAAACAACACTACCCAAATAATTCCACAAAACTCAATACCAATCAGCTCCATGCAAACAATTGAAAGTACAGACAACAAAAACTGCACATGCTTCCCGTATCCTCATTCAATTCAAGTCACAAAATTTACCATTTTGCAATGTGGCTAAATATACCACAAGTATAAGCAGTTCCAATCTTAAATCTAATTTTCACCTCACCTAAATAGCAATCTTAAGGGTTCATTATGGAATTTATGCAGTTTTATAAACATATATTCGCGACAAATTTGGCATCATTCAACACCAATCAGCTCCGTGCAAACAATTAAAACATTAAATTTCCGATTTTTACCCCAAAAAAATTAAGCATGCAACTTACAATTCAATCAATTATTTCACATTCCACAGTGATCAAAATAAATTTCACAACAATACAAGAGCTAAAATACACAAAATTAAATAATTAACAAACTTGCAACTCATTTGCATTCTAAAAAAAACCCTAATTAAGCAAAAAAAAAATTACGAAAACGTACCTCTGGTAACAATGAAACCCTAAAAGCTTTCTCTTTAAATGGTGAAGTGGGCTCGAAAGTGTAAATAAATTTGCTGTAAACACTTCGAATAAAACCCTAATTTTCTCTTCCAAATCATAAATTATATTTTGTATAATGTAGAGAAGCAAAAGAGAAAGAGTAGTGACACCGAAAGGTCACGCGCTGAGGGTGTATATAACAACTTGTATTTATAACAAAGGGCGGTGTTTTATATTTTTGCACATATTATTTAACTCGTGTTATTATTAAAGTTTCTCTCTTTTTTTCTTTTAACTTTTGGGTGAATAATCATTGGGCAAATTTCTCTAGTATTTCGATATTTATTTAAATTTCTAAATTAGTTTGGAATATTATAAAAGTCATATTAAAAGTGTCATTGTTAATGAGTTGTCAAGCTAGTTGCGTTACATTATACTTTCGTCAAATTTCAGCTAAAGATTACAAATTACCATTATAAATGACGAGGTCATATCTTGATTTTTAATTTGATCCTTAATATTTATTCAATTTTTCAATTTAATTAGTAAAGTATTACAGTAGTCATTTTTTATCATCATTTGGGCCTATGTCGAACAAAGTTGTATAACCATCTTCATCTAATGTCTATGATAGTTCGATGCCAGTTGTCTCATCTAGTTATGTAATTAATTTTTCTTAAAAGTTTTCAATAAGGGCAAGATGAATGTTTTTTTTTTTTTTAGAGACAACTTCCAAAATTATAAAGCACTGGACACCCCCCACTTTCAACACGAATATAATAATATTGATTATTTCGAACACTTATGGAAAATATCGAAGATTATAAGACTTTTGTTCAGTGGTGACTTATTTTGAAAATTCTAATAAATATTGTAAATTACTAGTCAAGTTTTTCCATACTAAGAAATCCCCTAATGTTTCTTGATTTTTCAATTGTGTGCACAAAGTTTTGATTTTTGCAATTAAGTACCTAATTTTGGAATGTTAAAGACATAAAGATAAGCGCATGCTATTGGTTTTAATCACAAGGCGTCGGTTAGAAAAATATTCCTTGAAGCTGGCGGTTTCAACTATTGGGTTAAAAGAGTAGTTGATTGTACTCTTAAAAATCTCCTTTTGATTGAAAACCTCTCAATCTTCTCTAGCTATCCCTCTTAGCTAATCTATTTAGTAATTGCAATTTGTGGGAATTGTTGTTTATGCTAACTTAGCTTAGACAAACACTCTTCAAAAGAGAAGAAAAAAAGCCATTCCAATATGCGATGCTAAGGAGATAGGGTATTGGCCAAAAGGAATTAGAGATGTTGCAAGAAAGGGAGCCCTGTGATGCAAAGAAGACAGAGGAGAGAGAGAGAGGAGCTACCAGAAGGAATTAGAGGTGAATTGCAAGACTAGAGTTTTAGCATGAGTAATCATCTTAGAGATTATCCTAATCTCTTATCTTATCCAAATAGGCCAAGCCCATAATCTTTTTCTAGCAAGCCCATACACCCAAGCCTAGCTTCCTTTAGCAACATACTAGAAATTGGGAGTATTTAGAAGAGTGACCAAAAGATATATTTATCTTTAGCGCCCAAAATGCCTTCGTTAAACCAATAGTTATATTAGAGTAATGCTAGATGTCACCATCTTTTTATCACCCAATTATCATATCATAATTGATATGTTTAGTTGACATGCCAACTAGATAAGTTTATTTTATTTCTCACTCTTCTTTCGTTATTTTTATTTTTTATCTCTCTCTTCATTTATGAATTTTTCTTTCTTTTCATTTTTTCCTTTTTTTCCTCCTTAATTAACGTTTCCCCTTCTTCTCTTCTTTCTCTTTTGATAGTCTACAAGAATGAAGCGTATCATTGTACATTAGTTTTTTTTTTAACAGTATCATTGTACATTGGTTTTTTTTTTTTGAACAGTATCATTGTACATTGGTGAAGGTGATTCCATTATCTTAGAATTTTTAAGACTTCACTGTTGATTTTTATTGATTTTTTTTTTCCAATCTTATGAAGCTATCCTTCATAAGATGTCAGTTTGTGTCGATTTTTTAGATTTGATATTTAATTTTATGGTTTTATGCTGAAGTTTTGTCATTGAAGAGCCAATTAGGCACCCATTGCAAATAATATCATCGTTCTACATGAATGGAATCAACTTTGGAGTTTATTCTTAATTAGCGATAATTAATGGAAAGAAAAATACAAAAATAAAGAGAAAGAAAAATTCATAAATGAAGAGAGAGAAAAAAAATTAATAAGAGAAGAGTGATAAATAAAATAAACTTAACTATTTGGCATGTCAACTAAGCATGTCAACTAGGAAGCGATAATTGAGTGATAAAAAAATGGTGATGTCGAGCATTACTCGTTATATTATCACCATTTTAACCTCAACTCATTCCACTAAAGAGTTATGATTGCGTTTCAAGATAAATACTGCACTAACAAAAGCTCGTCATATCAAATATAACCCTTTTCTAAAACGTTCCTCTATGTAACACCTATAATCAAGAGAATGCATTTTTTTTTGTACTATCAACCTTTTTGATTGCATCTCATCTTTGGGCCTTTAATCCATAATTAACCATCATTCGAACATAATACACTTGATCTATGGATGACCCATAAATCTGATATCCAATATAGCCCCAATTGGTTATACCACTAAGCTTGATTTTCAGATGATCAATTGGATAATCCCAATGGGATGATTACTCCATCACATGATGACATGAACTCTATATTATATATGCACGTCTCAACTAATCAACTCTAAATATCAAGACACAGAGTTGTTGACCCGTGGTAACTCAAAGTACAAAAACTTGACTCCATCAGTTCATGCATATATGCTTAATATTAAGAGAACTATCCACTTAGTAATAATAGGTGTTGTGATCTCTGTAAGTGATAGTACAATTATAGAGATCACACCCACAGTGGTCCTGTTCAATGGATATTACATGCTCTAGTGAGACAAATCTAGAATGTCCTCCAATAACTAAGTGTTAGCCTAAAAGACTTCTAAATCTTGGTTTTGATGATTACAAATCATAAATGTGTTTAATGAGTTTGTTAAGTGTGCATAAGCAGAGATGAATCAAAATTGACTCCAATTCCAAGCTCATCAAGCTGAAGAAAGAAGAAGAACGTCTATCAACTCAAGGAAAAGATTCGAAGAAAGAAGATGGAGCTATAAGGATGGAGACGGAAGTCATAAGGGGTACCAGTTGGGACTTGACTGGGGTTTTTGGGTCTTGCAAATTGTATATGCTCAATAATGATTCTCAAATATTGTTTTAAAATATTTGAAAAATGTCTTACAAAATATGCTCAAAATAAACACTTTTAAAAACCCAACCCTAGTAGTTTTGATCCCACCGAATGACCCCGTGGCGACCGATCGACCAGTGGCCAAAGGGTCGTTCGCCCGAGGCCTGTCCACCAGATGAGGGTCTCTCGATCAGTCGATTGGCGACCAGCGACAAAGGGGTCGACCGGTCGGGCTAAACCGCTGATTCAAAAAATAGTCATTTTATGAACGTTTGGGTGTATTTATTACACCCATTTTCAGCTTCTATTAATGTCTCTCAACTACAAAACTTCAATTCATTGATTCAAAGCAATTACTTTTGAGTTCTTTCATTATCTTTATATTTGAATCATATTTAAGCTATACTTGAGCAAGAATTTTTTAGCAATATTGAGAGATAAGCATTCATTGTATTCATCTACCCTAAAAGAGGGCTTTTGTTGTGAATTTAAAACACTTATCAAAAGAGAGAATTAAACACTTTGAAATGAAGGATTTCCTTGTCAAAAGTGTTGGAATTAAAGCTTTGTATTGAGAAGGGTTTTTCTATTGTAAAAGCTTGAACTATCATTGTAGTTAGTTTGTGGACTCACCAACATTTGAAGAGCCACCATAGTAAAGATTGTTGAAATCCTAAGCGGGGAGCTTGGGTCGTGGACTTAGGCAGGGGCCGAACCACGCTAAAATCGCGATTTGCAATCTCTTTCTCTCAATTCTCTCTTTGCATTATTTTCTGCTCACCAAGTGTTTGATAAATTGTATCACTCACATTCTATATTGCTATAGTGCATATCTATTTAGGATTGTTTTTTATTAATCATTACTAGTATATTGCCTAATCGAAAAAGTAGTATTATTGCCTATATAACCTAATTCACCCCCCATCTTAGGTTTAATTAAGGGATAACACTAAGGTATGTGACCTTATATCAATAGATTTTCTTCCCATAACCTTATCCCAGTGAAGTACCCATCTTCATCATCCAATTATGAACAAGTAACCATGACTTAGATTTTTTTTGTGTAACCATTGTGTACTTAAATCACTTACTTGAACCAAATGCCTTATTCATGCATACATATATAAGTAAGAGAGATAAATGATCCCCATAATAAACAAGAATACTATTTTAAATAAACTGAGTATATTTATTACATGAGATATATAAGTTTTAGTGACCTTTAGGACTTACACAAATTCCAACATTATCAACAAAAAAAACTTTGTATAATATCGTTGTTGAAACTTGGAAAAAATAAGTCATAAGCAACTACTTATTAAAATTGGAGAATTTCTTGAGATGCCACTCAATGGTGCAAATTTTAAATTTTCCACCAACTCTTGTTAATTTTAGACTAACTGGACTTGTATCTCATTTAAATCAATTCACCCTTTCCTCACCCCTTCCCCTTGCACGTTATACTTTTCAATAAGATCTAATAAAGAGTATGCCACATGCATCTTATTTTACCACGACAAAAGTAACTACTTTATTTTGAAAAAAAAAAAGAATAAAGAATAGGAAAATGATATATAATGTGTGGAGCGACAAGCTTAAGGGAAGGGTTCTTTTTTTTTTCCTTCTTTGTTTAGCTTCTTTTTCATTCATTTTTTTTTTATATTTCTCAACTTTTCTAATGACAATTGAACAACATGCCACTAATTTGATAGATTGCTCATTAAATAAAAAAGAAAAGTTCAAATCATGAGTTTCCTTTTTTATTAATTGAATGGAAAAGTAGTATTCCCATAGTTGATCTTTTATTTCTTTCTAAGCTTTTAAGTTAAGAATGTACATAAAATGATAGAACAATATATAATATGTTGGTCAAAAGAGCTTGAATAACACTAAACCAATGTCAAATATCACAAATGTACTTAATGTGACTAGTATATAGGAGTTGTCTAACAAATACTTTCTATATATGGACATACTACACAACTATTAACTATGTGCAAACTATTAAATATAAGCAATTTAGATTGTAATACAAAGTTAACTAATGCACCTATTCTTACGTAGTATGAACATTATCTATATTTAAGGTGCAAATTCCTTATGTTGTATGTGTCTCTTGTTGATTATAAAACCTGCACAATTACCTTTAACATCTTTAATCAATCTATAGTGGTGAAACTTACATACATGCAAATTTTGTGGAGTTTCAAACCATTTACCATTTTTTTCCGGGTAAAATCTATAAGACTTTGATTACATGCTACTTAAAATTATATAACCATGAAGTTTAAACTAAGAGAATAACTGCTTTAAAATAAAATAAAACTTGAACAAGGTATTTTGAAACCTTAAAAAGTTCAGCAAAGAATTTCAAACTTTCTCTAAGTTTATTGTCTTTGGGGTTTTAACTTTATTGTTGTAAAAAAAAAAAAAAAACTATATATTTTGGAGTCTAGATGGCTTCTAGTAATACTTTTCTTTGTAAAAAACCTTATCATAGTAATATATCAACTTTAATAGGACATACACTACAAAAAAATTGCTTTCTGCGACGGGCTGTCGCCATTTTGTCACCAACTTGGCGACGGTTTGGAGACGGAATACAATGTCGCTGCTTTAGTGACAATTTGGTGACAATTTTGTTACGTTTTGGAGACGACCTACGTATGTCGTCACCAAGTCGTCACCATTGGCGACAATATAGTGACGACATCATATATGGTCTCCAAAAGTGACCACATGGTAACTACTTGGTGACGGATAATGATATGTTGTCTCCATGCCGTCGCAAATTGGCAATAAGTTGGAGATGGTCCACAAAACTCGTCGCAATTTAGTCACCCTACCGTCGCCAAAAATAATATGTTTCCGTTCCGTCTCTATTGTTATCAATTTGATGTAAATACTCTAACTTTTGTAACTATTAGGAGTAAAATAATTATGAAAGCCAACATTATTAACGGTACATGAAAATTGTCGTAATTTATAATTCAAATATTTAGTTCTAAGTTTACGTTTAACAATTACGATTATTTCATATAACAATTTAAAAATATGCTTTAAAAGCATTAAATTTACAATTAAAGATTGATGAAATATTTTAATGTTATAATTATACATACAACTAGTGACTACTATTTTTCCATCTTATAATGTTATGAATTGGCGTCTACATAAGTAAGTCGTCCACATTTGGGACTATGATTGTAACAATAATTTATTCATCATTACTTACAAAACAAAAAATGACTTTTATTATAAATAAAAACATATTTACAACCTTTGAACAGTTTATGAGACAAATTATTGTCTCCGTGAAGAACAACTTATATAGATGGTTAATATTTAACGTAATGCACTGCTATAAATAATTAGTTCTTCGAAATCAACAAAACATAATTAAAATTAAGATATTTTATTATAAGAGTTAAATCATTAGAAACATAAACTTAATTTTACATTCATAATTAATAAATGATTACATATCATCATTTATTAATACAACAACAAAACGACTAAATAGGAAACATAATTAAAATATTACAAATTATTTGCTCGAAATATATAAACACACCAACTTAATACCTAACATAGTACATCGTGATCACTAAAACATAACAAGCGGACACTACACATCAGGCAGAAGAATGTAATAACATTGTTACGAATTGTAACAAATAGTACTAATACCGATGATTCCAATATGATAAAAATATAGAAATATTAGGGGAAAATGTTTGGACAATAGATCCGTAGCATGTCATCTTGAACTTTTTGGACTACTTGGGCATTAGAAATGTATATGTCGTATTTTGGCAAAGCATTTAGATCAAGTTAGGGTTTAAGGTATTCGCTGTAATTTGGATACGGTTTCATTGTATCCACCTCTCCATCTTTTGTTGGTCTTGGAAGAGAATCTGAGTGATGTTGTTGGTCCTTACTCATCCTTGAAACAAATTAACTGAAATCTATTTTTTAAAAATTCGAGACGGTGTGAGAAAGCATACTTCCGAGTGCTATATATAGGAAACAAGTAATTGAATTATGTTTCGACAGCTTGGTGACGGTAACGAGACAATTTTCATTTTATAATATGTTAAGGTATCCACGAATGATTCGCAGTCACGTGGCTGCGTACCATTCATCTTCCATGGGTCAAATAATTTGGGACATGGCGTGCACGCTATTTTCGATATTGAAAAGTTGCTGAATCCATCTACCTTGTGAACTGGGGTCCTGCCAATTCAATTTCCTTCTGCCTCGTGGTAGAGTACACCATGTTCTTATCTTACGCATGATTCGCGGCTACGTGGCTGCGTACCATTCGTCTTCCATAGGTCAAATAATTAGGGACATGGCGTGCACGCTATTTTTGATGTTGAAAAGTTGCTGAATCCATCTACCTTGCGAAATGGGGCCCTGCCAATTCAATTTCCTTCTACCCTGTGGTAGAGTACACCATGTTCTTATCGTACGCGTGATTCGTGGCCATGTGGCTGCGTACCATTCGTTTTCCATGGGTCAAATAATTAGGGACATGGCGTGCACGCTATTTTCGATGTTGAAAAGTTGTTGAATCCATCTACCTTGCGAATCGGGGCCCTGGCAATTCAATTTTCTTCTGCCCTGTGGTAGAATACACCATCTTCTTATCGTACGCATGATTTGCGACCACGTGATTGCGTACCATTCATCTTCCATAGGTCAAATAATTGGGGACATGACGTGCCCGCTACTAGAACATGATTTAAAAGCTGCTAAATTATTAATGAATTAACTTCATTTACATTATACATTTATAATTATTTTAGTTCGTTTTCAAAAAATTTAAGTTACTAATTCAACTACGTATTAGTTTGATAAAATGAGGTACACAATCGAAACAGAGGTTGTATATTAATATGTTATTTTATAATTTATACCAATATACTATAATATATCAAATATTAAATAGTTATAACCAAAAAATGAAACAAAAGGAAAAACAAACGATTGGTGACGGCCGAGTCCGTCTCCAATAAATGGAGACGGACTGAGTTGTCTCTAAAAATAGAGACTGGACTGGACCGTCCAGTCTCCAATTGGAGACGGCCTGTCCGCTTGTCTGTCTCCAAAATGGAGACTGGACCTGGACCGAGGTCCTGTCTCTATTGTGGAGATGGCCTGGTCCGTCTCTAATTTAGAGACAGACAGTGGCCGTCTCCAAAACGGAGAGCCCAGTCTCCATTTTGGAGACGGACATGGGCCGTCTCCTCAATGAAGACTGGACCTGGACTGAGGTCCAGTCACCATTTTGGAGACGGCTTGGTCCATCTCCAATTTGGAGACAGACAGTGGTCGTCTCCAAAATGGAGAGCCCAGTCTCCATTTTGGTCGTCTCCTCAATGGAGACTGGGCCTGGACCGAGGTCCAGTCTCCACTGGGCGACGGCCCAGTCACCATGGGGAACTAGCATAGCTCCTATTAAACAAAAAACGAAGAGGGCAGCAATCTTCTAATTCAAAAAAAAGAAAACGAAATGCCCCTCCACCCCCAACTAAAAAACGCAGAACAACACCCTTCTCCACCCTCGTGTCCCCTACCTCATACCACCCTCTCCCCCCCCCCCCCCTTTCCCTCCCCCATTGCATTATCATCCCTTAACACCCCCCTATTGCCTTGAATATTAGGTAAAATCCAAAAATTTAGTATTATTTTTTTCTTTTGCAATGTATGTATATATATACATATATATATATATATATGTGTGTGTGTGTGTGTGCTATATATATATGTCTGTATATATATGTGTATATATACATTTATATAATGTGTTTGATTTTTTTGTTATATATATGTATATATAACATTCTATTTATGTCCTTTTTTTGTTTTGTACTTTCTAGTGAAGTTAATATATTTAATTTTTGTGTTGATATTTAGATTAGTTTTTGGGTTCAATTTTTTTTTTTTTTCTAGTTTTATTTATTTTTTCAATTTTCAGTATTTTATTTATTTTATATAATAAAAATGTGTTTTAATTTACCAATATTTAGGTTGAGCAATATTTTTTTTTATTTCTGATTTTTTTTCTTTTTCGATTTTAATTTTAATTTTTTTTTGCCAAAAATACCTTGTGTTAATTTAATGAATATTTTTTTTATTATAAATTGTCTTTTTAATTTTTGTGTTGATTTTTAGTTTATTTTTTGGGTTCAATTTTCTATTTTTTTTTAATTTTCGGTATTTTATTTATTTTATATAATAAAAATATGTTTTAATTTACCAATACTTTGGTTGAGCAATATTTTTTGTTTATTTCTGATTTTTTTTCTTTTTTCGGTTTTAAATTTTTTTTTTTTTACCAAAAATACATTGTGTTAATTTAATGAATATTTTTTTATTATACATTGTATTTTTTTTTCATTAATATAATGTGTTTGGCTTTTCTTTGGAAGGTTTGAGGCTTTAGATATTTGGATGCGACTTATCTAGTTTCCATCGACTCAGGTGAGTTTGATGATTGTACGAGTTGAAAGTTTTACAATAAATTTATTTGTTATTGTAAATCTATTTAATTAAATTAAAGTTATTGTGATTATTTGTTATGTATTTGATTTTATATATTATGAGAATTGAGTTGAAAGTATATTGTGAAGATGATGTTTGTGTAAATGGATGAAGGGTTGTTTTGTTGTTGGTGGAGAATTGGTTTTTTGCACTTGTATTCATCTGTATAAGTAAAGTTAAGTTAACTCAAGTGATAAATTAAAGGTGATTAATAAGTAAGAATACCGATTTGATATTCTGTGTGTGTCTTGACAAATAAGTAAGTTAAATTAGGTTAGACGGGTGTCATGATAGGATGATATGTTAACTTCCCAAAAAGTAATTAAAGTTAAGATAATGGAATAAGTAATTAAATAAGTTAGTTTAATAAATTAAGTTAATTAATAAGTAAGAAATATAGATAATTTAATTTCATAAGTTGAGCAAGACAAATAAATATGTTATGTTAACAAACTCAGATAAGTAAGATAAATAGTTTAATATGTAAGAAGTATAGGTGAAGTAGTTCATTTAGATGCTCTTTCACTTAAGAAGTATAGGTCTTGCATGTATATGTGTTGGCTGAACAATTATATTTTGAAGTTATAGATTGTATGGCTTGTTAGGTCGTAGTACGTGTTGTAATTACTCTAATTATATACTATGTGTTTTAATTATCTTCAATGCTTGGTTATGTTAATGAATGTTTGATGGTGGACTTTAAATATAAGAAATTAAAATAGATTAGATTAGAGTGGTAAGATAAGTAGGAAAAATCTCACATTTAGGCTCCGTTTGTTTGCCGTAAAATAACTTGCTTGTGTAAAATATTTTCCGTAGAAAGTGTTTTCCTGGAAAATAAAATATTTTACATGGCTCCGTTTGTTTGTCGTAAAATAACTTATTGAGGAAAAATATTTGACTGGAAAATATAATACTGAAAAATATTTTCTGGTGTTTGGATGTACGGTAAGTTCGGTAAAATGTTTTCTTATCCCAAAGGACATGAAAACATTTTACATAATTTTGTACTAGCCGCAATTGTTGACCGAAAAATATTTTACGGTTGACTAATTTTCCGGTGTTACCAAACACCGTAAAATTAAGAAAAAGCAGCCGCAATTTTTGACTGGAAAATATTTTACGGTTGACCAATTTTTCAGTGTTACCAAACACCGTAAAATCCAGAAAATGTTTTCCGGTAAAATATTTTACAGCAAACAAACGGAGCCTCAAAAACTAAAATTTCATAAGTAAGTCAAACAGAGACCGAATCTATCATAAAATAATCAAGTGGAAAAGAACGATATGAAAACCACTGACAAGATGGTAAAAAGATTATATGATTTTATTTAAAAAGGTAAAAAGGAAAGAGTGAAGTAGGAATTAAAAACGATATAAGAGAAAAAAAACTCGGGCTACTGTCTACTGAAGAATGGGTGCCAGGCCCTTAAAAGAAAGGATTGATGCGCTAAATGACACTAAGGCTCCGTTTGTTTGCTGTAAAATATTTTACCGGAAAATATTTTTTGAATTTTACGGTGTTTGGTAACACTGGAAAATTAGTTAACCGTAAAATGTTTTCCAGTCAAAAATTGCAGCTGCTTTTTCTTAATTTTACGGTGTTTGGTAACACCGGAAAATTGGTCAACCGTAAAATATTTTCTGGTCAACAATTGCGGCTAGTACAAAATTATGTAAAATGTTTTCATGTCCTTTGGGATAAGAAAACATTTTACCGAACTTACCGTACATCCAAACACCAGAAAATATTTTTTAGTATTCTATTTTCCAGTAAAATATTTTCCCTCAATAAGTTATTTTACGGCAAACAAACGGAGCCATGTAAAATATTTTATTTTCCAGGAAAACACTTTCTACGAAAAACATTTTACACAAGCAAGTTATTTTACGGCAAACAAACGGAGCCTGAGTTGTAAAACTTTTAGAGTAGAGTTTTTGTTAGAAGTGTTGTTGAACAAAAACCATTGACAGTTTGACTTGTGTTAGGCAATGTTGAGTTTTTAAAAATTTTGAGGGGTATATTTAATAACAAAAAAATAAAATGTAAAACAACTTCACAAATTTTTTTTTTGAAAAACTCCATTTTGGAACTTCTCATTTTTTAGCTTTTTTCAGCTCTACCTTTTATCTAAAAACACTTTTAAAAATGAGCCAAACAAGTTAGTTCGGCTTTTAAATTCACATAAAATATTTTTAAGTGTTTAAAAGTTAAGCCAAACAGAACCTCAACATGTGTATGCTTTCGTTTATCCAAATCTTTCTCTATAGCAAATTTTGGAGTTCTCTGATCTTCCTTTAAAGGGGTTTCTCTATCTTTTTTGCTTTTGAAGAATTTTTTCAATCGATTGACCTTTTCCTTTGTGAGATTTTTCTGGTCTTGTATGTGTCATGTACAACAATGCTCAATCCTTCAACACATGTTGTAAAGGCTTCCATGAAAAAAACACGACAAGAAGTACTGCATGCCACAATATAGAGTAGAGCAAATCCACATATTGCAATTTGTGAGAATTTTGACATAGCTTATATTGTAATACTTGATTTGGGGGTTTATTTGCACCTTTTAATTGTAAGTGTCGTATGGCATTTCTATTAATAAAATATTTGTTTTTGTTGTAAAAAAAGAAAAAACAATTTATCCTATGATGGAAAAAAAAAGAAAAATAAAACTAAAAGGAAAAAAGTTGACAAGGAAAAGGGCTTATGCCATGACTAGAAATATCGCCTATTGCTGCCTGGGTTTATATAATAAAACCAGATTGCATAACCATTTGATTACTTGGCTAGAATTTACAGGTGATCAACCTCATGAACAATACCGATGGCTGACCAATTTGATTAGAACGAAAAAGTTGGTCCATTAAACCTTTTTCCTTTTTGGTCGTGGTCTATTGAACTTAAAGTATGGACATATTATTAGATGACCCGTAATGTCATTACTTAGAATGTGCAAAGATATAAAGATAGTACCACCCTTTAAAAAGTGAAAGAAAATCTAAGATGAGTTGAATGAAAAGACTAGGTGAAATCTCGCTTGTATAGAGTTAATGAAAACGTGTCTCTCGATAGGAATTGATAAAGTGGATAAAATTCATATAACCGACCCCATTTAATAGAGAAAATCTTGATTTGGAACTCAAAATGCCTGAGCAATGGTTTCATCTAGTTGCCATTTGGTACAAAAAAATTCTATTACCAGCACAATCTCTAAATTTCTTGCCAACTAATAATTTAGATCTAAAATGCTAGTTAACATTAATGTGTAGAAAGGTTCAAAAGCTAAAGCACAAAAAGAAAAGGACATAAAATCACATTCTAAATTTAATACCACTTGGATATTAGCACATTGGCCGGCTTCTGATGTTACCTCTCCAACACTGTATCAGCAACACATTTTTAATACTAGCACATTGTGATCATTCCTTACATCATCCGTATCGCTGACCCTCCCTTAACATGTGCAAATATCGAACGTGAATACTTAATTTTAAAACTTAAATTACGAGAGAGTGTATATTCGATAATTAATTTGATATTTTTAGCACGCCTCTCATGTGCAACTGAGTTTTTCCTTTAAATCATGCATGCAGTAAACGCGATGACAACAGTTGAAACTTAAACCCAAGACTTTTTTTAGTAATAAGGCTCCAACCAATCATTAGTGGCACAACCACATGGTCTTGAGGATGTGTGTGTCCACACCCTCGAATATTAATATTAATATTTTTTTGATAAAAAAATATTTATATTAAACCCCTTTTGTTGGATGGGTACATTTCTTGATCTCTCTTATTGTATGAATACACCCGCTGATCCGGGTCCTAGTTTGGCTCGTCGCTCTGATACTAGAAAAGTAAACGCTTAATTGAAAAAGTTAATGCTTTTAATGAGTATATACTTAATTAATTTAATGTTTGCGACAATTGGCTACAATCTGGGGAAATACTAATACAAAGATCTGTTTTGCCAGGGAATATTATGAATGTCTCATTTCAACCACCTGATTCTTTCTTTCACACATTGGCAAAAAATATCGTTTGTGGGAATTAATTCCATTTTTTGAAACTTTCCCTTTTTTCTTAAGCAGAATGCTGAGGATCTCCTCGTAGCAAATCATGATCTATCTATGGTTTCTATTCTGGATGTACTTAAACTTGTGCTGTGCACAGCAGTTTTATGATCCAACAAATTGCTCTACAGAAGGCTATCGTCCGGGTACAAGATACACCTGCCGGTCCTTTCTAGGTTCATGTCAAACATTTTTGATCTATCGCGCGAATGAAAAGTTCCAGACAATCTCGAACATCTCAGCCTTGTTCAACATCGTCCCTGATGATTTGCTCAGCATAAACAATGTCACATCTTCCTCTGAGATGCTAAAACCAGGCAGAGAAGTAATTCTTCCTGTTACTTGTTCGTGCTCAGGCGAGTTTTTCCAGGCAAATGTAAACTACACTGTCCAGGGAGGAAGCGTAACAGTTCCTGATATCGCGTGTGGAGTTCTTGAAGGTTTAGTTAAAGCAATTACACTAGCTGAGGGAAACAATTTGACAAAAAACAATCTCCAGGTTGGTTCTGTGATTTCAGTGCCTCTGAAATGTGCCTGTCCTGATAATTTTTCAGATAGCGCCGGAGTGAAGTACCTTGTTACTTATCCTCTTATTGAGAGAGATAATACGAATATATTGAGCAATAAATTCAGTGTTTCTGTTGATGAAATATGGAAAGCTAACACTTTAGATCCTCTTGCGCCTACTGTTTACCCGAACACTACTGTTTTAGTACCTTTGAATGAACTTCCATCGATTAATTTCAGCATTTTAGCAGATTCTGAGCCTCCAAGTCCTGGATTTATTCCCACAAAGCCAGTAGAAAAGGCAACCAAAAGCGCACATATAACGAAATTGTATATTGCAGGGTCTGTTTTTGGGTTTGTTCTTCTGGTTGTTACATTGGTTGTATCTGGAATATATCGAAAGGCCTTCAACAAATGCAAGGATGAGAGCTTTTACTCTGTTGCACGAAAAAGTTCGCTAAACTCGTGTTCAACACCCAGAAGCTCTCCAATATCTGGTCCAACAGCTAGAAGTTCGACGAATTCATGTTTGTCTCCAGATTTTCTTATTGGGATCAAGTATTCTTTGTGCAATTACAGAGTGGAAGAGCTCAAGAAAGCGACAAAGAATTTCAGCAAAGACAGCAAAATAAGTGATAATGTATACAAGGGGGTGATTGATAATGCTGAGTTTATGATCAGAGAATTGAGATTTGAGGATACAAATCAAGCTATTGATGTTCATTCGAAAATCAATCATGTCAACATTTTGAAACTGCATGGTGTTTGTTACGACAAGAATGACTTCTCTTGGTCTTCTTATCTTGTGTTTGAGTTTCCCTCTAATGGCTGCTTAAGGGACTGTTTAAATGGCTCCTTTGATTCCCTCGGTTGGAAAAGACGGACACAAATTGCTTTCGATATAGCAACAGGACTACACTACTTACACTATTGTATTGTACCTCCGTACACTCACCCGAGCATAACCAGCAAAAGTGTTTTCTTGACAGCAACTTGGAGGGCTAAACTAGCAGTCTGTGGAGCTACGTGCGCAGTAGGCGCCTCAACAAATCATTCAAGTGTTAAGGGGTCGATTGCTCCAGAGATTCTTGTTTCAGACTCGATGTTGGAGAAGGTTGACATATTTGCCTTTGGAATGGTTTTACTTGAACTCATCTCAGGAAAGGAAGACAGAGATGGGAAATTGTTGTCAGAATCGATTACTCTTCTGGGAGGGAGGGCTACCGAAGGCAGCTGTTTCGAGCAACTGAAAAACTTCATGGATCCGTGTCTCAAGGACGATTATCCTCTGGCAGAGGCTTTATGCCTCGCGGTCTTGGCTAAAGCCTGTGTCGAAGAGGACCCTTTGCATAGGCCGTCCATGGATGATATCATTAAAGTTCTTGCCAGAATGGTATGAATGGAAAACCAAGAACAGCAGAATTTTAAACAAATTCTATTGATTAACTTGATTGCATGATATACTTAGTACCAATTCTCAGTTGGTCGAGCTCATCACACTCGACTGTCTTCTCCTTCTTCCTCAGCTTCTCTGCGTACCTGGCATTTTCGCGTTGCTTGTGCGACCTTAATTATAGATTCATTGGGTCTACAATCTATGTAAAGTACAAAGTTGGTTTTCGATTACGTCATTGTTATGATTTTGCTGCTTTTTTCTTTCTGGTTTTAATTGTCCTTTATCATCTGCAAAACTTGTATATGAAAACTCTGCACCATTTTGATTATTTTCTACTTGAGGCAAGTAATCAATGCACATAGGCTAAGCAATTGTGATATCCTCAATCTTTATTATAACTCAATCAACAAGTACAAAAAGAATATGACTGCAGACTCAAGTGCAATCTCGAAACCATGTGTCCATGGAAAACTCCAGGAAGATGATTTCAGTTCTCCTGACGGTCGCTTGGTGCAGAGAGCTTCACTAATCGCTTGTTTATCGGTTGGAGCGGCCTCGCATTAGTGTCAGAGCTCTGCAGAAAATTAACAAGATCACCAAAACTATGAATCGAATCACAAACATGGAGAGAAAATTCGGATTTGATAATCCTTAAAAGCTCATTAGCATCACGAAAAAGTGTTAACAATTTTAGCAACTCACATCCTGAACTGCTTGGCGGATCAGTCTCATTTGTAGTCGTGCAACAGTCCTCACCTGATGAATTGTGACATATAAATTAGAAAGAGTATATATATATATATATACTTAAATCATAGTGAAATTCGATAATTATATACTCGACTAGCTAGAGCTTACCCTTGTCACAATCGTCCAAATAACATTTTGGGTGCAAGGAGGCACTGTAAGCGATCCAATGTATCTATAGTACCTCCCAGTGCCTATGCTGATATCTCGTGGGTCGACTACACCCACAGGTCTCCCTATATCTGTCGTATTAGTAAGGGCATACAAATGACGCTCCATCTGAGATCAAATAAAAGAAGTTTAAGAGTTAACAACACATAAATATACGTGTTAAGTGGCAGGAAAAGAGAATTGTATATAAATTTATGTCCCCGGCAGTGGCAGACTTATGTTGTACAAGCACACTCTCATCTTTTTTTTTGGTTTTTTTTTTATTTTTAAATAATTATTATATGTACACCCTGAACTCTTTCACTACACGAGTGCACACTCTTAATTTGGGTGCCTGGGTCCACCCCTGCCCCCAGTTACTAAAATCATAAGCTATTCTCCTATTTTCTCGTAGTGCACACATACTAGTTTGCATTTACCCTGGATAAAAAGGAATCAGGTTGTCCAGACTGGTACAAGGCTCCGATCACAACAATCTTTCCATCTACACTTTGATGAACAAGATGAATCTCCATATCGAACCTGAAGTTAAATCATAATTAGTTTTTATGTCTCATTAATAATTGTATAAATATACAAATCATTAATGAATGTAATATGAAAGAAAGATCAGCACCTCCTGCCATTGACAGTGTGTTCAGAAGGTGAGTGCCAATGACACTGACGGAGTTGATAAGGAGTTCCATTAATATACATGTTCCCAGCACCACCTTCCCATCTTAACTGCATTTATATGTAATCAAGAATTAGTTTTTTTCAGTACAATGGAGATCCAACCGTGGTTGGAACTCAAAACTTATAATTATAACAAATTCATATCCGACCATTCTACCCAACTCGTGGGTGTAAGCATGCATATATTAAAATAGTATGATAAGAATACCATCATATCATGGCCTCTATTGATAAGAGTTGCATTTGAGGGTCTGTATTCCCTGCGAAGCATCCCCAAGTTTGGCACAACTCTAACCCTCTCATGCAACAGATCGATAGGAGACTGCATTGTTCCATTGTTGCACATCCTCCACTCTGGACGAATCCTTCCCCAGTGAGCTGGTCCCACATGGCTGCTTTCATTGTAACTGAACTCTCTCTCATTCTCTGCAACGTTTCGAATAACACAAAATTGTTAATAACCACGAAGTTCTATTATAAACCCATTGGTATTAGATAAAGTAGTCAAAAATTGTACACGAAATTATTGAAACTGATCATAATTGTCAATGTGAGGAATTGTAATGTAACATGCATGAATTGCCAATCTAAAATCAACCGATATTAAGTATAGTAGTTCAAAATTTTATACGGTGGCTTACCAACTTCTTGAGCTCCCGCTAGGCATGGAGCATTAAGCATTACAAGAACAATGAAGAAGCTAGAAAATAAGAAATTCATACTGAGCTTCTCCATTAATTATTCACGATACTTCAATAAATTTTTTTTTTTTTTTTCTCGCTAGACACCTCAATTGGAGACTGGAGATTGTTGTCTGAAGGCCATCTCTTACCCATTGCTTATATAGAGCACACAAAAATGTGAACGTTAAGAATACGGTTGTTGACATTAATTGGACTTTCTCAGGTTTTCGTAAGAACTCTCATTTTGAGGCTACGCGTTTGAAAGAGGTAAACATCAAGGAGTTGACAGCCTATTGTTATAAGTTACACTTGTCTCGTATTGAAAAATCAAAAATTTCAACACTATGCTCCTAACACCAATTAACTTTAAGATGAAATCCCATGATTTTTAACATGGTATCAGAGTTAGGCCTTTTGTCCAGTTTTATTCATCATCAACGTGTGTCACACGCGTGTTTAATCTTCCACATATGTTCAGATCTTCCACGTGCGGCTCTTTCCACGTGTGTTCATCCACGCGTGACCCATATCAAATCAGATTCACTTGTATTCAATATTATCTTTCACGTGTGACCATTTCAAATAAGGTCACATATGAAGGGTCACCTTCTAAGATTTTAGACTATTCCACCTAATAACAATTAGTTTTAGAATAAAACCTATAATTCTTAATACCTATTAAATTCGTGTCCCCAAAATAACGAAGGGAATATTAAGATCCGGGGGTCTATTGAATTTCTTGTGTTAAGCTTTCTTTTCTGAAAAATTATTGGTAAATAGTCGATTTGATAGTGATCAACATCCATCATAACATATTGCGTTGAAAAAGCCTCGCCTCTTCTACTTTGGTTATCTCATGTTCCTGTTTTGTGTGATTTATTAGAGAGATGTTATGGTCCTTTCAGCCCTCAAGATGGAGAAAAATCAAGTGGTCCAGTATTTTTTTTTCTTTTATTTGCCTTTCAATTGTGTTGAAAGGTTAATGCATTCGAGAGAAATAGCGTACGAAAACTCGGAAGAGGGTCCTCTTATTTTCTTATTATAATTTTTAAGATGAAATATATTATATGTCATAAAATTTAGTCTTTTGAATCTCATTGGTTCGTTTTAAAAGATGGATAGAGAGAGAGAGAAAGGAGAGAAGTGGGAAAAAGAATTGAAGAAGTGTATGAAAAGATTTGATCAAGTGGTGCATTTCTATTTAGTGCAAACTGTGCGCAGATTAGTTGGCGAATTATATTTTTTTTCAGCCACTAGGCTCCTTCACTACTATGGAGCCTGAGCAGCTGACGCTCCTATTAGAGCCCAATAAGGTGGTAAAAGATCTCCTAAAATGGTGTTATTTTGTAGCTAGTTTAGCTTCATGTTAAGCAAAAAAAAAAAAAAAAAAGGAGAAAAAATTGATCTAGTCTAGGCAAATTGGGGAAAAAAAGGTAATCTTTTTGAAAGAAAATGAAAAGGGTGTTTAAAGTGAATTTTAGAGAGAACAGAGAGTTTATAATTTGATGGAAAAGGAGAGAATTAAGAAAGAAGATGGTCTATTTTTTTTTATTTATCGAAATTGTGTTTTTATTTATCTCCCAATCTTGCATTTGTCCTAAAACCTCTAACTCTTTCATTTTGAGGATTGTTATCCCTTCCTTAAGGAAATAGGTTGCATTCCTCACCCCTTTTCCTTCATAATACTCATTTATGTAGCATTTTTCTTATAAGATGTCTTGGGAAGCTACAATATTTTCTCACCGTCTGGTTAGTGGTAATCGTTGTAGGTTTTCTTATTTTTAGACTCGGTCATTTTATCTATAAGAGGGTTCCTTATTGTTAGATTTTTTGATTCAAGTTCAAGCCCAAGCTAATTTTGAAGACAAGTTGAACTAATGAGTAGAAGAGAAGAACCCTAATCCTTACCTTAATCCTAAAGGGATTAGCTTTTATTTCTTTTAAATAAGACTTTCTAGCTTGTAGTTATTTATCACGAGATGACACATCTTATAGGGGTATTGTGAGCCGAGAGAGTGGGTGAGTTCTGTACATTCTTTTCTTAGTTAAAAAGATGTAACATGTATAAGAGTTTTTTGTACTTTTGTTGGGAAAAGACGAGCGTGACGCATAAAGTTCCATGAACAAGGGTTTAAACATTCTATGTGCATAAAGTCAATTGCGTTGTAACCATTATTGCTGAATAGAGGATTATCCTAGAAGTAGGATCATAGACGTAGGCAAAAGATCAAATCACATTTAAAATATTATGTGTTGATTTTCGCTGTGCTTTGTACTTTATGTGTGTCCTCATGCCCCAACACTTTGTCTTGTACAACATTGATTCTCAAATCTCTTGTCTTCCTGAAAAAAAGATGTCAAATAGTCATCCATTAACTTCCATCAAAATTAGGCTATGGCATAACCGAACTAACCCACAAATTACAATTAACTTTCATCTTTTTATACTAGATTAAAGGCTTTATTGAATCCCTTTCATTTTTAATGAAACTTGGCCTTTTAGTTGATGAAATATTATCCTTTTTGTGCAAAAGAATAAAGGTTAATTAGTCCATTAATAATGCTCTATATTGAGTATAAGTGGAGTATTGGATATGGATAAGGTGCTTGATAAGTCCACTCTCATTTCTGCAAAGAAAATAGGGTGAATATATTTCCCTTTCCCTAAACCTTTTCCCCTCAAGATTTTTCATGCAATCACATAAAGTATATAGTTGTGGGGTTACTAGAATCTTTTCTATGCACTCGGAAGAAACTGAACGATCAATCGGAAAAATGAATATGAAATAATGCTAGTAATTAAAAATACTCAGTTTGATAAAAAAAAAAAATCAAATGATAACAATTAAAGCAAAAAGGAGGAAGCATTCTTCAAATTTCTTGTGAATTACCCATATACCCTCGTTTTAACGAGGTGAGATAGGTGTTTTTGTCGACTAAAAGATGAGTACATAGATAATGAAAAACCTTAGTTTATTATAGAGAAAATAACACTAATGGTCCCTATTGTTTTATCAAAATTTTAAATTCATATATATTGTTCAAAATTAGTTAATTTAGTCTCTATTGTTTCCTAACAAATTTTAAATTCGTCTCTATTTTTCAAAATTAGCCAATTTGGTATTTATTCTTTTCTAAAAAAATTTAATTTAGTCCCTACTATTTCTCAAAAAATTTCAATTTAATCCCTACACATAACCCCTATTTGGGGACTAAATTGAATTTTTTTGAAAAATAATAGGGACTAAATTGACTAATTTAAATAATAGGGACAAATTTAGAATTTTTAAAAAATAATAAAGACTAAATTAACTAATATTAAATAATAAAAATAAATTTAATTTTTTTAAAAAATAATAGGGACCATTTGTCCCATTTCCCCTTTATTATATCACTAATTTTGTATAAATATAAACTTTATGTCTTATCACAGAAAGCACAACCAATTCCATTATGCATTGTCTAGAACAAATGCTAGTTATGAGATGTTCCATATATAGCATTTTCAACAGAAGGCTTCGAATTACTACCTTGGTCCAGTGATGATTGATCAAACACAACCCCTATTGACTGGTGAGCTATTGGCATCGTAATCCAGTGATGATACGATCCAATCAAAGAAACCACTTTGATTTGCAGATTTGGTGATGCATCATTATCTTGTTAATGGCTTTCTAATGTGTATCAGAAAAGAAAAATACTTGTTAGCGGCTCTTATGCGGGCAAATCTCATAATTAGTTCTTATTGTTTATAAGTTTAGGACAATTAGTTCTCATTATTTTAAAAGTCACGCAATTAGTCCTCATTATTTATAAAAATCTCACTATTAGTCTGTGTTGTTTGCAAATGTCTCACCATTAGTCTATATTATTTGCAAAAGTCTCACTATTAGTTCCTATTGTTTCAAAAGTCACACGGTTAGTTTCTATTATTTGCAAAAGTCACACCATTAATCTATATTGTCTACAAATTTCTCACAATTAGTCTATGTGGTCAATTAACCGTTAAAAACTTAACAAAAAAAATTACTATTTCTGTTAAATGACCTTATTACCCTTGATTTAATGAGAAAAATTACATAATTACTCTTACTATTTAATTAAAAAGAAAAAAATTACAAAGAAATATTATACCGCTGAAATTTGTTGAATTTTTAAAGTTTAGTTAACATATGGACTAATTGGAGAACCTTTTAAATAATAGAGACTAATGGTGAGACTTTTAAAAATAATAAAGACTAATATTAAGACATTTGTAAACAATGGGGACAAATGATGAGACTTTTCCAAACAATGGGGACTAACCGCTGAAATAATGGGGACTAATGATGAGACTTTTGCAAACGATAGGAATTAGCCGCGTGACTTCTGAAACAATGGAGACTAGTTTTCAAAACGTGTAAACAATGAAGACTAATTGTGAGATTTGCCTTTCTTATGCACTCAATTTGCAGTTTTTTTTGGATAAATGTCACAAATAGTCCCTATTGTTTATATTTTTTTAAATTTCATCCTCATTATTCTAAAAATAACACGTTTAATCCTCAAATATTACAAAAAGTTCTAATTTAGTATCCAATATTTACACTTTCTTTCAATTTTCTCTTGGTTGTTTCAAAGTAACATCCTTAGTCCCCAAAGTTTGTGAAAAGTTGCAGTTTAGTCCATGTAGTTTGTGATTTGCACATCACACTTTGGGGAGTGAGTTGAAAAAAAGTGAAAACATTAAGGACTAAATTAATTTTTTTTGTAAACGTTAGGGATTAAACATGTCCCTTTTGTAACAATTATTAAATTAAAAAAAGTGTAAATATTGAGGACCAAACGTGTCACTAAACAAGAGAGATGAAAATAAAAAAATGTGCCGAATTGAGAATCATTTGTGAAATTTACCTTTTTTTTTTTCTCTTGTTCTAGGAGGCAGAAGCCGATTACTATCTAATTAAACGAGGAGTTGATGCACCCCTACGATCCCTATCCAAGATGCTTTGCAGGGGTGTTGCAGGAGACTCAATACTGTGACTTTCAAGAGATTGACTCAAATCAAAATTGGCTAATTAATCAACACATTTGTTACATTCACGAACAATTTTACAGTTTTTTGGCTGGCTATTATGTTCGATGTTGCGACCCCCTAGGAAATGTCAATGCTGTCAATGTCCCAAGATATACTCTTGAACAAAACTGCGATCGTCTACAATGCTCTCTACCGGATGTGACTTTAGTGATTTTAACATAAAGCAGCCCATATAATGATCAATTAATGAGTAAATAGACTTTCTACTATTTCTTTGGATTACATTCTTGATTGCATTTGTTATATACAAGTAATAGCTACATTGGAAGCTTCGTGGAAATGATTGATATTAAAGCTTAATTACAATTTGTTATATACAAGTAATAGCTACATTGGAAGCTTCGTGGAAATGATTGATATTAAAGCTTAATTACATCTGTAAAATCAGGAAACTTCTGAAATTAAATGGTAGAATTGACCTCTTTGTTTTCTGCATTATGTGTCTCAAGAAAATAAGAAAAATATAGTTTTTCTTTGTTCTTTGAAGGAAGAAAAAGCATTTTATGTTATGTAATTATCAACATAGATGGATATTCATTTGTATTTTACTTTGTGATTATTTAAACACTAGATGTGATTTATGATTATCCAAACTTCAAAATTTATAGTGTTGGACTAAATATTTCAAGTCTAAGCAAAGTCAAGCGGTGTATTCTCTTAATTTGCCTAAGCAAAGTCTAGTGGTGTAGTCTCTTAATTTATTACTATAAATAGAGTCCTCTGCATTGTAGAGTATTGTTGTCCCTTAATTGAACCTAAGAAGAAGAAGAGGAGGAGGAGGAGGAGGAGGAGGGAGGTGGTGGTGAATTAGTTTATATAGACAATACTACTACTTTTACTACTACTTTTTCGATTAGACAATATACTAGCAATGATTAATAAAAAACAATCTTAATCAAATATGTACTCTAGCAATAAAAATTGTAAGTGAGACAATTTATCAAACACTTAGTGTGTAAAAAATAATGCAAAGAAAGAGTTGAGAGAAAGAGATTACAAATTTTGATTTAGCGTGGTTCGGTCCCCGCCTAAGTCTATGACCTAAGCTTCCCGCTTACGATTTCAATAATTTTCACTATGATAACTCTTCAAATGTTGGTGAGTCCACAAATCAACTACAACGATAGTTCAAGATTTTACAATAGAAAAATTCATTCTTAATACAAAGGTTCAATCCCAACACCTTTGACAAGGAATTTCTTAATTTTAAAGTGTTTAACTCTCTCTTTTGATAAGTGTTTGAGATCAACAATAAAAGCCCTCTTTTAGGGTAGATGAATACAATGAATGCTTCTCTTAATATTACTTACAAATTTTTGCTCAAGTATTGCACAACGATGATTCAAAGATGAACGTAGTGTTAGAAAACAAGAGTAATTGCTTTGCATCAATGCTTTGAAAGTTTGCAGTTGAGATAGATTAATAGAGGCTGAAATGTGTGTAATAAATACTCTCCAACGTTCATAAAACGACTCTATTTTAAAACAGCATTTTGGCCCGACCGGTCGACCCCTGCTTGACCCGTCGAGGGGACCTCGTCCG
This sequence comes from Ehretia macrophylla, assembly GCA_037974665.1. Taxonomy (NCBI): domain Eukaryota; kingdom Viridiplantae; phylum Streptophyta; class Magnoliopsida; order Boraginales; family Ehretiaceae; genus Ehretia; species Ehretia macrophylla. The sequence goes on along the minus strand of CM075780.1, from coordinate 76,329,421 downwards.
GTGGAGAAGCCTCAGGCGGAAAACCCCTGCTCTATCGGTCGATCGGTTCCCCTAGGGTCGTCCGGTTTGCTTAAAAGGTACAAGGGCTTGGGTTTTTTGATGCTTCTTTTATAAAATGTTTTGTAATATCTTTTTCAAAAATAGATGAATATTTTCAAAAATACTTTTAGGAATCATCATTGAGCTTATACCATTTATAAGACCCAAACTCCGGTCAAGTCCCAACCGGTACCCTTATGACTTCCGTTTCCATCCTTATAGAGCATATTCATTTCTTCGATTCTTTATCTTTTCTTGAGTTGATGGATGATCTTCTTTCTTCTATTGCTTGATTAACTTGGAATCCGGAGTCAACTTTGATTCATCTCATTCATGCACACTTAAATAAACTCGTTAGACATAACCGTGGCTTGTTATCATCAAAACCAAGATTAGAAGCCCTTTAGGCTAAAAAGTATTTATACAAAAAAATTATAAATAAATTTATTCTCTTCCTTATATATTCTATTATATTTTCTCTTTGCTTTTGTTGTCTCTTCATTTTTCTTTCTAATTTTTTTTTCCTCCCCCCGGCCCCAAATTCCCATCCCTCTCACCCCTATGACTCGAACCCTATCATTCCACTTGACAGGGGGTGCAACCACTATCGAGTCTTCTTTCTAGTTTTATAACAAGTTATCATCATGATTAATCTCTATCAATTATTACTCTTAGATGTCTGAAGAAACAAACACGAATCTCTATCAATTATTACTCTCACATGTATGAAGAGACAAACATGAAAGTTAATTGGATGAAAAATAGACCGTGACTTTTGGTAAATTTTCTTTTAATCTTTTATTAGTTTTTATTTTGAAATATATATGTCTCATGAATCAAAAGCCCTTGTTTTAATATATCTAATAACAACAATTTTTTTGAAAAGTTTTGAATTGCCATTCATATGATCACGACTAGAAATTTTTGATATATCTAACAAAATAATGATATTCCTTTATCATCATCTCCAACCAAGGCTAAAACCTGAATATCTTACGATAAAAGATTCATATATCATTTATTAAATTTAAAATGAAGTATATGATCATCACAAGGCAATTATCTTCCAAAAACTCGCTACGAATGAATTTATCTACGATTATAGAAGTTGAAAACTGTATGCGAGTATGATTCTACCATGTTTAAAATTACTTCTTAGATAAAATTTTGTGAAAATAATATGAAAGTGAAAGATATGTTAAAGAAACGTATATTACACTTTTATACCTTGAATATGCTCTTACATTAACAATATTGAGAGCATGATTTTGAAAGAAATATTTTGGGTTGTTATCACATCCTTTGAACAAAATAATAAACTTTTGGCGAAATACCATCAATTATGCCAATTAGCTTATAACCATTCTCTGAAGTGAATGATATATGATCTTATTACAGTGGATATGATTGTCTACTACACCATTTGAGAAACTAGCTTACAAGATTGATATGCGTGAACGAAATAATCAATCTTGATATGTCTAATATGAGGGAGGGACAAATATGCACTGTATTCTTTTCTTTTTTCTTCGCCTAGATTTTGTCCCACTGAGTGTTTCTGGGAAGGTATTTTATAAGGGAATTGAAGCTTATAACAAGAATATTGTATTTTTTTCTTCACAATATTTTTTTCACTAGGTTTTTGCCTCATATAGTTTTAACGAGACATATTCTTCAAAGATGAATATGCAAGGGCATTGTTATGAAATTATCAAGGTAGATGGATATTCATCTCCAATTTAGTTCGTGATTATCCAAATGCTCATGTGGTTCATGATTATATAAACTTATACATAAATAATGTTGGACTAAACCTTGTATTTCAAGTGTAAGCAAAGTCTAGTAGTGTAGAACATCTTTTAATTTGTTACTATAAATAGGCCTTCAGCATTGTAAAGTTATACAAAATATATCAATAAATTTCTTCTCTTCTTCAATTATATTTTCTCTTTGCTTTTGTTTTCTCTTCATTCTTCTCTCTATTTTCATAACAGTTTGCTTTTTATGAAACATAATTTCCATATATTTCTAGATAATGCATAATGGAATTGGTTGTGCTTTCTGCTGATAAGACATATAAAGTTTATATTTATATGGAATATATAAATTGATATAACAAATTAAGGTTCTCCTATCCATGTATTCATTTTTGAGTTGACAAAGACACTCACCTCAGCTCATTAAAATGAGGGTAAACGGAAATTGACAAGAAATTTGAAACAAAATATTTCCTGCTCACTTTAATAGTTATCATTTGATATTTTTTCTTGTATATCAAGCTAAGCATTTTATTGGCATTATTTCATGCATATTTATTTTCAGTATGAAATAATGGCAAGCCGATTGATCATTCAGTTTCTTTCAAGCGGAAAAATTATAACTAATTAGTTACTCCACAAAATTTAACTATATACTTTATGTGATTGCATGAAAAATCTTGAGGGAATGGAAAATATATTTACCCTTCTTTTGTCATAGAAAGGAAAATATTTCATTAACTAAAAGCGCAATGCATTAAAAATGAAAGGGATTCAATGAAATCTTAAATCAAGTATAATAAGATGAAAGTTAACTAAATTTTCACTGATCATAATTTGTAGATTAGTTCTGTTATTCCATAGCCTTATTTTGGTGGCAGTTAATAGATTATCTACCATCCTTTTTCAGGAAGACATTCACAACACATGAATTACAAGATAGGAACCCTCTTATAGATAATAGGGTAAACGGCATGAAACCCCTTTGTGTTTTTACTTATGTGCAAATTTCTCCCCTATACTTTATAAAGTATAAATTACCCTCTATACTTTTACTTATATGCACGTTTTTCCTCTATACTTTATAAAGTGCAATAACTCCCTTATAGTTTATAAATGCGTGCACACGTCCCCCTCCGTGTATAATTTAATGTATTATTTTAAAAATTGAAACATTTCACACGGAAGGTGACGTGTGCACGTATTTACAAACTATAAAGATGTTATTTGCACTTTATAAAGTACAAGGAGAAAATGTGCACATAATAAAAACACAGAGAGGTCCCGTGCCATTTACCCTAGATAATATCATCAAATCTAAAAGGGTAAAATGCGCTGCAAGTCAATAAACTAGCATGAAGTTTTAAATCACCCATTGAATTTATTTTTATTTCAAATCACCCACTAAACAAATTTTTTTGTTCTGTGTTATCCATTCAGTTAATTTTTTTGTTAGTTTTAACGGAACTTAATTTATTTTTAGTTTGGCAAAATTGTTATCTTCCACATTTTTCCTATCACCATATTTTTACCAAATATTTATAAAGGCAAAAAATACGCTTTATATTTTCCTCCAAAGTCTCAAATTTAGAGTTTACCCCACTCTTCAATTAAGCACAGACATTATCTTAGGCATACAATTGAAGAAGATGGAGTGAAAAATTAGGCCAAAAAAGAGCAAAAATGGACCTAAAACAGTTGTATGAGAATTCATATATATAACATTATTTTGATTAAATAATTCTTTTGTTAGAATATTTCTAGTTGTGGGTTACTACTGATTGAAATATTTTATTATTTTGAAAAACAGGTTGAGGTTGACCAGTAAATCCCATACATATTTTATAGTGATCCACTCTAGTTGAGTCTAGGTTCGTCTCAAAGATATAATTTTTATTAGTGGTATAGTATGCAAAGTGTAGAGTCTATTTTATTTATAGGATAGTTTGATGAAGGGTCCAATAAAAATTTTAGGCTAGACCCTCTCTCCCATCCAGAATACTAATAGTTTATAAATAAACTATTATGGTTGACTTGCTCCATTAATAGCCACCATATAGAAGTTGGAGAGAGAGAGAGAACTCCCAGTCTAAAATCTTTATTGGGCTCCCCATCAAGCTGTCATCGATCTGTTGAGACGTCTGTTAGAAGGTGTGAAAGTTTAAAAATAGTACACCAGAAAATGGGTAGATGTAAACCTAAGATAACTTGGACGGAGACAATTAGACGAGACCTTGCGTATATGGAGCTTATAGAGGAGATAACTTTCGACAGAAACGAATGAGGTCGCATGATCCATATAACCGACTCCACCTAGTAAGACAAGACTTAGTTTAGTTTGGTTTGAGCCTCTTATCAAACTGTCTTATAAATAAAATAGACTCTACACCTGTCCATATTTTCTTTGGATCAATTTCCGTATGGGTTTACAACTTTTTCACTTCTCTACCTATCACTTTTTTGATATTGTTTATTATCAGTTATTGTACATTTTTTTATTTAATGTATTTATCATCTGACAAGTACATAAAATCTTGGTTGATTTTGTTTATGTTCTGTTATTGAATGAATCTTTCTATTCTAAACTGATTACATTATAATTCCTGAAAGGTTATGCTTTTTGCTATAAAATATTATCAAAATAATGTGGAAATGAAAGAGTTCGAAATTGGGATAAGAATCCTCAAAATGAAAGAGTTCGAAGTTTCTGGACAAATACAAGATAGGGAGATAAAGAGAGTCAGAGTTTTCATAAAAATGGATCCTTTAAATTCTTTCCTGATTCTCTTCTTTTCAAGAAGATGGGAAATATGGGTGATCATATTTTAAGCTCTTTCCTTCATTTCAAAATTTATTTTATACACCTTTTTTGTTCTCTTTCAAAAGAATTATGTAATTTCTTTTTTCTTTTTTTCCAATTTGCCCAAACTTTACCAAATCTTTCTGTTCGCTTTTTCACTTTGTTCTCCCATTTCTCTTCTCCTCTTTTTTCTCTCTCTCACCATATCTTAAAGTGAAGTAATGAGAGTTAAATGATCAAATTTGATAACTTATAATTTATCTCATCTTGAAAAGAAAAAAAATTAAAAAAGACGAGATTTTTTTCAAGTTTTCATACGTTTATTTCTCTTGAATGGATTAGCCTTTCAAGACAATTGAAAGGCAAATAAAAGAAGAAATAGTGGACCACTTGATTTTTCGTTCATCATAACGGCCGAAAGGACCATACATTCTCTTAATTAAATGACACAAAACTGAATATGTGATAACCAAAGTAGAAGAGGAGAAACATTTTTCAACGCAATATGTCATGATGGACATTGATCAACATCAAATGGACATGAATGCACCAATAGTTTTTCAGAGAAACCAACAAAAGAAGAAATTTAATAGACCCCAGGATGTTAACTTCTTGATGCTTACCTCTTTCAAACGCGTAGCCTCAAATTGAAGAGAAACGTTTCAATTAGTCCGTACTGAAATCAATCTTTCAAATATTAGTAGGATTCATATGTGTAGGTTTTACCAACCATGTGAGAGACTATCCGATTAATCTGCACTGATACAAGAAGTTTCCCAAATTGAAAGTTCGTACAATAGTATGAGTGTTAAATCTCACATCGGCTCCCCATAATTAAGAAGATCAATTAATAAGGTCATGAGTCAACTCTACTTGATACTAATTGATTTTAAAATAGAAACCCATGATACTTAACAATGAGAAAGTCCAATTAATGTCAACAACCGTATTCTTGATGTTCACATTTTTGTGTGCTCTATATAAGCAAGCAACTGATGAGAGCTAGCCTTCAGACAACAATCGCCACTCTTCAATTTAGGTGTGTAGCAAAGAAAGAAAGAAAGAAAAAAAAAACCAATAAAAGGGTTTCACAATTTGAAGTATTGTGGAATGGCGAAGCTCACTATGAATAATTTCTTATTTTTTAGCTTCTTCATTGTTCTTGTAATGCTTAATGTTGCATGCCTAGCGGGAGCTTAAGAAGTTGGTAAGCCACCATATAAGATTTTGGACTACTACACCTAATATCGATTGATTTTAGATTGCCAATCCATGCATGTTACATTACAATTCCTCACATTGACAACTTATGATCAGTTTCAATACTTTCATATATATGATTCTTGCCTACTTTATCTAATACCAATGGGTTTATCATAAAACTTCGTATTTCTTAACAATTTCGTCATGTTATTCGAAATGTTGCAGAGAATGAGAGAGAGTTCAGTTACAATGAAAGCAGCCATGTGGGACCAGCTCACTAGGGAAGGATTCGTCCAAAGTGGAAGATGTGCAACAATGGAACTGTGATGACTCAGCCAACAGCTCAGCCCACTGAAGATGATGAGATGGAAACTACAAAACAGAATAATGACATGGCAATGGAGGAGCACAATCAGTGTGAATCAGAGCAGTTAGGCAAAGGGCATCGGGTGAAAAAGATTCCAAGACACCTCAGCGAGTTTGTTAGGCATTAATACATATATATATTGTAAGCTTGGTCCCCAACCAGATCATGAAAAGTGTTTAGCAAATTCTCAATTCACCCTTCTTCTTCTACTCTCTGTTCTTTCTCTTCTCTATCTCTATGTTCTTAGGAGTTGCTAATTACTTGAAAATTAGCCACCTATCTTGTAATTTTGTTTTCTTGCAGTAATATAAACACTCTCTGCTTAGTAGAGAGATCTATCTCTTTCCAAATCTCTTTGCTTTTAAGGTGCTTTCATTGCTTCTCTCGGACCTTGGCGGACGAAACCCGTTTGAAGGTCATCGATGATGCTCTTCGTCAACAAGGGCAGATCCTCGAGTCCCTTCAAACAGCACTTTCAGCCCAGTAGCACTCGATGGAACAACTTGCTCTTTAGTGTACAGCTTTAGACGAAAAAGTTAGTCAGGCACTTTGCCCCGGTGAGTCGTTGTTGTCTTGTACTTCGACGACATCTCCGGTGCCCGGTGGGCAGCTCTCTCTCTCGACAACTAAGGCTTGATTTTCCCCGTTTTGATGGCTCCGACGCCATCGGCTGGGTCTTTAAAGCTAAACAATTTTTCGATTACTATGCAGTTGATGATTCCCAACGCCTTACCATTGTTTTTTTCCATATGGATGGTACGGCGCTGCAGTGGTATCAGTGGATGACACATAATAATCAGTTGACATCCTGGTCTGCCTTCACTCGTGCCTTGGAGATTCGTTTCGCTCCCATGGAATTTAAAATCCTCATGGTGCTTTAGCCAAATTGCATCAGACCTCTACAGTGGCAGTGTATCAGGTCGAATTTGAAGCTTTAGCAATTTGAACAAATAATCTACCATCAGATTTCTTAATCCACTGCTTTATTTCTGGCCTTCAGCCTGAGATCAAAACCGAGGTGTTGGCTTTCAGGCCTACCACCATGAACCATGCGATTAGGCTTGCACGACTCCAAGAAACAAAAATTGTTGAGTTGCGGAAGCCCACCTCACGTCCTTTCTTCAACTGTCCATCAAACCCAAACACATCTGGCGGCCTATTCTCTACTGGGCCTCTCCTTCCTACACCATCTCAGCCTTATACAACTCCACAATCCACAATACCCATTCTTTCCACACCACCAAACACTACACGAACCAACACCATACCTCTTCTTCCCACACCATAAAACACTATACGAACCAACAATACACCACTCCCAGCCTTACCTATTCGCCGTTTAACCTCAGCTGAAATACAAGCCAAAAGAGAACGAAGTCTTTGTTACAATTGTGATGAACAATGGTCATCCAATCATCGTTGCAACGTGTCGCCAAAGTTGTTGCTCATGGATTTTGACACGTACTGGGATTCGACGCAATCTCCTACATCCGATGACTCATCTAACTCTGAGGTCACAGATACACCAGAGATCTCATATCACGCCATGTCAGGTCATTAGTCTCTTACAACTCTTCGTTTAAATGGTACACTGCTCAGGGCTCCAGTTCAGTTATTAGTAGATGGGAAAAGTACCCATAGTTTTGTGCAGTCTCGAGTAGCTCGCTATTTAGCTTTGCCAGTGGAACCGATACCTACGTTTGCCGTCGTTGTTGGTAGTGGTGAAAGACTCCGCACCGAATGGTGCATTAAGCAAGCTCGCATCACAGTCCAAGATCATGAAATATGAACTGACCTTTATGTATTACCTCTCCATGGATCTGATATTGTATTGGGCATCTCCTGGTTGGTGACTTTAGGCAATATACAATTAAATTACTCCTCTTTGACTTTGGGGTTCATCCACAATGGTCAATCTATTGAACTCCAAGGTGAACCATCTCCCTTTGTTGAGCAAATGCAGTTGAAGGGCTTTCGAAGACTTCATGACACTGATGCAGCAGCCGAGTTTTTTCGCATTAAGGTCTTACCCTTGGACTATCATAACAATTCTAATCTCGCTCCAGCTCTGGCCAGTTTGCTTGACCAATTTTCTGATGTGTTCAAAAAGCCACACGGACTTCTTCTACGCCGTGCACAAGACCATGCCATCATTTTGCAGCCGGGAGTTCCTCCAGTATCAGTACGACCTTATCGATACCCACACTTCCAGAAAACTGAAATCGAAAGATTGGTCAAGGAAATGTTAGTTGATGGTATTATCTGCCCCAGCAACAGTCTATATTCCTCACCGGTACATCTTGTGAAAAAAGAAAGACGGTAGTTGGCATTTTTGTACGGACTACCGGGCATTGAATGCGGTCACTATTAAAGACCGTTTTCCGATTCCCTCCATTGATGAATTATTTGATGAGCTTCATGGTGCCCGAGTTTTCTCCAAATTAGATTTACTAGCTGGCTACCACTAAATTCGAGTTCGAGATGAGGATATTCCAAAGACGGCCTTCCATACACATGAAGGCCACTATGAATATTTGGTCATGCCCTTCGGCCTCACCAATGCGCCAGCGACATTCCAAGCTACCATGAATGAGGTATTCAAACCATTCTTACGAAAATTTGTTCTGGTGTTTTTTGACGATATTTTGATTTACAGCCAAACTTGGGATGAACATATCTATCATTTACAGCTAGTCCTTCACACATTGCAAAAGGAAGAACTGGTAGCTAAAATGTCAAAATGCTTGTTTGGGCAAACACAAATTCAATATTTGGGTCACGTTGTATCGGCGCAAGGGCTTTCGATGGATATGGAAAAGGTCCATGCAATGATTGACTGGCAAACACCAAAGTCTATCAAAGGTTTACGAGGTTTCTTGGGTCTCACAGGGTACTACCGACGGTTTATCCGTGGTTATGCTAAAATCGCAGGTCCGCTCACTGATTTGTTGAGAACTAATGCTTTTGAATGGACTGACAGTTCGCAGCATGCCTTTGAGCTTCTCAAGACTGCCATGGTCACTGCCCCAGTATTAGCATTACCTGATTTTGAGTTTCCTTTCACAGTAGAAACGGATGCTTCCAGCACTGGAATAAGAGCTGTCTTTCAACAACGAGGCCACCCCATGGCCTATTTTAGCCAAAAATTATCTGCCCAATTGCAAGTGATGTCCACCTATAATTGTGAAATACATGCAATTGTTGTCGCCGTACAAAAGTGGAGGCAATACTTACTGGGTCGTAAATTCTTTATTCAGACAGATCAGCGTAGCTTAAAGAATCTAACGAGTCAGACTATACAAACACCTGAGCAGCAAAGTTGGCTTTACAAGTTATTGGGTTTTGAATTTGAGATACTATATCAACCGGGTCATGATAACAAGGTTGCAGATGCCTTTTTGAGGGTATCTAATCATTGTTTTATGGCCTTATCGCAACTGTGTTTTTTGTATTATTGATGAGATTCGAACCGAAAACCAAAATCATGAAGAGCTCTAAGGTTTGCATTAGCAACTGCAAGACAATCCTCACTGTTCTTCAGAATTTTCTGTTAAAGATGGCCTCTTAGTTCAAAATAACAAATTGGTTATTACTTCAGACTCACCTCTACGCCACAAATTGATGCAGGAGTATCACAGTACACCTTTGGGTGGCCATTCGGGAACTTTAAGGACATTTCAGAGAATTGCTGATGGATTTTTTTGGAAGAAGATGAGGAGCGATGTGCGGGAATTTGTGGCTAATTGTCGTACATGCCAAGAAATGAAGACATCACAATTAAATCTGGCAGGACTGTTATAACCACTACCTATTCCGTCCCAAGTTTGGGAGGATATATCAATGGATTTCATCACTGGCCTTCCGAGTTCAAATGGTAAAACAATAATTTTTGTGGTAGTCGATAGACTCACAAAGTATGCTCACTTGATTGCACTTACTGCTCCAATCACAAGTGTAAAGGTAGCTCAACATTTTGCAACAGAGATCGTTAGATTACATGGTATTCCCAATACTATAGTGAGCGATCGTGACCCACTTTTCATGAGCTCATTCTGGCAAGAAATCTTCAGGTTGTAAGGTACAACATTGCCTACTAGTAGTGCATATCACCCACAAAATGATGGGCAAATAAAGATTGTGAATCACTGTCTTGAATTGTATCTTCAATGTTTTGTTTCAGACACACCATCCAAATGGGCACAATACTTATCTTGGGCCAAATACTAGTACAATACGGCTCATCACACCTCGGTGGGAATGACTCCATTTCAGGCTCTCTATGGATGCCCTCCACCATCTATTATCCAATATTTGCCTGGGCTCACAAAGAATCAGGCGGTAGAACAAGAGCTGCAGCATCATGACCAACTCATTCAGCAACTTAAGGAAAATTTGAAAAAGGCTTAGGTTCAATTCAAATACTATGCTGATCAGAAAAGACATGATGAAAATTTTGATAAAGATGAATTAGTATGGGTCAAGTTGCAGCCTTATCGACAACTTTCTGTTCGTGGATCTTTCAATACTAAGTTGTGCAGGCGTTATTATGGGCCCTTTAAGGTGATCGAATGTATTGGCAAGGTCGCTTATCGATTGGATCTTCCGGATACCTCCAAAATTTACCCTATTTTTCATGTCTCACAATTGAAAATATTTAAAGGGCCAACAGATACCAAGCCGCAACCTTTGCCTGAGTTCTCTCATAACACTTCACCACTATTGCAGCCAGTGGCTATAGTTGCACACCGTAGAATTCAACATCAAGGACAAACAGTTGAGCAAGTATTGGTTCAGTGGGAGGGTCTTCCAGTTGAAGAGGCTACTTAGGAAGATATGCAACACGTTATGAACCTTGTGGACAAGGTTCCTATTGAAGGGGAAGGTATTGTGATGACTCAGCTAACAACTCAGCCCACTGAAGATGATGAGACGGAAACTACAAAACAGAATAATGACATGGCAATGGAGGAGCACAATCAGTGTGAATCAGAGCAGTTAGACAAAGGGCATCGGGTGAAAAAGATTCCAAGACACCTCAGCGAGTTTGTTAGGCATTAACACATATATATATTGTAAGCTTGGTCCCCAAGCAAATCATGAAAAATGTTTATCAAATTCTCAATTCACCTTCTTCTTCTACTCTCTGTTCTTTCTCTTCTCTATCTCTCTGTTCTTAGGAGTTGCTAATTACTCGAAAATTAGCCACCTATCTTGTAATTTCGTTTTCTTGCAGTAATATAAACACTCTCTGCTTAGTAGAAAGATCTATCTCTTTCCAAATCTCTTTGCTTACATGAACAACGCAGTCTCCTATCGATCTGTTGCATGAGAGGGTTAGAGTTGTGCCAAACTTGGGGATGCTTCGCAGAGACTACAGACCCTTAAACGCAACTCTTATCAATAGAGGCCACGATATGATGGTACTCTTATCATACTACTTTAATATATGCATGCTTACACCTACGAATTGGGTGGAATAGTCGGATATGAATCTGTTGTAATAAGAAATTTTGAGTTCCAACCACGGTTCGACCTCCGTTGTACTGAAAAAAAAACTAATTCTTGATATTACATATAAATGCAGTTAAGATGGGAAGGTGGTGCTGGGAACATGTATATTAATGGGACTCCTTATCAGCTTCGTCAGTGTCATTGACACTCGCCTTTTGAACACACTGTCAATGGCAGGAGGTACTGCTGATCTTTTTCTCGAAAAAGTTCTTGACTGACCCATCAAGTCTCTCATATGATTTGCTAGACCTACAGTCACGTGTGTCCTGTCAATATTAGAGAGACTAATATCAATCTGGACTAACCAAATAGTTTTTCCTTTCTATCATATTACATTCAGTAATGATTTGTATCTCCAACAGTACTCTGATTTAAAATATTATAGTCTACATTCAGGTTCGATATGGAGATTCATCTTGTTCATCAAAGTGTAGATGGAAAGATTGATGTGATCGGAGCCTTGTACCAGTCTGGACAGCCTGATTCATTTTTATCAAGGGTAAATGCAAACTATAACGTGTCCACTATGAGAAAATAGGAGAATAGCTTACGGTTTTAGTAACTGGGGGCCCGTGGTGGATCCAAACACCCAAGTTCAGGGTGTGCATTGATTATAGAGCGAAAGTGTTCAATACAATAATTTTTATAAAAAAAACATAAAAAAAATGTTTTTTAATTTCCAAGTTGAGAGTGTGCTTGTACAACATAAGTCCACCACTCCCGAGAGCATAAATTTAGATACAATTCTATTTTCCTGCCACTTAACACGTATATTTATGTGTTGTTAACTCTTAAACTTCTTGTATTTGATCTCAGATGGAGCGTCATTTGTATGCCCTTACTAATACGACAGATATAAGGAGACCTGTGGGTGTAGTCGACCCACGAGATATAAGCATAGGCACTGGGAGGTACTATAGATACATTGGCTCGCTTACAGTGCCTCCTTGCACCCAAAATGTTATTTGGACGATTGTGACAAGGGTAAGCTCTAGCTAATCGAGTATATAATTATCGAATTTCTCTATGATTTAAGTATATATATATATATATATATACTCTTTCTAATTTATATGTCACAATTCATCAGGTGATGACTGTTGCAAGACTACAAATGAGACTGATTTGTCAGCCTGTTCAGGATGTGAGTTGCTAAAATTCACACTTTTTTGAGAAAATTATACAAATGGTCTTTATTATTTCTCTAAAATTTTAAATGGATCTCTATTGTTCAAATTAATCAATTTAGTCCCTATTGTTTTTAAAACAATTTTAAATTTGTCCATATTATTCAAAATTATCCAATTTAGTTCCTATCGTTTTTCAAACAATTTCAATTTAATCACAATTTTTTTTGAAACATTAAGGACTAATTTAAATTATATAGAAAAACAATAAAGACTAAATTAATTTTTTTTGAAAAAAATAAAAAAAAAAAAAGACTAATTTTGAACAATAAGAAAAAAATTAAAATTTTGAGGGAACAATAGAGGCCATTTGCGCTATTTTTCCCACTTGACCATTTGCGCTATTTTTCCCACTTTTTTCTCTGATGTTAGTGAGTTTTAAGGATTATCAAATTCGAATTTCTATTCCAATTTTGTGATTCGATTCATCATTTTGGTGATGTGGGTTTTTGTAGAGCTCTGATACTAATGCGAGACCGCTCCAACCAATAAACAAGCGATCAGTGAAACTCTCAGCACCATTCTGTTTCCGTCAAAAGGCTGTGCATTCACTTGGTTGAACAGAAGGGATAATAACCACTTAATCCTTCAAAAAATTGATCGAGCTCTAGCCAACATTTAGTGGACCCAGATGTTTCCGGATACTTGGGTGGCAGTTCTCCCTCCAATGGGATCAGACCAATCTCCACTTATTTTGTCCCTCCTGCATAATCAAACCAAGATTGGACCTCGACGCTTTCACTTTGAATCCTCTGGGCTTGAAAATCAGGAATGTGGAGATGTTGTTGCAGATAATTGGAATACCCCCATTCATGGAAACAGAATGCGCTCTATTAGAAAAAAGCTAAATGCCTGTAGAGTCGGTCTTATTTCATGGAACAAAGTTAAGTTTGGAAACAACAAAAGGAAGATCAGTATCCTCAAAAAAAAACTGGAGTTGTTGTCGATGGACCCCCAGGTTGATTTTAATTTTGAGGAATTTAAAAAAGTCTCAGTTGAGATTGAAGATTTATGGAGGCGTGAGGAACTGTATTGGGCAGCTAGAGCAAGGGTTAAATGGTTGAAAGTAGGTGACAAAAACACTGAATTTTTCCACTCCACAACCAAACAGAGAAGAACCAACAACAGGCTTCTTAGACTCCAATAGAATGACGGTTCGTGGACAGAAGATCAATCTGTTATCAAAGGTATGATCCAAAGTTTTTTTAAAGATTTATATACAACCAATGGTTTCAGAAATATTCAACCTGTTTTGGAGTGTATTTTGCCTGTGGTCACAGATGAAGATAACCTCCACCTCACCCAGCCTTTTACAAAAGAAGAAATTTGGGATGCAACTAAGAGTCTCAAAGCAGATAAAGCACCTGGCCCCGATGGATTCAATGGATATTTCTTTAATTACTTCTGGCCAATTTTTGAGGACGATATTCTAGCTGCCTTCATTAGCTTTCAAAATGGTGAGTCTCAACTTAATGCTATTAATCATACCACTATCACTCTGGTTCCAAAGATTAAAACACCTCAATCTGTTGCAGACCTGAGACCCATTAGTTGCTGTAATTTTGTTTATAAAATCCTGGCAAAATTACTTGTTAATAGGCTGCAACCAATCCTGCATAAAATTGTTGCCCCAACCCAGTCAACTTTTGTTCCTGGTAGATCTATACAGGGTAACACTCTCATTGCACAGGAAGCAGCTTATTGGCTGGAAAAAAAAAAACAATCTAAGAAGGGCCATGCTATCCTGAAAGCTGACATGAGTAAGGCATATGATAGAATTGAGTGGGATTTCCTTGAAGGGGTATTATCAAAATTGGGATTCCATCCACGTTGGATCAATTGGGTGATGAGTTGTGTCTCATCTGTTTCATTTTCGGTGTTATGCAATGGCACCCCCCTTGAATCATTCTCCCCATCTCGAGGCATCAGACAGGGGAACCCCCTTTCACCCTATATTTTTGCTCTCTCCACCCAAGCTCTTTCAAGCTTATTTGAGCAGCAAATTAGTAATGGTCTCCTTAAAGGATTCAAAATTACTAATTCCTGCCCTCCCCTCACACACTTATTGTTCGCAGATGATTCTATCTTCTTTTTTGAAGCTAATTATCATGAAGCACTTGTGATGCAGGATATACTTTATAAGTATTGTTTTGCTTCAGGTCAGTGCTTCAACTTTAATAAATCCTCAATTGTGTTTAGCCGCAACACGCAGGAAGGGTTGCAAAAAGGAATTGCTGAGATCTTTAGAGTTAAGATCACCAAGGACTTGGGTAACTACCTCGGCCTCCCAACAGAGTGGGGTAATTCAAAATCTAGAGCACTGAAATGGGTCCAAGAAAAATGTGCGAGCAAGTTGGAAGGGTGAAAAAATTTGCTTTTGTCAGAAGGAGGAAAAGATATCCTTATTAAGGCAGTCTTTCAAGCTATCCCATCATATGTTATGTCTTCTATGTTGTTTCCTATTTCCCTTTGTAGGAAACTCTCTTCAATGGCGGCTGACTTTTGGTGGAGGAAAGAAAACAAAAATGGGATTCACTAGATTAAGTGGGACACCATGACAGATCCTAAATGGAAAGGTGGTTTGGGATTTAGAGACCTCTATTGTTTCAATCAAACTCTTATTGCAAAGCAGGCATGAAAAATCTTGACAGAACCTAATAATCTTGCCACGCAAATTCTCAAGAGTATTTATTTCTCCAAAGATTCTTTTTGGACTGTGAAGAAGAGAAATCAATCCTCGTGGTCTTAGAAAAGCATTCTGAAAGGAAGAGATCTTATTAAAGCTAAAGCTCTTTGGTCTATTGGGTTAGGGAATAATGTCAACATCTGGGAAAACCCTTGACTCCCCAACCATCTTAACTTGACAAGATATAAGGTTGATGACTATACTAGAGTCAGTGATCTTATCGACCATGATGCTAAGAGTTGGAAGAGGGATCGTTTATGCAGCATCTTTCCCATGAATATTCAAGATTGTGTCTTGGCAATTCACCTCCCCTTCTCTCATTTAGAGGACATTATTGTGTGGCCTTGCACAAAAGATGGAGCTTATTCAGTCAAATCAGGATATAAGGTGGCTTTGGAGATCAAATCAACTGTTAAGCATGACTTTTTAGATGTGGCCAGTTCTTCGCGAGACTTTCCACCCTCTCTTTGGAACCTCATTTGGTCTGCAAATTTCCCATCTAAAATCAAAGTTTTCTTGTGGAAAGCTTGCAAGAACGGACTCCCTACAATGGAGAATCTCCATAAAAGAAAATGCAAGAAATCACCAATTTGCAACATTTGCTGTTCAAACATTGAAACTGTTGAGCATACCATTCTTCTATGTCCTTGGACTAGAAGATTTTGGTGTGCTTCACCCTTGCAATGTGCCATAAATCCTAACCTTCTCTCTAGATTTTGCGACTAGTTCATTTCTATTATTGATCAATGTTGTCTTGCAGGTTATGGAAAAAATGAAGCAATCACTAAAGTTGGGGTGTGTTGTTGGCAAGTCTGGAAAGGGAGATGTCAAGCTAGTCTTGAAGGAAAAGAGGTGGCACTTGATCAAGTCCTTAAACAAATGTATATCAGCCTCAATGAGCTCTTCCATCATAATCAAGCAGTGATGAGCAATAGTGTTTCTTGTCATAGAAGTGCCACCATGGCTCCTACATCTTGGACCCCTCCACCAAGGAACCAGATTAAGATCAATGTTGATGCAGCATTTTGTGAAGCCCGTAAAACAGCAGCCTGTGCTTTCATTTGTAGAAACTCTCAAGGAAGTCTAATCCATGGGCAAGCAGTTACTTGCCATTGTTCTACTGCTTTTGAAGCGGAAACCTTCGCACTGCGCAATGCTTGCCAGTTTGCATCCTGCTTTTCTAGCATCACTATTGAATGTGATGCTGAAGCGGTTCTTAAAGCAATCAATTCTCCGAAACTTGCTTCATGGAGAGCAAGATCTCTGCTAGAGGATATTAAAAAGATTGTTGCAGATAGCCCGTCTATTCGGCTACATTGCATTAGAAGAACAGCCAATTGTTCGACTGATTGGGTTGCAAAGAGTAAACTTAGGGACAACTTGCCTTTAGATTGGATTTCAAATGTGCCTTCACAATTGTACAACCTGCTATTAACTGATTTTCTACCCACTGGAGTAGGATATGTATCTATCTCTTTTGCAATATTAATATATTGTGTTTTGACCAAAAAAAAAAAAGTGATCGTCAAGAGAATTGAAAACACATACCACTTGGAGCATGTACACTATATATATACTTATACTAATGAGTATAGATTCAATACGATTTAGCTATATATTGGTTTGCAGAGTACATTTTCCATGTATTTTCCGAGCACATGGTCTAAAAAATACACCCGATTCTTTTTGTACTAGTTTAGTGAGTTATAATAAAGTTTAAGGATATCAGAATTGCTTACTCTATGTGCAATATTTCTTTTTCTAGTTAAAAATAATAATGAATCATAGGCTACCCAAGTCTTGGTATATGATCTTAATTGAGTTATAATAAAGTTTGGGGATAATGGTGTGATATTTACAAATAATAGGGACCAACCGCGTGACTTTTAAAATAATAGGGACTAAATGTCCAAAACTTGTAAATAATGAGGACTAATTGTGAGATTTGCCCTTATTTAAGAGATGTTGCTCCTTTGAAAGGTGTAATGCCCCATATATGTTTTGTGTCTATCATAACTAAGTTATTTTATTTGAGTAAATAGTTAAAATCAAAATTTTTTGAGTGAAAAGTGTAACATTCACTGCAGTTAGACGAAAGTGCAAGTTTCCTCTGTGATTTATAAATTAGTGCATAATAATCCCCCTCCCCCAAGCATCACAAAATTCATTCAACATAACAACGATTGTACAACACACGTGAGAAATGTGATATTGTGCATATATTTTGATAATAATTGCACTTATATGGACATAAAAGTCCCTAATGGATTGTTTTGTCCTAAATGAATGTTAGAATGAAGTGTATTATGGTCATTTTACGCATTACAAAATAAGAAATAATAATAGAAAAATCCCCCAGCCCTTCCCACCCCCAATTTCCTCATGAATTTAGATGTCGAGATTTAGCCTTTGGGTGAATTGATTATGAGTTTGCTTGGCGTTCTTTGGGATTGCGAAACCTTGGTATATTGCTTATCCATTCAGTTTAGATGTTATACTTTGGAACTCTTGTAATGATAATTATACCAAGCGATTTGGAGATGTGTACTTGATGTGACTTTATGACCACGTCTAGAACTCTGTATACTGGATATGACTTGGAGTAATATTAACATCAAGCAGCTCAATTAGTGATCAATTAAAGACTAGATAGAATTTCTAGTCGTTCTTTGGATTAAAATCTATTGGTCATATATAACTTGAACACTCTAATACTTAAGTTAGTCTTTACGTGATTGAATTAGTAAGAGAATGAGAAATTTAGAAAATATAGAGAACCCTATATAGATTGAATGAGTTATCTTTCTTTTATGAGTGAATAGAGTATTTATACCTTTCTCAGAGCATTTTTTTTTCTGATTTCGTAAGATTGTGTCAAATTTTATTATAACTGCTTTTGAGATCCCAACCTCGGATTCATAAATTAGGATCATAATGAACATTGATGATCCCGACCTCGAGTCTTGGATGAGGTCGTGTCGAGTATGAACTGACTTTATATATCTTTTCTCAAAAATAAAATTGACATTCCATGTCAGGTCGAAATTTATCCCACATCAACAAGTAATTGGCTCCATCGGAAGATTCGTGGAAATTGTTAACATTGTTGTACAGTTGTACTATTCGATTGTACTACTATTGTACTACTACTTACCATATATAGGTGTCTTGGGCACCAAGTAGTCTTAAGCCTATATATAGGCATGTTGTATACCTTTGTAATACACCTTTCTGATCTCATCCCCTGGGTCGTCTTCAGGATTTGATCTCCAACCTCAAGCTCGTGTCATTCACACCACCTTGAGTTTGAGGGGGGGTGTTAACATTGTTGTACAGTTGTACTATTCGATTGTACTACTACTTACCATATATAGGTGTCTTGGGCACCAAGTAGTCTTAAGCCTATATATAGGCATGTTGTATACCTTTGTAATATACCTTTCTGATAAATCATATACAAGTTTCGTGCTCTCTTATGTCTTGTTTCTATTTCGACAGAAATAATTGATCCTGAAAAGGGAATGAATGTAAAAATAAACATGTTGTAGCAAATATTTTATTTTTACTAGACATCTAGATAATGCATAAAGAAATCAGTTGTGCTTTCTGTGGGAAGATCATTATAAAGTTTAAATGAGGGTAGAAATTTATATAGAATATAGATATAGATATATCTATCTTCATCAAAATTTTATTTCTAAGATCAACTTTAGATGCTAGAAACAAGTGCTTGAGGTAGGAGGCTTAAATTCTCAAAGAGCATTTTGGTTTTTTTTTTTTTTTTTTTCCTTTAAAGTTTTTCTGTAACCCAGTCAATAATTCGATTGCCCAGTCTTCTATCACAATTGAGATGTGGACTAAACAAGGAGTTGAAGATTGTAAGGATGTCCTCAACAATCAATTGGATCCTCTAGTTTGTGGAAAGAGCTACCCTAGACAAGACTTTGAAGAGAATTTTCAATCTATCTTGATTAAAGAAACCATGCTGGTTTGGGCTGCAAATTATGTGGATACTATTAACTCTGGATAACTAACTGAAAAGAAAACAAAAAAAAAAAACTTCCATCCAACAATATCAAATAGTGCAACACTAAGTGAGGGTTAGGTCCCACTGAGTGTGAACATGAGGAGTGAGCCCTATTAACGAACCAAAGTCTTTCCCCTCACTAAATTACCCTTTGAATCTTGATTTAAGAAATAATTGAATTAAAAGCATAAATTATGTTAAGATTTTTCTACCTCTAAATCGGATTGGGTTTTATGTGGATGACCAATCAGTCGGGGTACTTAATTCTATTAAGAAAATATATAGCTAACTTTTTCTCCTTCTAAAATGTGTTATTTTGCGTAAAGTTGAGCTTAAGAAATTTATTTCACTAGCATAATAATAGTTTTTCTGTCATGTAAGACCTTGCTATTAGAGTTATTTGTTTATTTTGGCTATAAATATTCTACTTATCCCTTTCCTCTTTTTTTTTTTTGGAAATGCAATTCCAATATCACATCTATATATCTAATTTATAAAGTATAAAAAATTACAAACACTAATGACACATCCAATTTTATGATTACACGCCTTTCTTCTATAATTAATTCATTCCACTTTATCTTATATTGAATTGAAACATTAGAATTTTGAAAATAATTTATGAGCGAAACACGGTAGTCACTTTAAAATAAACTAACAAATATTAAGTTGAAAGAACTCTTAAAAAATTTCTAAAAAACGTAAGGATCTAATTACAACAATGAATATAAGTCAGAAACTTAAATCGCTTTCCTCGACAATTGAACCTTTAATTATTCCTAATAATTAATATCTAAATCGGTATGAAGATGCATGTCAACAAAATTCGAATAGACCTGTTTATAATGTTAATATTTTTTTTCTAGTAGGATTCAAAAATTATGAATTATTAATACAATTATGATAAAATGACATTAACAATACTTAACTGTTAAACCCTCATAAACGTCATGATGCTATTGAAAGGATCCTTGCGTCAACAAAATCAGGTAAAGATTGGTGGCCTTTGGCCGCCAAAGGTTCTTCTAGCTCCCAATTAATTAGTGCTTCACAACATACTTTGAGATAATCTTTCTTGGAAATAATATCATGACCACAATTTAATTATACAAGTCATCACTAATGATATAAAATCATCATCACTTATAGTAGCCAATAAGCTATGCTTGGTGCATTTCTTCTTTTCCTCTTGGTAAAAACCAAGTTGAGAGATCACCTTGTAGCTTTGCAAGGAGGCAAACTTGTTCTCAAGCTATTGATTTATGCAGAAAATGATCAATGAGCTCTACCTTGTAGCACTGTTTATTTTGATGTCTAAGTTCCAAGAAGAACGCGGTGTCAGACTACGAATCATCCCACAAAGTCATGAATAGCCTGATCTCCAAAATGCTGCATAAACGGACGTTCTGGCTGCTGCAACTGTTGTTGCTGTTGCGCGCTCTCAACGCTTTGCCTGAGGCCTAATGTCAGTGACACAGCTCCAACACCCCCGTAAGGCATAAAATCCATCAGCGATCCATCCATGCTTGCAGGATGACGGCAATCTACTCTTGAGCGTTTCTCAAGATTCCACATATCAGGATTCGATCTGTTGTCCTGAGCACTCGTTGAGGAGCCAATCTCTGTGCCATTAATTTGAGCATCTGGCACTCCAACACTCGTAAGCTTATTCAGCTGTTGGCTATCATTTAGTCCCTGGACACTTTCACTGCAGGGTTTCTCATTATCAGTTCTTGCGGCGTTTGTGCCTGATTCAGCCAATCCTTTAGCCTCTAGCGTGTGTATTTCTTCAACCATGGGTTTCCACACACGAACACGGGCGTTGATGAACCAATTTGAGACCTGAATTAAACATTCAATTCAAGTTCTAGGAAACCAAATATAGAATTCAGTTGATCTAAACATTATCCTACACCAAGTCAAGCTTGAGGCACCCCTGAGTGTATAACAAATGAAACAGGATAATTATTTAAATGACAAAATTTTCATCCTTTCGAGAGAAACGGATAAGTCATAAAATTTGGATCCTTTCAAAAGAAACGGATAATGACCTTTGTTTTCCAATGTTACGAGAGGATTGTGTTTTTATCGTTCTTTGTGTTTCATGAAAGTATCATGGATGCAGCTTGCCTGCTAGAGCATCAACTTATAATATCGATCATATCAAATTGCAATATGTAACACGCTAAATGCTGATTATACCTGATTCCTGGTTAAGCCAGTTTGAGTTGCCAACATATGCTTATCAGCGTCCGTAGGATACCTACACCAGCAATTGGATTGACTTTGAAAAGATCCTTCAAAAGTTTATGCACGCGCGTGTATTGCGTGCACAAGATGAATGAAAGCAAGAGTCTGCAAGACTTACGGGTGAAGGAAATGATCGAAAAGCCAAGCCCTAAGAACAGCCACCGCACGTTCTGGCAGGCCTCTTTGGGGCCTCCAGACATGTTGGGGTTGAAAAGTTCCCACTGAGCCTCCACCAGCTTTCTGCTTTTGAAAGGTCTGGTCAATGAATTTCACCCTTGATGTGCTCGCATCACCTTTACCATTACTCGTGCGTGTAGTGGGACATGAGGAATCTTCTCCTATGGCTTTCCCTATATTTCTAAGCTGACTAAAAATGGCGTTCTTCAGGCACCTAAAATGCCTGGAGATCGTCTTGAGAGCCAACGAAATAAAAGGGGTTGCCGCGCTAAGACCAGCCACTGATTCAAAGGACGAAACCACCATCTGCATTTGCTGATGATACTGCTTATACCTTCTGCAGATCTTCCATAAGAATAGAACATGAAGAAATCATAAGCAGAGAACTTGGAAGAATGTACTCACTTTCAAATACTCTCAAGAGTAAGTTTTATTAGATAATGGAAAAATTGTAACCGGAAACAATACAATGTAGAATTTGAGCGCTGATATAGCTAACAGCCACCTTCATATTTGATTCATTAGGGTCGTTTGCGAACCTATTTAACTAACATACGAAACAATTTTCTGAACCTAAAGACTGAATGCCTGGTATGACATCCAGTAGAAGCTCATTTTTCTAAACTAGTTGAAGCACATATCACTTGAAACTGAATAGGTTGGAGCACTTGTGTTATTTTCCTAATTAGAAAGAAGCTGATGTAAAATGCATATAAATTTAACTACATTTTAGAGAAGAGGTACTAGTTGTAATTTAGGATAAAAAAAAAAAAAAAAACTTCAATGGGGCTAACAATTACATGCTGAAGAAAAGTTTATTCGTTTCCAAAATTTGAGAAGAGGTATCACATATATAATAACAACTTGAAAAAGACAACTGAAGAGTAAGTATATGTTCTTAATCCAGAAGATGAGAAGAGCAGAAGATGAGAAGAGCAGTATTTTAATATACACTTGTTCCATGTCGAAAAATCATAAAACGGTAAATACCAAATTCAGTTTCTTATCTTTAGGGTTTGTCATTTTAGTCCTTATCTTTTAAAATGTACCGTTTTAGTCATATACTTTTACCATTACTCCCAACTTAGTCTTTATCTTTCAAAATGTAATATTTTAGTCTTGCATCTTTACCATTTTTCCTAACTTAGTCTTTATCTTTGTCATTATGGTCCATGTTAGTACTCAACCATTATTTTGACCAAAAAAAAAAAAAAAAACAAGTCCTCAACCATTTTGAAACGTAAAGGCTAAGTTGAGATAAATGGTAAAGATACAAGATTAAAAGGATGTATTTTGAAAGATAAGGACTAAGTTGGGACAAATAATAAAGATACAAGATTAAAAATATACATTTTGAAAGATATAGACTAAATTGGCACAAACCCTAAAGATAAGAGACCAAATTGGATATTTACCCATTATAAAATCTAATATCACCTTATAAAATCTTAAGTTACTGCTAGCACCAATTGGTTTTAAGATAAAACTTCATGATTATCATAGTTGATTTCTATGTGTAAGCCATCTCAAATCACCTCACATGTGAGGGGGTATGAGATCTTAGACGACTCTTCTTACCACCAATTAGTTTTAAAATAGAATCTCAAAATTCTTAACAAGTTTTATAGTGTTCATCCATCTAAGGTAATCTTAGTTGGTTAACGTTTGATTAATATTACCACTTGGACTTCTCCTTATCTTGATTTTCATTTTTAAGGTGGTTTGAAATAGTATAAATCACGGCATTTTTGTATTCAAAATGATATTCAAACACAAAATAAGGAAAGACTTGACACTTGATTAATATCGATATGAATTATTGATGGTGCATGAGATATACAAAGCATATAGTTAATATTGCATCATAGTGATAATATATGAAGTGAGGTAATAATGAACACACTGTAGCACTCATTCAGCTATCATTGAATGAGAAAATTCAACTACTCAGCTTTCTTAACAACCTAGCAATCTGTAAAGGAATAAGACACAGGTTTTAAAAGCTCAAGCACAGTAATCATGTCGGAGATATCACGCAGATAATAGTGAAAACACTGTAGCACTCATTCTGCTATTAGTCAATAAAGACGTTATCGGGATCTCACATTCATAAAAGGGTAGTTCTTAAGTGTAAGGGATTCTCCCTCCTATAGATTAGTCTATTGGGTTAGGTTCTTCCTTTAGACTTGAGTTGTTATATTGATACTTTCGTTTGAGGTGTCTATTCCCAAATAAATATACATATAGCTCATACCACATTTTTTCTAAAAAACATCGCAAAAGACTATAACCGTTGCGTATGGTCTTAATGCAAATTCTCTACACACATAATTTGTTAATATGGGACAATTCTATTCAAAAACACTCCTATTTACATTTGACTAAGAATGAAGAAGTAATTTTAAATTTGAAAGAGCTGCATGCAAGCATTGACACGAAGAGTTAGCAGGTTATGTAATTTTTTTTTTAAATAAACAATCAGTAATCTATGATTTTATTAAGTGGTTTTAAAATTATGATTTATTCATATAGCACACAATTATATATTCTTACATCCTTCTTCACATGTAATCCATATCAAAGATGCAATGGAAAGAGACAAAAGCTAACATTGAAGTGAGTTACCGAGATAATTGGTCACATATGGATAGACAAGACTGATCTTATCAGCAAGCTAATGAGTCACGCATACATGAAAAACACAGAACCAAGGTTAGCTATGGTACCATATTAATAATCATGAGATTTCATCCTAAAGCAATCAATGTTAGATGAGTATTAAGTGGAGTAGTAAGATAGTCATAAAATTTATGATTTATCCATATCGGACACAATTGTGTATTTTAATAGGGTTATATAAAAAGAACAATCACTCATAAATGGATAAGACTAGACCAACTCCCAGTACTAATTTCAATTAAAGAGACATGAGTTTCAATCTTATAACCAATTGGTATTAGGTGAATAGCTCAATGTGTTAAATAATGGTCTTGGAACTTGTGTAAATTAAATGTGGTACAATTGAGTTCTCCAACACCACATAAATCGGCCACGTATTTGAGAATGTTGATGTTTTGACGTGGACAACCTAGCTCGAGGAGGATGTATGTGCTTCATTAGGGGCAAGCTAAGGGAGTAACTAAAATTTCCTAAGCCTTAATGGCGTTTTGCAACAATCAAGGGTAGATGTATATGGAATAGTGGGGGCTTGACCTCGATTTCTTTTTTTAATTATAAGGGTATTTTTACTGTGTTTCTACTCTAAAAATCAATTAATCTCCATTGAAGAAAACAAAAGTTATATATAAATATAAAATTGTGTATTATAACCCTCATTTAAAAAAATATCCTAAATTTACTCCTAGTAATATTGATGGAATCTCAAAGTCTATTTAAAATAATGAGCGTTTTTATATACCATTTTATTTTCATTATTTATTTATTACTTTCTCCATCAATGGTAGTTACGTTGACATGCGAAAAGAAGATAGAAAAATAAAAAAAAGTGAATTATTTTAACATGCCAATTAAACATCTAGGCTCCGTTTGTTTGCCGAAAAATATTTTCTCCAGTTAACAATTACGGCTGCTTTTGCTTAATTTTTCGCTGTTTGATAACATTGAAAAATTGGTTAACTGAAAAATATTTTACGGTCAACAATTATGGTTAATACAAAATTTGAAAAAATATTTTCATGTCTTTTGGGAGAAGAAAACATTTTACGAAACTCACTATACATCCAAATACTAAAAAATATTTTCCAATAAATGGGTCCTCTATCCCGAGGTGGAGATCATTCTTACTAACACCAAGTTCTAGACTTAAAAAGGAAAATTCAAATGCACTGTGTTCATGTCAAACAATAATTCTTGTCACAATGTGTTATGCAATGATTTGCAAAGAAATTAATGAAACAACCAACCAGACCTAAAAATTTTGAAATAATTTAGTGGTGAGTTACTTTCCCTAATAATTGAGAGTCCACGTTTTGAATCTAATGAAGTGAGAGGTTTAAAAAAAATAATAATAAAATAATGAAACCAACCTCTTCTTGCATGTATAAGAGCTTAGCCTTCTTCTGTAGATACTCAGGGCGAATTGATTCATTTGAGCAGCTTAAAACTGCAGCCTCCTGACACTTCTCATTTGAACTATAAAACGTAGAAGATGAACCACCGGAATCACCACCAGTGGCGCCACTCGCGAGCTCATCGGCCTTAACAGCATCACTAGAAACCCTATGATCACCCTGCAATGCTTCACAAGATCGTCCGGGTTTCGGATTAGCTACATTGCAGAATTCATCCAACAGCTGTTGTGCCGGCCTTAGAAATTTTGAACTTCTGAGTATTGTTGCATAACCAGTAAAAGGACCGAGCGGACCTACATTTCGATGATTGAAAGATGAAGTCCCCACCATTTCTTGACGAGAATTTATCGATAATTTACCACCAATGGATGATCTTGGATTGGAAAACACATAATTAGACTTCAAAACCTTTGAATCTGGTATGTGAGTGATGCAACCACTACTAGAACGCACGTGTTCGGAAATATTTCTTTCGGCCTCCTGATCCACACGCATTTTGGATTGAGGAACGGACGAAAGGGACAAAGATAAGGCTTGCACACTAGAACTATCAGTTGGTATTGCTCTAAATCCTCTCTCGAAATTCTTATCGTCCGGATAATTCGACCCAGCAATCAACCGATGGCACCCCTCTACCGGCCGATTTACTAAATCAGAAGAACAATTCAAGTGTACCCTGCTCGACTGATCAGCATAAGTTGGAAGAAGCACCAGTTCATTTCCAGCATCCATCCACGGGCCACGGCCAGTTTCCTTTGTATTCTGGTGAGCAAAAGACACCATTTTTACCTCCCGGTTTCCGAGTGTGGCTGAAGTAACAACATCTTGAAGGGTGTTTTGATGAAGTGAATGTGTATCAAACTGCATATTCCCATAATGCTTTAGGACATTTTGGCTGGCAATTTCACTGGATGGATTGTTCATTGATGATTGAACTTCATGATATCCAAAGTAACTAGGCTTGACATCAACTGTAGATGGTGAAGAGTTGATTATCTTCATAGCGCCGCCGCCCGACAAGCCGGCCTCGCCGATATATATTTGACTTGTATTGCCTTCGATTCCAGCTGATCCACTTGTATAATTAGCAATCCAATCACAATGTTGTTGTGAGCCAATGCTTTTCCAAGTGCTACAATTTTGTGGGTCATGATCACAACTCACTTTAGCTGGAAAGTTGAAAGAAGATGATGACATCGCTTGTGACAAATTGGTAAAAGAAGCATCATCTTCATGAGCTACTGCCTTGTCTGACTGATTTGTTGCGGATTCTCGATGCACCACCATGCCATCTTTGTGTGCTAATAGAGCTTGTGAGACAGTAAATGGTGTTGGTTCATATGATATATTGCCATATCTACAACTTTGAAGCTGCACGAAATCTCGATCAAGTCCTTGATGGGCAGATAATTGTTCCAAATTGTGAGTGTATGCATCCAACTGCTGTTGTTCGATTGCATTCTGCTGGTATCTCAACTTATCGCGCCGGCTTTGCAGTGCTACATGCAATTGATCAGGCCTAAAATTGCTCATGTCCATCCAACAACACCTTATATAACTGATCACGTTAACGGGGATTGGATTGATGATAAAATAAAATCCTGGGTGGCAAAATGTTCGAGTTCTCTTATCATAATTCTCAAGCTGAAATGAAGAACATAGATTGACGAAAGTCAAACACCATTTTTTCCACCCACTTTAGAGAATAATATATGTATTAAGCAACCCAAACACATATAGTCATATGATCCAACATGGTTCCTGCATGCAATCCCAAAGAATCAAAGTCTAAGATTGCATCTACCTTGAAGGCCTAAAAATAATAAAGAATCTACTTATAACATTATGATAATATTAACAAGACCCGACTGTTGTAAATTATTGATACAATTATAATGAAATGATGTATTGGATCTTACACGTAATGTTATATGATCCTTAATTACTCCAAAAATAGTGTTAAAAGCATGCTCATCAAGAACCATATCTGAGAAAACAAACAATCAACACACACAACACACACATATACAGGAAGAAGACATGATAGTAACACAGAAGAACAGCGAAAAAACCAAGACATTACTGTCTGGACTGTGTGTGCATGTGAGATAGTAACAGCGGGAGTGCAAAAAAATCAACAAGAACAAAACAAAAACGCAACAGAAAACTTGCAAGAAAAATCTTGAAAATACTGTTAAGCAACAGCAATTTCACTACACTACACACATTCTGCTCTGAATTTTAGGCAACTAGTTTATCGTTTTACCTTGTTTGTTAACTGTCATAAAACTTAGCCTTCTCAGCAAGCAACACTATCTCATCACACTACACTCTCAAGAACTTAGCATTCATGGCTGCTTCAGATGAATACCCAAAACGTAAAGGAAGTTAATGAAGTCACTGTGATGTTTCTGCAAGCAATTCACAATACAAAATACAAAATCTTTACGTATATATTCAGCTGAAAGTATATATCAGAAACCCTAAACTGAAAAACAAAGATGTAAAAGTTTGAAGACAAATAAGATATATATATAAAAATAAAAAATAAAAATCTGTTAATCACTGACAGATCTGCTTCATTAGCTTCACGAAAACCCAAAACCAATTGAAAATGACGAAGCTTAAATATTTACTCATAGTAAGTGAAAATGATAAGCAAATTCTGGAATTTCATTGGTTGTGATCTTCAAATAAAATTAAAAACCCAAAAAAAAAAAAAAACTATCTAGAAAAACAAAGTTTAAGATGCAAAATCAAAGAAAGAGTTAAAAGGAAAAAAAAAAAAAAAACAAGTACGTTAAAGTCGCATAGTAAAGTAGGTTATGGTTACCTTTAGTAATAAGAATATAAGATTTTCATATATGGACAAACCCTATCGGGAAAGTGAGTAAAAACTTGCCGTCCGGAAACATTCCGATAAATTTTCCGACGAGAATCTAGTGGGGTTGTGGGTTAGGAGAGCCACAAGCAAAGTTAGCTGGAGTCTTGAGTAGTAGTAGTAGTAGGGTACAATGATTGCGAAGGGTGATAATTGCCGTTTAGCTTTGACGTATTAACATGACCTTTTTCACCATAGCTTTTTAGCTTTACCAAAAGAAAAAGAAAAAAAAAAAACCACAGCTTTTTGGAAGAGTAAGTATATTTTTAATGGGGCTTTAAAAATGTAATTATTTATAAAAATTTATTATTTTTTGTAATTTTTAGAGATTTGAGTTTTTATTTTAACTCAAATTTTTAATAGAGTTCACTATTTTTTAGAAATTTATACTAAAATAGAGACCCAATTACTTTTTAAATTTTTAAATTTGGTGTAAAAAAATAAATTGAGTCTCTATTTTAACTCAAATTTCTAAAAATAGTAGGTCTTATTAGAGATTTAAATTAAAATAGAGATTTAAATCTCTAAAAATTATCAAAAATAATAATTTTTTGTGAATAATTATATTTTTAAAACCCCTTTAGAGATACCCTAATGGTGAAACTTTTATATTATTTGGAATGCGCTTCCAACTAATGATTTATGTAATCGAAAGTTCTCTCTTATTTAAGTTCCTGCTGTTTGAGCCAGTTTTAAGTCTTAACTTGGAATTAAATCTTTAATTTTTAGTTATAATTGTATTAATAATTTATTATCATTAATTAAATTTTATTAGTTTATTGTAATTGTATAGATAATTCGCTGGTAAATACATTTCATCTTTAAAAGGGTTATCTTAACGTGCGATTTGCCGTTAGATTTGACGGCGAATATTGGTCACCATCATAAATCTTCAAGAAATGAAATGAAAGGATGTGTTTCTACTTGAAAATTCTTTGGTTTTACTTTTCTATGCCAATAATAAAGGCAAGACAGGCTGGTTTTAAATACTGTTCGTAATTAATGAATTAACTTTGAAAGTGCCATTTTAAACTCTGAGTTTTTACGGTATTTAATAATGCAAGTATTTATGGTCTCAGTGTACTACTCAATCTCTTCTTTCTTTTCATTTATTTTTTGTTTTTGATCTTTCTATAAGTGCAAAACTAGATTAATGTGATCAGGGACGAAATCAGAGAGGGGTAGCCGGCGAGAGCTCCGGTCCTCTCAAGGTTTTTTTTTTTTTTTTTTAAAAAATTATGTAATATCATTTAAAAAAAGTTATTAGCTTTCTTATTTTTTTTTTTTATCATCAATCTTTTTATTTGAATCTTGATTTACCCAATATTAAATTTTTAACTTCACCTCTTAATGTGATTATAGGTATAATAGTGAATGGAATATAATTTCTAATTTTTAATTCTAGAAGATTGAAGTTTATGTTTCGCAGAATAAAATTTAAAGTGAATTTAATATTTTTTTGGATCTTGCTTAGAGCTAGAATTAATGCACTAAACTGCCGTTTAATCTCTTTGAAAATTGATAATTATAGTATTTTGTATACGTCTACTGTTTTTGAACACTCTCATCTTTTTTTTTGTTATATTATGTTATAAAACACGCATATCTAATGCACGTTAGAACGTGAGACTGAAAATTCGAAGTGTCATGAACTAATACTAAACTAGCCCAAAGTGGAAAGGGCACTATAGAAGTTATCATGCTATTTGGATAAAGTACAAACCAATTGTGTACTATTATGAATAGAAAAATTCCACAAATCGACCAACCGAACATTCAGCATAATCCATTTGTAGAATTTTCCATACAGATAATATATACAAATATTTTGCACTGAATAGACAGAGGATTTACACATTATAAATCCGAAATTTACTCTATTTTCTTTTGGATTGTGCATGGAAACCACTACGGGATGTGTACTTTGACCCTTCATACTGGCCAAAAATAAAATTAAAAATTTTATGTATTAAAAGATTAAATATTTATATATTTTAAATTAAAAAAATAATTTACTGTTATTGAGAAGAATTCCAAAATCTCTAGGGAAAGAATCTAGTTTGTATACTTGATAGGCTTTATACAGATGAGGTACTACTCATTTTTAGTTGACCAAATGAGTTGTTTTGATCTATTCGAGCATTCAATTTTCTTTTTTGGTCCATGGAAAGTACCAAACACATTATCGGAGAGAAAAACAAAAATTCTTTCATCAAATTGATAAATTAATTTTTTACATAATTAAAAAAAATTACACGCATAAATTTTAAATTAATATCAATTTAAACCGATTGAAAACTCGTTAAACAGAGAAGCTAATTTATTCGGAGATTATTAAAAAGGACAAGACAATTGAGGACAGACTAAATAAGATTGCGTCACCCGTGAGTTTGTAGCCCTTGGAGAGTGTACCGGAAGGGAAGGGGGAGGGGGGGGGGGGGGGCGTACAGTGGCATGATCTTTTGCCTGAAGACAGTGTCCATGTTATCTATTACCAATAAAAAAGCTGGCCACTTAAAGAGGTTTCAGAAAAGTCTGTTAGTTCTCTTCAAAAACTCACAAACTCTTTGTTGCAAGTTACGATAACTACAAGTAGAAGTATCAGAAGACTATCCCATTAACTGTTGGCAGATCGGCGCTTCCTGCACTCAAAAAATTTTGAGCTCTTGCATTGTGTTTAAACGCTGCTCAATTTGGCCTCGTGACTGACACTTATTTACTTTTTGAGTTTATGAGTAATTTTGAAAATATTAAATATTTTTAATATTTTTACACTTGAGTTTTACGTATTGATAAAATTTATATCAATAAAAATAAAAGTTAAAAAATATTTAACACTTTCAAGTTTGTCCCTTATTACTATTATCCATGAGCAAGACAGATTAGTTTTGGCGTGGGATAACATTAATATTTTTCCCGGTAGGACCTAATTTGCTTTTTTACATTGAAGATACATATTTTTTTTAGAAAATAGAGTTAGTGAGGGTTGCAATCTTGCCGATTCTTATTTAAATTTGTTCATGTCTTGATGTTAGTGTTAGATAAATTTTGTGTTTAATTAAATTTAATTATCTTCTTTTAAATAAAAGCTTGTATTTTAAGATTTAAAGACTAACCTGAACACGAAAGAATTTCAGGTGTACTCCCATTATAGAAATAGATTTTAAAAAAAAAAAAGACACCTGCTCAATTTGAGTTAAGACTATGGAGAGAGGGAGAATAAAAAATAAAAGGTCATTGTAGATGGACGTGGAAAGATATATTCCTCTGTGTGACACTCGACAGATCTCGATCTGTGGGCTGTCATGGCTACTGCTACTCACTGCTCACTGTCAAGTCAAAGTTATGTCGATAGATTGGTTTAGGGGCTGGTTAATATTTAGGTCAAACAGGAAGGGCTATAATAGATGACCCACGTGGTCCTTTAATGCGTGAGATATGAAACCAAAATTCAGGTAAATGGCATGACACCTCTAGTGATTTACTGAAAGGTAAATATCTAATTTGATTATTTATTTTTAAAATTTGTATTAATTTAATTCATATATTTTAAAGTGTATAAATTTAGTCCTATTACTATTTATTTTAATTTAGTTCTTATTTTTTAAAATAAATTTTTTTAGTCCGATATTTTTATTATTTATCTTAACTTAGTTCTTATTTTTTTAAAATAGTTGAGAACTAACAAAGACTATAATGACAAATATAAAGACTAAGCTAGAACAGATGATAAAAATGTAGGACTAAAATATTATATTTTAAAATATAAGTACTAAATGAGACAAATAGTAAAGATACATGACTAAAATGGTATATTTTGAAAAATAAAAACTAAAATGATACAAACTCTAAAGATAAGCAACCAAATTAGGTATTTACCCTTTACTGAATATACATTTGCTCTTGTGTTTTTTAAATTTACTATTTATTCTCTATGGTTTGTAAAAAAGTGCACATATGTCCCCTCTATTAGACTAATTCCAACAGTTTATCAATATTTTCCCTTACATGTAGGCAATCTGGATCACTTTTCCTACATCTAGGGATCTTTTATTTTAGTTTCAGTCCAACGGTTTTTCTACATTTAATCAACCCCTTACTTTACGGAAACCCTATTCTAATTTTACTCCAACAACTTGTCTATTTTAAAGACTTTCTGTTTTTATTTTATTTCAATTTTCTGTCCTTATTTTAAGTAAAAATATCATTTTAATATTCTTTTCTTTATGTATGTTCATTTTTCTCGGAGGTATTTTATTTTTAATTACTAACATAAATTTGTATTTTTAATAATATCTTTTATTATTTAATTTAACACTTTTTAATGACTTCTAATTTTTACTTATATTTGTTAATTTTTCATGACGATATTTTACAATTTATATTTTATAATATTATTTTTTATTAATTTAATTTAAATTTTTTCAATAATTTTTAATTTTTAATTTTTATTTGTTCATTTTTCATGACGATATTTTATTATTTATATTTTAAAATTTTATTGTTTATGAAATATTTAATATTTATAGTTTAATGTTTAGGGGATATAATTTTCTCCCCTACATGTAGAAGATAAAAATTAGTATAGGGATCCCCTACAATTTAAGGGATGGAATAAGGGATCTGCTGGAGCATAATTCATCAATCTCTTCCCTACATGTAAGGTAGGGAGTCACTTTAGGTCATCTATTGGAGATGACCTTAGAAAAACTATTCAATTTAACAGTGAGTGTAACGCACATGTGGCTTTTGCGATACTGTGAGTTTTTTTTTTTATGATGTCCACTTAAAAGAACAATTTTATGGACTCAAATACCCTTAATAGGATATAATGGTCATTACAAATTTAAGAAATAAAAAATAATAAACCATACCCCCTCACCCCTTACACCCCACCAAGGTTGCTCATCCCACCCCACACCCTACACCTCGGTAGCCAATCCTACCCTCAAACCCACACCCAAAACTGCCCATAACACCTTCAAATTCCAACCCACAATCCCGCTACCCTACCCCAAATTAGAAAACCCTCATCCCTTACCCCCAATCCTTGTTCATTGTGTGTTGTATATATGTTTTCATGTGGTATATGTGTTCCTCGTTGTGTGTGTATGTGTGTTAAGCGTTGTGTGTGTGTTTACTGCATGTATGCCTATTTTGGTGCTATGGTGCTATGGTCGGTGCAGTGTTGATGTGTTAGTATGGTTGGTGGTGGTAGGCGAGTTTGTGGTCGTGGAGGTGGTTAGTGGGTGGGTGGGTGGATAGGTGGCGAAGTGGGCTGTAAGTGTGGGGATAAGGGTAGAGAGTAGTGATAGCGGGTAGGGATGGCAACAGGTCGGTTATCCGCGATTTTTGGCAAAACCAAAACCGAAACCATTTAGCAAACCGAAAACCGAAACCGAAACCAAAAACTGATGGGGTTAAAAATTGTTATCCAAAACCAAAATCGACGGGCTTAAAAAAACCGCGGTTATCCGAATCCGAAACCGATTATCTAAAACAAATTAATTTAAATAAAAAATTTACTTCATAAATACTGTAAAAAAGTCAATTTTAATATTGAAGAAACCTAAAAATAAAATAAAACGAAATTCATACACAATGCAATAAAAATTAAAAAATAAATTACATAACCATTAATTCATATCTAAAATATCCACCAAATTGAAAAAAAAAATATTCTCATCTTCAGATCTACAACAAAGAGCACCAATAACACATCCCCTAGCACCACAATTTCCAGACAAAACATCAAGGCACGGTTTAGAATCGAGGGAGATATGGGTTTGTGCGTGAGAGAGATAAGGGGTTTGTTCCTGGACATTTTGGTCATTGAAAGAGAAAAAGTGTAATATTACCTTGCGAGGATGGTACCATCGAGATCAAATCAATGACCATTTGTGAAGTAGATCTCCTTGAAGATAAAACATCTTACAAAGCAGATACATTGAGGAGAAAAAGTTGAGGAGACCACAAATAATTTATTATAGGAAACAAAAATTTAAAATAAAATAAAATAAAATAAAAACAAATTTTTACGATCTAAAAACTCACCACCACCTACAACTTGGCTCTGATCTAGTTCCATATTGACCTCCCTAAATACAAGATCTTACATCTTTAGAGAAAGAAAGTGGTGTGATATTTAGATGTAGGTAGAGAGAGTGAAGAGAGTACGGAGAGTACAGAGAAAAAGAAACGTAAAGAGAAGAGGAAGAAAAGAAACGTTATGCTCTGAGAGCATTGGAAAGTGGAAGAAGAAAAGGGTCAAACGATTATCATAGCCCTATAAATGCCTGTTGAATAATCTAGAGCAAGGGTTTAATGGTAATTTCAAGCGGAACATCATCAATGGATGTTTGAACGATAAAAGACATTGTGTCAAATTCCACACTCAACGGTTCAGATTGATTCGTTGGAAAACGCAGACAAATACAAACCGTTGATGAAGAACGGGTATCATTGTCATTTTAAAACACTCGTACAATATTATCTACACATAGTACAATCCATTTAAAGCATGACGACCGAACATTTCACCTGAATTGGACAACTTTATCCATGCATATTCTTTTAGATAATAGTGAAGATATATATATAGATCTATAAATAAACATATATATACACACATATATATATATATATATAATAAATTAATAATCGGGTTTCGGGTTTCGGGTTTCAGTTTTTTTTTTACGCCTAAAACCAAAACCTATCAGTTTATCCATTGGTTACTACTTATAAAAACCAAAACCTATCGATTTACCCAACAGGTTTTGTTATCGATTTTTTATCGGACGGTTACCCGCCGATTTCAGGTAGAGCGAATACCCGTTGCCATCCCTAATGGCGGGTAGTAGTGATGGTTGAGTTAAGTGGTGGGCAACAAAAGTGGCATTGGGGGATGGGGTGATGGTAAATGCTGGTGGGTGTGAGTGCTATGATTCATTAAATAATTATTTTTTAATTAATATTCAAATGGTATATTTATCATTTTACAAACTACCGTTAAAAAAATTAACAATTGTTAGTATTTGGGGGACGTGTGCGCCATTTTATTAGACCACAGGGGAGTCTTTTCTACTTTAGAAACCATAGGGGCCAAACGTGCACTTTGGGTAAACTACAACTGGGTATTGTGCCATTTATCCTTCTTTTACAAAAAGAGTTACTGGTAAATGTTGGAAAGTTCTTCAGTCAATCTAGAGCCCTAGATGGTTGGTTATTTTACATATTGACGAGTATCATACATGCAAGTTTTATTAATAATGTTAAAGAGTAACAGTTAGAATAAATTTATCCAAGCAATTGTTAACAATAAAAAAAGTAAAACAAAGTGTATGTTAAACATAATTGGAGTCACCATGAATAGTGACTCTAAATAAGGGGAATAAATAATAGCTAAATCTTGAATACTTCATGATTGCAAAGCACAATATGAGGGTAAAACTTGGTGAACAAAAATACAAAGCTTAATTAATAAAAAACCTAGTATAATTAAAAAATGTACAATTTTCTTAATTCAAGCCTAAACTAGTGCCCTGATATAAAGACTATACTAAAATCTAAATAAAAAATGTACAATTTTCTTAATTCAAGCCTAAACTAGTGCCCTGATATAAAGACTATACTAAAATCTAAATATACTTCAACAATCCTCCTCAAACATCTTGAGTTCATTAATTGAATTGTTGATATGTCTTATTAACTCATAGGAAATCACATACCAAGTTGAAAGAACAAGAAAGAAACAATCTCAAGAGCCAATGTAAGAAGACCAGTCATGAAAGAAAAAGACCAATGCCTAATGGCCAAAGTAAAAAGAAGACCAATGTCCTAAGGCTAAAGTAAGAAGACCACCAATGTTGAAGACCTAATGTTTGAAAACCCATGAAACAAAATCAAATTGTTGAATAAAAAAACCAAAACAAAAACGAATTGCATAATAGTCGCTAGCCCCTAGTATGTGCCGTTTTCCTAATCAAAAGACTTTCGCTCCCTCAACAGTTCAAATTTACCATATAACTAACATCCCAATTCAAGAATCAGCAAGATACGTCAAGATTTTGAAAATACAAATTGCAAAATTGGATTCACCACGTCGAAAACTGTAAGAACACCAGAATATCATTCTTTATTACTATCTTTATCTTGTGGTTTTTATGGGTTGAACAAAATAATGCTAAATTTCGTAACATGGGCTTTTACTCCTCAAGAATAATTTAGTGCATTAAAAGAATGATTGTTCAACCTTTTCAACCTGGACTCATTAAGAGATGGCATTGGAAATATGATCTATCCGTGGCATATTCCTTCGCATGTCATTTTGAGAGACAACCTAAGGCCAATTCTAACAGTTTTCTTATTTCTTTCCCCTACATGTAGAGAATTTGAACCATTTCTTTACATCTAGAGATTATCTATTTCAGTTTCACTCCAACAGCTTCCCTAC
Organism: Ehretia macrophylla; assembly: GCA_037974665.1. Taxonomy (NCBI): domain Eukaryota; kingdom Viridiplantae; phylum Streptophyta; class Magnoliopsida; order Boraginales; family Ehretiaceae; genus Ehretia; species Ehretia macrophylla. Next base: position 76,291,993 of record CM075780.1, on the reverse strand, counting down.
ATCTTATTTCAGGGAATCCCTATTTCAGTTTCACTCCAACAGTTTCCTTGTTTTTGTTTTACTCCAAAATCTCTCCTTATTTTAATTAAACATATTATTTTAATATAAATTTTTTTATTAAACTTTTTTATTTATATTTGTTAATTGTTTATGTTGAATTTGAATTAAACATATTATTTTAATTCTCTAGTTAGGTTTAGGGATACTTGTGGGGATTTTTTCACCATCTCTACATGTAGAGATGTTAAAAGATAAATGTAGAGATCTCTACATGTAGAGATAGTTGTAGAGATGCTATTGGAGATGAATATCTCCAACAACATCCCTACATGTAGAGTAAATGGGTGTGTAGGGAATGAGTTAGACTTGGCCTAACATCTTACCTAAGAAGAAAACCAACTAAAGGATACTTTAAACTGAATATTGATGGGAGCGGGCATGGAACAGAAGGAAAGCAGGTGGAGTTGGTGTTCATGCCTGGCATGGTGATATTGTCTTTGGTTTCTTTGATTCTTTTGGTTCCCAGACTCCCTTCAAAACTAGCTCCCAAGAATAGTCTTCAACTTTGTAAGGAGAAAGACATTCTCAATATTTGGGTTGAAATGGACACTATGGAAGTTGTCACTCTTATTCAAAAAGGAGGCCATGGATCATGGTATACTTGCTATGAAATAGAAACTGTTAGAAAGCTTTTGAAAGACTGTAGATCAACAATTTCTCATATCTTCAGAGAGGGTAATCAACCTTCAAACTTTCTTGCCAACCTTATAGTTTATGCTCCATGCCTTCAAGTCATTGAATCTTCTTCTAACTACAGAAGACTTCAAGGTATGCTTGGTCTTGATAAAATTGCTCTTCCTCAATTTAGATTTTAGGTCTAGATAAAAAATATTGTCTTAAGGCATTACATTGTATCACCTCTTTCTTATTCTAAATCCTAGGGCTAGGATCTTTAGCGCTATGGCTATTGTAATAAATAAACAACTTGTGCGATCTTCTAGAGTAGTTTGGACGATAGAGCATGTAAGTTTACATCCTTTTGGGAGGTAAGTTTTATGTCCCCCTCCTTTTTGTACTCTTTTTAAGTAATTAATAAAATCTCAAAGGGTGTCACCCCTCTTTCATTAAAAAAATGCTTAAAACAACTAGAGCCACCACATTTTTAAAAAGGAAGAACATAGTGCATTTTAAAAAGAAATAAATTATTGAAAAACAATTTTCATAATAAAAAAGCCCTAGTGATATAGTCAGTTTTGCTAGATTTGCTATAGAGTGGGTTTAAGTCAGGAAGACCTATTCTCACGCTCTACCCCATCATAAAGAGTCAGTTAACACACTTCTTGCATTGTCTCATTTTCTACCAGCCTCTGCCCCTGGGGCTACACTGAATCCCTAGGGGGAATACAGACTGCTTATAGGTTCTTTTTATTTTTTAAGCTGTTCAACATAGAGATTAATTTAAAACACCTAAGTTCAAGACAAAATAAAATTATAATAGATGATGAATATATATATATATATAAATGTTCAAAGTAGGTCAAATATAAATTACAAATTGAGTTCCATGCATTTGACTTGATAGCAAAATAACCTTATAATTACTTAGTTTTAAGTATAAAACCAGAAAAGAATAATAACACTTTACGTTATTGTATATGTATTTATTAGGGAGAATAACATGAATAATCGTCATTGTTTCCAAAAAAATCAGTTTACTCCTTATTATTTTAAAAGGTTAAAAAAGGTCCCCAATATTTTTTAAAAGATTAAGTTTAGTCCTCATTATTTTAAAAGGTTCAAAAAGGTCCCCAATATTTTTTAAAATGTTCAAAAAGGTCCCTAATATTTTTTAAAAGATTCAGTTAGTCTCCATTGTTTCAAAAGATTCAAAAAGGTGCCCAATACTTCCCAAGAGACTCAAAATGGTCCTCACCATCAAAACAATTATTAACTTTGACAAACTCTCTTTCATAATACAGTCTAACACGTGGCAGAATTTAATTGGTTTGCTACTAATATGCAAAACAACGTTGTATGGGTTATCTTCTTCCTCATGCCATGCGAAATTTTTTTTTTACAAATTATGCATAAGCTTTAAAAAATCGTTACTCCTTCAATTATTGTCCAAATTTCATAAAATTTGGTTCGTTAGAATAGAAATTTCAAGGAGAATTCATAATCTGTAATGGTTACGTGATTCAAATTTTAAAAAATATATTTTTTTTACCAAAATTGTCCTTTAAAGACTGGTCACGTGACACACACGTGGCTACTATTATGTCAAAGTTAATAGTTGTTTTGACAGTAAGGATCAATTTGAGTCTTTTAAAAAATATTGGGGACCTTTTTAAACATTTTGAAAAATATTGAGGACTAAACTGAATCTTTTGAGAAACATTAGAGATCTTTTTGAACTTTTTAAAACAATGGAGATTAAACTGAATCTTTTGAAAAACATTAAGGACATTTTTCAATATTTTAAAACAATGAGGGCTAAACTAAATTTTTTAAAAATAATAGAGACTATTCATGCTATTCTCCCTATTTATTAACATAAAGTCTTTGTTGTGTTGTTGGGTCTCTACATATCAATAGTATTCGCAACTGCACTACTAAATTTCAATATGTTTTTTATTGTTTTACATCACAAATCTTAAGATACCATTCGTAATTATATTAGTATTGGCAACTGCACTACTAAATTTCAATATATTTTTTTATTGTTTTACATCATAAATCTTGAAGAAATATTACGTAATTATATTATTAAAATTATCTTGAAGCACAAATTGAGGTTATTGACAAATCTCCTAAATCTCATGTGATCAATAATGAAGTACTTATGTAAAAAAAAATTACGAAGACTAAGTAATAACATACAGTATAGTCCTTTCGTTAAATGAGTAATGATATAACATTCTTTTCCTCCCTATCTCTAATCAAACTTTGTCCAATATCATTTCTCAGAATTTTATGTTTATACTTTTAAACTTTTAATACATATCTGAGAACCGATATTATAAATATAATTTTATATATATGCGGGACAAAAAATATTTATTTTTCCTTGCCCGGCTAAGTGGATTAAAATTCCATCTCCATCACCTTGCCTCATCCCCATTTACGCCCTTACAATCTTTCCATTTGGAGTGGAACAAAATGAGTACCTAAAAAAACTATATCCGGTCCCATTCTTACATGTGATGTGGCCTTGTGTGTTACCCTCCATCCCTTTTCATGGGATAATATTGCACCAGGTGACCCATGTAAGATGGGTGTGAAAGAAGAGTATTTTTCGCTATCCCCCACTAAATTTGCTGAAATATCTGATGCACCAGTCAAATCTGATAATTTTCTGTCAAAATATACACGTTATTCAATCAACATTCGCAGTGAGGAGTACAATAAATAGGAGCTATTCTATTCATCGAGAACAGAATAAAATCCAATGGGAAAATCTGTCATTGTTTGGAGGGTATAAGAAATAAATTTGTATATAACGTTATAATAATATATATATAAATAAAATTTAATAATTATAAAATAATAATACTGTTATAATAAAATAATATAGACACTCAATTAAAAAAAATTATATAAATAATTTATATTCGTTAAATTTTATTCATATTACAAAAAGATATAACAGGTTATAATGTTAATAGCTAGTCAACACTGTACCCCAAACAGTAGTGGCTTTTTCTAACAGTTGATTAAAATATAAAAAATTTTTCTATGAGGTATGTGACAAATCTGTCACAGTTACATGTCAAGTTGTTAGTCTATGAAATTAATCTATATTAGTCTGTATCGTACAGACATGTCATGTTAAAATGTCAGAAGTTTTTATTTTTTCTAATTTAGTCTTATAGAGTTTTAAATAAATTACTATGATGCCCCAACGTATGACAATTGATAGACATTTGTTAATTAATTGAAATACTTTTTGTCTATATACCTGTGTCAAATTTGTCACATATCTTATAAAAGAAAAACTTTAAAATATTGAATAGAACAGCAGAAAGAACAATCTTTGCTGTGACGACTGCCCTACGTGATGACGTCATCCTTCCATTTCACTACAGATGCCCTAACATTATGGCACCCTTTTTTTATTATTTTTTTTGATAAATCATGATGGCACCCTAACCTCCCAACACCTTGCACTATACACATTGCCTTTTATGGGTCGAGCCCTATCCTATTATGACACCTGACTCTTAGTAAAATTACCAATTTGCCAATCTCATGTTTTGTGGGGTGAGACCAAGCAGATGCAGGTTGTAATAGCCAATAGTTCTATTGAATTCCAACCAAACCAAAGAGAAAGTAAAGTTCCACCTTTTCTTTTCTTTATCATTTTTATGATTGGAAATATTGTTGAGAAGCCTTTTAAATTCACGCTAAACGTGTCAATTTATGAGACACGTTATTAAATTTTAAAAAAATATATAACTCAAGTTAATTATTCACATGACTATTGAGAAAAGAAATTCATTTTATAAATAAATCAAACTCAAAACATAAATAAACTCTCACTCACGTTGCAAGTACCGACCACTAATTTAGGAAAATTCTTCTATGAGACATGTGGTAAATTTGTCACAGTCATATGTTAAGTTGTTATTTCATAAAATTAATCCATATTAGACTGTATCGTACATATATATTATATCAGAATGTCTGAAATTTCTCTTTTTACTAATTTGGCCTTACATAATTTTAAATAAATTAATATGATAATTGATTAATATTTATCAACTAATTGAATCACTTTTTATCTATATACATGTGACAAATTTACCACATATCTTATAAAAGAAGAACTCACTAATCTAACCCCTAGGTTAAGTTCCACCTTTTTTTGTCCATAAACTACACACCATTCAACAGAAAGGGTCGGCCATTAGTTCAATAATGGCTATGAATTGCAACATGCTTATCGTTTTAGTACTGTTGTTTTTATTGTGTGGTCATGATGGATATTATTAGATCTTTACATGCATAATGTATACAAAACCACAGGCAAATCTTTTGAAAGTATTAAACTGATGTAACATATTTAGATACGTTGATGTTATGGCAATTTGACAAGAGTGCTCTAAAAGTAGTCACCTTTTTTATGTTCTCTCCCTGTAGAATATTATCATTTACATATTCCATAATTATTCTACACTTCTTATGCTTTTTTTCCATATACCTTATATTATTGAAAATAATAAATTATATAATAAACTTTTTTTTAACAACTTAAATGTTTTAATACGGTAATAATTAAATTTAGTATAATAATAAATATTTGTTTGACAATTTAAATTTTTAAATAATGTGATAATTTAATACATATACTACAGTTAAAAACTTTAAGCTACTTATCGAGCAGCATGAAAAGAAAATGAAGTAGGAAAAGGAAAAAGAAGTTTACAAAAATAGTTATTTTCGAGTTTCTTTCTTGGTTCTACACGGAGATGGTTTTGACAGGAGGCATTGTCAATTGATTAATATGTTTGATTTTTGCAAGAAGGTCATGAATTTTTTCTTTTTTCTTTTACAAGAAAGAGGTAAAAGAGGATTTTCATGCAACTCTTACATCTTTTCTATTGTTTTGGGGAAAAATTTTAAATGCCCATTCTTTGATATCAACAACAATTTTCTTTTAACAAACACACAAAAAAATTCCTTTCTATTCTCCATTAATTTACTTTATCTCACTTTTCACATAATTTGTTTGTCACCCGAATGAAGCTAAATCAACGAACGCCTCCAGAAATCCATGTCTCCTCTCCCCCGATGGATATAGTCTTGGGCCAGTGGGGGTCTCAAAAAAATGTTTAAAAAATTTGTATATATATTTTTTAAAAACTTAAATATTTATATATATTTAATTAAAAATATTAATTAGTTCTTACTGAATATATATTCATAAAATTAAAAAATAATATGTTTTATCTCCCACTAAATTTTGTTTTTGAATCCGTCCATGTCATCCCCCTTCTCGCCCCCAACAAAAAAGAAAAGAACCTTTGAATCGGGGAAATTGTTCCATAATCTATAAACTTATAAGCGTATTGTTATACTGCGAGATTTACGACTTTGAGGTAAATCTAGTATGGACTTATTTAAGATGAGTTTCTCGTCATAAAAAAAAAAAAAAAAAGAGACATAAAAACTCTACTTGTATTGTAAACCAGAGAGAGAATAGTTCAGATGACTATCAGTCTCGCTAGAAATGTTAAACAAAATTAAAGAAAAAGGAAAAATACATACGGAAGCGAACAATTATAGGAGCTACCACCAACGATGACTCTGAATAAGAGAAATAACCAAAATGACTACATCTTGTATTATTCAGTATATCGCAAAGTACAATAAAAAAAACCTATTTATAGGCTACAAAACTTGGTAAACAAGAATAATAAACTCAAATAACAAGAAACCTAATCTAATAAAGAAATTTGTAATTTCCTTAATTTAATCCTAAATTAATGATTCAATTATGTAATTATACCAAAACTTAAATTATTTCAACAAGTTCCCTCAAATTCAAGTAGGGCTATTTGAGTTTGAGAAGTGAATTTATGTTGTCAATACCCAAAGGCCTAAAGAAAGAAGACCAAGCCCCAAGGCCCAAAGAAAAAAGACTAATGCTCGAAGGCCAAATGTTTGAAAACCCAAATGCCCAAATGCCCAGAGGCCAAATCGCCCCGAAGGCCCAAAGAAAGAAGACAAATGTCTAAAAGCCAAAGGAAGGAGACAAAAGCAAATGTTCGAAGACCCAATGCTCGAAGATTCAAATACCCGGAGGCCTAATTGCTCGAAGGCACAACAAACAAAAAGAAGACGAGTAACAACCACACCAATCCCAAGTCAAGGCTTAGCAAGAACACCAAAAAACTTCAAGAACATCAATTTTGGCAAAACAAACTATAAAGTCAAATTCAACATGTTGAAAAACTCCAATAACACTAAAGACATCTTCTTCATGTCATGTCTGGTCTCTAAATCTGGGCTCTGATATCATGTTAAATAAAAAATAAAAAAAGATTGAAAATATATGCTAAAGCGAACAATTGTAGGAGTTACCACCCATGATGGCCCTAAATAAGAGAAATAATCAAAGCAACTACATTGATCTTACATTATTTAATATGTCGCAAAGTACAATAGAAGACCTATTTTTAAGCTACAAAACTTGGTGAACAAGAATAATAAACTCAAATCATAAAAAACTTAATCTAATAAGAAAATTTGTAATTTTTTTTAATTTAATCCTAAATTAATGCGCTAATTATGTAATTACATCAAAATCTAAATTACTTCAACAAGAAAAATATATGTGAAAAACATAGGAAGTTCATCTTAAACAGTTGCTCAAGTAAAAAATTATGAGGTTGAAATTGCTAGGCTTGTGGATCTAGTTATAGGCTTATAGCATGTGTCGATTAGCATAATTACCTTTTCCTTTTGAGGAAAGTGTGGAGGCTCTTAAAAGATGCTTTTACAAATGCATAAATGAGACTAGTCTTGGCCTCTCGGGCGTGCTAATGAGGTTAGTCTTCCTGCCCTTTCCAAGGCTTGTAAAGCTCATCGTGAAAAGATTGATACGAGTTTTGTCTGTGTTTAACAAATCATAATGACATTCATGCAATCATCGTTTTCCCTTACCCCACTCCCTTTCTGGGTGGGACCAAAAGAAACAATTAAATAAACATGGTTGGACGGTAATTGTTGTAATACTATTATTATCACGGTTGCAATATGTTAGTGTAAATATTGTTATTATTGTTGTGATTTTGAAAACTTACTCTTAAAAACATGACATTCCAGAACATTTTATTTGTACAAAGTATAAATTACATGAGGGGTTTGTAGTTCCAGGCCTTGAAAATCCTATTGTGCCATTGCACTTTAGGCTGAGGCTGCAGCTGTGGCAAAATATAATTGTCTATTTGTTAAAAATTCAGGTTTCAAATTTGTCATTGTTGAAATGGATGTATGGTGGTCGATAATGAGATTATATCCTCATCCGTTGAACCTAACAAGGAAAATTATTCAAACGGCTGGCATTGCTCTACTATGTATTACTGCTTATACTACATGTAAATGTTATTAGCGTTGTTCCTGTATTGAGGATTGTACTAGTTTGATGGTTGGAGAAAAATACATATCTTCTTTTCTTTTTCTTTGGTTTCCAAAGGAGCCACAAAACTGATAATAAAATAACTAAGCTATGACAAATCTAGGAAAAGATTGCTCTTTTATCTTGCTCTACAAGGTCAATAAAGACTTCATCCGGAGGACGGTCTAGAAAAAACATATCTTTTAAATGACAAAATGACAATTCAAAAACTATAATATCGTTTAGAAAACAATCACTACTAGTGCTACTTGTAGAAACAATAATACTTAGTTACCCTTATATGTTTATTGTCATATTAATTTTGAAATCCATCTCCTCAAAACAACAAATTTTAAACATGCGATTCATTTTAAAAGTTGAGAATACATTATTACCTTTGTGTTTTTGGTGCTTGAAAATACATTATTACAACAGCTCTTGGATGGAACATTTCACAGTCATATTTGACCATTCATGTGATCGGTTATATTAAAGGTTGGATTGAAGTAGGACCTCTTGGAAAAGAATATTTATGTTGGTGTACTGCAACAACCAACCACAACAAATGTGATGGTGATTTCTACAGTACCAAATCACATCAGGAAATCCCTTCTTGACAAAGTGGTTTCAATGGGCCCATAAGGGTTTGGTGAAGGAATTGAATAGCAACTCGTTAATGCTAAACATTGTCAGTTCAAATTATTTTCTATAAACAAATAAATTTTTAATTAATTTAGACACACTGTTTTATTACAAAATTTATAATATTGAGGTAAAATAGATGTAATCATATCTAAAACGAGTTTTATTAATTGTGTAGCGATAAAAAAGCCGAGGGCGAGACTTGCCCACGTTTAGAAAATGTCTTGGTGCTATAAAGAATTCATGGTGGCCTTATACTTCTGCAACTCAGCCAACATTTAATCATTGGGTTAAAATCATTTTAGTCCTTGAGCTTTGCATTAAAGATTAAATTAGTCATTGTGGTATGTAAAAAGCCTAATTCAGTCCCTGTTGTTAGTTTTTTATTAATGGTCAACCTATTGACTGTGTAAAATGACGCTCATGCCCTTGTTTTTAAAATTTTTGCTAATGTGTTAAAAAAAAAAAAAAGGCATGATAGTCATTGGGTTTTAGCCGTTGGAATATAGCGTCCATGAGATTGCTTTTTTTTTTTTGGTTGGCCATGCATTACAGGCATGGCAGGAAGAACAACGTAAAATAGTCGTTGAATTTTCAACGGCTATCATGTTTTTTTTGTTTTTATTTAACACATTAGCAAAAATTTAAAAGATAAGGACATGAGCGTCATTTTACACGGTCAATAGGTTGACCGTTAATAAAAAACTAACAGCATGGACTGAATTGGATTTTTTACATACCTCAAAGACCAATTTAGTCTTTAGTGCAAACCTCAGGGACTAAAATGGTTTTAACCCTTTAATCATTTGTGGAAATGAAGAAATCATGATGTACTGCTGATGGGGCTACCATATTCGAATATGAAATAATTTTCCCCATCTCCTACAACTTTTATGAAACACAAATTTAAAATTATCGTAATATATGATAGCTTATAAAAATTCAAAATTGTCGTAATACATGATAGTTTATAGTTTTTTTTTCAGTAATTTTCTTTCTTTTTTTTCCTTTTTGCTTTTTGCGCTTTGGCTGGAAGAGAATATTTTGGTCATTTTGCGCTTCATAAAATATTTTTATCACAAAATGTCACAAGAATTCTTGTATCACTGTGAATATTTTAAAAATTAAGTGTCATTATTTTCACTTTACATTTAGCTTTGGATACTTCATATACATTTATATTTACATGTATTATATATTGATCATTACAATTTGAATAATTCACGAAAAGTATGCAAAATAGAATTTACTTCCAGTCCATTGTTATGTACATTTTTCAATTTGGGATGTCACATAAAGAGTGTTACATTTGTTCAATCTTGATAATTATGTTGAATTAATCTTCCTCTAAAAGATTGAACTATGTAAAAGGACTTCAATTTATTTAATCTCAATATCTTTAAGTACCTCAATTTATAGTTGAACAAGTATGTCTAAGGGTGATAAGTGGGTCATAGCAAGACTTCATCATACGATCTCTTTGGGTTCTTGCTTTTACACTAGAATAAATTAAGACGAATTAAAAGGTTAACCATTACTATAGGCTTTATACCATCAACATGAGAAAAAACTCCCAACTTTAGAACATACGAAGAAAGGAGAATGATAAGGTTGGAAATAGCTTCTAAAGACCTACAAGGAAAAATGGGGTTTAATTTTATAGGATAGACTCCGCCGATCAAATTATAATGATATTTTTCAAGTGATAATGAATGTAAAGTATACACTGGGGTTGAGAAGAGTTTAAGCTTATAATATTTCAATTACCTCTTTCTAATGGCCTAAGACAGATATTTATATTCACCAATAATCCGGATTTTGCATGCAAGAGTGTGTGGAAGATGGGACAGCCTACCCTCCTTGTCGTGTGTCAAACGCAAAAATAAGGTGCCTATGTGGGGTGAAATGACTTTTGTGATTTTCGCATGTCCCATGTTAGAGTTAACGTGCTTGAACATACTTCCTTATCTAGGATATGTTGGGGTCAACCCGAGATGCACAAAGACGAAACTGAGTTGGCAAGTCTACTTTTATATTTGGAGCCCGACCAAACCGTAGTGAGCTTCCTAACATCATGGGGTTGGTCTAATTCTTGCCACGTGTCGAATTCTCATTAGTGAATAATCCTACCCATATTGATGAACGTGTTTTCTTGAATTGAAGATGATACTTTAATCGCGTTATAGACTAAGGAACCTTATGTGATGTGTACAATTTATTACACTTGCGAACCACACCGCATCACTTAAATAAACTTTGAAATGCGAATTGATGAAAATATTTTTGAGGATAGGAACTAAAACATTTTGCATTTTTGTAAGTGTTATTTTTTTTTCTCTCTTTATTCTTAATTTTCCTTCAAAACATTTTTTCACTTCTCACGACCCTGTTAAGAGTACAATCCTAGCAACAGAATTGGGCTTAGATGGGTACTTTTGGGCTGGGCCGTTCACTGGATTCTAAGCCCTACGATTTAATTACAAATCTGTTGTCTGGTTACATTTCAGGTTTGCAATGTTTATTGGCCTAGTAGCTAAGATACAATGTCATTAATGATAAGTAGGTTGAATTTGTTTTGAACTTCAAGGCTTTGATGGTCTCAATGATTATAAAATTGAAAACAAAGAGTCATTCAAGGGCGAGTGGGTGTAGTCTCCACTAACTTAAGAATGAATCCATTAAATAATGAATTGGAGTTATATTTTTTAAAAAAAATATATGTCTTGCGAGCTATTTTTAGACGAGTCTAAATATGCCTAAATCATTCTAGTTTTTTCAATCAAAACCAACAACAAATGTTATGTCTAACAATGTAAACAAAAAAAATACATTCGAATGACTTCAAAGCTTCTTAAAATGCACAAAATGATATATAAAGACTAAAGCTTTGTTTAGTCTAAATGTGAAATTTTAGTTTTTGAACTATAAAGCTTTTAAAGTAGAACTTTTGTTAGAAGTATTGTTGAACAAAAGTCGTTGATTGTTTGGCCTGCATTAGGCAACATTGAGATTTTAAAATTTTTGAGGGTAATATTGGACTTTAAAAAATATGGAGGGGTATATTTAAGAAAAAAAAAAGTTTTTTGCATTATGTAAAATAGTTTCGTAAAAATATTTTTTGAAAAACTCCAATTTGGAGCTTATTAGTTTTTAGCTTTTTTCAGTTTCAATTTTTATTTAAAAGCACTTTCAAAAATAGACTAAACAAGTTAATTCAACTTTTAAACTCACAAAAAATATTTTTGAGTGTCTAAAAATTAGTACAAACAGAGCCTAAATTACTAAATGAAAGTGAAACAAAAGCCCAAACTGCAAAGTTATAAATGTGGCAGCTCCAAGTATCATAAGCCCCACCGAATCAATTCGAAATCGGTTATTGTTGTTTAACAAATTGCAAAGCTATTGGAAGTGTGGTATGGAGCTTCAAGCAATAGAGTTTGCTAAGACTCTGTTTGGTTTAATTTTCAAGTACTAAAAAGGTTTCTTGTGAGTTTAGAAATTAAAACTCAAAATAATAAAAACAAATAGATTCAAATTAAAACTTTTTAAAAAAGGATTTTTGTGAAAATATTTTTACATAATTTGGGAAGCTATTTTCTTCTATATCACTTTATATTTTTTAAAGTCCAACATTATCATCAAAATTTTTAAAAGCTTAATTTTGCTCAAAATAGGTTAAACAGTCAATTTTTGTTTAACATTATTTTTAACCAAAGTTTTATAATTCAAAAATTAAAATCTAACGACGTTGGTGCTACAATCCTGAACTGTCAACGAAGGGACTACACTGTTTGGGTACCTAATCCATCAAATGGTTATTCTGCAGAGACAGCGTACGAAGCAATCATAAGACGATCTAATGAAGTAAGCTGGTGGAGGATTGTTTGGTGTAAAGGAATGGCTCCGAAGCATGGTTTTTGCTTATGGATGACAACTCTTGACAAACTATACACGAAACAAAGGCTTATTGGTTGGGGTACTGATACTTCTCGTAAGTGTGGTTTCTGTCGTGGTTCGATTAAATCTCGTGATCACTTATTTTTTAATTATTCTTTCTCACTTCGTATTTAGTTGCGCTATTTTCGGGCTTCAAATATTGCTAACAACCTGTCCAATTGAGAGAAAGTGATTGAATGTATTAAAAAATGTTCTTCTGATTTGCTACAATAATTCACTTTAAATATTTATTTGGGAGCAGCAACCTATTACATTTGGATAGAACGGAATCAACACCTTTTCGTCAACACTATCCAAACTGATGATCAAATTTTTGCTAGAATTAGAAATAGTGTGCAGAATAGTGTAAAGAGTAGGAAAAAATCTTTTCTTTATAGTTTGCTCAACCTTGCAATTTATGTTGCCTGAAACATTGATTCAGGATTCCAGGCTGTTGAGTTCCTTTTTGATGTACAGAGATTTTGAAATTAATAAAGTCACTTGCTTGTTTAGCGAAAAAAAAAAAACCTAAAATTCCTAGTTTAAAACTTTAGTCGTGTAAATGAGACTAATGTTACAGGTGTAAAAAAATTTGCATTGAACCTCAAATTCATAAGTGAAAAATAATTAGCCTGCTTTATTATTTAGATATATAACATTAACTTGTAAACTATGTTGATATTAATTATCTCTCTTACTAGAATAGGACTTTAGAATAACCACCAATTATGAACGAGACGTTCTCGACTTCTTCTTCTTGATTTTGCTAGCTAATTTCTTCTTCACGTGTCATGAAGCACATGGTTCGGCTGGTTGCAGTGGATTAGAAAGTTGACTGACAGTGAAATTACTTACAAAAAGGAAGCCCATTAAAAAAAGATCAGACCATATTTTATGCCTGCACCACTATAATATTTTATTTATTTTTTAACACTTCTTAGTGAAATTACTTTTTGTTACGTGTAATTGACAAAAAATGGTTGCAACAGAAAATTTGTATTGGGACCGTAGCACATGGTTTTCAACCGCTCCATAAAGTTATTTGTGATGATTTTTAAATTTTTTTTTGTAACAATTTTAAATATTACAATAGATAAAAAAATGTGATAGTAACATAATCAGTTCTCATATTTTTTTATTTTTGGATGACGTAAGAATTTAACTGATATAGATCCATCAACTAGATTATTCAGCGGAGCCTAATCACCAACTAATAAACTAAGTACAGCGCTGTAGTCCCACACATGCACTAAGTTAATTATGAGTGAAAGTCTATAATAATAAAAAATATCAAATTCATAATCTTACACGAATGATTTCGCATCACTACTATTGGCCATGCCCTGGGCTGCTCTCATATTAGGTTTGGCATAGGAAAGTAACATATTGATATGTCATGGGGGGATTCACTTCATTACAATGGAAGTCTAGAGTTAACTTTCAGGATCCATGAAACTTCTCCATTCAACATTCAACTTTTTTCTCCTACGGACCCCAGAAACCAGTCTTTTCCGCGAATGGTGGCTAGGCAAATTATTCTTCGTGGAAGCATGCGGTATACATCATTAAATTTTCATGGAAGCTTGCGGTATACATCATAAATTTTCTTACTTTCTGCCTAATTGTACTCTGAGAAACGAAAAGAATATTTATTAACGGGATAATTTCTTTTAACATTTGAAAAGTATCATACTACAAAATTTCCCCTTTAATTTCAATAGGATAGAAAGTGAACAGGCCAAAGGCCCAGAATGAGACGAGTCAAGAAATTAGAATGACTTTTTTGACTGATCATCGAGCAAGAAAGACGCTTTATGAAGCAAGATTTATAGATACAAATAAATTCCCGTCATTCAATCTTAGCCCCCTTAAAATAAAATTTTTGACTCCGCTCCTTTACATCTTCTATAAATAGTAAACACATCTTTAACTAGGATCAAAGGTATGCTTCTACTGCTGTCCAATAAGGTGAGATAAAATTGATAGTGATACATGATATATCATATATAGCATCACTTTTTAAGGTCAAAAAATTTCAGTAAGATGTTCATGTGCGTATTCAATGCATGTGATGTAGAGCACCGTCGGCTACAAATGTGTTCTTCACAGAAGGCCTTAGTGGTTTAATTGTTTTTCAGAAACTACTTTTACTGAGCTCTGTCATACTTAAGGAGAATATACACTAGTGGAGTCATTCTATGGAGAGCGGGAGTTTTTGAAAATATGTGTGTTTTTAAAATATTTTAGTTATAAAAAATTAATTTAGTTTATATTGTAAATTGAGTATTTTAATTTTTAATGAACAAAAATTTTAAATCTCTCCTGATAGCATCCTAAAAGCATTTCTACATGTCACCTCTGCCGACAAAAAAAAAACTTGTCACCTCTATATTTCATGGAACTTTTATTATAACATTTAATACATGAATTGTTATTGTACAAAAAAATAAGTGAAAGAATAAAGGTATTACATAAAGTATTACTTTATCCTAAATTTGGTCATTCATAATTGACAGAAGAAAGAGGTCTGCATGCTAGAGAATGAATTTATTCATAATATTATAATATTATAAATAAAATTTAATAATAAAAAATTATTAATTTATTAATTATAATAAAATAATATAAATAATTTATAATTATTAAATTATGACGCTACGAACATCTTACTTGCATGTAAGTTAGCAAGTAAAGTGTAGAATTTCATTACAAAATATTTTAACATTTAAAACGTGACATTTACGATCGTAGACTCCAATTACACGCATCACAAATAAATTGTGAAAGGCACGGAAAATTTTGTAGTCAAACCTAAAGAGCAACCGGTCTCTGACATTTTGGGGCGCCGCAAAAATACACATTAAAATGAAGATCCTAACCCACTTGTCTTGTCAAGTTGCACAAAGTTTAGCATTTTTTTTTTGTCAGAACAAAGTTTAGCATTGACTTCTGCAGAGATAAGTCTTCACCGTCGGTAACAGAAAGTTTCCGATATGGTATAGGAAAAAAAATTTCAAAAAATTTGATTGAAACAATATTTACATAGAGTGGGTTATATATATGTGGGGTCTATTTTATATATTAAAGAGACTGACAGTTAATTAAATTTTTTGAAAATTTTTTCATCATATAAAAATGGATAAGAATTGATTTGAAGAGTTATGTTATTTTAAGCTATCGCTTAGGCAATATTTGACGAGGCGCTCCATTCTCCCTCATGATGTTCTCTAAAGTTTAAATATTTAAGCTACTCAACACTTATAGTTGTAGAAGGTGGGATTCAGATAACCGGTAAAGGCATATGTTAAAAGGTACAATTATATAATACATCATAAGAGAGATAAAAAGAAATTTACTCTAAACAAGATTAATATTATAAATTAAATAGTGCAACAAAACGTGCCAACATAACTATTAAATCAGTCAAGAACGTAAGTTTGAACTTCTATATATATTTAATACCACCCTAGACACCGCTGTTAAACAAATTCATGCAATCCAGAAATTGCAAATTATATTCAATACCCACCCAAAATATTGTATTCTTACATTCTAAAGTAAACTAATTTAAGCCATTACAAAGCATCCACCACGACAACAATTATAGTAGCAACAAAAAGATACCAAGAATTATTAAATCCATCCATCACCTTAAGCTTTAATTCACATTTTTTTTAGTCACGTCACAATCCTTATGACATAATCACAACAAAATATGATTAAACAAATGAAATTAGCCAATGAATAGTTAATTATATTCCCGTAAAATTCTCCACGACAAGAATTATAATATTAACAAAGAGTTACAGGAAATATCACAATCTATACAAGGACATAATTACGTCAAACTACGATTAAACAAATGAAATTAACTAATGAATCGTTCATTATATTCCAGTAACCAACGACAAAATCTAAGATTTATATTTCCAAAATCAACTATATTGAACCACTAACTAAAAACGTATTTCAATGGATCTAATTGATACTTTTTAATATGTGAACATCATTATCCAACTTCATTAACAATAAAAATTTAAAATAATTCTCTTAATTAAAAATCAAAATTACAAAATTCTATTTTATTATCAATCAAATTAAATTAGCGAGGCGCTAATGACACTGAAAAGTCCATTGGGACCTTAACTTGATCCGACCAAATCTCGGAGTCTATATATAATTTGGATATTTTACCCGCCACGCGCCTCATGTCGGGCCTCTTACCCGCTTCCACGTGGACGCATTCTAACGCAACACGTGTCAACTTCTCCGCAACCACCACTGGAAACGAATCCTTAAGCCTCCTATCAATCCACCTCCTCAGCCTCCCATCCCTCCCTTCTCCGCCACCTCCTCCGTCGCCGTCCAACATCTCTCTCGCGGTATCGATTATCGAAATTTTGCGGTAATTTCCTGTCGCTTTATCGTACTTGTACTTCAGCGGCTCTTCGCCGCAAAGAAGCTCCAGAAGCACAACTCCGAAGGCGAACACATCGGACTTCTGCGTCGCCACGCCGGAGCTCTGAAATTCGGGCGACATGTACCCCCTCACGCCTTCGAATTCCCCGGACCTCCTCGTTTCAGCCTCCGCCTCTCCGCCGTACTCCGCCGTCTCGCCGCAAAGCTCCGCCGCGCCGAAATGACAAATCTTCGCGTGAAATTCCGGCTCCGTCACGATGATTCCACTGCTCTTGACGTGTTTGTGAACCAAATTCAATCCCGTGTTGTGGTGTATGTACTCCAAGCCGTGAGCAAAATCCGTCGCGATCTGAACGCGTGACATCCACGTGGACAGCACCGTGAAGTTAGGGTTTCTAGTGTTTCGAAGACAAACTGATAAGTTAACGCCGTTGACGAACTCGTAGACGAAGTAAATGTAGTCGCGTGACATCGATGCGCCGAGGAGTTTGATGATTTCCTTCTGATGGCTACGGCAAATGAGCGACAGTTTCGATTTCAGCTCCGATTCTTCGATCTTTTTCCGAGTTTTTCGTTGGAAGATAATCACGTCTTTGCCACTCAGCGTTGACCGCCACGACTGCGAAGACGACGTGGAGGAGTAGCGCTTGGAGAGGAAGTTGTTTGTGGCGGCGCGTATCTCGGAGAAGTCGTAGATGTGGGCGTTTTCCGGCAGGGATTCTCGGAGGCTGGAGAGTGACGCCCGGCTGGAAGCGGAAGTCGTCGCGGCGGAGCTGTCAAGTCGGAAGCCTGAACCCGACCCAGAAGCCAAAGGTGTGCTGGATGATGGTGCATCGGAAAAAGCTGCTGTTGATGGAGTTTTTCGGGCCGAGTTCGGGCTGGGCCTCTGTGACCGCCTTGAGGAGGAGGTTCTGGGGACGGGCTGTGATGCGTTGACGGCCATTTTGGTTCTACACATACGAGAAAAAAGTTGGCAGAAATGGAATCATAGAAGCATAACTGGAGATAATATATTGAGATTTGTGTGGATGAAGGGATTAAATGTCAGCTGTAAAGTGCTATAAAGTTGGTGTACGAAAATTGGAAAAAATTGTGGGATCTTACAATTTGTGCGGTACAATAGTCGTTGTTGGATCAATTAGTTTTTGTCACATCATAAAGGTTTGTAGGCAGAAATTGGGAAGAAGCAATATCATGAATTTTTTTTTTTTTTTTGTCAGATATCTTGAGGTTGAGGAAAGATAATTTTGCAATGGGACTTTAGGATAGGCTTTGGTAATGATGTCATTGGTTTTTCTAGAAATATAACGATAAGTTCTAATGTATAGTCCAAGTTAGTCAAACACCAAGTACAATAATATTTATTATAAAATGATATAAGTTCGAACTTGAGACTAGTAACCATAATATCTTCTGTGTTTTTTTTTTTAAATTGCATAATGTATGTGGGTAATGATAGTTTGGTTGGCTATTAATCAAATCTGTTAAAGTGTGCTCAATCGTCTTAGCCTTTGAGTGGAATTTGAATGCTAATGATAGAGACGGGAGTCGACTAGATATAATTTTTTAACAATAGGGATTGATTTTAACTTGGGGCTTTCTAGTAGTCGTCGTCGATATGCCTTTCTCTCAATTTTGGTAAGTTTTTATTTATTTTTTATTTTTCCTACTCCATGGGTGTGAACGTGAACGAGCAGTGGCAAAGAGCGTGCCCTCTTCTAGTTTTGTTCCTTTTTCCCTTCTGTATCAAACCACCTTAGGTTGAGTAATGCTGATATAATAGTTGGTGGAGAATTAGACAGGATGGTCAGCACAACAACTTTTTATAATCAAATATTTTAGTTTGAACTTCAAACCATTATGCATTTTACGGTCATCAAATGATAATTTGTTACATAATATATTTTAGTTTCCTTTCCTTTCATTTTCCTCTAATTTGGTTTGAAGAAAGATAGAAAGAGAATTTTATCATCTCTTGGTTTTCCTCCACTTAAACAAGTCTCAATCCAAACAAATCTTACTCCCCCTGAGATAAGGTAAGATCTGAATCTTGCATAGAACTGCATGAAAAAATTGGGTTTAATTATGTGGAATAGGTTTTGGTGATCAATCAGTGTTTGAAGATGATATAAAAATTATAAAGACTCCCTATTTTTATTTTATTCAAATATTTTCTTCTTTTATTTCAATTAAACTTATCATTAATTTTATATATATATATATATTTATATTTCGGAGTCCTTCTTTTTTTAATTACCAACATAAATTTTTATTTTTAAATATTATTTTTTATTGTTTGATTTAAAACTTTTCCAATAATTTTTTTTTTTTTTGATTATATTTGTTATCGTTGGAGAGTTTAATTTTTAACATTTTGCTTTTATTTTATTTTTTAATATTTTTCTAATAGTGAACAGTATTTAGGGGATAGAGTAAGGGATGATAGTTTTTCTCTTACATATAGAGGAGATGAAAATAAATGTAGAAATCCCATAAAATTTAGAAGATGAGATAGGAAATCTGTTAAAATATAATTGCTCTAATTCCTTCTCTATATGTAGAATAGAAAGTCATATAAAGACTCTCTTAGGCCAACTCCAAGAGAGTCTCTAACTCATCCCTACTCTACATGTAGGGAGGAAATTGGCTAAATTGCACTCCAACAGATCCCCTACCTAATCCCCTAAATTGTAAGGGATCATTACACTCATTTTCATCTTCTCTACATGTAGGAGAAAATACACCATGCCCTACCTCATCCTCTAAGCACTGTACCTGTCAGAAAAACGTAAACAAAAAATTAAAAGTTAAACTCTCCAACGGTATGATTTTTTATCGGTGGAGAGGAAGATGGTCTGTGTATATATATATACACAGACCATGGTTTCTCCAATCTACACCAAAAAATAGCAAAAGAAGATCATATTTTTGCCAAAAAAAAAAATTGAAAAGAAAGCAAAAAAAAAAAAAAAGAACAAAAACTTGCCTGCAACACAAAGGTAAATCGTGGTGTTGGTTGGGGGTTGGGAGTGAAGGGCACGCTGGCAAATTTTTGGTGGAAGGAGTGGTATTTTTTTTTTTTTTTTTTTAGGGTTTCGAAAAAAATGGTACTGTGATCTTGTTGTGATGCTTGTGGGGAGGAGAAGAGAGGGGGGAGATGAGAAGATGTTTCATTGAAAGTGGTATGTGAGAGCTTGTGATTTTTTTCTGTTGGGCTGAGAAAATGGAGGCGTGCTTGTTGGGGCAAAGAAGATGGAGAAGAAACAAAAGGGTCAATAGATGTAGATTAGTTTAATAGTTGTTTTTTTTAGTTTTTTTTTATAAATCAGTTTAGTTTTTTTTTTTATAATTACATTTAGGGTTTTGTTGTTTATTTAATTTCAGTTTAAAATATTTGGCTTTTTTAATTATATTAATTTCAGTCTAATATTTTTTAATTATACTAATTTCAGTCTAATATACTAATTTCAGTTTAATATTTTTTTAATTATACTAATTTTAATCTAATATTTTTTAATTGAATTTTAACATACTAGAAGTTATTGATTACAGTTATGTTTTTAATTTTTTGTTGCACCATGATATTGTAATTTTTATTATTTATATTGTATTATTAAATTGTTTATTTTTATTGCACTATACTAATGATTTTTTGTTTTTATTTACATGGACTCACAAAACCGTGGATTCTATACGAATATGCTTCACGGGAATGAAAATTTTGATAAGGACACATTTCCATTTGGCTCGTTAACACACATGACTGAATCTCCGATCGAGTCAACCCCATCTTCCCCGTTTTTGGCACAAGCAGAACTCGCAACAAAAATAGTATCATGAAAACACAACTTCACCGTCAAAGAAGATAATCTACTAGTGTCGGCATGGTTAAACATTTGTCTTGACGCTGTGCATGGTAACGATCAAAATCGTAGCACATACTGGCATATAAAACATTAGTTTTATCATGCAAACAAAACATTTGAAACTGAGCGTAATGAAAATTCTCTCACACACCGGTGGTCAGTTATTAATCTTGCCACAAATAAATTTTGTGGATGTTATGCTCAAATCGAGTCTAGAAACCAAAGCGGCAAAACTGAGCAAGATAAGGTAGTGATTACATTTAACAAATATTTTTTGTTAATTTTATATGTTAAATTGAACTAACTTGTTTAATTACTTGATATAGATTCAAGATGCCAAATTGTTATACCAAACATGTCACAAATCATTATTTCAATTTGAGCATTGTTGGATTACACTGAGGCATCACCCGAAATGGATACAAGAAGGTCAAAAGAAGAAATAAAAAAAATTACAAGATGATAGTCCAGGTGTCTCTTCTCCATCAACTGCGCATTCGATAAATTTAGAGGAGGATAACAGTCCAAATGATATGTTCACACCTACGGCGAGACCACCAGGTAGAACCGGAGAAAAAGAACGACTGAACAAACGAAAAAACAAAGCACCGGTTACAAACGACAAAGATTTGAGCGTTGTAAAAACCATTCAACAATATATTGAGGTAAAACAACAAATGCACAATGAGAAGATGGAAAGAGTCGATCGGGAGTATGAGGAGAGAATCATGAAACAAGATATCTCTAACATGTCTGAAGTGCAAGTCCAATACTGGAGACAGAAGCAAGAAGAAATTATGAAAAAAATGGTTTTATGTAATGTATGAGATTATTATCTAAAGTATGTTTAGTTGAATGAAAAATTTTATTATTGAACTTCAAGAGTTTGCATGAAAATACAAATTGGTTCACTCGCCTCCATGTAGTTGCCACATATGTTCTACAAGATCTGATTGTAATCGAACGTGAGTCTCACGATTACGAATACAGTGATTAGTTTGAATGAAATTTATAAATCCAGCTGTATGTTCACGTGAGACTGTTGAATTTGAACTATCACAACCACAATCATAATTGAAATCTAAGTTATCAACATCTCTCTCGTCCTCTATTATCATGTTATGCATTATAATGCATGCTGTCATGATATCTTTAAGTGTTTCAACATCCCAAAATCGTGCGGGTCCACGAACAATAGCAAATCGAGCTTGAAGCACGCCAAATGCACGTTCGATATCTTTTCGAGCTGACTATTGAGCTGCAGCAAAATGTTTTCTCTTGTTGCCTTGTGGAGCTGGTATAGTTTTAACAAATGTTGCCCAAGACGGGTAAATACCATCAGCAAGATAATACCCCATTGTATAGCTATGACCATGGATTGAATAATTAACCTTAGGGGCTCGTCCTTCAGCTAATTCATTAAAAATGGATGACCGTTCCAAAACATTTATATCATTTAGAGAACCAGGTAAGCCAAAAAATGCATGCCATATCCAAAGATCATATGAAGCCACAGCTTCTAAAATAATGGTTGGTTCACGAATATGGCTACTGTACATACCTTTCCATGCAGTTGGGAAATTCCTCCACTTCCAGTGCATGCAATCAATACTTCCCAACATTCCAGGAAAGCCTCTTTGACTTCCAACTTCTAGTAATTTGGCAACATCATTCTCATTGGGTGATCTCAAGTACTCTTCAGAAAATATTGCCACTACTGCCTTAACGAATCTTCTCAAAGCCTCTATAGCCGTACTTTCACCGATTCGTACGTAGTCATCCATTGAATCTGCAACTGCTCCATATGCAAGCATCCTTAATGCGGTTGTAACTTTCTGCAAGGAAGACAAGCCTTAGAGACCGGCAGCATTTTGTTTTTGAATAAAATATGGACCATATGCTTCTATTGTAGATTGAATCCGGAAAAATAATGGACGGTTCATTCGAAACCTCCTTCGAAAAATATAAGAAGGATAAACAGGATCTTCTGAAAAATAATCATGGTAAAGTCGTTCATGACCTTGTGCCCTATCTCGCCATAAGTAAGCATGACGAAGAGTAGAACCGCGACATACATTATTTCATTTTTGAAGTCGCCTATGTTGATTGGCCAATAGTTGAAAAAATGCGGGCTCACACTCAGAGTCAGAATCATCAAAATACTCTGCACAATAATAATCAGAATCCATACTCCTAAACACAGAATCTGATGATGGAATAAGAGCAAAATGCCTTTTGGAATTGCAAAAAGAACACAAATGAAAGGTAACAAATTTTAGAAGAATTGGTGTTGCATTTTGAAGTCTTATTGCATGATATTTATAGTCTTTAAGTCTTACCAACCATCAAAAGATAAGATTGATTAGACAAGACATAAAAAGATATGATTGATTAAACAAGATATAAAACGATATGATTGATTAAACATAAAGCTTTCATGAATAATACAAGACACAAAAAGTAATAAATGATTGGACATAAAGTCGTTATAGATAATACAACACATAAAAAGAAATGACTGATTGAACAACAAAAAAGTGACTGATTGAACATAAAGTTATCATCGACAATACAAGACATAAAAAAAGAAATGATTGATTGAACGAAAAGCTATTTTTGACAATACATGACATAAAGAAATTGACCTATAGAACATAAATATGACATTGAAAATACAAGACATCTATAAAATCTGATGGAAAATAAAGTAATTGAATAAATTTTTAAATTTAAAAAATAAATTAGAAAATAAAATTAATAAAAAATAATATAATAAATATAAATAACAGAATATCAGGAACAAATATAAATAAAAAATAAAAAATTATTAAAAAATAAAAAAATAAAAAATTAAAATAAAAAAATTATTTTAGTAATTAAAAATAGTTAGTCTCTGAGAAAATGAACAAATATAAATAAAAGAATGTTAAACAACATGTTTAATTAAAATAAAATGAGGGAATATTAGAATAAAATAAAAATAGGGAAGCTGTTAGAATAAAACTGAAATAGAGATTCCTTAAATGAAGAGATTGATTAAATGTAAGGAAGCTATTGGAGTGTAACTAAAATAGGGGATCCTTAGATGTAGGAAAAGTGTTTTAAATTCTTACATATAAGGAGAAATGTAGAGAATCTGTTAGAGTTGGCCTAACCTACGATGCGCAGATCTTGTGGTAGATGCCAAGTTAATTCGAGATGCCTGGCCTTAGGTCTGGAATCTGCTTCATAGGCAAGGGATGTACCTGCCCAAACCTTACATGTGGTGAATTCTTATTGGGTCCCAAATCTACACATATTACTAAGTTTTTTTGGGCTGGATTCGGACCGGACCGGACCGGACCTTAAAGTTTTTTTATTTTTTATTTTTTGTCATGAAGGTATGTCATAGCACACAACACTAAAGGATACATCAACCGATCCGAGTAGGGTTAGTTTCCTGTAGTACTAGAGAGCTAATGTAATAATTTCAGTCCAAAAATGTAATAATTTAACTTTAAGAGGAGAATCTAATCCAAAAGTTTAGTCTATTAAGATAGAAAACTTCTTATAATTAAGAATTACCTTTGTAAGAGTGAGATCATTACAGCTAAGTTTCACGAGAAGGTTATCAAACCAGTTAATAAATAGAGAATCTATTATAATGGCTGCTATATAACTGACAGATCGACAGACTCACATTTATGAGAAAAAGTTGCGAACAAATAGATGAAAGTGTGAGATTTTGAGGCTAAATTAAATCTTAAACGTGTAATTGATTTTTTTTTTTGTCAAGTAGCATAGATGTGACAATTGAATCATGAACTCTCTGTATCCATTTTCTTTTAAAATACACAATTTTACTTTCTTAACAAAAAAAAAAAATTTAGCATAGACGTGTTTTAAGATAGAGAAGCAATATCTTGAAGTTGAGGAAGAAAATTTGTATAGTTATTGGATTATAGGATTCGTTTGGAAATGGTGTGCTGGAAATGCACATGCAATGGTGTAGGAGGCCATACAGCTATGTTTCGTGAGATGGGGTATGTACTTCTTACTATTAATTAATGATAATTATTTTTTGCTTTTTTATATAACTTGATAAATATTTCATACAATCGAATATCACTCATGTATAGACATTATATTAGAGTTACTAGGCTCAAAGAACTTCATCACGAATCTTGCAATCATCTCTCTACACTAATAAACCATCAATTATATATTATTAAAGGACTGGAGTCTACAATTACAACACCTCTTCTTTCTTTTTCTTTTTTTTACTTTTTTAATATCGGTGTTGATAGTTTGGTTGGATATGTTAACTAATGAATTAGCGTGTTAAATCTTCTCGTCTTTCTATGGATTTGGGGGGTAATGATAAAGACAGGAGTCGCCTACAAATAATTTTTTAACAGAAGTGATCGATTAAAGAATCAACTTTTCTTCTTGCCGTCGTCAACAAGCCTTTCTCTCTTTGTGAGTTTGCTTTTGTAGTAAGGTCTTCATGGGTGTGAAAGTCAACAAATAAGGCCAAAGAGTGGGGCTTTTTCTAGTTTTGTTCCTTTCACCCTTTTAATTTGAAACCAACTTGGCCCCTCTGTGTGTGTGTGTTTTTTTATTTTCCACGACTGTGTTGACTGATGCTGATACAATAGTTGTTGAAAAGATTTTTCCTGATTAGTTAGTTGAGCTTTGGTTTAGTGATTATGATATTTGTTGTTACGTGAAAAGTTGTGAGTTCAAGTTTTGTTGGTTATGTTATATGAATTTAGACTTTTTTTAAATTAAAAAAAAATATATATATATTTCCTGATTTTGTTACCATTGTTGTCTAGATTGTTGTGCATGTGGGATAGAACGTAGATTGATAACATTGAATTAAAGTTTAATTCTAATATTATATTAAATAATTTAAAATTTCATTCTAAAATTAGTTAGTATTAAATAAAGTAACCAATATCTTCTATAATTATATTAAAAATTCTGATATATTCATGTAAAACAATTGAAATTTCAATAACATAGACAATACAGAACAAACAAGTGAGACACACTTTCCTTTCCTTTTCCTTCTTTTTCTTTTATCTTTTCCTTTTGCTCCAATGACTCATCATGTGGGAACAAATTTAACTATTTGATCATTTAAACTTTCTCATTGATAACTATATTTAAAATGGTAGTAAGCTTAGGGGACAAAAGAATCTTCTTAATTAATTTATTTATTTTTATTTAATCTTCTTAATTTTGATGGCCACTTTTTAGCCATTGTTTCCCTCGGCGAAAGTGGGCAATTAAGAATTCACATGTATTCAATTGAAAAAGTTGCTTACTCCGAACTACTCATATAGTCAAAAGGAAATTAAAGTTGTTCCACGGGTGGTTAAATGTAGACAATGAAATTGATGAAACCAATTGACTTTTGTAAATAAAAGAGGAAAAATCTTCAAGGTATTAATACTCTTCTGCCAATAGTAAAATAAAGGTATTAATGCTCTTCTGCCACTAGAAAAATAAAGGGCTACAAAAATAGTCATACTTGCCCTCATTATTTGTAGATAGAGTAAATTATAAAAACTTGGAGAAGTTCATGGATTATGGTGGGAACAGATTCAAAAAAATTTCTTAATAAAGACTAAAATATATAATTTGACATCTATATGAGTATAATTTTTTTTTTATGGAGACTAATTAATTTTTTTAACTAAAAATATAAAAATATTTAATTTTTTATAAAAAAATGTATAGAAATTTTAACGTTCTTATGGACTAATAAGAGATGTACATCCGCTACTGAATTATGGGACGGGAATAAATTAATCCCTTTTGTGAAAGTTATTTTTTTAGTCTTTCAACTATAACAAACATCACGTTATTCTTTTCTCAATTCATTTCCGTTTGAAATTTAACGACCTAAATGGGTGATGATGCAAGCGATGAGGGCTAAAAAGAATCTTCATGCTTGCCCGCATTATATGTTCATAAAGAGAGAGAGAGAGAACTAAAAGCCCAATCACAAGTGTGTATCGATTTCTATCTTTATTTGCATCAAGTGAATAAAAAATATACAATTCTAAATATCTTTAGTGGAAAAGTTAATCATATATAATTTTATTCACTACATTCTTTACACAAATGTAAAGTAAAATTGCGTTATATATCTTTACGGTTGGTCTAACATGTATCTTCTTTATATATGACACTTGAATCCAAATGCAAATAAAAGGTTTAATAATAGGTCAGGTCCTATTGTAGATATCTAAGTGTGTTGATTATCTTGACAACACACTAGGAGATTCATCTTGTATAGTTTCGTTATTATCATTATTATTATTCTTTTATGACTAAGAATTCATCTTAATTAGATAATATCACGTTGTTTCACTCCAAGATCAACCACAAAGTGCAATGATGTGTACTAAGTCATTAGTTAAGAGTTAGGTAATACATGTGATGCGAGATTTTAAGTTTAAAATCCAAACTTTTAAAAATAATAAATCACTATTCAACCACTCCATCTGACCTTTGTGGGTTGTATAGTTTCACAAGTGAGATTGAGAACACCACTTTAGATAAAATTGGTTATTAGGCTTTATTATATTAAAATCGATTGAATCAACTAAAGGTCTCAAATACAATAGTCGTTCAATGTACAAGAGCAAAAAGAAAACTATACAGTTGATATGCCAATACCATTGCCCATTTTGGACAAAAAACCATATGAATCAAGAGGCCAATAATAAAGTGTTAAAAAAAAAAAAAAACTTTAGTTGCAAACTTAATAATGAAATGAATTTATATAGCCAACAAATATTGAAACTCAAAATCATATGGTATTTTCTCGATGATGGTGTATATCCTGCCATTTATCAGTCCCCTAAAGCAATCCACCATTGATTTCCTTAATGACCCTGAAGTGGGTAACTGATGGCAAACCCACTCAATTAATGAGTCCACATCTCTGGCAAAATCATGCATGTTCCTAAGAAGAAGCTCTGGGAGTCCAATCCTTTTTGTATTTGTCACAATAATAGAAGCTTGTAAATACTCTAGCTTGGATTTCTCCAACTCCCCTACAACACCATCAGCTGAATATATTCTTACCTGCATTAAATATCAATTAATCAATAATTAATGAATTAGCATTAGGTTACTTTAAATGAATGTCTCGTGCACGCGACTCTCATTGTATATTGAGTTCGGAGAAGGGTTGATTGACATTGGAGTCTATTGTACTCAGTAATAGGTGAACATGAAAATTATTAATTAGGATTATAGGTTACTAAAAGGTAATTCGGTGCATGAAATTTTTGTTATGCGTGAAGTATAAAAAGGAGTCAGATCTAATTTGGAATCTATTATATGCAATTATAAATCTCCATGTTAAAAAACGAAAAACAAAAAAACAAAAACAAAGAAAGAAACAACTAGCAATAGGTGGAATACAAATTACTTGTATGGTCTTGCAAGTATAGTGTGGACGACAAATTGGTCCCTAATCATTCAAATTGATTCTTTTGATTTCTAAACTTATAATAGTGTGACGTCGTTAATCCTCACCCCCAATTCCATCCAAAATTTAACATTTTTGGCACTAAAATGGCATATGTCTGTTAAATTTTAAATGAAGTTTGGGTCAAAACTAAATATTAAAATTTGGATGGAATCTGGGTTTGGAATTAACAACTTCAAACAATTTTAAGTCCAGGGACTAAAATATTGGTTTTAAAAGGTTGGGGACCAATTTTTCCTTTGCCTGATAGTTGACAATTATAGAAGTAATTGACCATTAAAAACTTATGTTTAAAAACAGTCGAGTGTATGAAACTCTTATTACGAACGAAGCCCGAAGAAGTGTTTGTAGCTACTTTGGAGTTGTTTTTATACAACAATAGACCCCAGAGTCAAGAAGCAAAAAAAAAAAAAAAAGTACTAGCAAGTAGAAATAGGTTGAACATAAAAAATTGTCTAACAGAGCAACAAGCTTGAAAGAAATGTAGAGTAGATGATGGCTAAATGGAGATTGATTGACTTACTGCAGGAGAAGAACGAGTACCACAACATAATGCAAATGTGACATTTGGATCAGATGACTCAAATCCATAAATCTGATGAATTATAGCTGCTTTACTATCTTTCTCACTCTTGTTGAGGACCTAACACAATCAATTTATCACATATTATATAAGATGTTCAAGAACAAAGTTAATCTACAATTAATTTTCACCGTAGTGAGTGTAAAACTATTTACCTCTTTTACTAGTGAGGATGCTGGCTTTCTCAAAATGAAATGCTCTATGGTGTGAGCATTTATCGTGTTACCTCCAACGTTCAAAGTTGCCTGCAAATTAACAAAGTGGTATGACATTTTGTTTCACATCGATTCTGTAAGAGACATGAGTTTAGTTTATTATGTCTTGGGTTTACTATTATTGTTAATACGAGTTTAAACATTTTGTGTCAGTCAATTAGGCTAATTGAATTGGCAGGTTGGTCATTACAGGCAAAGTTATTAGATGAAAGGGTGGGGCCCTCCCTACTACCTAGTGATTGGCTTAAGAATAACTGTTTTAGGTCTCAAGTCCACAGTAAAAAATGATGCATAGCTAGAGCCCCACTACCTAGTGATTGACTTAAGAATAACTGTTCTATGCCTCAAATCTACGATAGAAAATGGTGCATAGGTATGGAACCAGATATTACAATCAAGACTTTTTCTGAGGAAGAGTCGACACATATATTTAGTTTGAAAATCTATTTATCCCCATTTTTAAAAATAAATTATATATAAGGGTTAAATAATATGTTTTAGCTCTCACTAAATAAAAATTCTACATCTGCCCCTACGAGTATGAAATACCTTGTTCATCAGTCTTAGCAGTTTTTCCGGGCTCGAATCAGAAGGAACTCCATATTGCAGAAATCCCTGGAATCAAATACATAGTCATACATGAGCCTGGACAATGAAAAATATTGATAAATCAGAACAGAAACAACAAAAGGTTTAGTCTAGTAGTGTACATGCATAATACAAGCATTGTAAATGTTGATCCAGAAAGCTAGCTTCTGTTGGTTTGTTAGAAATCTCAAGTCCACCTTCTGCAAACTGTTCATCAACAGCCTGCATTTCAAAATGATAACAGAAAATGTTCATTGATGGACATTGGAGGTTGAAGAATATTGTTTAAATGCAAAATTTGTCGGGTGAGAACATACTTTATTCTCTGAAATAAAGGCATTGAGTTCGAGCTTGAGATGCATTTCGGATCCATTGAACTTGATGTGAATCGAACCAAGTTCTTGTACGCGCCAATGTCCCTTGGGATAGACTCTTCCAGGTCGAAAATGCCATAAGGATCTTGTTGTCGCGAGTCTTTCTGTAACATTAGGCTTGTCTTCGGATTTGAGCTTGTCTCAGCCCGGAAACTGAGGGAGAAGTTTGTCGACCGCAAGATGGGTCCTGATTTCTCTAGTTCGATTGCTCGTGTTGTCCGGAGAAGCCTGACAAAAATGTAAATCAAACATTTCATGATGTTTTCGGACAATTTGTTGGGTGGCCATTTCTCAATGCTCTCTTCTTCTGAATGAATTGGAGTAGATACATATTTTGGTGGAGGATCTGCCACAATTTCTGGATTTCGATCTCTCTGCAATAAGTCGTTACAAAATCATTCTCTATTCAAGTAACTGCATATAATCGCGTCAAAATTGAGGAAAAAGGACGAAATGTCTAAGGCCTACCCGGGGGGTTGGACGCCTTGGCTCGCGCAAGGGAGAGGCTGGCTTCAGCATCCCACCTTTTCTCAGATTCTTCTCCCGAAAGGATTCAATTCCCTCATGAAACTGATTTTCCTTCTGATCAGAGAATGCTCTTGACTTCAATTGTTTGTCACTGATTGTGAAGTCACTGAGATTGTAATCACCTTTTATGGCTTTGCTGATAAAATGCAATGCCTTAGGCTCAAATGTCACCTTATGATCATTTCTGTTGTCAAGTGAAATCTTCTCATTCAATCCTCTGCTAACATATTTTGGAAGGGGGGGAAGGGGAGAAGAAGATGTTCGACGCGCATCTAGATTTCTGTCTTGCCGCTGTTTTGCCTTTGTTTCTTTGGTGATTTCCTTTTCATGATTCACCTCAGTTTGAAGCTGGCTGATTTGGCTTTCCAATCGAGTTATCTCATTTTCAACCATTACCAGCTCTGCTACAAGCTCTTTCATCTATCCAATTAAGAGGAATAAATACTTCTTGTCAATTATTTTGCATTCCGAAAAAGGTTGCGGGAGAGATCACTGATAGTAAAAGGATAATGCAGTTTCATATATTTATTTTGACAGCATTATTACTTCACCAGCATCGATCTTTCTTGTAATGCTAGAACGTTATGAGGAGATCCACATCGATATCAAACATTTGACTCAAAAATTACTTACTTTTGGAGGAAGAAAGTTTGGGATGGAGGGAGTTGAACCATCCTTTCGATTTTGAACCTGATCCAAAAATTCATGCACCTTCTGTTCATGATTCAGCATTTTGTGAAGCATAGAAACCTGCAAATAGAGAGAGGAAAGATTAAATAAATTAGCCATCTTTTTTCTTTTCTAATATATCAAAAGCTGCAGATTATTAAATTTGAGCAAGTATTATCTTCATTTTAGCAGCCTATGATTATTCTACTAAATATATATGGGAAAAAGATTTAGTTGTAACAAATTCATGTAAAAGGCAACATGAGATTTAGTTTGAAACTCTAAATTGGCTAATATTATTGATATATGTACAAATTAATAGCATAAAATGTTGGAGGGTAATTGTCACGAGCCCAAACTCCAGACCCGCAAGCGAGACTAGTATTATAAGTATAAGACATAATTACTTGGGACTTTAATCTATTGGCCTACAATGGTTAACCTAAATTATTCTTTATATCTATAACACACACTTATAAACTACTTAAATTCATAATCTTCTACGGATATGGGATATTACAGTAACTGCGAACAATTTCTTGCGTTTTGTTGAATTATACATTAAGACTATATGTTATCACTAAGAATTTAATAAACCCCATGATTAAAATTGTGGGGGAAAAAAAAAAACCTCACGTCGTTACTAGACATAGAGGAACTCATAGCCACATTTTTATAAATCAAAGTAGGAGATTATCACAGTATGACAAGATTTAATGCATAATTTCGACAATACAAGGGGCTCTTTTACAATTTATCCAATGTTGGACTTAGATTAAGGAGAAAAAAGAAAAACGGAAATGTTGGGACGCAATGAAGAATTCGATAAGAATTATTATTCAATAATATTATTATTATTATTCATTTTTCTTTGCTTTCCTAACCAAAATACATACACACACACACACACACACACACACATATATATATGTTATTCAATTAGAATTCGAACTATGACTAGAGTTTTCGTCTTCAAGAATTTGATTGAACATCGAAGTTCTTCAAGCCAAAATCAAACTTTATTCCACACTCATGTCTCTCTCTTATAGTTTATACACGACATAGGTATAAGTATTGATAATTGCACAGTATTAATTGAAATTGAATAAAGCACAAAACATATATCAATTATTTGTTTTGGTAAAATTATATGTTAGACCTTATAGTACTAAAAAAATGAGAATCCTCTATTATTTATAAAATTTGTAGACCATTATTGCCCCCCTTGTGTCTGGTAAATTGTGAGAAGTAATTTACTGCCACATCTATTCTTATAAATCATAAAGGTTGTTAAATTATCGGGGGATCACAAGGTTTAGGCGGTAGTTTACAAGCTCGATGAAAGAGCAATGTTATATATCACCCCTTCACCTCATTATCTGTAAAATTTTTACCATATATACGAGAGATTTGATATTCAATATATTAATTCTTACTATACAAATTAAGGAGGGATAAAAGAGTAATATAAAGCATTACTCCGATGAAAATTAAGACAAACTTGGTATATTTTTCTCTTACTAATTTTATATTCTACGAGTGCTTCATTTTTGGGATAATTCTAATTTGAACTTTGTTTTTCCCTTCCATGAATTAAGGGGAATAGATTTTTTTATAACATTACGATATTATGACTGAGATTGACTGTTGTAAATTATTGATATAATTAAAATAAATTGATATGAATAGTTTATAATCGTTAGATATTAAAAATAAAATATAATGTTATGTGAGCATCCTTATTCACCATCCCAAAATCTATTCTCCCTAAATGAAAAAATAAACACGCATGTACACGAAATCGTGACCATACCTCTCTTTGAATATCCTCTTTCTTTTGCTGTCCAACAAGCCTCTTCTTACTCTGAAACACGTATAAAGAAAAAAAAAAAATTTGATATAATTGATTAAAAGAGACGAAGTGAATATCTGCCATTAGCTAAACAAGTTAGCAGAGATGGCAGCGAATATCTTTGCAGGCTTAAATTAATAAACAGATGGTAATAAATAAAAAGACCATTTAATCTCCAGACTTTAATTTCATATCTGGCAATATATCTATGCCAGATTACACACAACATCAAGACATAAATGCAAAAAGTATCCAAATGTAACATCATATGATAAACATCAACATTAATGCAAAAAAAGAATATTGCTATGTAGACCTTGTGCGTGTGAAACTTACAATATTATATGGTTCATGAACAGCCAATTCAGCTTGGCCCGCCATGAACGATAATGAACCACACCACAATTTCAACCTCCCTAGAGGCCTCGACACAAAGTTAAAAGGCGAAGGACTAATCACGTTTTGATCATCACAAGAATGTTGGTAAGCTGAAGGTTTAGTATGCTTGGGATTAAAGGAAATGTGGCTGGTTGTTGTTGATGTAGTTGTTGTTGATGTAGTTGTTGTTGAAGTTTGATTTGTTGAATAGAGAATGGTGTCAATATTTTCAGAAGATGATATGGAGCTTTCAGAACAATTCCCTCTTTGATACTTGATTAACTGTATCAGTTGTGGGTGGGGTATGATGGATGAGTGGTGGGCTCTTTTCACCATGGCGTAGCTTGCACTTGCAGTTTTTTTTGGGGAGGATAGACACTTAGGCTCAAATTTTAACACCCATTATATGCCTTGTTTGAGAAGCATTACATGGCTAATTTTTGACGGCTTGGATTTACTCATAATATTATGATATTATTAACAAAATTCAACAATTGTGAATTATTGACACGAATATGAAGATATAATATAGGCAGTTCGTATTTATTTGGATCTCGCTTATATTGTTATGATATTAGAGAAGATTCAGTGCTTGTGAATTATTAACATAATTATAAAAAAAAAAGTGAATAATTCATAATTGTTAAATATTATTTATAATGTTATCAGAGGATTCTCGTTCTTTTTCAACCCGTCCAAGTGACTAGCAAAAATGATTTCATCTTTTATGGCATTGGACTAAATGTAACAAAAATTGATATTACAATCATCTTTTGAATCTTTGAAGTATCTATATGTGTCCATATTTTTGTAATCTTGTGAGGAATTATTATGATGACGAGTGTAATATTTCACGTGGACCATTTGTCTTGGTTATATGAAGAAATATGAAGGACAAGATTTTGTGTACAAAGGGGCAGGAAATCGAAAGGTAGGACCAAGAAGTTATTCCTGCATCAAAGAGGACAATATTTGGATTTTTAAGTCAGTCTTCTATATTATTTAGCAAAAAATAATAATAATAATTAGTCTTCGATATTATAGTAATCATATTATGCGTTTTTCATTGTTTTAAAGAAATTATGAAGTTCATCCTTATCGTTATTTTTTTGTCGCTTGGGACAAAGAATCATGGAATTAGTTTTATACTCTCGAAAAATTATTTTCTGAGTTTTCAAATTAGTCGTTAATGTTTACTCAAATTTTTAACTTAGAAAATGACATGCATATGTCTACATAGACATTTTCATATGTCCATTTATCTTGTTTTGATGAAGATTTAAGGAGTAAATTACTTACCGCCCCCCTGTGTTTTGCTCGAAATACTTGTTCATTCTCTGTGTTTTTAAAATAGGTTAATTACCCCCCTGTGATTTTCGGAATGTAGCTGACCGCCCCACTCCGTTAGAAAAGCCGTCTAATTTAACAGCAATTGCAACACACGCACTTAAAATGCGATTTTTTTTATGCTTTTAGTTTAAATAAATTCGTTATTGGACAAAAATACCCTTTTAGTAAATTGCTTGCCACCCCCCTGTGTTTTTCTTCAAATACTCATTCACCCCCTGTGTTTTTAAAATAGACTCATTACCCCCCTGTGTTTTTTCAATTTTAACTTTATGTAAGGGTATAACAATCAATTAACTAATTTGGTAACGTTTGCTAACGGAATAAGAGATTTTGGGTGCGTCAACTTAATCGAAAAAATACAAGGGGGTAATGAGCCTATTTTAAAAACACAAGGGATGAACGAGTATTTCGAATAAAACACAAGGGGGTGGCAAGCAATTTACTTAAGATTTAAGCGCAAATCTTATGAATAGTCCTCAATGCATAGTTGATCTCTTACTAATAGTCCTCAATGCAAAGTCAATTTTTCAAATAGTTTCAAATGTTATATACTTTGAGTCCCCCACTCTTCTATAAAAGTCATCTAGTTGGTATCTACAATTTTTCACTTTGTTAATTAAATTTGGATGGTGATTAACTAATGAAATATTTTTATATCCTATGAAACTATCTTTTAAATTTTCAAGTTAGTTCTTAATATTTACTAGAGTTTTCAAGTAAATCTCCAAAAATGACACACCTGTGATCAAAATATAGTACTTTTGGCATCGCGTTTTAACAGAAAGATAACAATAGTACATATTTTGAACAATTGTAAAAAATATTGGAGACTCATAATATGATTGTTGAAATATTGAGAACTATTTCTAAAATTCGAGAAAATATTGGGGATGGGTATTGAAATTTGACCTGTTAAAGAACATGGGGAAGCTTATGAAAATGGATGCCCTTTCAAAGTAAATTTAATGAAGATGTGGAGAATCTGGTGCTTTAGATTTATAATCTATAATAATTAACAGATCAGATATCCTCCTAAATAATTAATTAATAATAAAAGCTATCAGTTTCATGAAGGTCCTTGATTGCTTGCCTTATGATGCATGTTTATTTCCACTTAATAAATTAATGCTTGAACCGAATTTCACTCCAACTTAAAATGGCAGTCTCGTGTAGTATATGTAGATTGACATAATCTTTGACTAATACACATATATCTCCATATTTGTAATTTAATCCTCATTTTTCATAATGATAACTTGATTCCTCGTCCGTAGCAGATTTAGGATTTTTGTTCAATAAAGACAAAAAAAAAAAAAACCCCAGTTAAACTAACATTCTTATACAATATGGATAATTTTTTTCATTATGGGCTAAATTAGTTTTTTAACCTAAAAATACATATTTTTTAAAGAGTAAAAATCACTCTACCCCTATGTTATGACAAAGTATCACGCTACTTCCCTGTATTGAGAAAAAGTAATAAAAAAAAATCTCTGTCTTATTTGAAACGTCTCACATTGTCCCCGTTCATCTCTTTTTTTTGGTCAAGGTTGTGTGACACGTACCTGGACTATAACTTTGCTTATGTTTTCTCTTCATACATGATTTTATTGAGCCATTTTAATAACTAAAATGCCCTTGCACTTCAAATAAAAGAACCTGCACCTATCCTCACCCCCCAAAAAAAAAATTAAAGAAAATTTAAAAAAGAAAGTAAACCATCTTCCCCAACCCTCTCCTCCCTGTCAGCCCCCTACCCATCCCCACCACCACCCTTATCAAAAAAAAATTAAAGAAAATTAATAAATAAATAAAAAGTTGATGGTGTTCGTATATGTGTATGTGTGTGTGTGTGCATATCTCGCCCAGATTTGCCTTTTTTATTCTGATCACCAGTTGATCCACTAGACATGCTAGTTGATGAGGCAATTTAAAAGATGACTGATGCATTAAGGATTTGAATGTATTGGTTATGGTCTAAGACCATAGATATCATTTAACTTATTTCTTTAACACCATTAGTTTAAAAGAGATGGAGGAGGGCGGTGTGAGACGTTTTAAATAAGACAAGAGGTTTTTTTTTTACTTTTTTCAACACAGAGTGTAACGTGATATTTTATCATAACACAAGGGAGCGGAGTGATTTTTACTCTTTTTTAAAAAAACGATACAACCTCTACTCACACGTTCCACCCTTGCTCCTCTTTAACATTTTCTCCAATTTTCTTGTTTGCCTTTCATTTGATTGTTTTTTATCTTAAGGATAGTCAGCTTTTTTCTCTTGTTTATTTGATTCGATGATCAAGTATAACAAAAGAATTAGTTCAATGACACTCGTGAAGGTTGAATGGTGCAAAGATCATTCAAGGTCACGGAGTTTCGGAACCAAGTGATGTAATCTAATCTGTTTGACCTTGACTTCATACACAATCTATGTTGAGAAGGAATGATCATGTAACCTTTCGGCCATAGGTAATAGTAATGTCTCTATATGAGTGAATTTTCTAAGTGAATGATGAGTTTAACCAACAACTCAAATTAATTATTTTAGATAAGTGAATTTAAAATTTAAGATTATTAAGTTTAATCAACAACATTAATTCTGTTCATAGGCTTACGATTCTGAGTTGAGCCTTAACAAAAATTTTGTTGTCGATAAATAATAAAATTATCGATAGAAATAGAGAGAGCAATTACTGAGATAATAATTTTATCAATCTAATAAACTTGATTATCTATAACAAGATCTTTAGTCTCTTTAACCAAACATTTGACGAACAAGATCTTGCTATCATCATCGTCATTATCTCAAACATTTGGTGGATCCCGAAGATGTGTTAGAGTCCTAGCTAGTAGGAGGGTTGCCTCTTTTAGAGGTTGAGTTACCCATGTTTCTTGTGTTTACCATAAATAAAATTAAAAGATTTTGGTGTTTGATGAAGTGGATAAGATGATTATGGGAGAAAATTATTGGAAAACCAGTTGAATTTTGAAATTTTTTTAGAGAATTTACCAAGATAGGGTTAAGGTTTTGAGAAAAAATGAATTGGGGCTGAATTTTGAATTGATTCATGCCTCTTTACGCCGCATTCTTGACGTGCTGACTGGCCAGCGCCCTCGACTAGTGGCACAGAGAAGCAGGGACTTTTTTGTCAGATTCCTTAATCTATCCACGAAAAGATACATAAAACAATAGAGCAGCTGGGGATTAGCCAACATTTTGCATTTAATTTGGGACAGATAATATAGTCTTCTCAATTTAATTCAAGTCCTCTCATTGGGTAATGTTTTTTAAACTCATGCATTACTATATTTTCATCTTTATGATTTTTTGTTGTATCTTAAAATTGAGCAAAAAAAGAAAAATCATATGGTGAGTTTCATGGAATACAACTTATTATGTATGATATATGATTCCATTGATGATATCATTTCTGTGTTTTAGATTTCACTCTTGATTGTGGATAGTTAACAAACAGGAATCAATGGACCAAGATGAATTCATGGATGAGGAGACAATCTATAATGTTAGAAAAACATTCACTAAGGAGAATGATAGTCCAATTTAATCTATCTTCCCAATGTTTTAATGTACTATCTTCTTTGTTAGTCTATCCAAATAACGACAACTATATGGTATAACTCCATCAAGAGAAATGTCAAATGGTGAGTGTATATATTGGTGAACTCTTTGATTCCTTTTATCTAATTTTACAAAGGAAAAATTGGACAAATTGTCTCTATTGTTTACAAGTTTTAGACAAGGACAAATAGTCCCTATTATTTTAGAAGTCAAACGGTTAGTCCTTTATTGTTTGCAAAAGTCCCACTAATAGTTCTCATTGTTTCAAAAGTCACTCATTTAGCTTCTATTATTTGCAAAAGTCTCATCATTAGTCTCCAATATTTCTAAAAGTCTCACCACTTTACCTGTTTTTTACTATTAGTCCCTATTGTTTCACAAGTCACACGGTTAGTCCCCATTATTTATAAAAGACTTTTACAAATATTGGGGACTAATGGAAATATTTTTGCAAATAATGGAGACTAATGGTGAGACTTTCGCAAACAATGGGGACTAACAGCATGGCTTCTAAAACAAAAGGTACTAATTGTGAGATTTTTACAAATAATATGGACTAACTGCGAGACTTCTGAGATAATAGGAACTAATAGTCTAAAATAGGTAAACAATAGGGACTAATTGCGAGATTTGTCCTTTTACAAATATATATATATATATATATACACACACACACACACATATATATATATATATGATGTTATGTAGTAAAATTTTTCTCAAAGGTGTATTATAATTGCATTTGAACCTCTCATAATAAATCGTCCCAACACCTTTATCTATTGGTAAAAAAGATATCCATATTTGAGTTTGATGAAAGTATTCCACTTGTATGAAAAACGGTATTGACAAAAATTGTCGTTCTTATCATTATGTATTTTTATGATGAATTTCTTTGATGTTGTTATTGACTTTTGTTTTTATTATTTTTTCAATATACTCATTATTTCAGAGAATAAAATCAAGATTTTCTTTCACTAGACTTAAGTGCTGCAGGAATGAATGTTTCATGTGGTATACGATCTCGAGGTATTTTCCTCAGATTTTTGCATTTAAGAATATTATGAATTTAGAATTTTATTTAATTGTCTGTAATAACCTTATATTTTAATGTTTTTTTAAAATGTATCACTTTTAAAGATAACAGACCACTTTGTCAATCAGGTCAAAGATAGATGATCAAAATGGGTATTAATCTTTTTTTTTACTATTTTTATTTATCGTGATATAGATATTCTTATTCAAAAAGAGACATCTATCGCTAACAACTCAGTCAGTGTTGCGGGTTGTATCAATGTGTTAGTCAGTTTTATTTGTCAATTAAAACTTTGATACACAATTCATAACCTAACATCATTATTTATTAGTGTATAAAATGACACGATTTGATAAAGGGATCCGTTTTTAGTCAAAGTCATCTGGAAATAATTTTTCATATGATATGAGAGGTACTTCTTTTCATTACTCTTAATTGCCTTAAAATTAACTTAGATTTCTTCTTCTTCAACTACTTTTTTTTTTTTTTGGTTATATAACAACCAGTATTGTGTGGTGTTAAAGATGTAACAATTTACAATGATTACAAAGATTCATTTCTAAAATTTCATATTTTTACTTTTCATGATCAATATATTCCTTGATTTTATGAATGACAAAAGGTCTAAAATCATTTTCTATTCATTCAGAAGAAGAATTGGAAGATGAGTCAAAAGATGATGAAGAAATTTTCAATGATGCAGGTAGTTGTGGTTGCACTACATATACTTTGTTGTCCTTTAAAAAGTATAAATACACTTTATATGGATATTTTCAGATTATTTTTTAGCTTTTCTATCTTGTTTTGTGATAACCATTTTAATATAAATATTTTACAATTTTATATTGTAACTGAAAGAGTGGAAGAAAAGGGAGTGGTGCGGTGGGAAGATGACTCTTAGTCGTAAGTCACTGATTCCATGAAAGAGTGGAAGAAAATTATTAGTCTCTCATATGTTGTTTAATGAATAGTACATGGTTTTTATAATACAACAGTAGTCTATTATCTAAGATAGATCTGTACAACAATAAAATCAAGTTTAAAAGTAACTAGATAATTACACGAGATTTTTCTATTATTAGAAACTTATTGGGACAATGGGGATGCAACACATGCTTACAAACATTGTGGAGCAACTATGTGGTATGGGAGAGAATTAGAAAATATAGAAATTCTAACAATCCAAGATTCACTTTGTGTTGTTGAGATAGTAAAATTCAACTTCTCTTTTTCAGTCTACTCCTCTGCTTTTGCAAAACTTACATAGGAAGCAAGATGAATGATACCAAGCATTTTTTGCGCAAAATACACTAATATAACATGGTGTTTGCTTTTACATCTTTTGGGAAAAAAATTGATGCATCGATCAATAACTTGATGGGAAGTCTATTTCCTACTAATGATGAGGCTCGTAAATTTGCTCAATTATACATATATGATACAAAAAAATGTAGAAAACAGATTAAGATTATTTATGTAATGAATCTTAAGCTAAAGATTGGTACAGTGGAATCAATTTGGAAATGAATGAAATAAACTGTGAATGGAATGAACAGGGAATAACAATGACATGCTTGGCATGCTCTAGGAATGAAGAGTAGTAATGAGAATGTCTCGTATAATATGACAAGGTTACCATTTTATTATTATAATTTATTATTATTATTATTATTATTATTATTATTATTATTATCATCATCATCATCATCAATATTATTATATTGGTATTATTATTAATTTTATTTTTGTTTTTATTTATTATTATTATTATTTTGATCAATATTATTATTTTTTATTTTTATTGTTATTATTTTTTTATTTTTTTATTAATGTATATTTATTTATTTATTTATTATTATTATTACTTTTATTTTTTTTATTTTTATAATAATTATTATTATTATTATTATTATTTTATATAATAATTATTAGTATATTTTTTTAAAAAATAGTAATAATAATTATTATTAATTTTATTATTATTATTATTATTATATTTTTTAATTATTGTTATTATTGTAAAACAAACTATATATAAAAGTTATGTTATATGGGGTTATGGTAGTCAAGTTTATTCCTAAATATATGAGAATAGGCTATTCTCATGTACGCGGGAATGAAATTACCTTGGAATGAAATTCACAAATGCATTCCTTTATACCAAGCATGGAAATTGAAAAGAGTTGGGAATACCATTACATTCCCAATCTCATTCCAGTATACTAATCGCTACCTAATTGTTTTGTATATTATGATAGGTCATTTGATAATTTTGGTCCATCAAATTTTGAAATGATTGCTGCCTAGAAAGGCATGTTTGATGAAAATAATGTGATTAAACAGTTGAATGAATTGTAACTATGTTTCATATTTTCAGAGTATTTATATTACACTCGTGCAACACTCGTGTATCGCACATGTATAAAACTAGTTACTATTATAATAGAACAACCATCATGACACGTTCAAACAAATAAGCACCCTTCCTACAAAAAAAGAAAGATGTATGGTATACCAAATTCAAACGCAAAACTAACTAGCAGATTTATTAGATTTGTATCTTAGGAATGTATCTTATCTTCATTCAAACTCCTTTATCTCTATCTATAAAAGTTGTTACTTTATACAATAACAACTTATCTATGAAACTCCTTATTTATACAATAACAACTTATGCAATGTTTTTTCACCAATATTTCTATTGTCGTTTAATTGTTTTTTTTTGGCAATACCTTACTATTTT
Source organism: Ehretia macrophylla (assembly GCA_037974665.1). Classification (NCBI taxonomy): domain Eukaryota; kingdom Viridiplantae; phylum Streptophyta; class Magnoliopsida; order Boraginales; family Ehretiaceae; genus Ehretia; species Ehretia macrophylla. The sequence goes on along the minus strand of CM075780.1, from coordinate 76,249,620 downwards.
CAATGTAATATTGTATTTGTTGCTCTGAAAGTTTTGCCACTGTAATCGTTCTTGGTATTTACCTTGCAGTGATAGTTGTTGTTTTCTTCTGCGTTATTCATCAGTCAGCACAGTGGGTAGACTCATTGTATCGATAAATTAAAGAACCTAGCTTAAAGTTTCCTATTTTATTTGAAGGGAAAATCTCACAAATGGTCCCAATTATTTACACATTTTAGACATTTAATCCTCATTGTTTCAGAAATCACACTGTTGGTCCCTATTGTTTGTAAATATCTCACCATTAGTCTCCATTCTTTACACGTTTTGGACATTTAGTCTTCATTATTTCGAAAGTCATGCAGTTGGTCCCCATTGTTTGCAAAAGTATTACCACTAATCCCCATTTTACAAAAGTCCTCCAATTAGTCCTTGTTGTCAATTAACTGTTAAAACTTAGTAGAAAAAACTACTATAAACAATGGGGACTAATTGGAGATTTTTATAAATAATGGGGACTAATGGTGAGACATTTACAAATAATAGAAACCAACAGTGTGACTTCTAAAATAATAGAGACTAATTGAAATTTTTTTATAAACAATAAGGACTAATGGTAAGACATTTACAAACAATAGAGACCAACTACGTGACTTATAAAATAATGGAGACTAAATGTCCAAAACGTGTAAACAACAAGGACTAATTGTGAGATTCTCCTTTATTTGAACTCTTATATTGTTTGATTGGTAGAACAAGTTTGGTTTGAGATTAATCAGTAGTCATACCTCTAAATTTAGTTTAGCCTTTATTTTTAAGTTAGTATCATCAGTCAAACATTAATTTTATAACGTAGTTTAGGAAGTTTGTCATTTGTTGAAAGACTAGTAAGTGTTTTGGGATTTAACACGACTGGTCAATCAACCAATTTTTATTTTCGAACGTAACAAAATTTGTAAAATGAATGTTGTTGATTATGTATTTAGGTTTGCAATAATTATTTTTGCATATGAAAATTGAATATTCGCTATAATCATGACATAGGTTGAAGCTGCGAAAGGTTACATAGAATATAGACAACAGCGACTAAACAAGATTGTTAGAACTTCTCATAACCGGAATAGAAAAACTACTAGCAATACGTGTCTTTGTCGACTCAAATCCACTACTTGACCTTATGTTTCAAGGTTAGTTTCAAAGATACGTTTATTAACAATCATTTATTCTATCAAAGACAACTACTAATTAAACAAGGTCGTTAGCATTTCCCATAAACGAATTGATTAGAAAAACAAAGCGCGATAGGTTACATGAAGCTAGGTTCAATTGTTATCGCAACAAAATTGATTGAGTGGATAACATTACCATGTATTTGTTTAATAGCTTGTGCCTTCACCACCGACCTCCTGCTGAACAACATTTTCTCCTACACTTCATGTGTGTGAGTGTGTGCGCGTTTTGGTGTTAGATAAGCTAAGAGGACGATGATGGTATTTGCATTTGGTGAGCATTAGGGCTTATATATATGGCTAGAGATTAGAGAGTATAAGAGGGTTTGAGGTGTAGCATCAACCTAACCGACATCAACGACCTTAGACTTTTAGGAATATTCCAAAATAATAGGAAATCTATTAAATACCATATTAACATCAGCCAAAAGTTGATATTCGTCTTCTTCTTTTGCCTAAAAATAAGCATAGATATTGTGTAGCTACAACTTTTGTAATTTGCATTTTGTACAACAAACAATCAATGAACTCCTTTTCCACCTTTATCCAATACTTCATTAGTTATGATATTGCAAGATGCTTCGAGAAGATTCTTTTCTAGTTGGAGAACCGTTTGATAGTTCTGTAAGCATATAAGCCATTTTTGGGTTGGTGGTGCTTGATATGGTTCGAAATCTGTATCATGCTTCATATGGTTCACTTTCGGTATAAGTATAGCATTATAAGAGATACGTTCACTTAAAGATTTACTAGTGATAACATATTACTTCTTATATAGTGAACATCTTACCATTTTACCACAAGATGTCCATATTTGTCTGTCACGTCCCGACCCCGACTCATCGCTAGGTTAAGACCAAAACATGACGTGTCAGAGCTTAGAACCTGCAAGATTTTATAGTAGCACCTTGAACAGTTATAATATTCCACAAGAAGTTCCCAAAAGACTTCCAAGATTCTCATCATCCATATCGACCTCAGTGGGTTTCAACACCCTAATACATGTTACAATACCCGAGTCTACCTGCCATCATTCCAAACCTAGGTCTACTAAATAGAGGAATCACTTAGCTAGGTATCTAGTTGACCAAAAATAATATTACAATAGTTCAAACAGTTCAATTAAACCAAATCATGCTTATTACAACAGGGAATATATCTTCGCATGTAGGCATGTAGATCACATAAGCAGGAATCCAACTCATCACAACAATGAAGCTTGCAACCATATGGGAGCTTGCTCGGGCTAATCTTCACCTGAAATTGTTAAAAGAGGATGAGCTAGATCCTCACGTATAGCTCAGTGAGGAGGAAAACAAGGAAATGATTTCACAAAGGTTTTATCATTTCGCAAACTTCTTTATAAAATTGTGCTATGCATATACCACAGTTAATCGAGTATAACAGAATATCAAGATTAATTTCATACTCGAAATATAGAACAATTAATAAGAATAGAAACAACTCGATTCAAAAGATATGAACAATTCTTCTCTCCGAGGACCTCAAGGGACCAAGCGAGATTAGTTGCAATGAAAGAGTATAACAAGAGGGCATTCCAGAGATATCCCAAACCATGACAAGATCCTCCTAGGGTAACAAAGAGCTCGGAGAGGTTTACTCCCAAGGTAACAATGAGCCCAGCGAGGTAAATAAGAGTTGATTCTCCTAGGGTAACAAAGAGCTCGGCGAGGTTATACTCTCGAGGTAACAATGAGCCTAGCGAGATCATTCTCCTAGGGTAACAAAGAGCTCGGCGAGGTTATACTCTTGAGGTAACAATGAGCCTAGCGAGATCAATATGAGCCAACTCTCCTAGGGTAACAAAGAGCTTGGCAAGGTTATACTTCCGAGGTAACAATGAACCTAGCGAGAACGATAAGATAAAGTGGGCAAGAAATCGAGAAGGTATTCATACGGATCCAAGAGGTCACTTCCACCATCAAAGTAGTGTTGTGCTTTGGTCCGTATAACACTTTCTCTCCTAGATTAACCAAACTAGGTAAAACATGTGTATAGCCAATTAGCAAGTAGCAAGTATATTCATGATTTGAGCATAATCCAAGCATGGTCAAGTTTATATCATATGGCTTAGTAAGCAAACATGTGAACACCTCGCATTTATAAACATTCGTAGTACCACAATTAATGCTTCTAAATGGTTATTGATCATGCTAGACATTTGACATCAAGAAAATACAATAAAACCACAATTATATTTCACCTTAATATTCTAGGGGTCAATATGGTTCTAACGCATCCGACCATGCCTTAATCCGACGTCGGTAGTTTCCGGAATCTCTAAAACAAGATCCTTGCATTTTGGACAATGCTTCTGCATTAGCCTAACTTTGGAGATAAATTTGTCTATTTTATCAAACTCAAATTGATCTGATTTTGGTCTATAATCGAAGCTTATCGAATTTAGATAACTCTAAGATCAAACGGAACTCAATTCGGAGTTGAAACGAATGAGATATGGCCTCCGCAAAACGCTGCGCAGAGCTGTCAAACATCCGGGCGTTGGGGCCTTCATCCGGTCGACCGGAAGAAGCAGGTAACGCTCGGATCAAAGCTTTCTGCCGGGCATTGAGGCTTCTATCCGGCCGACCGGATAGAGGAGGTAACGCCTGGATAGCTGACGGGAAACACCCAAATTTCTACCCAAATCACCTAAACTACAACCAATCTTTCTACCAACACACAAATAAGTTCAATGAGGCTATTAGGCATCATATAAGGGTTCTAACTCAACAAAAACCATCCCACCTCAACAATCAACAAACACCCAAAATCAAATTCAAAACCCTAGATCTACAACACAATATCCTCAATCTTATCATTCAAGCTCTTGTATGCAATTTATAGCAAGATTACTACACATATATCATCACATTCATGCTCAATGTAGCTTTGAAAACTTTTAAAAAAACAACCCTCACCTTTGATATTGACATAGAAAGCAAAAAGAGCAAGATAATGGCTGAAATTAGCTAGTAAATGTAAACGAAATGGCTTAGAATTCTTCTTCCTCTTCTTTTTCTCCTTCCTTCTTCTCGTTTCTCTCTTCCTTCTCTCTTCTCCTGATCTCCGCGTGTGGGGTGTGTGTGTGTGCTGAACGTGTATATGTGTGTGTTTTGTTAGATTTAATTTAGGTAGGAAATATCTTATCCCTAATGACTAAGTTGCCCCTCTAACTAATTGCTTATTTATTAGCATGCCATGTAGTTCTAATTTAATTATTTAGTTAGCTAACGTAGTGTAGTGTAATTTATTTATCGTCTGCGAAATCTAAACCACCCAAGTGCATGTTAAACAATGCAAATACACGTAAAATGATGCAAATGTACATTAAATGATATAAATGCAAAGTATTATCATGTAGTTCCAATTTTAATTATTTTGGTTAGTTAATGTAATTTAGTAAAATTTAATTATCATCTACAACCTCTAAGGTCCTCTCATGGATGTTATTGCATCTATTTACACGTTAAATGAGATAGATGTATGTAAACCAAGGTAAATGCACATTAATTGCTGTAAATGCATATTAATCACTATAAACACATATTAAATGATATGATATGCATATGGGGTTTCGTGTCGGGCTTCACATTATCTACCTCTTAAATGGTTAATTTCTCAATGTATAAGTAAATGCAGAGTCATCGGACATCTCATTAACTTTTGTATACTACTAAATACAAAGTTCTGATAAATTAAAAAATGTTGCAAATAACATAAATTGGGAGTTCGGACAAAATAGAATAATATATATATGTGTGTGTATATATAATAAAGAAGCATAAGAGTCTGCATATTATTTAATTCCAACATAAGTAGTCATAAACCAAGGATAACAATGTTATATAGATATAAATTATCACAAGAACTACATAGTGTTAAGAGAAAATAACCTAAAAATTCAAAGAAATTCAAGGAAGCATGTTGCTGAAATAGACATTATGTTTCTAAAAATATGATTATTTTCTATTCATGACTTATGATATATGATTTTGTTTATATTTTCTTCCAAAATAAGACTGGAAATTTCACATAGAAGTAGAGGCACATGTAGATATATTTTGTGATTTTTATAAAATCTAAGAATAAGAATTATGAGTTCAATGACTGATAATATAGCAAGTGCCACTTATTTAAGAGATGATAGAGGTTCTACATTTACAATCTAAATGTAGAGAATTCAAATCCTACAGTACAAATATATAATGAATGTGTCCAGTGTTCTGAAAAAATTGAGAGAATTGAGAGTGTTGTGTAAAATGGTAAGGGAATTATAGTTTTATTATCTTACATTTCCAAAAATATCCTTACAAATTAGTTGTTTACAATTGTCATATAGTTGTTGGGGGTTATTCAATCATTTTTCATCAATTTTGAACGTCGAGGGAGAAAGTATAAAAAAAAGATATGTTGGTAAAAAGAAAAAAACAGCTAGTTCTATTTTGGAAGAAAAATCATTCTCTTTTCAAACCCTCATTTTTGGGAAACACTAAGACATACTATCAAGTTTAGGGAAAATGCCCTTGACTCATTTGCTTTTCACATTATTATGAAAAAATATTTACTTATCTATATATTGTATAGGAGCAAGAATTGTTAAAACTTTGTGTTTATTTGCTATTCTTAGTGAAACAATTTGCCTCTTACTATAGATTTGGATGAAGAAATAAAATCTATCATCATAAACTAGGGCATGTAGCATAAAGCTCGTCTAATATTCTTTCTCTATCACTCTCTCTTATTACATTTCCATTTGGAAATGATTAAGGCTCAAATTTTAAGTTGCCACAAAGTGATGTATAGCATTACATTTAACTAAAGAAATTTTTTTTGGATACATATAGAAATTTTGTGGTCATGACTATTAAAATAATTCATGATGGATTTTTTTTCTTTTGTTTGTCACCTTTAAATTTGAAAGGGAAGATGGACATAATGCATTTTTTTTGTTTGTTTGTTCTTTGAGGATAATCATAAGAATAAGGACTTAAACTTTCAAGCAGAAGTGTTAGCCTAAAAGGCTTCTAAATCTTGGTTTTGATGATTACAAACCATAAATGTGTTTAATGAGTTTGTTAAGCGTGCATAAGCAGAGATGAACCAAAATTGACTCCGATTCCAAGTTCATCAAGCTGAAGAAGGAAGAAGAACATCCATCAACTCAAAGAAAAGATTCGAAAGAAGATGGAGTTATAAGGATGAAGACAGAAGTCATAAGGGGTACCGGTTGAAACTTGACTGGGGTTTTTGGGTCTTGCAAGTAGTATATGCTCTATAATGATTCTCAAATATTGTTTTGAAATATTTGAAAAATGTCTTACAAAAGATGCTCAAAAGAAACACTTTTAAAAACCCAACCCTGGCAGTTTTGATCCCACTGGATGACCCCATGGCGACCGATCGACCAGTGACCAAAGGGTTGTCAGCCCGAGGCCTGTCCACCGGACGAGGGTCTCGTGACCGATCGACCGGTGACAAAGGGGTCAACCGGTCTGGCCAAAACGCTGATTTAAAAAATAACCGTTTTATGAACGTTGGGGTGCATTTATTACACCAATTTTCAGGCTCTATTAATGTCTCTCAACTGCAAAACTTCAATTCATTGATTCAAAGCAATTACTCTTGAGTTCTTTCATTATCTTTATATTTGAATCATCATTGAGCTATACTTGAGCAAGAATTTGTGAGCAATATTGAGAGATGAGCATTCATTGTATTCATCTACCCCAAAAGAGGGCTTTTATTGTGAATCTCAAACACTTATCAAAAGAGAGAGTTAAACACTTTGAAATGAATGATTTCCTTATCAAAGGTGTTGGAGTTAAAGCTTTATATTGAGAAGGGTTTTTCTATTGTAAAAGCTTGAACTATCATTGTAGTTGGTTTGTGGACTCACCAACATTTGAAGAGACATCATAGTGAAGATTGTTAAAATCCTAAGCAGGGAGCTTGGGTCGTAGACTTAGGCAGGGGCCGAACCACGCTAAAATCGTGATTTATAATCTCTTTCTCTCAACTATCTTTTTGCATTATTTTATACTCACCAAGTGTTTGATAAATTGTCTCACTCACATTTTATATTGCTAGAGTGCATATCTATTTAGAATTGTCTTTGATTAATCATTGCTAGTATATTGTCTAATCAAAAAAGTAGTATTATTGCCTATATAACCTAATTCACCCCCTTCTTTGGTTTAATTAAGGGATAACAAATGGTATCAAGAGCTAGGACTTTGCATATAGTTTAACATCTAGCAAAGAAAAGATAAATGAAAAACAATACTACCTCTCCTTCTTTTGAAGGTTACTCTACTAATAGGCCTCCATTGTTTATAGGTACCAATTTCAATTATTGGAAAAACAAGATGGAGACATACATACAATCCGTTGACTATGCTCTATGGTCACTAGTAGAAGATGGTCCTTATGTTCCAATGAAGAAGATGACAGTCAAAGATGCTCCAAGTTCAAGTGGAGTCGAGAAAGTCAAAAACATTCAAGTGCCCAAAGAAATGAGAGAGTTCAATGATCATGACATTATCATGATGACCAAGAACTCAAGAGCCAATAACATCCTCTATTGTGCTCTAAACGAAACTGAGTATAGTAGTGTGAGCCAATGTGAAACCGCTCACGAGATTTGAAAGATGCTACATATGTCCTATCAAGGAACGTCTCAAGTGAAGAATACCAAATTGATCTTCACATTCATGAGTATGAGTTGTTTCGTATGAAGGCCGGAGAGTTACTAAATGAAATGTATCAAAGATTCTCCAAAATCGTAAACAACTTGAGTGCTCTCGGAAAGAAGTATCCAAATAAAGAACTCAACCGGAAGATTCTTATGACTCTTCCAAAAGAATACACACCAAATGTGACATCAACTAGAGAATCAACCAATCTCTCTAAGATTATGGTACATGAGCTTATTTGCAACCTTAAAACGGAGGAACTTATATTGAATCAAGAAAAAATACGAGATGAAGAAGAAAAGAAGATAAGGAAATCACTTGCTCTTATTGTTCAATCTCAATCAAGTGATGAAGACAAAGATGATAATGATCATGATGAGCTTGCACTTCTTGCAAAGAATTTTAAGAAGTTCTTGAAATACAAAAAGATGAAGAAAGAGGAGCCTATCAACAACAAAGTCAAGAGAAAATTCAAAGAGAAATTAGAAAAGACCAAAGAAGATATAAAATGCTTCAATTGTGACAAATCGGGACACATCAAAGCAAAATGTCCAAAATTGATCAAAGGGAAGCAAAATGCAATGAAGGCTTGTGTTGATAATGATGTATCAACCGATGATGAAAGTAGAAGCGAAACCGAAGTGGCCAACTTTGTGTGCTTCATGGCTAGAGATGATGAGGTTGCCTTAAAGGTGAAGTATGAAGATACTAGGGTTATTGATAGTGGGTGCTCAAGGCACATGACGGGAGATGTCTCTCTCTTTTATGAGATTGACAAAGATTTCAAAGGTAAAGTTAGCTATGGAGGAAATGAAGGAGGCAAAGTCATTGGTAAGGGTAACATAGGAGATATAAACTCCCTCTCCATTCATGATATCTTGTATGTTAAAGGTCTTAGACACAATTTATTAAGTGTAAGTCAATTTTGTGATAATGGATTTAGAGTTGAATTTTTATCTACTTGTTGCAAGGTGTATGATAAAGATGATAATGTGTTGTTTGTTAGAAATAGATGTGATAATATGTATGTGATCAATTTCCATGAATTGAAATGTCAAAATGTGACATACTTAGTTACCATTAATGAAGACTCATGGTTATGGCATAGAAGACTTGGTCATGCTAACATGGATTTACTTGCTAAACTTTCTAGAAAAGAACTTGTCATAGGTCTTCCTAAGACTAGATTTCAAAAAGACCATTTATGTGATGCATGTCAATTTGAAAAATAACACAAAACATCTTTCAAAATAATTAGCAAGGTAACCACATCAAGAGCTTTACAAAAATTACATATGGATCTTTTTGGTTCAATAGATGTGGCAAGCCTAGGTAGATCTAGATATGTCAATGTTATCATAGATGATTACACTAGATTCACATGGGTGAAACCCCTTGCACATAAAAATGATGCATTTAATAAGTTTGCTAAACTTTGTAATAAGGTGCAAAATGAGAAAGGTTATTACATAAATTACTTTTTGATGTGACTGTATTTGTAGCACTCAAACCTTGGTATTTGTACTACATTTGCATCTGAACTTAAGAATAATTGCAATACTTTGATACTTTCGATGCAATGTAGGAGAATACCAGAAAGTGAATGTTCAGACCCAAAATGATCCAAAATACAAGTCAAGAAGTGGACAATGGAAAAAACTAACGGTAGAAGAATAAAGTCAATAGAGACGGAATTTGACCAAAACTAATGAGTAATCAAACTCGTAATGCTGAAAATAGCCCAGAAATACCTCAGTCAACGCTCGGTCAAAGCCCGATCAAAAGTCAAAATTCAAGCCCAAAAAGTCAACAAAAGGGCGCTCGAGCGCGCCCTACAAAAATCCACAAACGTTCCAGAAGAAAACACATGGCGATAATTCAGCAATGCAGTAGAATGGCGCTCGAGCGCACCTTAGGAAGCTTCCGGAGCCGCCACGCGTCGAAAAATCAACGGACTGAAAAGAAGGGCGCTCGAGCTCGCCTCTGTTTTTCTGCCTATAAATAGCCCCCCTTCCACCGAAAATGTTAATTAATTTTGGATTTTGGTTATTTTTAATCAATTTTCGAGTTAATTCTAATTAGTTTTTAGTCGTAGTTAATTAGTAGGATACAGGAAAAATCCTACCTAAGTGATTCTTATTCGGGAAAATTTTTCCCGAATAGCTACTATTAGGGGAAAGTCCAACCCAAGTAGTTATTATCTGGGGGAGGTTCTATCCGAATAACTTTTAATAGGAAATCTCTTATTCGGGGGAAACTCATCCATAGTAGTTATTAGTCGGGGGAAATTAGCTCCGTCTAAATAGCTACTTTGTGTTGGACCTCTGCTCAAATTTTGGGGATCATAAATACGCGTTCGTTAATATGGGGGAGCCTTTTTGACTCTCTTTTATTTACATAACTCGTATTCATTTATGTTTGAGTAGATTGATATCTAGGAGTGAATATTGTAAATGATAGTATTTTAATATATGGTCTCGGATTTAGCTTATTCAATTCATATTGCAATGTATGGCTTGTTTTAATTCAGTATTCATACGTAATGCTTTTAAAGTAGATGTTATGAATGTTTTACTTTCGTACCATAATATTAGACTTGTAGTTGATATTATGTTTGCGTTACTTTAGTGCCATATAATTGTTTTAATCATGAGTCTATAGGTTGTACCATAGACTCCATGAAACTATGGGTTGTACCATAGTTTCTATCTGTAAGGTCAATTCCTTAGATTAGTTTGTCTTGTTGTACTTGGTTAAAATAAGCTAAGTAGATTAACTAGGTCTATAGCGTTTATCTTAACTAGGTGTATGCTTGTAGCTTAAACCCTTGCAGAATTGGATAACCTAGATGCCGAGCCTATATTAATTGCCTTATTTACATATTCCAACCTCTAGATCACTACCCCTCGTATCCATACTTAGTTAGTTTAATTTAGATAATTTAGTTAGTTATAGTTTAAATACACTCCAATTGCGAACCTGTCACTTACCGCTTTAAACACTTTCACACTACTTCACTAACTTAACTAACGAGCTTCCCTGTGGTACGATTTCGTGCTCTAAGCACACTACACTACGAAGATCTGTGCACTTGCGGGTATTTTAACTTGGTTTATTTTGCGCATATTTTAATGCACAACCCGATCGCATCAAGTTTTTAGCGCCGTTGTCGAGGAAGCACGGTATAGTTAGTTATTGATAAAAGTAATTGTGGATTTTTTTTAAGTATTGTAATTACTGTTTATATTGTTTATACTTGTTTTACACTGTTTCATTTATATAATTGTCTGTAAAGTATATTAGTATTTTAAATTTTGTAAGCTTTATTTCATATTTAAGTTTAAAACTGTTTTAAGCTTTGATAATATAGTTTGTAAAATATACTTAGCATATTTTCTTATAGTTTCTTACTACACTTATATTTATTAGTTTTTGTATGCACATGCGTCGTTCCTTGAATCTGGAACTTGCCTCGTATAATCCCAAACCCCAGAAAACTCCGCGAATGAAAGTCCCAGTCCCGATGGCGGATCAAGAAGGTAATGTTCAGAACCTTCCGCCTCTCCCTATAGCTCAACCTGTTAATCGAGCTGTAAACCAACCAATGACTTTACGTCAACATTTTTCTCCGGGCGATTATAATCCCGAGTTTGCCATAGCCCCACCGGCTCTTGGCAATGTCAACTTTGAGCTCAAAACTGGGATAATTTCAATGTTTTCTTCCTTCTATGGAAAAAGCAATGAAAACCCTCACACTCATATCATACAATTCCTGGAAGCATGTTCAACGCTTCATATTCCAAATGTGACCCGTGAGAATATTCAACTGCGTCTATTTCCGTTTTCCTTGAAAGATAAAGCCAAACAGTGGCTAAATCATTTAGACGTAGGAGTTACCACTTTTTGGGAAGATCTTATTCGAAAATTTTTACATAGGTTCTTCCAATGGCAAAAATTACCACTCTTTGAACTGACATCATGACATTTGCTCAATCGGACTTAGAACCATTTCATGAAGCATGGGAAAGATTTATTGATCTTAAAAATAAGTGTCCTCACCATGGGTTTGATCGTCACGATCTCTTGCATTATTTCTTTAAAGGTCTTACACCTCAGCAGAAAATGATGGTAAATGCAATGAATAATGGAGGTTTCTATAACCTCACAGCGGACGAAGCTTGGAGTAGAATTGAGAATATAACTGAAGATTTTCTTCAGAACACAACTATAGATAGAGAAACTAAGGGCACTCACAATCCCCAAAAGAGGGTGTTGTTTAAAGTTAACTCTAACTCCAACACCCAGTTGACTGACAAAGTAGATGCCCTAGCTCAACAATTAGAAAAATTTATCTCTCTAGGGTCTTCTTCTTTACAAGCTCCTCAAATCACGAAAATATGTGTCGTATGTTCTGCAGTAGATCACTCTACTCTGGACTGTCCAATCAGTTCATAATTTCCTGAGTTCGTGCAAGAACAAGTCTTCCCCACTCAAGGATATATAACGAATTACAATTCGTATTCTAACACGTATAATCCTGGCTGGCGAGACAATCTCTCATTTTCGTGGCGACAAGGGAATCATGAGACTTAGTTTCCTCAACAACAATATCAGAAAAGACAAGGAAACTATGAGCCTCAACAACAATATTAGAGGCTACAAAATAATAATCTTCTTAGTTACTACCCAGTCCAACAGGACAATCTGTTCAGAACACAGCGGAACAATGTCCCCGCTCTTCCTCCTACACAGTCATCATCTGATGACAAATTTGATAAACTAGTACAAATGTTCCAAGTTTAGCAACAGTATACTGCTAAACTTGAAGGACAACTCGGGCAGATGGCCCAAACTTTAAGTAAGAGAGATGAGGGAAAGCTTCCATCTCAGACCGTGGTAAATCCACGATGATAGTGTAGTACTATCCAAACTGAGACTGTACAAGAACAAGCCAAGGTCGTGATTACCCTTAGGAGTGGGAAGGCCATTGATAACCAGGTTAGAGAAAAGGTTAGGGATGTTCTCGGTGAAATTGAGGAATTAGAGGAACCTGAAATCGAGGTTGTAAGCAACGATGTCAATAACTCCTGTAGGAATCAAAACCCAACGGTGAAGCCAATAGTTGAACCATCTTCTCAAGTACCTTTCCCAACAGCTCTATCCCGTCCAAAGTCGATTGATGATCCAAAACAACTCAAGGTCTTAGAGCATTTAAAAGACATTAAGATCAATTTGCCTTTAGTAGAGGAAATCCAATAGATTCTAGCCTATGCCAAATTTCTGAAGGATTTGTGTGTGAAGAAAAGAGGGACCAACTCTATTCCTAAGAAGGTCCGTCTTACTGAAAAGGTTAGTAACATCTGCACTAGAGGGCTGACTCAAAAGTGCAGTGACCCAAGAGCTTTCACCATTCCATGTTTAATCAATGATCAATGCATTAAAAGCGCCTTGCTAGACTTAGGATCTAGTGTTAACCTTATCCCTCACACAATTTACAAAAAGTTGGATCTTGGAGTGTTAACACCGACAAATGTAACCCTCAAACTGACAGATAGATCTGAGCGAAGACCTAGAGGTGTTGTAAAGGATGTCATAGTAAGAGTAGGAGAATTCTTGTTCCCAGTGGATTTCATTGTGTTAGATATGGACTTAGGCCCTGATAATAAAAATATCACTCCCGTCTTATTAGGCAGACTATTCTTAGCAACAGCTGATGCTATTATTTACTGTAGGACAAGAATGATAGAACTTACATTTAGGAACATAAGAACAAAATTTAGGGTTGCTGATGCAGCTAATAAGTTGAACCAAGATGTGGAAGAAGAATGCTTCCATGTTGATACCATTGACTCATGCATAGATGAGTTTGTCCAATCATTCCTGTCTCTTGATGAGGAGATAGACGAACTTGAACAGCTATTGTTTGAATGCGACATTTAGCTTGAAATGGTTGCCTCTGCTTCCGTTATTGTTGATCCAGATAAGAATGATCAAGTAACAACTAATTTCCCTGAAGTTTCAGATTGCCCCACAATTGAGTTTCCACCAGCGTTGGAACTTAAAACCTTGCCCTAACATCTTAAGTATGCCTACTTAGGACCCGATGAGACCCTGCCAGTCATTATTGCCTCGGATTTGACTCCCGAGCATGAAGAGAAACTTTTAAAGGTCCTAAGTACGCATAAACATGCGATAGGTTGGACAATTTCTGACTTGAAAGGAATTGATCCCTCTGTGTGTATACACAGAATTCGTCTCGAGAAAGGAGTTACTCCTTCTTGAGAATTTCAGAAAAGACTAAACCCAAAGATTGGTGATGTCGTCCACAAAAAGATCATTAAGTTGCTTGATGCGGGTATTATCTACCTGATTTCTAACAATCCATGGGTAAGTCCGGTACAAGTGGTACTGAAGAAATCTGGGATTATAGTGGTCCCAAATGACAAGGATGAGCTAATCTCTACACGAACCACTACTGGGTGGCGTATATGCATTGATTACAAAAAGCTCAACTCCAAGACTAGGAAAGACCACTTCCTTTTACCCTTCCTTGACCAAGTCCTAGATAAAATAGTCGGACAAGGCTATTACTACTTTTTGGATGGGTATTCGGGATACAATCAAATCCCAGTCTTTCCTGAAGATCAGGAAAAGACTACATTCACTTGTCCATATGGGACCTTTGCTTTAAGGCGCATGTCTTTTGGTCTTTGTAACACCCTTGCGACGTTTCAAAGATGTGTGATGGCTCTCTTCTTGGACATGATTGAAAAGTTCCTAGAAGTCTTCATGGATGACTTCTCAGTGTTTGGAGCTACCTTCGACGAGTGTCTTACACATCTTTCACAAGTGCTTGATCGATGTGTTGAAATTAACCTGGTTCTAAGTTAGAAAAATAGCCACTTCATGGTTAGACAAGGTATAGTTCTGGGTTATGTTGTTACACATGATGGAATTCATGTAGACCCAGCCAAAGTCGAGCTAATAAAAAAGCTGCCCGCACCTAAGACGGTGCGTGACATTCGTTCATTCCTTAGTCACACCGGTTTCTATCGGCGTTTCATCAAGGACTTCAGCCATATAGCCCGACCTCTCTTAAGTCTTTTAACACACGATACCGAATTCAACTTTGATGATAAGTGCTCGGAAGCTTTTGAGAAGCTCAAATCCTTGTTATCTTCTGCTCTTATCATCTAACCGTCAAACTACAGTCTCCCCTTTAAGATAATGTGCGATGCATCAGACTATACAGTGGGAGCTGTATTAGGCCAGTGTAAGGACATGTTGCCTACTATGATATATTATGCTAGCAAAACTTTAGATGAAGCTCAAAAGAACTACACAACCATTGAAAAGGAATTGCTAGTTCTAGTCTTCTTCCTGGATAAATTCAAATGTTACATCTTAGGATCCAAAGTAATAGTCTACACAGACCACGTGGCTTTGCGGTATTTACTGACCAAAAAGGATACAAAACCCCATCTAATCTGTTGGCTATTACTCCTACAAGAGTTCGACCTTGAGATCAAGGACAAGAAAAGAAGCGAGAACTTTGTTGCCGATCATCTATCACGTTTGATACGCGATTCTCCTAGTGATACTTTGCCCTTCAAAGATACGTTCCCTGACGAGCAACTTTTTGATGTCTTATATAAGACCCCGTGGTATGCCCACTTTGTAAACTTTCTGGCTACCCAAGATATTCCAACTCACTGGGGTAAACGAGAACGGGAACAATTCATGGCACAAGTCAAGTACTTTATCTGGAAAGATCCCTATCTTTTTAAGATTTGTGCCGATCAAGCCATTAAGAGATGTATTCTTGAGGATGAAACTGATAGCATCCTCCAGTTCTACCACTCTGAAGCAGCTGGTGGACATTTCAGAGGAAAAAAGATAGCTACCAAAGTCCTTCAATGTGGATTCTTCTGGCCTGCTCTTTTCAAAGATGTCTAGCAAGTGTGTAAAAATTGCCCCCAATGTCAACAAGCTGGCTCTATCTCAAAAAGGGACATGATGCCCCTTACACCCATTCTCATTTGTGAAATATTCTCATTTGGGGTATAGACTTCATGGGTCTCTTTCTTCTTTCCTCAAATTATACTTATATTCTTGTTGGTGTGGACTATGTGTCCAAATAGGTAGAAGCGGTAGCAACCCGAACCAATGACCACAAAGTCATGGTCAAGTTCATTAAAGAGAACATATGTTCTCGATTCGGGGTGCCACGTGTACTTCTAAGTGACGGAGGACAACATTTTTGTCATAGGATACTCGAAGCCTAATTAAAAAAATACTCAGTCCACCACAATATAGCAAAACCTTACCATCCACAAACAAGTGGTAAAGTGGAGGTGTCGAATAGAGAAATCAAGTCAATTCTTCAGAAGACAATTAGGCCCGATCACAAAGATTGGTTAAGTCATCTGCACAATGCATTATGGGCCTACCGTATTGCTTTCAAAACTCCTATCGACATGTCCCCATATAGATTGGTATACGGTAAAGCTTGTCATCTCTTTGTTGAACTAGAGCATAAAGCCTATTGGGCTATTAAGGCCCTAAACTTTGACTTACAACAGGCAGGTGAAGGTTGGAAGTTGGCTTTGAGTGAACTGGAAAAGCTTCACTTCGAAGCTTATGAAAATGCCAAACTCTTCAAAGAGAGAATGAAGAGGATTCATGATAGATCCATTTTAAGAAAAACCTTCTCTCCTTCTGATCAAGTTTGGTTGTTTAAATCCAAATTGAAGTTCTTCCCAGGCAAATTGAGAACAAGGTGGGATGGTCCCTTTGAGGTGCTTGAAGCATATCCTTCTGGAGCTATCAAGATTAAGCACCCCGAAGATAGGCACATCTTCACAGTCAATGGGCAACGATTGAAGCATGCCTTCAATCCTAAGGTGGTCCCTTATGAAGTTGAATCCGTTGAACTTCTGGATCCTGAATACCTTTCATAAAATGGAATCTGCCTAGCTGATGGCATTAAACTCAGTACAACCGTCTGGTTGAAGACGTTAAACTTAGCGCTACTAGGAGGCAACCTATTACTCTTTTGTGTAAATATTTATTTAATTTATGTCGTTTACATGTACTTTTTGAATCTTTCTCCAGCTTTAGGTAGTTTGGGTTGTAAGCCCTGAGGAACATTCATAGAGGTACGAGTATTGTTATACTAGTGGTCACTGTACATTTCTGAGTGTAGTTAGCTTAATTATGTAACTGTATCTTATAATGTGAGCTACTCCACCAGCTTAATGTAGCTTGGGTCTATTGGGTATTACTTGATAAGGGAGTTAGGAGTGTGAGCATACACCAGACGTAACGTCTGTGACGTAAAACCCCACTGTTCTATCCTTGACCCTGTGGAACTAGTTTTGGCCTTAAGTGGCCGAAGGAAAGCACTAGATATCGTGAGCACAAAAACCTCTAGAAGAGCTAGTCTTTGTAGGAGTATCAACTCTAGAACCCCAGAAAACAGTCTAAATGGTCTGTGTAGTTTATTTATTTGCTTTATGTATTAAATAGTCTCCTTGACCGTAATTCTTTTTGACCCCCCTCCCTTATACTATTTTGTATAGATTAACTATTATTTTTGTTATGTTTGTGATAATCTGTAAAATGTTTTGTCTAATAACCTTTAATTGCAGAATGATACATCTTTTGGAAAAAGTTAGTAGAAAAGCTTTGACATCAACATAGAAATACTTCACATCAGGTGATATCTATCATTACTACATTTTTCTTTATACCTGATCAACATGCACTGAAGAGTAAGCAAACTATAGGTTTGGGGATGTAGCATTTGTCATTATGTTATTACTTGCATATTACACTTTCACTGTCTTACATTATCATTTGCTTGAGGATAAGCAAAGTTTCGGTGTAGGGGTGCGTACATTTCATGAAAAACACTTTCAAAATATGCAAGAAATACACCATTTTTGTTCATGAGAAGAGTAGTTTGCTACCTTGTTTAAAAGAAGATGATTTAGATGATTTGAGAACCTGTTTTGTTAGCTATATATTGTGAAAAACTCTGAGGAAACTCTGTAAGAAAAACTTTGGGGTACTGTATTCATGAGTAAACCTAGCTGTTCTTTTTTTCTTCAAATGATAGCTATGTGATTATGAAAGGACTGAGATAGGATAACCGTTTGTTATGAGAACTTCTTATGATTGAAACCTGAACCATTTTTCCATGTCTGTATAGTATGTTATGTTACTCTGTCTGTATGTACACTCTGGAAAAAAAAGAAGAAAAAGAAAAACAAAGAAAACAATGCAAAAAAATAGAAAAAGGAAAAAGAGTTGTACATATCTTTACTGTTAAATAAATTTTTGGTGTAAATATGTTGTAAATCTCTAAACACCACTATCCTAGACATTATAATTTGGGATATGTGCTATAGTGTAAGGTTTCAAGCTTGGATATCTCGGGTGATTAAGGCACGTAGGGGTCCCTTTGAAACCTGGCAACCTCAGTCATAATGGCGGGGGATTGTTGGTCTTAAACCCGCTACATGAGATATTCAGAAATCAAATGAAACTAAACACTATATAGAGATATTGTAAATTGTACTTTTATATTTCTGGCAAATGTTAAAGGGTTAAGGCATGATCAAGAGTTTGATTCCAAATGTAAGCAAGAATATCAAAGTCTAATCTGTTTGCGTAACTTGAAAGTTGAGAATTGAATGAACTTAATCTACTTAGTTTACTTCTAAAAATGTACTCCGGAGCAATCAATAGTCGATTTCCAATAAGAGTACCTATTTGTGAAAACTTTGTACAAGGTTCTCTTATCATGTTTGTCATTAACTGCTGAATAAGTTTAAAGATAGTAGATTGTATTTCTCATGTGTTATTTTGGGAATGTTTGACAAAAAGATAGGATATATTATTTCATATGTTTTTGACTTGAAAAAATTCTGCAAAATTTACTTTCACATTTGTTTTAAAAGACAGTCTTGCTGGAGGGCAATCAATGTTTAGGTTTGGGGATATTGATGTGACTGTATTTGCAGTACTCAAACCTTGGTATTTGTACTACATTTGCATCTTAACTTAAAAATAATTGCAACACTTTGATACTTTCGATGTAATGTAGGAGAATACCAGAAAGTGAATGTTCAGAACCAAAACGATCCAAAATGCAAGTCAAGAAGTGGACAATGGGGAAAACACAGGAACGGTGGAAGAATGAAGCCGATAGAGACGGAATTTGGCCAAAATTAGCACGTAATTAGACTCATAACGCTAAAAATAGCCCGAAAATGCGTCAGTCAACGCTCGGTCAAAGCCCGGTTAAAAGTCAAAATTCAAGCCCAAAAAGTCAGCAAAATAGCGCCTGAGCGCGCCTTCCTTGGCGCTCAAGCGCCCTACAAAAATCCACAAATATTCTAGAAGAAAACATGTGGAGATAATTCAGCGACTCAGCAGAATGGCGCACAAGCGCCCCTCACCGGTGCTCGAGCGCGCCTCAAGAAGCTTCCAGAGCCGCCACGTGTTAAAAAATCAACGGACCGAAAAGAAGGGCGCTTGAGCGTGCCTTTGTTTTTCTGCCTATAAATAGCCCCCCCTCCCACCAAAAATGTTAATTAATTTTGGATTTTGGTTATTTTTAATTAATTTTTGAGTTAATTCTAATTAGTTTTTAATCGTAGTTAATTAGTAGGATATGGGGAAAGTCCCACCTAAGTGGTTCTTATTCGGAGAAATTTTGCCCGAATAGCTACTATTAGGGGAAAGTCCGACCCAAGTAGTTATTATTCAGGGGAGGTTCTATCCGAATAGCTTTTAATAGAAAATCTCTTATTCGGAAGAAACTCATCCAGTAGTTCTTATTCGAGAGAAATTAGCTCCGCCCAAATAACTACTTTGCATCGAACCTCTGCTTAAATTTCAGGGATCAGAAATACGCATTCGTCAATATGGGGGAGCCTTTCTTGACTATCTTTTATTTACATAACTCGTATTCATTTATGTATGAGTAGATTGATATCTAGGGGTGAATATTGTAAATGATAGTATTTTAATATATGGTCTTGGATTTAGCTTATTCAATTCATATTGCAATGCATGGCTTGTTTTAATTCAATAGTCATACATAATGCTTTTAAAGTAGATGTTATGAATGCTTTACTTTTGTACCATAATATTAGACTTGTAGTTGATATTATGTTTGCATTACTTTAGTGCCATATAACTGTTTTAATCATGAGTCCATAGGTTGTACCATAGACTCCATGAAACTATAGGTTGTACCATAGTTTCTATCTGTAAGGTTAATTATTTAGTTTAATTTGTCTTGTTGTACTTGGTTAAAATAAGCTAAGTAGATTAACTAAGTATATAGCGTTTAGCTTAACCGGGTGTATGCTTGTAGCTTAAGCCCTTGCAAAATTGGATAACCTAGATACCAAGCCTATATTAATTGCATCATTTACATATTCCAACCTGTAGATCACTACCCCTCGTATTCATACTTAGTTAGTTTAACTTAGATAATTTAGTTAGTTGTAGTTTAAATACACTTCAATTGTGAACCTGTCACTTACCGCTTTAAACACTTTCACACTACTTCACTAACTTAACTAACAAGTTTCCCTGTGGTACGATTCCGCACTCTAAGCACACTATACTACGAAGATCCATGCACTTGCGGGTATTTTAACTTGGTTTATTTTGTGCACATTTTAACGCACAACCCGATCGCATCATATTCATAGTGACTAAGACACCGAATTTATAAATGCATCTTTCATGAACTATTATGAAGTACGTGGCATTGAACATAATTTTTCGGCTCCTAGAACTTCTCAACAAAATGGGGTAGTAGAAAGAAGAACTGGACATTACAAGAAATGATAAGAACAATATTGAAAGAAAATAACTTGCCAATATATTTTTGGGGCGAAGTCGTAAATACCGCATGTTATGTGCTAAATCGTGTGCTAATTAGACCTTTTCTAAAGAAAGCACCCTATGAATTATGGAAAGGTAGAGCACCAAATGTGTCTCATTTTAAAGTATTTGGTTATAAGTGTTTCATCTTGGATACAAAAGAACATCTTGGAAAATTTGATTCTAAATCGGATGAAGGATTTTTTATGGTTTACTCTTCAAGAAGCAAAGCTTACGGAGTCTTTAACAAAAGAAATATGTTTATTGAAGAGTCTATGCATGTGGATTTTGATGAAACTAATCTTTTTGCCCAGAGAAAGAATGATGATGATGTAGGTGCTTCCGAAGTTGACATTCAAATCTTACCTACAACCATTGGCAATGAGGGAACCTCAAGTTATCCAAATGAGACAAATGTTGAAGAAGGTCAAACCTCAAAGGATGGTGAAGCTCTAGCAAATCTACAAGGCAATGTACAATCAATGCAAAATGATCAAGAAGCTCTAACAAATGATGATCTACCAAAATGTTGGAAGTTTGTAAGAAATCACTTAAATGATCAAATTCTTGGTGATCCCTCAAAGGGAGTAAGAACTCGTTCCAATCTAAATGCTTATTGTGAACATGTTGCTTTTCTTTCTCAAGTAGAGCCTAAAAATGTTAAAGAAGCTTTAGATCATGAAGATTGGATAATTGTCATGCAAGAAGAATTAAATTAGTCTGAAAGAAGTAAAGTATGCCATCTAGTTGAAAAACCTAAGGATTATTCTATAATTGGTACAAAATGGGTTTTCAGAAATAAGCTAGATGAATCCGGAGTTGTAACTAGAAACAAAGTTAGGCTAATGGCTCAAGGGCATAATCAAGAAGAAGGCATAGATTATGATGAGACCTTTGTTCGCGTAGCTAGACTTGAATCTATTCGTATGCTTCTTGCCTTTGCATGTTTTATGGAATTTAAATTATATCAAATGGATGTAAAAAGTGTCTTTCTAAATAGCTATCTCAAGGAAGAAGTTTATGTGAAACAACCACCCAGATTTGAGGACTCTAACTTGCCAAATCAAGTATATAAGCTAGATAAGGCATTATATGACCTTAAGCAAGCACCTAGAGCATGGTATGATAGGCTTAACAATTATTTGCTTGAAAAAGGGTTCACAATAAGCAAATTAGATTCTACTCACTTTGTTAAAACAAAAGGCAAAGATATATTGCTTGTCCAAATTTATGTTGATGACATAATCTTTAGTGCTACTAATGAATCTCTCTGTGAGTATTTCTCTAAGTGTATGCACAAGGAATTTGAGATTAGTATGATGGGAAAGTTGAATTTCTTTCTCGGACTCCAAATCAAGCAAACACAAGAGGGTACTTTGATCAATCAAGCCAAATACACTAGAGAACTTAGCAAAAAGTTTGGGCTTGAATCAGCAAAAGAAATGAGTACACCAATGTCCATATCAATCAAGTTTGACAAAGATGAGAAAGGTAACAAGGTAGATGAAAAGCAATATCGAAGTATGATCGGAAGCCTTCTTTATTTAACTGTCTCTAGACCCGATATTGTATTTGCTGTGTGCTTATGTGTTCATTTTCAATCTTGTCCTAAAGAGTCTCACTTAATGCCGTAAAAAGAATCATTAGATTTTTTAAGTGGACTATAGATTTAGGATTATGGTATCCGAAAGACACATCATTTGAACTTATAAGATATTCGAATGCAGATTATGCAGGAGATCGACTAGATAGGAAGAGTACTAGTGGATATTGTCAATTCCTAGGCCATTCATTAATTTCGTGGTCTAGTAAAAAACAAAATAGTGTAGCTCTTTCTACGGCTGAAGCTGAATATGTATCTGTTGGAAATTGTGTTGCTCAAATTCTTTGGATGAAACAAAATCTGCTAGACTATGGCCTTGTGTATGATAATGTGCCAATTAAATGTGACAATACAAGTGCCATTAATCTTACTAAGAATCTCATCCAACACTCTAGAACAAAACATATTGAAATTAGGCATCATTTCATTCGTGATCATGTTCAAAAAGGGGATGTTGTGCTTAACTTTGTTGATTTTGTGCATCAATTAGCTGATATTTTTATCAAACTATTGCATGTGAGTCAATTTTGTGTGATTATAAAGGATTTAGGCATGCTTAAAATGTGTTGAAAATGCAACTTGAAGTTTTTTGTGGGGTGAGATGCACTTCCTGGTAGAAAGTGCACCACGGGAAGAGGGGGTTGTCACCAGTCGATAGGTGGACATACCCTCGTCCGGTGGACGTGCTTCGGGCAGAAGAGCATTTGGCACCGGTCGACTGACGCATTTACCCTCGTCCGGCCGCTACACTATCGGGTACAAGTTTTAAAACACCAACTCTAATCATTTTAAATCACTTATTCTCTCTACAAAACCTCCTAAACCTCATCTATCAAAACTTCTTTCAACCTCACACTACTTCAACTACTCTTTTCAAAAAGGTTTAACCCTAAGCAATATCAACCAATATCTTCACAAGTTTTTTAATTTCTCTTCAAAATCTTCATCAAAATTTCTTTAAACTTCTCTTGCACACAAGGTGTTCGACAAAATTCCCCAAACAAGTTTTTTCTTGTTTTTCTTGAAAAATCTCTTCTGAATTCATGGCATCATCATCTAGACAAGTATCCAAGAAACGAAAGACCGGTTTTAGGACTCATACCATTGACCCATGGGATCCTATGCACGACATCGCACCGGGAGATTTCTCTAAAAAGGAAATACTATGGGGTAAACATATTGATCCTTCAGATTTTTTGGATAACACTCGTCCCCATAAATTGCTTAGATATCAACGATGGCTTCCCCTGTTTGGACTCGAAGATATCAATTGTGATCACTGGGTTCGTGAGTTCTATGCTTATGCGGTAGAAGGTGAACATGAGGATGTGTGAGGATTAAAGAGCCGAGTCAATGGAGTTAACATATTTGTAAGTGAACGGGACTTGGCTAACTTGCTTGGTATTCCAGATAGTGGTCTCAAAATCTACACATCTGTCAACTTGCCAAGTGGACTACACGAAAGTGCTTCAACGGAGATGTTTGCTACAATGTGGGATGGCAGGGGAAGGTTGGAAGAATTTATGCCTAAAAGAGATCAACTCTGTGTTGAAAAATGTTTGCTCCTCTACATCTGAATCAAGCCATCATGCCTCGCATTGTAAAAGACGGGACAATTCCATCCTTCACGAGCTATGTGATGCATCTCATGTATAAGAAGGTAAAAATCAATCTCACATACATTATGCTTAGTCATGTTGGCCTTCAAAAAGAAATCATTGCCCTATGGGATGATCTTGTGTCACTTTTTCCATCTAAGGGATATCGCTCGTGTTAGTCAGTTTGCACCTTTAAATGATTCCACCTATCTCCTTGACAAATATTGCCTAGATAGACAATCCATGGCTCGTGAAAATAATGACATTGTCTACATTGCGCAACATCAATTCCATAAGGTTCAATCTGAAATAGTTGATGATCTTGACAACTATGACCTTGGGGAAGAGGGAGATGAAAGTGAAACAGCAAGCGAGAGTGATGAAGGAGATCACAAAGGAAGAGTTGCTGACGTTGGGACTTCACGGGTCGATATTGGAGGTGCTAGTTCGTCTACAAGGAGCAGATCTCGCCTAGCCACTCTTGAAGAAGTCAATACCAAGGTTGATACTTTGACTTCGAAAGTTGATTAGTTATCCTTGATTGTTGGAGACGTCAAGACCAAGATGAAGGGCATGAAGACGATGCTTGAAAAGCTTTATGAGAAGTTTTTGAAGGACTAAGCCTGTTGCTTTGCGATGCATAGAATGATCCCATTTCCCTTATTTCCTAGACTTTGGAATTTTTTTTTGAACATCTTGTTTTACTTTGACATGCACTCTCTCTAGTTGTTTCAGTTTTTCTAAATTACTTCCATTAACTTGTTCTTTTGGCTTACATTGCTATATTTTCTCTTACTTTGCTTGCTAATGCCAAATAGGAGAAGATGTCATATAAATGATCTTACTTTTCTTTATTTTGCTAATGACAAAAAGGGGGAGAAAAGTTGTATAAATAATACAAAAGCTAGCATGAAACATGTGTAAAAATTGAACCTAAAAAGAACTCATACATTGAGAGGGAGTAAGAAGTTCATATGTGCACAAGTTAAGGGGGAGTTTTTGAACAAACTTATATCTTATGTTCAAACAAACTCAAAATGCACAAGATGCTATATGCTCTCTCAAACTCATTTATGCTTACATTGTTATTATTTGGGATAAGTTTTGTCATCATCAAAAAGAGGGAGATTGTTAGTCTAAAAGGCTTCTAAATCTTGGTTTTGATGATTACAAACAATAATTGTGTTTAATGAGTTTGTTAAGTGTGTATAAGCATAGATGAATCAAAATTGACTCCGATTCCAAGTTCATCAAGCTGAAGAAGGAAGAAGAACATTCATCAACTCAATGAAAAGATTCGAAGAAAGAAGATGGAGTTATAAGGATGGAGACAAAAGTCATAAAAGGTACCGGTTGGGACTTGACTGGGGTTTTTGGGTCTTGTAAATGGTATATGCTTAATAATGATTCTCAAATATTGTTTTGAAATATTTGAAAAATGTCTAACAAAAGATGCTCAAAAGAAACACTTTTAAAAACCCAACCCTGATAGTTTTGATCCTACCGGACAACCCCATGGCGACCGGTCAACCGGTGGCCAAAGGGTCGTCCGCCCGAGGCTTGTCCACCAGACGAGGGTCTCTCGACCGGTCGACCGGAGACAAAGTGGTTGACCGGTTAGGCCAAAACGCTGATTCAAAAAATAGTCATTTTATGAACGGTGAGGTGCATTTATTATACCCATTTTCAGCTTCTATTAATGTCTCTCAACTGCAAAACTTCAATTCATTGATTCAAAGCAATTACTCTTAAGTTCTTTCATTATCTTTATCTTTGAATCATCATTGAGCTATACTTGAGCAAGAATTTGTGAGCAATATTGAGAGATGAGCATTCATTGTATTCATCTACCCTAAAAGAGGACTTTTATTGTAAATCTCAAACACTTATCAAAAGAGAGAGTTAAACACTTTGAAATGAATGATTTCCTTGTCAAAAGTGTTGGAGTTAAAGTTTTGTATTGAGAATGGTTTTTCTATTATAAAAGTTTGAACTATCATTGTAGTTGGTTTGTGGACTCACCAACATTTAAAGAGCCACCATAGTGAAAATTGTTGAAATCCTAAGCAGAGAGCTTGGGTCGTGGACTTAGGCGGGGGCCGAACCACGCTAAAATCGCGATTTGCAATCTCTTTCTCTCAACTATCTCTTTGCATTATTTTCTACTCACTAAGTGTTTGATAAATTGTCTCACTTATATTTTATATTAGTAGAGTGCATATCTATTTAGAATTGTCTTTGATTAATCATTGCTAGTATATTGCCATATAAAAAAAATAATATTATTGCTTATATAACCTAATTCACCCCCCTCTTAAGTTTAATTAAGGGATATCAAGAAGAAAATTAACTTCTTCAAATTGCTGGATGAATGTAATATTATATTTATATTTGATATTGTATCATTATGCTTAGATTATTATTTCACATAATGAATTGTGAGAAACCTAAGGCTAGAAGCAACAACTTTAAGGTGATAAAGTAGTTTTTAACAATTTTTCATTTTTTGGTATAATGGAGGCCGACACTCGTAGTTTGAATTTAAAATATTTAATTATAATAGATTATTAACTGACAATTATATCCAATTATCGTTGTAGTTTCTAACACATTTATCTTATTTGTCTCTCTTCTTTTATTAATTTTATTTTATTTCTCTTTAATCTTTTATTAATTGTTCTCTCGGTTCGTTTTTCCTCTTTTCTTTCCCTTAATTAAGGTTTCATATCTTCTCTTTCTTTATTTTAATGTTCATTTTTCTCTTTCTATCATCCTTTCCATATTTTTTTAGATTTTTCTCTTATTCTCAACGAATTTATAATTGCCGAAAATGGAAAAACTAATTGTTGATATTGACACATCATATAGTATTCTTTCACTTTCAATAATATTGGCAAATCATATATATACTTATAGCTTAAGATTCATGATTTTCTTCATCATTCCCTCTTACTAGTATTGTTGAGGAATTTTCTCTTATACTGCTTATAAATAATAATCAAAGTATTAAAGTTTGGTTGGGAGATTGCTGCAGGATTGGCCTTTTCCCTTTTATTCATGTTTTGAGATTGCCGCATAGTTTAAGGATTGGCTTTTCCTTTTTATTCATGTTCTCTTCACATTTCTTTTTCTTTTTTCTTTTTTCTTTTGCACAGAGAGATTTTTGCCACTATGATTGGAAGCAAAAGATATGCTCTAAGATTTTTGTCAAGCTATTTGATACTCCAATATTAACAATTTTTTCCAGTTTCAGCAATAATGAATTCATCAAGGAGGAGAAAATGTGAAAAAAATGCAATCCGGCTCACTCCCGACTACGTTGTACCCCTTTCCCTTATTTTATTATCCTCCCCATGTCTGGTGTTTCATTTCCTTTATCAAATTATTAATTTTTATTGTGCCAGAAATTAATTTTTTCAAAAGATATGTTTTCAAGAGCATCAACCAGATCATGAACCTACGAATTTATTTCATTTTTTATTTTGGTCTGAACATCCTGCGATTGTTTAGTTGTTTTTTTTTTCTTTTTTCTTTTTTCCTTCATTTGCTCATAGTTGAAATTATGTTAAGAGAAAGAAAAAGAATATAAAAAACCTTAATCAAGAGAAAGAAAAAAGAAAAAACAAAGACATAGAAAAATTAATATGTAAAAGGAGAGAGAAACAAAATAAATTTATCTAGTTGACATGTCAACTAAGAGATAATAATTGAGTGATGAGAAAATGGCGATGTCTAGCATTATTTTTAGGTCTTCTTGAAATCCAAGCCCGTTATTATAGGAAATATTCATAACAATACAATAGTAACACCATTTGTTGAAGATGTTGCACTTAGTACTCACTTCTTTTTTTTCTTCAGGTGCAATGGATGCTAAAATTATAGTTTGAACTCAAATATTTTTTTCTTTCTTTTACTGCAGAGCACTACTTGACGGTTCCAGTCAACTCTTGGGTGTAGTACTCTTTTCTTTGACCGATAAGTTTGATATTCACAATTTTAATTTATTTATTAAAACGGCTTTTTTTTTGTCAGAATTTATTAAGATGCCCATTCTACTATATTGTCGAATTTATTGGGATGTGACAGATTTTATATTGACATTAGATTTGAATATTAAATGCTCAAGTTCTTCAATGTGGAACAAACATTTTACGTTTGACTTAATGCACAAATAATATTTCATAAGAAATGTGAGATGAAATAAAAGAAAGCTAAATACTGAGCTTTTCTTATATTTTCAATTACAAAGGTAAAATGGGTATTTAATCAAACAAAATTAAGTAATTAAGATTATTCTACAAATTTATAATGATCCAAGGACAAAGAGAGGTTGCATAAACTCCTCCAGAGTTTCATAACATATTTATTTAATTCTTCTAACAAGGGCTCTATTCAAAATCATTTTATCATAAAAGGGAAAAGATTCATCATCTTCTTTTACATAATAAAATACCTTAGCACAATGAGATACGAAGTTTAATTAAACAAGTAAAACCCACCCAGAGGGAAAAAAAAAATGTTCATTGCAGGGCGCAGGCAATCATCGTCAAGATTTTCTTGTATGCTTCCATTTATCATATTTGGAGAAAGAACCACGTTTTGATGATTCAAGAAAAAGAAAGATATAAGTACATCAAATTAAAGAAATTTGTTACATTTTTGTTAGCTTTCAGCCTTGAAACATAGACTAGTGTTGATTAGTCATAGCTCGATATTTTGTGTAATCCACGTGATGCTTCATCTCCACTTTGTATGATACAATTCTAGTGTATTGACTGTTAAATACTCCTTTGTATGACGAAAAGAACTCTTACCACGTACAGAACAGTGAACCATCACCCATGTGATATATAACAATACTCGTTCAAAAATATCAGAACTTTCCTATCAGAGCCTGGAAGTTAAGTTGCTTTGAGACTGGCATTTACTAACCTGATCTTTGCCAACAACTGATGCCTTCATTTCATTCATCGGAGTAATTCCGGCTTCAGCCTCCCTTGAAAGGAAAAAAAAAAAAAAAGAAGCCCGAGCTCGGCAAAATTTGTGCGAAAAATAAGCATTTATAGGCAGAATTCTTGTAGAGAGGTTTCAAGAAGTGCCAAGCTTCAATTCCTCCAACTTCTGAGTTGCCAATATACCAGAGATGCAATTGAGATAAGATCCAGGGACTTATTTCTTCTGGAAAGTAACCAAGACGATATACGCGACAACACGAGTAATAATACCAGTGGCAATTAGTTTTTCCAAACAAGGATTCCAATCTTTGAGGTCATAACCTCTTTGTTTTAACAAACTACATCTTGTAATTAGCCACACTTGCTTATACCTGAAAGTAAAAAAGGCGGGGAAAGATGAAGCAGAGATTATCAGGAATCGTGTGTGACTGTCATCTTTGGGCATCAAAGACAATGATTGATAAGAGGATATGAAGAACCAAACTCAACACTAAATTGAATGAACCTAAGTTAAACTCAATTGATACTCCACCCTGATACTAGTTGGCGTTAGGGGTAACTCGAGTAACTCAAGATTTTACATGATAATATTGGAACTGATGATTTGTAAATGGGAGACTATTATATTCTCCAAATTGTCTCTTTTTTACAATGTCTGATTTCTGGTGACTAATATCTATGAAGTATAATCATCATAACGAGGATAGACCAGTCATCTCAATCATGGGAATGGATTGCAAACATACCTCTGTGCATTTGCAATCATGAATGCTTCTAAAGCCCACTTAGTGAAGCAAAAGTTTGCTATTTTCGCTGTTGTCGTACCTCCTTTCTGGTTTGCAATCAGAGACATAATAACTGGGAGCATCACTGATATCTGCAGTAAACAAAAGCAGGAGTTGTTACGTAATATGAATATGAAACTTGAAACCATTTAATTAGTACGATATTTTATAGTCGAAGGTCAAATTGCAAACCAGTTGGGCAGGACCGGGCTCAAAGTAGATGGCAAGTATATAAGCGATTCCAGTAACACAGTACACGAGACAAAACAGAACTATGTAGTGTTCGGGAGATGAAGATCTTGGATTGTTGAAGTTATAGAACATGGATAGATAAACTGCCGGCTTTATGATTATACTGAAAAGATCAAGTGAGTCCTTTGCTAGAAAATAAGCCAAGCTGCTCATTCCAGAACTACTCTCTCTCCAGTAGTGTAACTTATCAGAAAATGATCTCAAAGCTCCAATCTTGCAGAGGAGGGCTGAAAGTCAGCAATAAATATTTGGTCAGACCAGAAGAAAACTATAGTATGATAATTGTTGCAGAAACTAGTGTCGCCAAATGTAAAACATGAAGTTACAGAATTGAGCAGATCGCGTTTCAAAAGCCATAGTGATATGACATCAAATGAGCAAGTAAATTCACAAGGAAAAGGACGGTTGCAAAAGAATATCAAATGCTGGAACTTACAAACTGCAATGACAGTGAAAAGATATCCCCTCGCTCCAAATGTTTGGTCACTCATTTTAGCAAGGGTTCCTAAGCAGATTCCAGCTAGTAGTAAAATCAGAAAATCCACTACTTGTACACTAGCTTCTCGTAGTCGCTGCTTCGCAACTCTGAGAAAAATTCAGTAGCAACATCTTAGCTAATGCTCTGAAATAAATGACACTTTGTGATGATGATGAGCAATCAAACAGAGCTTACTCCGTTTCCTTCGAAACTACAGCTACCAGAAAATTGTTCAAAATATGATGATCACTTGATTATAATGCATGTCAGCAGGTTTCTTCTTACATACTTGATTCTAATATCAGTCAAAGAACAGTTGCATGAACTTTGGAAAAGCCACCCGGTCTTTTTTCATTTAGCTAATTTGTCAACCTAAGTCAGGAACTTTTTGGACAAATTGTGGGCGAGAAGAAAATAAGAACCAATAATGTGTTTACCCTTAACGAGGGGATTTAAATGGATGACATCTTTACGAAAGCAGCAATTAGCTACGAAGTATGAATTCTGAAAATATACCTCCCAAGGAAGTATCTGTATTGCGAGAAGATGCCTGGGGTTTTCCGGTTCGACAAGTCCTTTGACTTCAAATAATTATATTGTATGTCGTCTTTCATCTGTTGAAGATTAAACATGACATTCTGCATCAAGTCTCCTGCAAAAGATTGTCCATCGCCAGCTGCTGGATTCGCTCCCTGAGCCAAGTTTTCTCCAACTGAAGATGTAGATTTTCCCATAGAATCTATCATGTCTGGTGGTACAGGATAGCCATTATGAAGCATCCATCTAAGAGGAAGATCTTTATAATTCACTCCTGGGCTCGTGCTTGGTTTTACCATTCCCTCCAGAAAGTCTATGTAGTGATCTGGAGGGTTGACACGCTCGGGCACATTGATTCCGAGGCCAGAAAAGTAGTCCTCAACTTTCTTCACTGGTCCAAGATATGCAATAAGACCGCCCTTAGCTAGAAGAATCAAGTCATCAAACATCCTGAACAATGTATAGCTGAAGAAGGAAATGAACCGTCACTTAGAGAAGACTAGCATTCTACATCTGACGATAATGCTTCGAAATTCTACATATTGCAAAAATGGAAATGACATATTACATGTTTCCAAGTTAACATATTAATACAAAAATAAAAATAACTCAAAAATTAATAAATAATGAAAACTAATCCTAAGAGAAGAGTAATAAACAGCATAAGCTTAAAGTGTGCGAATAAATGTTTACTTTTCCTTTGTCTTTGATATGACAGACCTCAAATATAAGATTCCATTTCAAAATTCTCTCAGCATAGACTGGAGTAAAACAAAAAGAAAGCTGGAAAGCTATCTTTTTCATGAAAAATAAAGGATTTTGATTGTAAAATTTACCTTGGTTGGTGAAGCACCATGCATATATTTACTCCTTCAAGAGCTTCACGACGAAGGGCTCTAAGGAGTAGCTGACAAGAAGAACTATCCAAGCCGGTTGTTGGTTCATCTAGGATCAGCAGAGAAGGTTCCATAACCATTTCAAGTCCAACATTTACTCGCTTTTTCTGGCCCCCAGATATTCCTCGCTTCTCCACTGTTCCAACCAGGGAATCTCTCACTGGCTGCAATCCCAGAGATTCAATCACTCTCTCAACAACTAAAACCTTTTCTGCCATTGGCATATCAGCTGGTAATCTGTAAGCAAAAATTTTAAATTGAGAGAACTAAACTGTTTGTGACTACTACTAAAGCAAAACAGGGAATTCCAAGATTTGAGCAACAACAACAAATAACATTTCATCAATATCAAGTGCTGACAATCACTTGGTGCACATTTTATATCAAAGAGGTTAATGATTGAGTGGTTCTTTTGATAGAGACTATATTATCAAAAGTTAGTCGGTATGCAAATGCAGATAATAAGTCTGATATGCAAGTCATCAATATGCATTTGATACTTCAAAATGCATATAAGAATGAAACATGAGATGGCTTGGAAACCTTACTGACAACTTTAAGGCTTAAGCATAATATGGTAATCTACCCACCGGTAATAGAGAGGGGACAGGAAGCATAAATTTTTGAGGCAGAGGAGGGAAATCATAATATGAAATTTCCCCGTAGTGTAAAAGACCTCATAGTTGAATATTGTCATACATGTCAAGTCAGAGTAATCAAACAAAAGCGAGACTGAACAAAACGTAATTCTATTCTCTTGATAAAAAGAGTTAGAAAAAAAAAAAATGAAGTAAACAAAGGAATATCTGAAACAAGTTATGTTATTATGGTTTCCACGATGTAATAATTCATGACCTCTACTGTAATTACTGTTAATCATACCTGCACCTAGCACTAAACCAGAGGTTTTCCTCCACCGTCAAGTTTCCGTGGACTATGTCATCCTGAGGGACAAATCCTATTATTTTCTTGTATGATTGTATAGGTTCATTCTTTCCATTAATGAGAATTGAACCAGTCACCGTGCATCCAGTAGCTCTTCCTGTTAAGGCAGAAAGAAATGTTGTTTTCCCGGCCCCTGATGGGCCCATGACAGCAGAAACATGACGAGGACTTAATTTCCCAGTTACACACCTCAAAAGATGCTTTTTTTTCCCTTTCAATGTGAGAGTTAAATCGTTAAAAACAACCTCAATAGGAGGCCTACTTCTGAGTTCGATGTCAGAGGCCATTGAGATTACTCCAGAGTAAGTCATATTTTTGGTCTTCTCCTGAAAAGCTTTTTCTTTCTCAATTTGGCCATATGCATATCTGAAAATTTGACTCTGGGTATGGAACTGCTTAGGATTTACTGCCTGCTTTCCCAATTTTTTGTCTCCAATTTCCATATTAAAGCCTTCATGGCTATCAGGATTCTCTTCAATCTCTGCCATCATTTGTGTGAGCTTCTTTGGCTCCTTTTTCTTTTCTTTCGACTGAGAAGCATCTGAGGGCTTGGGAGGCAAGCCAGCATCTTTTACAGATCTTGGCTGGTCCTGTTGCCTTGTAGATGTCCTCCGAGTAAATGTTCGGGATATTCGTGCAAGGGTACCAGATTTCCATGTTTGACTTGCCTGAGCTGTTTCCTTTGCGCTTTTTGCCGCAGCTTCCCTGGATTTTGCTTGTCTCTTTTCTCTTGTACTGAGAACTTTATCAGAACAGTTGTAAATAATGATCAGCAGCAGCACAATCATACCCTAATTAAACACAAATGAAAGGAAATTTTTAATGACAACGTTTTAGCTTGCTTCGCAACAAAGATTGCAGAATTGAGATTATTAGAGACAGTAGTTTCAATCATCGAGTCAGCTTTTGAATGTACTATAGTAGAGTTAAATTCTTGTGTGACGTTTTGTACATGGATAAGGAGATCCTCCCAAATGAAGGGAAATTTTTTGTTCATCCCTCCGCTTTCTATCCCCTCTACTTCTTTCCACCCTATTACTGTTTAGAATCTAGCTTATCCCATCCAATAAGAAGGGTAACTGCATAAATCTCAATTACCGCAACGTCAAACATATAAGTAAGTTAGAAACTTACAAAGGAAATAAGACCGTAGGCGGTGATATTTTCTTTATCGGTCATTTTTTCACAGGTAACCAAGCGAGAGCACTCTGCATATTCACCATGATAATGAGCAAATTATTTGATTATAATATGAGATTAAATAAATTTGAAAAATAATATTCTTAAGATGAGATGTATATGCAAACACTAGGAAAAGAGCAACCATAGAAGATAATATCTGTCACTGGAATCAAGATTTTTTACCTTTTGCAGGAAACAACAAATAGAGGTTCACAATTCAACATCGTATCTGATGTTATCAATATTGAACTCCAAAAAATTCCCATTTCCTAGAAACAAACCGAGATTGCAACAACATCCGCATCTAGTT
Organism: Ehretia macrophylla; assembly: GCA_037974665.1. Taxonomy (NCBI): domain Eukaryota; kingdom Viridiplantae; phylum Streptophyta; class Magnoliopsida; order Boraginales; family Ehretiaceae; genus Ehretia; species Ehretia macrophylla. Next base: position 76,215,249 of record CM075780.1, on the reverse strand, counting down.
TCCTAGCATCTGAAAGGGAAGCCTCACCAATCCAAAATATCAGGTACTATGTGGTGTCTATTATCTTGATTCATGCAATAGCGATAAGAAGTTCTTGTTTAGAGAGTTTCCTGTTTCAGGGACGCCGGACGAAAAACTACATCTTGTGTCCCCTTCTTCTCATCATCAATGCACACAGTATAGTGAGAAGTTGCTTTGACTACAAAACCATGCCTACTGGTCAAGCAAAGTTGGAAAAGAAGGTGATACGGTCTAGATCATTAAAATGATCTGGAGCTGGCTAAATATTGTACGTAGTACTATACAGTTAAGAGAAAATTTGCAAATACACACCATCACCAATGCACTTTGGACAAGTTTATGCACAACAATCAGTGGAGATGGCCACCTGACTTGAGTTTCTTACACCCCCTTGTAAGGGATATTCCCCCTAGGAGTGACAGAAAAGACATTCAGAAATGGACTGCTAATCCGAGAGGAATCTTCACCAATCACTCCACATGGGATGCTATTCGTGAGAAACACACTCACGTTCCCTGAGCTAGGTTAATATGGTCATCCATTAACATCCCAAAGCAAAGATTTTGCAGCTGGTTGACTTGTCTTGATAGATTGCCTACCAAAGTCAGACTTCTATCTTGGGGGATTCAAACTGGTGGAAATTGTGAATTCTGTCATCTTGGTATGGAAGCAAGAGATCACCTCTTCTGTGACTGTCCTTTCTCAAAAAGAATTTGGGAGTAATGCTTGAAGAAAATCGATGGTTCGAGGTGATTCTTTAACTGGGATGACAACCTCACTTGGCTATGCAGAATGCTCAGGCAAAAGTCTCAAAGCAAATTTACTCATAGTCTCTTTTACATCTTGTGTTTACAACATTTGGGTTGAGAGGAACTGTAGACTCCAAACTCTAGAATCTCAACGGAAGAACATGTCCTTGGGAAAATTATTGTTGATGTTCGATCTAAAGTCTCTTTTTTTAGAAATTATACGAATAGCATAGTTAATCGTCGCCTTTGTATTAACTAGCAACTGGGTTGCACTCTCTTATAAGTGCTCCTTTTCACATGTTCAGATGTTTTTTGAAAGTTGAATGAAAATCTCTACTTGCTTAGAAAAAAAAAAAAAAAAAAAAATTCAAATACAGAATTGTAAATGAATAAAGACTCACCCATTGGATGTGTAGAGCCAGCCCTGCAATAATGTCTGAAAACGAGAACCAACAATGACAAAATTTAATGACAGAAGAGGCGCCACATTGCTTCTAAAGAAAGTGATATATGCACTAAAATGATCAAGCGAGTTTGAGTAAGAAAAAAAATTCACTAGAGGAAAGTGCAGCAAGTTTGGGATAACAATCAATACCCTTTATCGCAAGGTTCTTTTACGGTTGTATCTGGACAGTAATACCCTCCTGGACAGAATGTCTCAATGCCAGTTTTAAAGTCAGCCCAAATTTCAGCTCCACCACAAGTATGGTTTGGCTTCCCGGGTGGTAATTGATAAAGATAACTGAAACAACTTTCTAGTTAGATGAAGAATATTTACCTCAAATAATGAAATAGAAACAACAGTTATAATAAAATAAAAAAATAAAAAAATGTAAAGAGAGAAAACTAACTTACGGATCGCAGACACCAGTAGTTTTATTGAGAGTTGCAAGAGGGCAATAAGAACCCATGGGGCAGGCTACAATGAATTAACAACGAGAAGATTTAGAAAAGGGAAATAGAAAAGATTTCTGCTAACAATAGATGCATAAGCCTATATGAGCCTGCACCAACTGCGGATTCTGTTATGAAAGAATGAAAACATTAAGTGTGAAATGTAACCACTACAAGTATCACATTAAGACAACCACATATGTTGTCTACTTGTAAGTAATCTGATCGAGGCTAATAAACATTTACGGAAAAGAAACATATACAATGGAAAAACAAATGTCGGATTCTAGCAGAATACGATTATGATCAAAATAAATCAAATTACTAATCAAACCTAAATAAACTTCTCAATTGTTCAGTTCTTACTTTAAGCACCAGCATCGTTAACTACTTGATATCAATTTTACATACACTTGTTATTGATCATCTCTTCATGTTGATCGTGATCAGAAGGTAATAATATTTCTAATGTTCTTTTTAAATTCTCAAACAAACACTTTCACATCTATCGACTATCCCACCACCAAATGAGGAAGGATATTAATTAGTTTATACATATCATCAGAAAAGGCTCAACGAGGCAATTTCGTGCGATTAACACTATTTATTGGTCCCCCTAACCGGATTCTGCCTGAACTGAGAATGAAATGCCCCATGGGGGAAGGGTAACTCATACAACGGGGGCGATTGGCAAAAGGGTAAATATAGCGCTATCACCAGCTTCAGGATCAGGTTATATGCTTATTTATTAGCTGTTATATCTTTCATATGCAAACAGAATATGAGAGAATCGTAGGAGCAAAGAAAAACGGAGTCACAAAGACTGAGAAAGATGATTGTACTAAAAAATACACATCTTCTAGAATGAAACTATCATAGAACATTAATGCAAGCATTACGCTCTTGCAAATGTAATGTACAAGTGTAAGGTACATACTTGAAGTACATGCTATTCAAGCTGTTTCATTGCGCATTATGCTTCAAAAGTCAAGCCTTACTCTAGCAGCATGAAAATACTCTTCAATTAATTGTTTCACGTTAACAAAAAGGATACAAAAACGAAGTTTGGAATCATAATTTTCGTACAAGTCTTGGAAGTAAAACCAACATTAAAAGGATGACTATCAGAAGATCATATGCTAATTATAGTTCTACAGGATTTGCCTTTCAGGAGTATCAATACCGTCACATGAATCGTAAATGCATGAATGTGATGCACCAAAAGATCTGCGGTTCCTAATGGAATAGGTAACAAAGCCACTTTGCCAACCACTGCTACTAAATATTTTCAATCGTGGATACATATGTCTCCGTAACATACTAAAACAATTACCATTATTGGTATCAAACCAATAACGATTCATATAACCTAAATCTTCTAATCGATAATTGGGCCAAAGAAAGAACTTTAATTTAATTAATTCAGTTTTTTTTTTCCAAAAAGAAATCAAAGATTATTCTTCTTCTTATATAATTCTCATGTATGTGAATACGAATATGCGAATAACTTACGCATCATGCAGGTAAGACCATAAGGGCAGAAAAAGCCTTCACAGCACGGCTGACAATCAAGATTTCTCGTCAGAAGATCCTTGGTGTTTTTAAGGTCAACTTGCTCGTCTTTTCCGACACTGCAAGCCCATCCTGCCTCGCAACCAGAAACCCACGAGGATAAGTTACAATTTTTGTTAGGCCTAACATATTTTTTCGCCCCATCATTATCCATAATTCTCTGCGTTATACTATAGGCGTAGAATTTGATCTCTGCTGATGTGCACAACCGCTGAACAACATCTCCTGTTGATTGGCAAGAGCACAGCAAATGTCAAAATTGATATTAGAAATCCAAACCACTTTGATAATTGTGTTACTTGAATTACCACAAACCAAACCAACCCCTGTCTCAGGGTTGGCTATGTGTTAAGAATTATAAACCAACTCGAGCATTGTCCTATTAGTTAGAGTCCGCTATGTGTTACTCAAACTATGGCTCTATAAAATAGAATTCGGAAAATATAAACTCAAATACGAACAAATGATCATATGTTTTTGCATGTTTGTTACAAATAGTCTTCCTCTTTGATTCATCACTTAATAGCCAACACTTCATTTTCAAAATCCATCTTACATATGAGTAAACTCTTGAACAACCATTCACATCCTTTAAGTTACATTATACATGATAAGAATCATAATGATTCATGCTAAAACCAATTGCATATGATAAGAACTACGGGCTTTTATCCTAAAACCAATTGGCCACATGATAAAAATCATCATGGGTTTCATCCTAAAATCAATTAATGTTAGATGGAGTAGCTCAGAATCTTTGTAAGGTAGTTTATGATTTTTTTGTACATGAAAAGGATTACATATTTTCTAACACCCTTCCTCACATGTGACTAGGTTTAAATAAGCAACAAGACGCAGAAAACAAACGAGACAAATAGGAATTGAGGACCTACATTCGAGAAGATTAAGAAGAAAGGCCGAGAAGAACCTTCATTGAGATGAATGAGTCAATGAGGCTGAGACTCTGCTTAGTGTGAGAGATTATATATATTTTGACGATACAAACAAGATTTCAAATTTTCAAAACCCAAAATTCTTGTAAGAACATAAAAGCATCAAACACTTTTACCTTTCATCTTGTTAATGCAATTGGCCAAAAAGCCCAATCTGCTTGAATAACCGAATGCAAAATCCCACTCTCCTTTACTGTAGCACCCAAAAGGAAAAATAAATTATCGCTCATACTTAGAATCTACTTTAAACAAAAACAAATGCCAATCAATCTAGTATGCACATTATCTTGCATGGGCTACACTACATTCTAGACCATGTAAGTGGACGTAATTATCTTTAGAAAATACTTCACAACGATTATCGTTCAAAACCGATAACTATTTTGTTCATGCATGCTCCAAGTCAATTAATGATTAAAAATATTAGGGAAGAAAAGTATAAGTTTGAGTTTAGAAAAATTGAATGCAAACAAATCATTATCCAACCATTTCACCTAATCTTTAGGATCAACATATATGTTTTGTATCATAGGAGAAAAAAGCAGCCCTTGGGAGAACATCAGGCATTGATTAAACCTCCTTAAAAAAAAAAAAAAAAAAAAAAGGCATGTGCATGTGAAGATATATGACTTACACGTCTTCTATGCAAAACTTTATGTCTCTCACAATATCATCATCGAATATGCACGAGAAAGTGGTGTAACGTTCATAGACCGACCATGTTTCTTGCTCTGTAGCAGCATAGCTCACCTTTTGCTGTGTGAAAGTGATGATCACCAACAAAAAACTATATACCATGAGGAGAACATTAATGTGCGTGTTAGCATCATGTTTCCTATCCCGTTGCATTGTATTCAAATGTGAATTTTTCGGTGCAATGTTTTTGCTAGAATTAACTTTAATTTTTTTTATTTTTTTATTTTTAGTGAATTGATCGAAGAAGACTAGGATTTGGTTAGTGATGAATTGCGGTGTTTCTTCGGAAAAAAGAAATGGCGTGGAGGTGAAGTAGGAGGAAAGTTTGACAAGTGAAACAATTGAAATCATCTAGGAATTTATGTTTGTATATAAAATAGTATATAATATTTAATATGTGTGGTGTGATTTAGACCATTATTAAATCAAAACAATAATAAAAGTGTAACATGTTGACATATATGAAGACCAACGGTGATAAAATTTAAGATACAATTATAGAAAACTTAGATTGTTGAGTATGAAAATTAAGTCATTGTATTATTACTTAATTGTTATTAATTTTTTTAATAACGTTATTTTATTATAAAAATATTTAAATTCGGTACTTTGGTAGACATGGATACATCGATAATGAATCGTCAATAGTTGCATTCTCTCATTTTATTTTCATCATGAATGATAAAAAAACATTCAATTCTAATTCATTCTTTTGAAGGGTGAAGTCCATTTTGTCCCGTGAGATTATTGCTTATTTCCAAAGTTTTTGGTGCGTTTTAGGAAATACCTAGATTTCTTATCTAACTTAACGGTGTTAGTACTTCCGCTAAAATGGTATATATTATAGTCTAGCATGAACTACTAAGGGCAATGTAGACGTTTAACATATTATTCTAGTAATGTGTTGTTTTGATAAGGGTAAATTTCACACTTAGCCTTATTGTTTATACTTTTTTTAAGTTGGTTCTTAATATTTTAAAAACAATCATATTAGTCTTTAATATTTATAAAGTAATTCAAAATGATCCTTATTGTTTAAACTTAGTCAATTTAGTCCTTCTTATTTTCCATAAAATTTAATTTAGTCTCCAAATAGGAGTCATGCGCAGAGACTGGATTGAATTATTTTAGAAAATAATAAGGACTAAATTGATTTTTTTGAAAAATAATAAGGACCAAATTGGCTAAGTTTGAACTATAAAGACCATTTTGAATAATTTTTGTAAATATTAAATACATCTATGAATCTTTTAAAATATTAAAGATTATATTAAAAAAATATTTAAACAATAAGGATTAAATGTGAAATTGACCCTTTTGATAACACTAACATGTGATTTTCTTTTTGTAATCTAAACTAATGGTTACCAACACAAATACTATCAAGTTTAATTTTTGCATAGTTGATTGTTAATATAGAAAAATAATAACATTCTTAATATTAATTTTTGGACAGAAAGTTCATAAGCTTCCTTTATATTAAAATTAATAAGATCTCATTATGGCATTTAAGATTCTCATTATGTAATCAGTATCCTCACAACACCATGCCCCCAAGGCTAATATCCAATAGTAGGGGGTCAAAATGCTAATTTTAGGTCGCGAGTTTGATACTCTTCATTGTACTTGAGGATTTATCAGTTGATGATCGAATTCCGTCGGATAATTCAATAGTCGAGTTCTACTAGTAGGATTCTCAAGGGCAGAGGGAGGGAGGGTGGACTGTATTTTCAAAAAAATAGATTTGACCCCCACAAGTAAAATGTCAAAAAGGTATAGAAAATTAAAAAACTCGGAGTTAGGTTAGTGGTTAGTCACAATTATCAATATGTTAAGGATGTGGGGTCAAATCACTATAGTTATATTTTTTTTGCTAGTTTTTTGCTAGTGTGTGTCTGTTATTGTTTATTTTGATGTATTCTATTACTGCTTGTTTTAATGTATTCTATTACTACTTGTTTTGATTTTATTTTATTTTTAGATAAATAGATATAACTTTGAGTTACTAAGTACTTATTTGTATACTTGTTTTGATTTTTTTTTTTTATAATTGTAAGAATTGTGTTTTTTTTTTTTATTAACCCAAAAAATATACTGCAAAAATTACTATACAAAAAAAAATTTCAACCCCCAACATTAGATTTATGAGTCCGCCCCTGTAGATTCTCACGTCATCTAAAACAAAAAAACAAACACCACGAGTCATTTTACCATAATTTGTTTTTCTTTTTTTGGTCAAGCATCTTACCATAATAAAAAAATCCCTATAAATGAGCATGTCACTGCACGAATTTGAATAACGTTAAAAAAAAAAATCAATAATAATAAACTATGGAAGTCATCTTACCATCTTTATACGAACAATTTTTTTTTTTTTTGCCAAAACGTTACACGAACAAAACACCATTTAATGTGAGAAATTGGCAGGTTGGAAACTCAATCCAATTGAAAGACTGCACCTAACATTTCTAGCAAGTGAATCCGCAACTTTTTGAACAAAAAAAAAAAAATCCGCAACTCTATTAGCGAATCTAAGCCAATAGGGCAATAGGCCATTTTAATTATAGTAACAGAGACAATTTTGAATCCTCTTATATTATATAATATTATAAAAAATATTTAATAATAATATTATATTTAAATTATTTTATCATAATTATAAAAATATATTATAACCAATAAAATTTTTTTTATAAACCTACTATTATTATTTGCTCTCTCGTAATGTTATAAGGTTATAATAAAACAACCATATCAAGCACCACCAACCCAAAAACTGGCTTATATGCTCACAAAAGTCTCAACGGTTCTCGAACTAAAAGAATCTTCTGGAAGCACGTCAAACCCTCTTATAATATAATAACACAAACCATAAGCCCTAACTCTCACCAAACCCAATCACCATTCTCCTCTGAGCTTATCTAACCCCCCAAAAAAACACAAACACACACCACCATTTTTCATTGCTTACCCAAGAAAAATGGCATCAGCAAATGCTATCTCCACAGCCTCAATCATCCCCTCCTCCTCCAAACAAGTACTCATTTCTTCATTTCCTCACATGGGTTTTCCATTTCTCACCTTTTTTTTCCTATAATATGGTACTAATTTTTGTTTTTTTGTTTTTGTTTTTTTTTTTTTTTTTTTTTTGGTTTTTAGAGAGTGAACCAAGTACTGCAAGGGCAGAAGAAGATGTTTTTCGCCAACAAGCCTAATAAAAAAGGTGGTAGCAGGAGGTTTGTGGTGAAGGCAAATGCTAAGGAAATAGCTTTTGACCAGAAGTCCAGGTCTGCCCTTCAGGCCGGTATAGATAAGCTCGCTGATGCCGTCGGGCTCACTCTTGGTCCTAGAGGTAATGTTGTCCAATCACAATTTTAATTTTGTTATGGCGAGCTCGTGCAGTTCCAAGAATAAGCTGAACCTTGATACGGATGCATATCTAATAGCTAAGGCCTTAACACACATGTGTAGAAACCCGGCATTGAAAGGGAGGCTCGAGTATTGGACTTGAGTGTACACTTGTATTAATCACGCGTTGTTTTTCTATCACTGCGTTTATGGGAAATGCTAACAGTCTTGTTTAGTAGCTATTGTTTGACAGAAAAAATGGGCGTTAATACACAGGCATAGAAACTAGGTCAAGTATTGGACTTGAGTCCACATGTATGGTAATTGCCTATTGTCTTTCTATTATTGGGTTATGAGAAATCTTAACAATCTTGTTTAGTAGCTGTAATCGGGACATGAGTGTTTTTTTTGGGCATTATGTTTGTTTTAATTGAAATTGTGGATTATGTGAATGTTTGTTATAATAGAATTGTTGGTTTTTCTTAAACTTCTTTTATTTAATGTATAAAATATATTGACAATGGAGTGGGATACAGTTCGTAGTAATGAATAAGGGAGGATTGGTGAGGGAGGCTTCGATTTTGAATCTCCTTTTCTTTTACTTGACTGTGGGAAAATGGTATTCTACGTTGAGCTTTTGGGCTAGTTTTCATGAGACTTTTATCATTTGGGTGGTGTTAGGCGTAGCTTCTTTGAATCGGTTTATAAGCTCTTGGCCACCGTAAGCTCATTCACAACTTGGTAATTGTCTGTGTCAAGTAAGATTCTTTTTTTCCCCAGAGCTTATAAGCTGGAATAAAGTGAGCCAGGGGTGAGGGTGGGGGAATGAGGGTATACTTCGTAGAGACGCTTAGCCGAACTCGTAACACCTGAAAACAGCTTATAAGCTCAAAAAATGCTTTATTAAACAATTTACAGCAGCTTTATGGTTAAGAAACCAAAAGAGAAGCTTAGCCAAACACCCACTAAATATTGGAGATGTTCAAAGTAGTTGCTCCTTATGTGGGAAAATGGGGAAGATGGTGGAAATGTTTGCAGGTAAATGATAACAATAAAGGATTCTCAGTGAGATTTGGATTTAATGCTAATGTAGTCTTCTACTTGCATGTTTAAGCTTTATTCTGTTGTGGAGTTTGGCAAAATTACAACTTGATGTTTGTGGTCGTTGCATGAATTGTATTCACTATCCTTTGACTTCTTGTGTTGTTGATGGTGCCAGAGATGTAGTGACAGATTTGCTTGCTTTTTTACAGGGAGGAATGTTGTCTTGGATGAGTATGGTACCCCCAAAGTCGTCAATGATGGTGTGACAATTGCTCGGGCTATAGAACTACCTGATGCTATGGAAAATGCTGGTGCTGCTTTAATAAGGGAGGTTGGTCCGCTATCTATCTAGTCTGCTAGAAGTTATGCTCATTTGCATGAACTTTTCTTTTGTTTTTAGACATTTCATGACTGTTGTAAAAATTATTTTCTTCTTTTCTCATGTATTATGTATTTAACTTGTTGCACTACGTGGTGCAGGTTGCCAGCAAGACCAATGATTCTGCTGGTGATGGAACAACAACAGCATCAGTTCTTGCCCGTGAAATCATCAAGCATGGTCTTCTTAGTGTCACATCTGGTGCCAATCCAGTTTCTATAAAGAGGGGAATTGACAAAACTGTACACGGTTTGATTGAGGAATTAGAGAAGAAAGCCAGGCCTGTGAAAGGTGGAGATGATATTAAAGGTATTGTTCTAGCTCGGTTCTTTCTTATTATGTTTGTATCTAGATGACCTTCGATTAACAATTAAATACTAGAAAAATCCAAATTTTAAAATGGTGAAAGAAAGAAAGAATCAGCTACTGATAATATCTGTGATCCATTGCAGCCATTGCTTCCATCTCTGCTGGAAATGATGAATCCATTGGAACAATGATTGCTGAAGCTATTGACAAGGTTGGACCTGATGGCGTGTTATCTATTGAGTCATCTTCTTCCTTTGAGACCACTGTTGATGTAGAAGAAGGAATGGAGGTCAGTATTTGTTGTGCCGGCTTCCTGTTCCACCCTTTTCTTGTTCCTTGTAGGATACAGTAATTATAGTGTTCTACTTGACTGTACAGATTGACAGAGGGTACATCTCCCCACAATTTGTCACCAACCAAGAGAAACTGATTGTTGAATTTGAGAATGCAAGAGTATTGGTAACTGATCAGAAGATCTCGGCCATCAAAGACATCATTCCCTTGCTTGAAAAAACCACTCAGTTGCGAGCTCCTCTTCTCATTATTGCTGAAGATGTGACTGGAGAAGCTTTGGCTACACTTGTTGTAAACAAGCTGCGTGGTATCTTGAATGTAGCTGCCATCAAGGCACCTGGCTTTGGTGAAAGAAGAAAGGCCATTCTCCAAGATATTGCCATTTTAACAGGTTCGCGAAATTTGACCTGGATGCATTCAGATGTTCCATTTTTTCTCGTTCCCTTGTTGGTGCTCTTGCTCCTTTTTACCTGTGCATTAATGAAATTGAACATATTTAGGGGACTATAATGTGCCGTTTTATGCTTGATATTCTTGTTTTAGAACTTGGGGGATACTTGGTCTTCTTCTCAAATCCACAACTTATTTTCTTTCATCAAGATGATATTACCATTTCTCAGTCAATATCTCAGTTTTGGAGAACAAAAGATTAAGGGCAAATATGGTAGTTGCAATGTTTCTTTTCAACTTAATTTTCGACGTGTGTCCTTACATGCTATATCTTCATCTTCCTCTGTGCTTTAGGAGCTGAGTTCCAAGCCAATGATTTGGGTCTGCTTGTTGAGAATACTGAAATAGACCAATTGGGTATTGCAAGAAAGGTGACCATCACTAAGGACTCCACAACTATTATTGCTGATGCTGCGTCGAAGGATGAGTTACAGGCTAGGATTGCCCAATTGAAGAAGGAGTTGGCTGAGACAGACTCTGTCTATGACTCCGAGAAACTCGCTGAGAGAATTGCTAAATTGTCTGGTGGGGTTGCAGTTATTAAGGTTGGTGCTGCAACAGAGGCCGAGCTTGAGGATCGTAAGCTTCGTATTGAAGATGCCAAAAATGCCACATTTGCTGCCATTGAGGAAGGTATTGTTCCCGGTGGTGGTGCAGCATTAGTTCATCTGTCAACTCATGTTCCTGCTATCAAGGACAAGCTCGAAGATGCAGAGGAGCGGTTAGGAGCTGATATTGTGCAGAAGGTCAGGATACACACGCGTCTTATAACATTTCTAATATTGTATCTTTTTATTTGATCATGCTACATGTCTCGGAAGTTATCATGGTCGTCTGTTCAACTTATGCTGAGGTATAATGGGTGCCAAAACTTTTTGAGTTATGAGTGTCACCTGCATTACTATTGGTATAGTTTAAGCATTTATCAACTTAAACTTCTCTTGGTTAGAACCATTGGATATGTAGACATATCGTCAATTTCAACAGACCTGTTTACTTGAATCCCTCATTCACCGCTCTCTATGTTAACTGGAAATGGAATGGAAAAAATAAAGAACAATGGGTTTCTTCAACCAATTATGCTGATCTATGTTTGCATTTTGTGCTTGTAGGCACTGGTAGCACCAGCATCTTTGATAGCCCAAAATGCTGGGGTTGAAGGGGAGGTTGTTGTGGAAAAAATTAAAGCTGGCGAATGGGAAATTGGTTACAACGCAATGAACGACAAGTACGAGAATTTAGTTGAAGCTGGAGTCATCGACCCAGCAAAGGTGACCAGATGTGCATTGCAGAATGCAGCTTCTGTTGCAGGAATGGTCCTCACCACTCAGGCCATCGTTGTGGAGAAGCCAAAGCCGAAGGCACCTGCAGCTGCTGCTCCACAAGGTCTTGCAGTGTAATCCCCTTATGGCATAAGCCTGGAAATTTTGGATGGTGAGTGCCTTCAGTAGTTGCTAGAAAATGCATGGACCCTTTAATTTATCAACTTCCTGTACAATTTAATCGTTTCTCAGCTGTGATGGTGTATGCTGATGGTGAAACTTAGTGTTTCTGAAAAGTAGGAGCATTGGAAATTTGTTTCTGGATTACTTCCTCCTATCCATAAACTTTCCATAAATACTACCGGGGGCTTTTTGCTTCTGTTTAATATTCGTCGTTTTGGACTAATTAGATAAATGTCTGAGTACTCAATATAATAAAATAGAAATAAATGTTCAGAGTCACTAAGGATCGCCTCTATCTCAAGTATCTCTAAACGATCTTACTCTTTATTTGTAATAAAATTATTATCAAACGAGTGTAAGTGGATATTTTTCAAACTACAATTGTTAAGACCTTGCATATCGTAGCGCTGGTACAAAAATAAACGTATACATATATGTGAGAGAAAGTGAATGAACAATAAATTTACTACTATAATTCAATGCTAAGATATAATGTCACAAATTAAAAGTCGTGTCATTTGGTATCAAAGCAATAGATCACGTCTAAATTTCAACGCAAAAATAGGAAAATTAAAGAAGACAATGAAAACCTATAGACAAATATCACTGGAATGAAGTTTATTTCAAAATTTTAAATCCAAAATAGTTTTGAAAGGCACAAAGCAAATCTAAAGTTAGAGATTGGTTGTGACCACACTTAATTATAAATTCAGAGTAATAATTGAAGAAAAGTCTATGAAGGGAAGAATGATCCAACTTACACCATAAACTATAGTCAAACATATCTCCTAATACGTAAATACATAAGTTACATGAAGAAAACACATTCTGAAAATATGAGTTTCTAGTTAAACAAGATTTTTCTTAATAGTAGTAAATTAAATTACAGAAAGTATAAATTTTCTGAAAATTTAGCTCTATATTCCAAAGTAGCCTTTCTCATGCCCAAAATAATAGATTTCTGCTATAAACTTTCTAGAATATGGGTTTACATTAAAACTAAACTTTTCTCACGCTAAAGATAATAGATTACGGCATGTCGAAACATAAGTTTATATTTAATAAAAAGTTTCTCATACCAAACATTTAAATACATCGAAATAAATTCCTGAAAAATAAGTTTTCTAAGGAAAAAAATATCCTACTTACTTCTACTCACAGTTGCAAAAAACAAATTCCTTGACTCAAAGCTCTATCCACAGAAACATGCCAGCCACATTCCAATTGGGCATGTTTGGGTTTGGCGTTTCTGAACTTGATAGACAAAATTCAAAATCGAGGAATTGAAGAAAAAGTGTGTGAACAAGAACGAGAGAGAGATTTTGTAAAAAATATATATATATATATATATATGTGAACAAGAACGAGAGAGAGATTTTGTCATATATATATATATATATATATATATATATATATTTAATGTAGAACCTAACTGACAGAGTTCGATCATCAATTTTTTTAGCAGAACTTGACCATTGATTTTTCTACTAAAACCTAATCATTAATTTTTTCGACAAAGTTCGATCACTAATTAATAAATTTATGAGAAGCGGTACGAGCCTTAAGTGCTTGTTCTTTAACGTGTAATTGGCATGGCATTGATTGCGCAATCTAAGAATGACCAGATGCTTTTCTGTTGGATTCTCAATCAATGGAGGGAAATTGAAACGACGATTGTGATCATTGCTAATTATTGTTGCTATCATTGCCTGCCTATGATCCCTTAGCTTTCACTATATGTTAAAGAAAAAAATTACATAATGTGGATCCTAAAGCTCGACTTGTTAAATTCTTCTCTGCATATGCATGATAATGAATATGGACCCAAGCCATTCAAATAAAGATTTGCGGATGGTGGCTGGGGTTCTGAGGTGGGTCGGGGTATTGGGGACATGGATCTATTCATAATCTTAGGATATTATGAACAAAATTCAATAGTTTTAAATTGTGGGTACAATTTTAATGAAAGGATTTTGAATATTTTATAATTATTGAATTTTACTCATGATGTTAAAACGTTAAGAGAAGATCTTTACTTATCAAGTGGACATGAAATTTCTTTTGGAGAAAGGGAGAGAGAGAACACATAATTTGGAGTTTTAGTCCAATCATTTATGAGTTTCCATTAACAAAGAAACTCAAATTACGAGAACACGATTAACTTGCACCACCAATAGGGTGAAAATCCAACGACAAAAGATTAAGGAGTCACCACTAGCTACATGGGCTAGTGGTATGATTCTCGTTTTATGTGTGTTAATACAAAAATTGGACTTGGACCCATAGTCTAACCATAATGGGTCATTTGACCCCAATCAACTCGCGATGCCTAGGCCACGGCCTATATACGACACAATGAGTTGCGGCCTACTCTCCTAGCGGATCCGCTAAAAGGCCTAAAGCCCTTGGCTAAGCCCGAATGTCGATAGTACCTTGTGTGGACAACCGACGATGAATTCGAGTACGACTTGAACGACATCTAAAATGTACAAGAAATTCGAGATCAATTTTCGAACTGTGCAATATCCTTGTGACATAAATTGGCTTAGTCCTCCCTTGGGATCAAAAAGGGAAAAGATTAAGAAGTCCAAGAGGGTTTATTGAATATCCAATCAAGTAGTAAGGTGCCTTTTGCTGAGAGCTTTGCTACCCAATCAGCGAGCTTGTAGTTCCTATTTCTGCTTACGAGCTTAAGGTTTGTAGACAATGAGTGGCAGCGATGAATTTAATGTCCTTCATAGGGATGGCAACGGGTACCCGTTGTATCTGAAATCAATGGATAACCGCCCGATAAAAAACCGATAACGAAAACTGATGGGGAAACCGTTAGGTTTTGAATTTTATAAAGCAAAACCGACGGATAAACTAATAGGTTTTGGTTTTTGATATTAAAAAAAATCGAAAACCGAAACCCGATTAGTATTTTATTATTTTATTATATATATATATGTATATATATATATATATATATATATTATATTACACACATGTATATAATATATATAATAAAATAATATATTTATTATTTTTATTTTTATTTTTATATAATATAATTTTATTGTATGATGGATGAACAGTTTCTCATTTTTATTTTTTTAGAATTAAATATTTACAATGATGTAGTATATATATATTTTTAATTTTATTATTTAATATGTATAGATTGTGATTTATTGTATTTTTAGATTTTTTTACATTTAAATTAATATTTTTTTCATAAATTTGGACCTTTTTTTTATTTAAATTGATTTTTTTTAAGTAATCGGTTTCGGTTTCGGTTATCCGCGGGTTTTTAAAAACCCGTCGGTTGCGGTTTTGGATATGAATTTTTTAAACCCGTCGGTTTCGGTTTTCGGTTTGCTAAACGGTTTCGGTTTCGGTTTTGCCAAAAACCGCGGATAACCGACTCGTTGCCATCCCTAGTCCTTCATATTATGAGGGAATTTTCACTTATTTGAAGATTTTAGTAGCATTATTTTCAATAATGATGTTCTAAAAACTCATTCTTTTTTTTTTTTGGTTAGAAAGTTGAGATTTTATTATATTCAATCCACCTTTTGCGGGGCAAAAAAATTGTATGATACATCAGCATGAAGTAGCTGAGCAAAACTATCCGGACAAACACACTAACCAATTTACAAGTAACCTATCAAGATGACATTCTTTCACTAACTAATCTGTGAAATTTTTTTTACTTCAAGAGATATGTTTTAAGTGATACAAAGACGTAAATCAAAATATTATTTGTATATCAATAACTACTAATTCATTGTACCAGTGAATTACATGCCAAAGGCGTAAAGCCTGAACAAATTCTCTTTTGTCAATCTCGAACAGCAAAAATGTATGCAGTTTTTTGGTTCATGCACCGCTAGTTTGACAAGGAGGTTGAAAAAAACGACAAAAAAAAAAATTTCATGAGATCCAATAATCAGTCAAATCAGAGATTGATCATAAAACTGTGTGCCGACGCCGCGTTTTGACCCAAAAAAAAAAAAAAAAATCAGACTTTCATGTAGGCTTGCTTTAGTGTGTTAAAGGTTGCTTTTCATTTTCGCTTTAAAAAAAATGCCATTCCGTGACAAAAAAATTATAAGATGGAAATAAGACCCAATGAAGTATTACAGGAGAAAATGTTGCCAACTCTTTAGCCAATCACTTTTTGTATATGTTAGGTTGTTCTATAGTTATAAATTATGACATCTCGTATTATATTAATTTTGTAAGAGATGTATTTGATTTATAATTACTTGGATTTACTATTATTGCTAATACATATATTGCATTTTAAAACTACTAATTTTACTTAATGTGTTAACATACTTGTAATTAGATCTAAGTAGAGTGAGAAAAAGTTCAAGTATTTAAAAAGGTAAACTCTCGTACAATAGGTCGTGAATTTTATTTTAAGGGAAAATTTGAGCTTTACAAGGGTGTAAGGTTTTTTTTGGTGATAAACAACCGACCGTTATTTATCTACATCACATTCGGTATAAAAAATAAATCTTGTTGAGCTTGCTGGTGCAAAAATTTCACTTGAATATTCATCCAACCAAAATACAAATACTTCAAAGATTTGGTGAAGTGATCAGACAATGACTTGTTGTGACCAAGGCTTAAAGTTTAAACCTATGTCATTCTATCAGAAATATTATCTGATCTTGATTGACATTAAACATATATACATTGGAGTATACCGCTACATCATGAAATATATAATTTTGGAAGGAATATGAATCGTCACTATAAAAAAGGAAAAAAAAGAAAGAAAAAAAAAAGTGAAAAACATATTTTCTGATTCTTCTTGTCCTCTTTACTCCAAATGGGTCAAAAATAGCATACGGTACTAAATCGAAAGGAAAAAAGTGCAAAGTAATGGCCCACTGCAAAGATTAGTTCTTTTTTGGGTGAAGTGTATCAGACCCTTCTGTAGTTTATCGAAAGTGTATAATATTTCCCTGTGGTTTAAAAACTCTCTGAACACTACGCTGTGATTTATCGAAAGTGCACAACACTCCCCAACTGTCAAAAAATCTGTCATATTTAACTGAGCGTGTAGTTCAGGTGTGCAAAATGCAAATTTTTAATTTTTTTACTTGAATAAAATATTTTTTGGACAAAAATGCCCGTAACTCAACATTTTTTTCTTTCTTTCTTTTCTTCCATCTCTGTTTCACAAAAAAAAAAAAAAAATTAACCCCATCATCATCGTCCCCACCAGCCCCCACCCCACCCCACCTTGTCCCCTCACCCCCTACCCTGTCAGACCCTACCCCACCCTATATATATGTTTTTTTTGGTCTTGTATTTATGTATATATATGTATATGTATCTGTGTTATATATATATACATATATATACATATATGTATATATATATATATATATATACATATATATATATATATATATATATATATACATCGACGAGTTCAACACTACTGTTCATTGAATAGAAACTGGGAAACTGGAAAGGAAAAAATAAGTATTTGACTCTGGCCTAATCTTCCAGAATATTCTAGAAAGTCGTCTTGTTTGAAAAGGCTTTTACTTTGTCATTCTTCAATCAATTTTCTCATCAGCACATCCTATTTTTTTTCACGCATATCAACAACTCCAATAAACGAGTTATATCCAACATATGAGAACGGCGCTGGCAATTGTTAAGGTAGAAAAATGCCGAGTTGCAAGTGGCCTTCACGCACTGCCTTGATGTCTGCAAAACAAAGAGAGCTTGACGGGCCTTGCCCGTATTAGCACTCCGATGCTTCAATTAGCGTGGTGCTTTTGTAGAGAAAGAAATATATATGTGTGTATTAATGTGAGTATCAGATGTACCTCCCTCTTCCTCCCTGCTGAAACCTTTGCCTTTTATAGGCACCATGACCATTGAAGTCATCATTGCTACTCAGTTAAAGAGAGAAGTCACATGGTTGCTGAGTCACAAAGGAGAAATCATAATTACAGCTGAGTCAAAAGATTAAAGGTACAGCAGTGGTCATCATTACAAGCATGGTGGAGAATTATCAAAGGGCTAGTCTACAATTGTTTAAATGATTTAGTGGGAGAGTAGCTGGAGATGCCCTGATTTTAGGGAACAATGCTTACCAGTACAAAAAAGGTAACTTTCAGACAACCCTACCTCGTCCAACCTCAAAAAAGTCTCTCTGCGCACGACGACCAAAGTCCGGGTGCCACTGCCCGAAAATTCGTCCGAGGTCTACATGACCTCGGAAAAAAATACGACACATCCGAGGTCCATAGGACCTCGGACAAAAAATCATGTCCGAGGTCCTAGGGACCTCAGACAAACAATTATGTCCGAGGTCCCAAGGGACCTCGGACAAACAAACATGTCCGAGGTCTTCGAGACCTCGGACGAGGCTCCCTCGACGCCCCTGAGCGGTCGCTCTGTGATCTATATTGGGTTAAGGGTTTTTTTATGCATATCATGATGCCCCCTCAACTCCTGGAGTTATAAAATAGGTTCGGGAACTGATTCTAATGCCTCTGATACGCCGAAATAAATCAAAAAAATTTACACTAATATTACCTTGCCTTCTAGGTAATTTGTCACCTTCTATCATTTAATGCCGCCTTGCCATTTGCCAAGATCTGGTGTAGTGACCTTTTATTTCTTCTTTTGTACTTGGTTTTCTTTTGTTGGGTCATGGTTTTTTGAAAATCTTTATTGTTGAAGGATAATTTGATGACTCTTGGGGGTCGTGCCCCCAACCTTGAAAACTCGGGGGTCGCACCCCCAGCTTTGAAAACTCGGGGGTCGTGCCCCCGGTCTTCGTCTTGGAACTCGGGGGTTGTGCCCCCAGTCTTCGTCTTGAAACTCTGGGATCGTGCCACTGGCCTTTGTTTTTGAAACTCGGGGGTCGTGCCCTCGGCCTTCATTTTGAAACTCGAGGGTCGTGCCCCCGATCTTGGTCTTGAAACTCGGGGATCGTGCCCCCGGTCTTCGTCTTGAAACTCGGGGGTCGTGCCCCCGGCCTTCATTTTGAAACTTGGGGGTCGTGCCCCCAAGTCTTCGTCTTGAAACTCGGGGGTTATGCCCCCGGCCTTTAATTTGAAACTCGGGGGTCATGCCCCCAGCCTTTAATTTGAAACTCGGGGGTCGTGCCTCCGGCCTTCATTTTGAAACTCGGGGGTCGTGCCCCTGGTCTTTGTATTGAAACTCGGGGGTTGTGCCCCCAGCCTTTGTCTTGACAACTCGGGGGTCGTGCCCCGGTATTTGTTTTAAAACTCGGGGGTCGTGCCCCCGGTTTTACGATGTCTTGGGAAGATCTTGTTTCTGTAGGAAGTGTGTCTCTCCCTTTTATCTAATTTGGAAGTTAATATCCCATTTCAGGATTTGATTCTCTTCCGTTAAATGTTTGCCTTAGTAGTTCTCATTTTGTTTCAAAGAATTACAACCATTGATAGAAACTTAGGACGCGAATATCAAATTCATTGTAGAGACATAATTTGTCTCGACATAAACAACAACTAAACATTCAAAGAGTGTTTTCTTACTGCTTTACGTGCCAAACCTTTCTCAGTTCCTTACCGCTGAGGTCTTCGAATCTGTAGGCTCCTTGCTTGACCTCTCCTCCAGTCCTCTCTTCTTAGGGTCTTCTTCTTTCTCTACCATTGCCACCTCTTCTACTTTAATATACTTCTCAGCTCTGGTTATCAACTCTGTCATGTTCTGCGGGGTCTTTTTGGCTAAAGAAGCCTGGAGCAACTCGTTTGTTACCCCCTTTGTGAACGCTTGTATTGCAAACCCCTGATCAAATTGCGTACACTAAAGGGTTGCCTCATTAAAGCGAGTTGCATACTGACGGAGTGTTTATCCTTTTCTCTGCTTCAGACCGAGCAATGAGGTAGTGTGGTGGGTCGGCTTAATAGTCGAGGAAAATCTCCCAACAAATAAATCTGCTAACTGCGCATAAGAACCGACCGACCCCTCTGTCAGCTCGTCATATCACACCCTGGCTGCTTCCACTAAATTTTTTGCAAAAGCTTTACACACCCAAGCTTTTGGCAACTCCGTGAACTCCATTTTGTACCTGAACACCGCCAGATGATCTTTAGGGTCTCCATGTCCATCGTAGGTGGGAAAATGAGGTAATTTGTACTGTGCGGGCTTCGGAACCTTGTTGATGACGCGGTTAAAGGGATTTGGGCCTCGGAAAGCCCTTGCGACCGATATTATACTAGCAGTACCCCTTATTCGGGCACTTTGAGTTAGGTCTCGTGCTGCCGTACTCGAACTCTGTGATGACCTTGTAGAGTTCATCATTTCTTTGCGTTGCCTCCTAGCGTGAACTCGCTGTCTGGACTCTCTTGGTTTGGTTGTGTTTTTGGCTGATTGGGTGTTTTGGTGTGAGTGATTTTGCCGGGGCGTTTGATGAGGTTGAATATCTGGGTGGTGAGGTGCTGGTTGAGGTGTTGGGTTATGAACAGCCTGTTTCAACTCCTCCAGGGTTTTTTAGGATATAACTAAGATCCGCTAACTGGTTAGTCTGCGGAACCTGTGTTGCAGCAGTGGGATACTGCCACCCTGCGTTCCAAACAGGTCCTTATGGATAGTATGTTGTCTGGTAGCTTTGGTATTGATTTGTGTATGGATTGTTGTATGTGTTTGTGTATGGTGGACAATTTTCCGTAGGTATCTCCTCCCCTGGTGGCGGTAACTTAGTCTGTCTAAGGTTAGAGGTCTCTCCCAGACAGAACTGCATATTTGGCTGTTTTACAGCTTCTTTTCCATATACACTTGGAACATTCTGATTCCGGGTAATTACCATGGTGTAATCTTGTGAAAACTCAGTGGGGAACTTAGAATCGGCCCCACGGTGGGCGCCAACCTGTTAAGGTAGAAAAATGCCGAGTCGCAAGTGGCCTTCACGCACTGCCTTGATGCCTGACGGGCCTTAACCGTATTAGCACTATGATGCTTCAATTAGCGTGGTACTTTTGTAGAGAAAGAAATATATATGTGTGTATTAATGTGAGTATCAGATGTACTTCCCCCTTCCTCCCTGCTGAAACCTTTGCCTTTTATAGGCACTATGACCATTGAAGTCATCATTGCTGCTCAGTTAAAGAGAGAAGTCACATGGTTGCTGAGTCACAAAGGAGAAATCATCATTGCAGCTGAGTCAAAAGATTAAAGGTGCAGCAGTGGATCATCATTACAAGCATGTTGGAGAATTATCAAAGGGCTAGTGGACAATTGTTTAAATGATTTAGTGGGAGAGTAGTTGGAGATGCCCTGATTTTAGGGAACAATGCTTACCAGTACAAAAAAGGTAACTTTCAGACAGCCTTACCTCGTCCGACCTCAAAAAAGTCTCTCTGCGCACGACGACCAAAGTCCGGGTGCCACTGCCTGAAAATCCGTCCGAGGTCTACATGACCTCGGAAAACAATACGTCCGAGGTCTACATGACCTCGGAAAACAATACGTCCGAGGTCTTATGAACCTCGGACACGGCACATCCGAGGTCCATAGGACCTCGGACAAAAAATCATGTCCGAGGTCCCTTGGGACCTCGGACAATAAAAAATGTCTGAGGTCCTAGGGACCTCGGACACGAACTGTTCGAGGTCCCTAGGACCTCGGACACCT
Source organism: Ehretia macrophylla (assembly GCA_037974665.1). Taxonomy (NCBI): domain Eukaryota; kingdom Viridiplantae; phylum Streptophyta; class Magnoliopsida; order Boraginales; family Ehretiaceae; genus Ehretia; species Ehretia macrophylla. Next base: position 76,193,477 of record CM075780.1, on the reverse strand, counting down.
CGTTTGAGGTCTTCGAGACCTCGAACGAGGCTCCCTCGATGCCCCCGAGCGGTCGCTTCGCGATCTGTATTGGGTTAAGGGATTTTTTATGCATATCAGCAACATCTTTAAATTGGTTGCACAATGGTACTACGATACTTTAGCCAGTATAATCATGCGGTTAGTTACTCTTCTCTCAATCGAGCTTGAACTTGTGGAGATGCACAACGAACGATATAACAGCATAAATGATTCCAACCAACAGAAGTAGCAAAGCTGCAGAAATGAAGAAAATCCCAAAATTAATAAAAAAAAAGCGATATATTTTGTGTGGTATATATGTGTGTGTATATATGTATTTTTTTTTTTCTGTGGTGTATATATGTATATTATTTTTTTGGGGTTTGATATATTATATATATATATATATATATATATATATATATATATATTATGTCTTTTTTGAACTTCTGTTAATTATTTTGACGGAAAAAGTGCGAATGGGGCACGTGTGTGTGTTTTGAAAATTATAAGATAGTGTTTAGGGAGTTTTTAAACCACATGGAGTGTTATGCACTTTTGTCACGCCCCCAAATTTAAAAAAAAAAAAGAAAATTCAGGAACAAGACTGCCGCGAACCTAGAAAGATAAATCTTCCTAAGCCACAAGGCTCTAATCCTCAATAAAATCTGACTATAAATCAATAAATTAAATATCAATAATAAATCAAGAGCATCTATAATCCCAATAGAAAATATAGAAATACTATAAACTTTAATTACATGACAAATCTCTCAAAAAATTAATAATAATCGAAAATATTATTAAACATCTAATCTCTTTCATTTTTTCACAAACTTCTAGGCCACTAAACCCGAACTGAACTTGTCATCTGCAAAATAAGAAAGAGAGATAAGGGCTGAGTGAAACAATGCTCAGTAAGTAGAATCTACCCCAAAAAACGGTGAGGCTCAAGAACAATAAACAATAGAGGTCGACAAACTCAATCACGACAACAACAGGTCGAGAACAATATTTTCAAGCACTAACAAAACATATATAAAGTTGTGGCTGCTTAGCAGCGCGCACATAATTCACAATTCAATACACAGTCAATAATGGATGACGACTTATTAACTCTCAACCGTCTAAGATTCGATAAACAACTTGTATAGTTTGTAGGGCTTGAATCAGTGATGACTCGTAATATGATTTTCAAAAGAATCAAATACGACAAACTGAAAGGAAATTATGAACAAAGAGTGAAGTAACAATAACTTAAATAATTATGACAGATAAAGAAATGGAATAGACAAAAAAAATGGTAAATTCTACTTATCTCAGAATTATTAAAACTACAATTCAAAACTTAAAGTTTGTAACAATGTTGTCTAAAGCCACTCTTAATCAAAGCAACGTTACCACCACGCTGGAATAAAGCCTTTACGACTGATGTTTCTTCAACCAAAAGTGATATTATTTTATTGCTATGGTGATAGCATATATAAGATAATGGTAGATGAAAAATCTTACGCGCTCTGCAACTCTATTTATCACTTGCAGCCTAGATGCTATTAATAAGAGAATAGGTCATATTATACTAACTCAATTACCATAACTAATTCTTATAATATAGCCACTATGATTTTATTTTACAACATTTATTTTATTGAGTCATAGCTGATCCCTTTTAATCAGGTCCCTAAATCTTAGACTCCAAATCTGTCCATAATCAACAATAAAGATTCATTATTATCCCATAATAATGTCAATTAAAGACCTAATATTTTAAAAAAATAGTAAAAGTCAAAACCTAAAATTATGGAGTGTCACAACTTTTGATAAACTACAAGGAGATTTGGTACATTTCACCCGTTTTTTTTTTGGTTATATAATTTAAAATTGTTAATGAATATTAAGTGCCGTGTTCTGGGGACTAAAGTTCCCATAAATTTTGACTTCCTAAAGTTGACAGTATTTTATGACCAAAAAAAAAAAAAAAAAACTCTCTTACGATCAATGCATTCAATATTCTCTCTTTTAAAGGACAACTTTTTATATTTGAATTGTGTTAAATGTACTAATATCTTACTTCGTTTAATCTAAAAATTTTGGTTCAAACTCTTTAGTGACGGCCCGATAATCAGCTTTTGATGTTCTTCAAAATCTCACTTGTATAAAGGATCAAAATCATCGAACCTATGATCCAACTAAATTAAAAAGAATTAATAAATTCCTTTTCCAGAACAATTTCTCACAATAAAAGAACTAAATATTTATTAAACGAGAATACATTGAGAGGGGTCAATCATTATTATTAGTTCTTCCTCATCTTTATTTGCGTTGATGCATGCCAAGTAAAAAAGTAAAGCCATGTTTACCTTACAACCAACATGCTTTGACTAATTAGGTCAGAAAACTTTGAATGGTCTAATACTGTCAACTTTAGGAAGAGAGTAGATGCAAAGATTTGGATAAAAAATTATGATGAGATGGTCCGAATTGTATTGAATCTATTTGAAAAGGAAGTATTCACTCGAAAGAAAAGAGAAAAAAAAAATATATATATATAGTATAATAGAGGTAAAAATCGTGTTTAAAGTCAAAATTTAAAATTACAATAAGTTATAATTTGATTATTTAACCCAATTCTTGAGCGTTTCTGTTTGTTGCTGTCATTTCCCAAAATCTGCGTCATGATTAATGGCTCAATTTGGCATCAAAACTGGTGGTCACTTTCGTAAGTAGTTATGTTGTCAATTTCGTAATGAATTCAAGGAAAGTAATTTCATTTATTTTCTCAATAAAAACACAAAAGTTTTTCTAATTTAAAAAATTCTAAACCATTCCCATTTTATTTTATTTCTAGATACAATAGAGACCGAAACCGTGGTTATAAATTTAAAATCTCTGACTACAACTGCAGATCATTATTTAATTATAATGCTTTTTTGTCTCTTAGGTGATACTTTATCCTCCTTTTATAATAAAAATTTCAATATTAAATTTTAAATCCCTTGTTATATAATAAAAATTATACCACATAAAGGAAGCTAATATCATTTGAATAATATATAGAAATTTTATACTATTTTTGGTGGACAAAATCTATCACTTTTTTTTGTGTGTGTCAGAAATCTATCACTTGAAAGTTTCCATAATATAGTGATCTTATAGTACATAAATGAGAAACAAAGAAAGTAAAAGAGTTGAGAAAAGACTAGACCTGGATTCCACTTTGATGGTTAATTCCAACCCCCAAACTAATTCAATAAAAAATAAAAAATAACCAAACTAAGAAAAGCATTAATGATGTCCCACCTTCCCAAACAACCCTCAACCTTTCTCAAAATTAAAATTCTTATACTTAGCTTGACCTACGTTATGATACATATTCCATTTCCCGCTTATAAAATATGTATCACCTTACAAAGTATCACTCACTTGAAAATTTCTATAGTACATAAATGAGAAACAAAGAAAGTAAAAGAGTTGAGAAAAGACTAGACCTGGATTCCACTTTGATGGTTAATTCCAACCCCCAAACTAATTCAATCAAAAAAAAAAAAAAAACCCCAAACTAAGAAAAGCATTAACGACGTCCCACCTTCCCAAACAACCTTCAACCTTTCTCAAAATTAAAATTCTTATACTTAGCTTGACCAACGTCATGATACATATTCCTGCTTATAAAATATGTATCACCTTCCAAAGTATCATTCATTTTTCACCACCACAGATGTACATATGCCTATTCGACATACAATAAGAAAATATCATTTTCTTTTTAGTTCACTCTAATAAACATGTCAAGTAGGTATACACATAAATGATAAAAAAAAGTGTAGTATTATAATATAAACATTAGAAACAAAACAAGTAAAAGATAATAATAAGCATTAGACCTCATCCGAATACGGGCTATATTTTAATTAAGATGGAAATTCTAAACCCAAATAAAGAAGACCATTAATGCTTCCTCTTTTATTATTATTTTTACTTTCCAAATCACCTTTAATCTTTCCCGTAATTACGATCTTACCCTCCCCCTACCGATAATGAACTAATGATCCTTTCCTTTAAAAAAATTAAATTTAATAATTCATAATAAACTCATCTAAAAAATAAAAAAATTAATAAAGAAGAGGATCCAGACCCGACTACCCACCCTATTAAATATCCCTCATCGCAATTTCTATCTAAAGGAGCCCAACATCATCAATTCCCAAATCATAGTTGGACGGTTTAAGATGGAGATTTTATCCCCAAATTAATGAAAAACTTTTTTCTTATTACTAGTTCCTATTACCAAACCACCCCTAAAATCCGCCAAAATCGTCTCCCCCTCCCCCCCCCCCCCCCCCCCCTCATACTCATTTTTCCACTTATTCTTCACTTTATTACTTAGGCTTGCTCCGACCAAAAAAAAAAAAAAAAAAAACACTACTTAGGCTTGTCTACTTAGAATGTAGCTTGGCAACATCTTTTTCAAATTATTATTATTTTGTTCAAAATTCTCTCCAACTAAAATGGAAAACACAGACACACATAATTGAATGAGTAATCTTTTTGTGGTGATACAAGACATTAGCAATAAAAATATCCCTTGCCATATGTATACGTATACATATACTGTAATATATATTGTCACCAACGCTTGGCAATTCCAAGTTGTACTTAAGTCTAAATTGTAAATTTATTCACCTCGCTGTATTCTTCAGTCGGGTCGCCCGTATCAACCAAGTAGACACAAGTAGAGTCCAACATCAAAGTCCACGATAAAGTAGTTAAAAGACACAAAAATTAAAGTTGGATGATTTAAAATAAAAATTCTATTCACGTATATTTTTTTCATTTAAGAGATAGCTTAAACTAATTTTTATCACTTTCACAAAATATTACACACTTCAAAATTAATTTCAAAATCTCTCACCTTTAGAACAAAATCATACCACTACACCAAATGACTCATGACACTCTTTTCTCTTTATATATATATAATTATATTTTTTTTTTTTTTGTTGCTAGAAACAAGCAATTGTATTAGATAAGGATCAAAGTCCAAAAAAAACTGTACATGGAGCAAAAAAACCAGGCCATTCAATCAACAAGACACAATGCTATACCAAAGGCCTGGTTCAAAAGAGATCTTCTAACTTTTTTGATTCTATACATTTTAGTTTTAATGTCAAAAAAAATGTGTGAAAAAAACAACCTTTTATTACTACTTCCACCTTCCCAAACTACCCTTTAACTTCATCAAAATCACAATTCATACCCCTCCCTCGACTCGCGTGCCAAATATCTGAATTATTTATATATATATATATATATCCTTCCCGACCCTCTTTGGCAATTCCATCTAACTCAAGCCCAAAATCGTCAATTCACAAGGCGAGAAAAGAGTTGCTACCTTAAAAAGGACTCGTGGAAGCTCAAAAGCACCTATGCGTGTAAAAAACCAGTCGTAGGTGGCAAAAAAGCGGAAGACAAAAACAGTCTCCAAAACCAATACAAAACGACAAATATGAGATCGCTTTGTAAATGCACACTCTCTTCTTCATCGTCTTCATCATCGTCGTCTTGTTATAGCATCATGTCGTCAATGCTGCTAATAAAAAGAACAAAGCTCGTAGTCGTAATTGCAGCACCGTTTTGTGTACTCTAACCCAATCAAAAGCAAAATCAAAATCACAATCACATCGTATCGTATCGTCCTTACTTTTTAAGGTTCAATTCTCTCTATCTGCATTATGTTTATATTTTTACGTTTCGAATCAAGCTTTTACTGATTTGCTTTTTTTTTGCATTTGCATGTGTTGATTATGTGTATATATATGTGTATGTGTGTGTAGGAATGGCGGTGGAGGTGGCGAAGCTGTTGTACGTAGTGGTGATGGACGATAATGTGTCGGAGAAGAGAGACGAAGCGGTGGGGAGAAAGGACTCGTTTCGGTACACGCGTTCCGTGCTGCAGAGCACGCTGCAACTCATGGGATGTAAACCAAGGCACGCTTTTAAGGTAACTTGTGACATTTGTTCTAGTGTACGATTTTTGCTTTAAACTCGAGAGGTCCCGAGATCGATTGTCTGAGTCAGCATTCTGAGTGATGTAATATTGACTTTTAAGACTCCTTTACTTGTGACAGTTTTTTTTTTTTTTTTTTCTCATGTTTTTTAAGAAAGTTTTTTTCACGAAACTTTTCAAGTGTGAACATTTTTCTTATGATTCATGTCCATGAATAATTATATTGACCTAGACATAATGTATGTTTTAATTTTCTTTTTACATGCATATATTAATTGTCCTATAAATTGAGTAAAGACATTTGTTTTTGTTGGAGACTACTGTCTAAGCTTTTGTGACACTCACAGTAAAATTTGTGCTAAAATTTTTTATATTGTGGCCAGTGCGGATGTAAGTTGAGCCTACAAAAACGTAAATTCTATGTATTTTTTTTTTAAAATTAAAATTTTATATATTTTTTGTTAAAAAAAAACTAATTAGCCTCCACTAAAAAAAAATATACTCATATAGTTAAAAAATTATGTGTTTTAATCTACACTAAGAAGAATTTTTGAATCCACCCTTGATTGTAGCACTAACAGAAAATTTGTGCCGGAACATAACACAATTGTTTGTTTTTGTTTTTCGAATTCCCAAAGTGCCAATAGGGACATTTTCCCCAAAAATAGTTTTGCTTGAAACCAAGTAGGAAATTTTACCTTAGACATAACACATTTTTTGTTAATTTCTTTTTCTTTTTCTTTTTCCCCAGTGTTTTAAGTGTATTGTTTTGTAGTTAATTTCAATTACACATGCATATATTAGATTTTCAAAACCGAAATGTTCACTACTGATGTTGTGAGAAAAGTGAGTGAGTGTAAGAGTTCTATTAATTTGGAGTAATTTACTTTTTTTTTATTTTTTATTAATAACGTAATTATTATTATTTTTTTAAATTGAGCAATTAAAAGTGTTTCCAACTGTTATTACTCTAACTAGATTGGCAAAAGGGTCTTTGAAAAGATCAGAAATGAATGCTTGGGAGATGGTTTACCTTCGGATAGAAGAGAAATATCAGAACATGATGCTTCAAAAGGACATTCTGTGAAAGATGCTAAGCTTTATATCGAGGCATGCCTTGATAAGGCTGATGGAGGCAACTTTTCGATCCCAGAGGATGATAAAAGTGATACCAAACCATTTGAATTGTACAAAAGACGCACGACAGCAGTTGTTGGAAGAAAAACTTTTCTAGATGTCGTCTGCAATGCTCTCACTGAATACAAGTATGTCGGTCCCAATCAAAGGGCTGACTTGGTTCTAGCTTGCAGGTAAAATATGTATCTTATACTCATATGTAATTATTTCATGTCAATCGTGTGTGTCGTGATTAGCAAAGAATTCCTTTTATAAGGGATCATTCATGTGCTATCCCTTTCTCTAGATTCTATTCACTCATTTTTATTTCTATGGCGCTAAAAAACAGTCATCATGGAAGCCGTAAGTCCAAGTTTGTTTTAAAAACGTTTCTGGATGTCCTGCTTCATTACACATTGATACCTGCCTCAACTTATGAGCGTCTGCTGATTTATATCTGATCTTAGTTTTGATAGAGACATGTATCTGTTAAGAAAATTAAATGTTCGAATATGCTATGTGATCATTCTACACAGAGCAGCAGTTGCACTGTTTTGCCAGGAAGTTGACCAGGCGATCATGCAGTAGGGAACCAGGTGTGTCCTGAAATAAGTCCTCTCCGGTTCAAACCACGACACTCCAATTCCCCCGACCCCCCCAAAAAAAATACTAAGTGTAACAACAAAGAGGGAACTGGCAGGACGCTATCAATTGATCGACATGAATCAATGAAACCAAAGTAGTGATCTACCAAAGTCCTTGTTTTCTTGGATGAATGTTTATGATCTTATGCTTTAGTGCATTCATTTGTCTTCTTTTCTCAACCGTTCAGTTATCCTAACATGCATTGTTCTTTCTATTTCCTCTCAAGTATTATTATCTGCATTTTCAGACTCCGAGAGAGGAAGGAATCTGTCACTGTGCTATTGTGTGGTACTAGTGGCTGTGGCAAATCAACTTTATCAGCTTTGCTGGTATACAGAATTTCTCTTCTCTGTTACCTAATCTCTTTCTTTCTCCTCTCTTTGGATTATGGGCATTCATGTACTTCTGATGATGGTTGTATGAGTACTTATTGTAATTGTGATAAATAGCTTCTAGATGATGATTGGGACAGAGTGCTTAATAACTGAGGTTATGAGTTTACTATATGAGTAATTACTTCGATTTGGAAATGTGGCGTATGGTTTATGTTTCTTTGCTGAGATTATGTTTTCTTATTTTAAGTGAATCTAACTTTAAGTCCCTGAAATCAATTTTCAGGGCAGCAGGTTGGGGATAACAACCGTGATCTCCACCGACTCAATTCGGCATATGATGAGGAGTTTTGTCGATGAAAAGCAAAACCCTCTACTTTGGGCTTCAACCTACCATGCAGGGGAATATTTGGATCCAATAGCTGTTGCAGAAGCAAAAGCCAAAAGGAAGGCAAAGAAATTGGCAGGCATTGCACCCTGCTTACTTTCGAAGGAAGAAATAGCTGATGCTTCATCAACAGAAAAATCACCGGTTGAGTTGATTAGTCCGAAACAGATGGCAATTGAAGGATTTAAGGCACAAAGTGAGATGGTCATTGATAGTCTTGACCGACTTATCACTGCATGGGAGGAGCGAAAGGAGTCTGTAGTGGTGGAAGGCGTTCACTTAAGCCTCAATTTTGTGGTAAGAATTGATTAAGTGTCGTTTATTCTTCTGAATGTCTCCTATTCTATTGTTTCATTTCCTCTAGTTTTAAGCTTTGATTGCAATTTGGTTGCTTTTTGCAGATGGGGCTTATGAAGAAACATCCTTCAATCGTACCATTCATGATTTACATCTCCAATGAGGAGAAACACTTGGAAAGATTTGCCGTCCGTGCGAAGTACATGACACTAGATCCTGCTAAAAACAAGTATGTCAAATATATTCGAAATATCAGGACCATCCAAGAATTTCTTTGCAACAGAGCAAACAAGCATCTAGTTCCAAAGATAAATAATACAAATGTCGATAGAAGTGTGGCAGCCATTCATGCAACGGTTTTCAGCTGCCTACGGAGGCGTGAGGCCGGAGAGCAACTCTATGATCCTATGACGAATACAGTTGCTGTTGTTGATGAGGAGTACCGGAATCAGTGTGCTGCTAATTCCTTGAGCTCTAAAGGAATGTTTCAACTGATTCAAAGGAAAGGTTCGACGAGGCATTTGATGGCTCTTCTTAATAACGATGGATCCGTGGCAAAAGCTTGGCCAGTTGATACAATAGATTTTAGTGGAAACACTTTTGTGGATTCCTTCGAGTATGGGACAGGAATACCAATGTATGGACCATTGCAGATTGGCAAGGCTGAACCTGTGAATCTGCATTTTGGTTACTATGGGATCAGGGATTGGCTGAGCGATACTGGTGGCACGAGTCATGCTAGCAGTGTGGATGAGTCTAGAGGAGACCAGACTGACAACGGTAGCAGGCCTTATTCTTCGTGCAGTAGCTCGCCAAGGGTCTCCGAAGGGCATGCCAAGGAGGTACGTCGAAGTGTATTCATGTCACATTTCTCTCATAATCTCCCCACTTGTTGATTTCTTGGGAGTTGGGAGACGAGATTAAAATAGTTGTGAGGCTGTTAGTCAACATTTTTTTTGTGGTTTAAATCAACCATAAACTATACTCAAGGGGATATGCAAGGGGTGTTTTTGTTCTCCTGTGAATTGCTTCTTTTGGTTTCAATCATCTACTAAATTTCTTCTACCTTTTTCTCTTCGGATATTTTTGTCTACTTCCAGCTGAAGGAGGAAAATTCAGTCCATGGTAGTGATGAAGAGGTTGATGACCCATCCGAGGTGGAGACTGATGAGGATCTTAGCGATGATGGTGGAGAAAAGATTCATGAAGAGGTATGAAATAGTGTCTTATCAACTGATATACTATTATACCTCTCGGTTCACCTCCTCCTTCCTTGAAAAGCAACCAACTTAATTTGATGCCATGAGAATAATTTAGTGCATTGATTTATGTTTTACTGAAAACATAGTCCCGGACCATTGTTGATGTGGTCACTGCCTGGCAATATTTGTTCTAAATTATGTACTTTGGTCGGAATGTTAACTTTGTAAACCCAAATGCTCGTGCTCTGGATTGCTGTGATTTTTCATCTTATTGAGTAATATTTGCTGCGCAGATGGAAGGCTCGGTGGACGAAGAATTTACACAATCAGATGAAGAGTATGATGATCTTGCCATGCAGGATATTGAAAATAATGGATACTTGTCGGATGATGATGAAGAGTGCTGCAAGTTGGAGCCTGATGAGAGCCTGGTGCCTCCTTCAGGAAACAAGTCGTCAACCGATGAACTTAACAACATTAACGCAGAGAAGTACAAGCAAAATCTTGACCTCTTATCAAGAACTAAGAGTGACACTCATCCGGAGATGACACCACCACGAATTTACTCCTCTGTCCTCAAAGAGAAGAATGAGAGGAGAGATCCGGCTCCGGGCAATGTAAGCTTGAGAAGATGTTCTAAGAGCATTCCAGCCTTCGGAAGCGTGGTTTACTAGTGATGGTCCTTCTTTGTCAGAAGCAGCGCCAGAGTAGTGGTGCTGTTTAGTGAATTTCCCTTCTTTCCCTCTTTCGATGTTCCTATAGTGGTTTTGCCTTTCTGTGGTTGCTTGTGTCATTTGTATAGAAATGCTATTGTCTGGATGTGTATTTAGCAACACTCATGAATTTCACTTTTATTTGCATTGTCTTTTTTTCCTTTTTTTTTTTGTCTCTCTCTCTCTCTCTTTCCCTTTGATAGGCTTAGTAGTGTTGACGTTGAACGTGTTAGATAAAAACCAATAGTGGTGCTCAACAAGGGTGTATTAGGATGAGAGTTTTTGTAAGGCCAATGGCAGTTACAGTCTTGATAAATCCCATTCACATGAATTTTGCTTTTATCATGGATACATAGAAGTTGTCAATGTTGAATGTGTTAGAAACCAGCTGCGGTGCTCAACAAGGCCTGATATCTTTTAGTTGTTTTGGTTGTTGTGAGGTTAGTGGGACTTGTAACTCTCACAATCTCTTAAGCGTGGATTTTTTTTTTAAATTTTGTTTTTTTGTTTTTTTTGTTTTTTGTTACAAATGAGGCTATTGCCGAGAATTAAAAATTCACAAGTTTATGAGATGTTTTCCATTTGTCATTCTTCAAAAGGGGTCGTAGACTATTTGGAGGATGATCAAGTGTTTGAATTTTCAAGGATTGTTGTAGACCAAAATTTGCGAGTTAATTCGCAAATTTGTTAGCTTGTTGGAAGACATGTTTCAATTGGTAGCTTTCATTACTTCTTGGCATATTTTGACAATCCTCCAGTCTCGATCTTAATGGACCATGAGTAGGGAACTTTTGTCGAACATGATGCACTATAACCTGGGAGTCATATTTAATCTCCAAATTTGCAATACCCATCACTTGGGCCTGTGTTAGACCTTCTTTCAGCACAACCAGCTCTGCAGCATTATTGGATGTATTGCCCAAGTTAATCACAAATCCAGACTGCCAATCCCCTTCTTCATCCCTAAAAATACCTCTGGCCGCTGTCAGAGCATCCATTAATATTGAGCTTCCACTTGCCTTGAGGTTTAGTCCATGACACAAGTCTCAAGTTCTAAAAAATACGACTCCTATCAGTCCTGTTCCCTCTCCATGCCTCAGTTACTTCTTGCACATATTTGCATACGAATTGCACCTTTTCCTCATTTGTTCTAGTTTTATCGTTTCTAAAACAAAGTGTGTTAGAACCGGGTCATCTTCTCAGAGTCAACGTCAAGCACCACGGAAAAGTGAAGAAGAGTTTGAGAATGGAGAAATTCAACAAATGCAAAGTAATTCCGGGTAAACCTATTGTGGATTCCTCTCTTGAAGGTATGGACATTATTGTTGCTTGTCTTGAATTTCAAGGATGGTCTAAATTCATGCACATTACGTGTGATGTATATGAAGATTTAGTGCGTGAATTTTATTACTCGTGACGAGGGGTTCCCGAGCTGAGTGATCCGATCATTCTGAGCTGAGACGGGCTAATCTGTGCTCCGTTAACAGCGCGTTCAGCTCAATGTCCAACCTAGATGACTGACCCGACCCCGTTAACCCCGACCTCAGTTCCAGCTGTTCCGATGGGACATAAAGCGCTGATGGGACATAAAGCTGCATCGCATTAAATGCTGTCAGACCCGAACTTAGTATAAATAGAGCTCCACCCTCTTCATTTAAAGGGATCTCGCTATTAAATGCTCTCATCTACTTTGCCAGCTCGGACATACTAATCATTCGCGCGCTTGAGGGGGAAATCCGGGTCATCACCCCGCTTTTTCCTTCATTTCCTTGTGCAGGTCCAATAGCCGACCAGGAAAGTACAGCTCGGAGGCCGACCTGAGAAGTCCAGCTCGGCGAAAGCAGCTCCCAAATTCAACTGTGAGATTTTCAACCTCGACAGTTTGGCGCCGTCTGTGGGGAACGACGAGTTCTTTTATAACTCTCTTCGCCACTCATTGAGAAACCATCATGGTACAAACTAGAAGTCACAACATACCGGTAGAGGATTCGCCCAACCTGGAAGGGGACCTCAAAACCGTGTAGGCGCCCAGCCAAAACCTAACCCAAGCCGACGTTGGAACGAACCAATGTATACATTTAGCTACTCAAACCAACCCCACAGCAGAAGGAGACCCCAACTCCAGCCTGTCACCGGAGATAAGGATGATGTTGAGGATGTTCGAAGAACTTAAGGAGCAGGTAGCTCGGCTAGCTGAGGGCCCCCTGGCTCCGCAAAAGGCTATGCCGCGGACATCGCGCCCCCAATTCCATATCCCGGAGTCTAGGCGAAAATGGACGCAGGAAGAGGAGGGCTTTCTAGAGCCGATACCAAGATCCGACGCGGCAAGAGGTAAAAGGGCGGCTCAAGCCGACCCCGAGCAGGCAAAGACCGCTGCTACCATAGCCAAGGTCATCAACCAGCTCGGCGTAAGCCCACTCTCTCCCAAGGTACTGGCCATCACCTCCGCCGTCTACAACGGAGATGGAGACCCAGCCAGCCACCTGCTCAATTTTGATCACCACATGACTCTGCATGACATGCCAGATCTCATGAAGGCGAAGACATTCCCGACCACCCTGGTTGGCAATGCCTTGGATTGGTTCCAAAAACTTCGTCCTGGGTCAATTGCAAGGTTTCACCAGCTGGCTGAGGCTTTCCTATCCCGCTTCGCCGGAAGCTGCCGCACCACCCGCCATACTTCTACATTGCTGCTGGTGAAGCAGCATAGAGGGAAAACTTTGAGGGCTTACACGGCTAGATTCAATGAAGAGTCCTTCCGAATTCCCAACCTGGAGGACTCCATGGCTCTGATGGCTTACTAGAGCAGGCTCAGGTCGGGCCCCCTCACATCTTCCTTGGCAATCGACCCCGTGGATACTGTGTTCGAGCTGATGGTGCAAGCAGAAGGGTACATACACTCAGAGGAAATCCATCAGGCAAAAAGGGACGATGATAAGGAAAAGGAGGCTGGGAAGAAATGAGAGGCCTCCCGAGCCCAACCTGGGGCCAAAGCCCAGAACGACCGAGGCAAGCAGCCTCAGCAGCCGAGGCCGAACCCCCGGTTCACTATGTGCACTCCCCTTTACACCCCAAGGGAGCAGATCCAAATGGAGATCCAACACCAGAACCACTTGCCTTCAGCTCCGAGAATGAAAGGTCAACCCGAGAAGCGCAATAGGACCAAATATTGCCGCTACCACATAGACTACGGCCATACCACTGAGGAATGTAAAGACTTGAAACAGGAGATCGAGGCACTAATAGCCCGAGGCCCCCTACGGAGGTATATAGATCCGCAGCCAACCCGGAATCCAGACCAAAGGGATAGGGAGAGGAGTCCGCCCTGGCGCCAGGCTAGGGGCGGATGCTTGGCCGTGATTGAAACCATTGCGGGAGAATTGGCGTCAGAAGGCGAGACCTCAGCAGGCAGGAAGGGTTATGTTCGTGCTGGGAGGGAATATGAACCAATGAGGGGACCGGTCCAGGAGATGCAAGAGCTCACTTTCTCTTCAGAAGACTTGGAGGGGGTGATATTGCCCCACGAGGAGCCCCTGGTGATCAGCGCTGAAATAGTCAACTTCACCGTCAAAAGGCTGATGGTGGACACCGGGAGCTCGGCATAAGTCTTATTCCTCAGCGTTTTTGAGCAGATGGGGTTGGACAGGAACCGACTCAGGCCGTTGAGGGGTACTTTAGCAGGTTTTACCGGGCAGTCACACCGAGGCGAAGGAGTCATCAACCTCCCCCTGAGGCTAGAAGATGGGGATAAGTGGGTGTCGATGCAGGCCAACTTCATTGTAATGGATTGTAACTCGACTTACAACGGGATCTTAGGTCGGATGGCACTTAATCACTTCAGGGCCGTCCCCTCAACATACCACCAGGCCCTGAAGTTCCCGACCTCAGCCGGGGTAGCCACCATTCGCGGAGCCCAGCTCTCAGCTCGGGAATGTTATGAAAACTCACTCCGACCCAAATATCAAATCGGTTGGGGACCAGATCTGCCCGAAGAAAAGAGAGATGCTAAGAGAAGAAGCCCAGCTGAGGACCTTCAGGAGGTGGAGCTCTCCGATGAAACTAAGAGAGCAAAGATCGGGAGTGAACTATCTGCCAACCTCAAAAAAAGGTATAAGCCAATTTCTTTTAAAGAATGAGCATGTATTTGCCTGGTCTGCCTCTGACATGACATGAATTGACCCGAATGTGATTGAGCATCACCTGAATGCCGACCCGAATCACTATCCGGTAAAACAAAAGCGCCGGCACTTTCATTATGATAAGCAACAAATCATAGCAGAAGAGGTGGACAAGTTGGTGGACGCCGGCCACATAAAGCAAATACAGTACCCAACCTGGCTATCCAATGTGGTGCTGGTGACTAAGTCCTCGGGTGGATGGAGACTGTGTATTGATTTCACCGACCTCAACAAAGCTTGCCCCAAAAACTGCTTCCCCCTACCACGGATTGACCAAATGGTGGACGCCACCTCCGGATTCGAACTACACTCCTTCATGGATGCCTTCAAAGGTTATAATCAAATCAAGATGGCTCTCGGGGACAAGGAAAAGACCGCCTTCACCACCGATACAGGACTCTACTACTAAGAGGTCATGCCCTTCGGCCTCAAGAATGCTGGAGCCACATACACTCGGATGGTGAACAAGGTCTTCAAAAATCAGATTGGCCGGAATATGGAAATCTATGTAGATGACATGTTGGTCAAGAGCAGGAGGGCGGAAGACCATGTAGCCGACCTGGCTGAAGCCTTCGCCGTAATGGAGCACTTTGGGATAAAACTGAACCTGGAAAAGTGCGCATTCGGCGTCAGGGCAGGCAAGTTCCTGGGCTTCATGGTCACAGCCCGCGGAATAGAGGCCAACCCGGAGAAGGTCCAGGCGATACTAGACCTGGCACCACCGACCTGCATGAAGGACGTCCAGGTGTTAGCAGGCAAGGTCGCAGCGCTGAGCAGATTCATGTCCAGGTCGGCTGACAAGTGCGCTCCTCTATTCAAAATATTGAGGAATCCTAAGAACTTTGAATGGACTGAGGAATGCCAAAACGCCTTTCAAGAGCTGAAAAGGTATTTAGCTTCGCCACCCCTGTTATCCCGACCTGAGGTGGGGGAGGAGCTAGTAATATACTTAGCATGTTCGGGCACAGCAGTCGCTGCGGCACTAGTCCGAGAAGAAGGAAAGGAACAGAAGCCGGTCTATTATGTTAGTAAAACCTTGTAGGGAGCCGAGGCGAGATACTCCTCCTTGGAAAAACTCGCCCTCGCGCTCATCACGGCGGCTAAAAAGCTGAAGTCATACTTCGACGCTCATCCAATTAACGTCATGACGGATGCCCTGCTCAAGTCCATCATGCACAAGCCAGAGGCGTCGGGCAGGCTGCTGAAATAGGCAGTTGAGCTAAGTCAATTTGACATTACCTACTAGCCTAGAACAGCCATCAAAGCCCAAGCCATGGCGGACTTTGTTGTAAAATGCACTGGCTGAGTAGAGCATGACCCGGAGGACGTATGGAAGGTCCATGTGGATGGGGCCTCAGGGAAGTCCGGAAGCGGAGCTGGGGTGGTCATTGTTGACCCAAACCGGCATGAGCACCAGTACTCCCTCAAGTTCACCTTCCCGGCATCCAACAATGAAGCAGAATACGAAGCGGTGATTGCAGGACTGAAAATTGCAGCTCAGAAATCATTATCACCGAAGGGTATTGAAGAAAACTCTTTGAGCTTCCCTTAGTTGGACAAAAATATTAATTACAGTGCTCAAGGTTGGCCGAAAATGCATGCTAATGATAGAGCAGCCATGGATGAAATGATTTGGGCTGGGGTGGATTATTATTTGGTCAATAACACCCCCTATATATGATCGTGAAATCACAAACAAAAATCACTTAATATTACTCCATATAGTGAATGATCTTATAATGCCTAGAATTTCAAATAATGGTAAAGAGTTCCTTTCTGTGATGCTTATACATTATATAGAATCCATCTACCTTACATGATGACGTCTCATATGTGGTACATTTGGAGTGCAATCCATTCATTAGCCTATGACATAGCTCTGACTAAGATTTTTCAACATCACAAAGTGCCATTTTCTGATGTGTGTAGTAAATCAATTCATGATATGTGAAAATTTGACAGTGCTTCCTTGAAGAGAATGAGATTGTTCATTTATAAGGGAAATGTGTTAAAACTGAAAGAACTGAAGGTATTACCTCAAGCCAAACAAAATGCAATATAGGGAAAATCAAGTGCTAAGACCGAAGGACAAAGGTAAATGGAAAGCGCCTATTGTTGAAGAGAATTAAGGAACCTGATATTGAACAAAAGTATGAGAGAATGCCTTATGATTCCATGGATGTTGAAGAACAAGAACAACATAACATTCTTGCAAGCCCGTATTGCCTCGCTTGGGACAATTGAAACAGATGAGCAAGGAGGCAAGGTATTGGGTCAAGTCAACGTGAAACGAGTTCATAGGCCTCCAAGACTGACATAGATAGAAATCTTGAAACAATTAAGAGCCGAGATCAAATCAAGTTTGAAGGAAACTATATATAGATGATTGTTTCACTCAAATGGAAAGGCGAATGAAAAGAGTTATTCGAAAGGAAAAGTGCAATCTCGAGACTCAGGCCAAAAATATTAATTCATGTTGGATTTGTACACTGCATGGCTCAATAAGAAAGGTCGTTGTAATCCCTGGGCGCCTCCAAGTCGATGGAAAAATCAAAGACCACCAGATCAAGATGATGATGAATAGTCATTGTTCTTGTGTTACCAAAATTTTCTTTTCGAACCTTTTTGTATTTTCTCAAAAACTCATTAGCATTTATTTTTCCAACCTCATTTTTTACTTCTTTTTGTTTATCTATTGGTCAACTAAAGGGGGAGCTTTTTTTGTTTACATGATATCTTACTTATGCTCTTATATCAAATCTTATTATACGTAATTATATAAGATTTTGTCATTATCAAACAATGGGAGATTGTTAGCCTAAAAGTCTCAATCATATGTTTTGATGATAACTAAATCTTAATTGTCCACTTATCTATTGACTATTCATGCTTGTATGAGTTATGTATGTTTGAGATTAGTTATAGATTGGAAGATGCTCAACTAATGATCAAACTTATGGAACCGACCAAAGTCAAGCTCAACATTGTTATTCAAGCTCAAATGTTATGATCGGTGAATATCTTTGAAGCCTCAAAGTGCTATCTTCCATGAAAAATCTCGCCCGTGAAGAATGAAAATTGAAGAAGGAGATAAAAGATGTTTCAAAGAGAGAGTCAAAAGCAGTTGCGATCTTTATTGGTGGTACGCCTAGGAATGCAAAGTGAAAGCTCGTAAAATAGTTTTTGAAATTTTTAAATAGTTTGAGCTTTCGAAATCTCTCTTTCAAAAAATGAAGTTTTCCTAAAAAGCTCTCAAGAGTGTTTGTAAAAACCTGTTTGTGTTTTAAATGACTTAAAACTTGTCGAGCTATATCTGTGAGCTTGGATGAGCTAAGCCGACTGAGGTTTGCAACCAACCTACTCATCCGGCTTCAACAAATAGAGTCGGACGAGGGACTTGATCAACTGCCTCGTCCGACTCTATCAGAAAGGCCCGGATGAGGAAGACGGTCAAGGCACTCATCCGGCCCCTTCAAACATGAGTTTGAAAAATTGGCCCCGTTAACTAGCCGATACCGAATTTTCTATATAACCACACATTTCATTTGAGAAAAATAACTTTGAAGATGTGAAGAAAACTCTTGAAAACATTTATGAGTTTGAGTTAACATCTTTAATACTCTTTAAAAATCATTTATTGAGCTATTATTAGCTAATCCTTGAGCTACCTACTTGCGCTCCATCTGTATTAGCTATTTTAAGAGGAGATATTACTTGTACTCATTTTATATCATTCTTATTGTTCACTTGTAAACTCTCTACAACTAAACATTGAAAGATTCATGGTTTAAGTGAAAGATTGTGATATTCTTTGTGGATTCAAAGAAGGGAAAAGTCTTGTATTACTTTTGTGGATTCAAGAGTGTGCTATAAGTTAGTTTATGCTACACTAACTTTTGAAAGAGCACAATAGTGGATAGGGTAAAGTCTTGAAGGGATGAACCTTAAGCGGTGGACATAGGCAAGGAGCCAAACCACCTAAAAATCAACTGACTTCATCGCTCTTTCTCTCATTCCCTACTCCTTACTTTACTATATCTATTGTATTTGATATATTGTTTAATAGAACTAACTAGTTGTTACCCTTTGCGAAAAAGTAGTATTATTGTCTCTATATCCTAATTTATCCCCCTTTTAGGATAATTTGGACTAAGAAATACAACATTAACTGAGTGAGACAATATATATGATGAGGGGGTACCCGAGCTGAAGATATCGTACCCGGGTTGTACCCCAACCTGAAACGCCAGATCCGACCCATACTTGACCCATGTGAACCCTAACGGTTGTGCCAGCCATCCGAATGGGATATAAAGCAAGGTACCCAACTCAGACTAGTGGATAATGACTTTATCCACTAGGTAATAGTTTTGTCTAGTGGATATACGGCGTGGGTAGTAGGTGGCGTGTCGGGCAGTATGCGGCATTAATTGCTGCCCGAATCTGAGATTAGTATAAATAGAGCTTACCCCTACATTTATAAAGGTAATTCGTGCATTCATTACATT
This sequence comes from Ehretia macrophylla, assembly GCA_037974665.1. Lineage (NCBI taxonomy): Eukaryota > Viridiplantae > Streptophyta > Magnoliopsida > Boraginales > Ehretiaceae > Ehretia > Ehretia macrophylla. Next base: position 76,174,091 of record CM075780.1, on the reverse strand, counting down.
CAACTACTACTGCCTAGCTCAGACGAACTAATCACTCTCACGCCCGAGGGGAAAACACGGGTTATCACCCCGCCCTTTCCTTCTATTTCCTTGTGCAGGTCAGGTTGCCGAGCCAGATCATTTAGCTCGGGTAGTCATGAGTCGCCAACCTCAACTGTTGAACTCTTACCCTTAACAGTTTGACGCCGTCTATGGGAAACCCCAGGTCAAGCGTAGTCCTACTCTTCCCAGCACCCACTAAGAAACCACTATAGTACAAACTAGGAGCCATAGCATGCCAGAAGAAGACTCACCCGCTTTCGACGTAAGCCTTAAAACCACACAAGTACTTAGCCAAAACCCAACCCAAACTGACATTGGTACGAGCCAACACATACACTTAGCCTCACAAACTACCCTACCCGGAGATGACGATTTCACAACTAATATGGCCCCGAAAATGAAATTGATGTTTCGGATGTTTGAAGAGCTCAAAGAGTAGGTAACGCGGTTGATGACAAACCCTTATGTGCCATCCATCGCGCTATCCCAGCCAGAGCGACCCCAGTTCCGTATCCCTACCCTGGGACAGACTCGGGCCCGGAACGACGAGGAAGGTTCTCCTGAACCAACGGGCCGACCTGAAGGAATCAGGAATAGGAGGGCTACACCCATCGACCCCGAGCAGGTGAAGACCGCGGCAACATAGCCAAAGTCATAAACCAACTCGATATCAATCCCCTTTCTCCTGAAGTCCTGGCTACACTCTTGCCCGCAGGCAACCGGATGCTTAACCTGGCAATGTATAACGGGGACAGCGATCCCGCCAGCCATCTACTGAATTTTGACCATCACATGACTCTCCACGACATGACGGATCTCATGAAGACAAAGGCATTCCCGACCACCCTAGTAGGCAATGTGCTAGATTGGTTCCAAAAACTTCATCCCAACTCAATTGAGAGTTTTCATTAGATAGCCGAGGCGTTCCTATCCCGTTTTGTTAGGAGCCGACATGCGACCCGCCATACATCATCATTGCTGTCGGTGAAACAGTAGAAGGGAGAAAGCTTGAGGACCTATACTGCCCGATTCAACGAGGAATCTCTTAGGATTCATAATCTTGAGGATAGCCTACTAGAGTGGGCTCAAGTAGGGGCCACTCACATCCTCTTTGGCTATTGACCCGGTGGACACCGTTGCCGAGTTAATGGTGAGAGCAAAAGGGTACATTAACTCCGAGGAGATCCACCAGGCCAAGAGGGATGATGACAAAGAGAAAGAAGCCGGTAAGAAAGGGGAAACGCCATCCAGGGTCCAGCCCGGGAGCAAGGTACAGAATGACCGAGGCAAGCAGCAATAGCAACAGCAAAAACAATGCCCGAGGTTTACCATGTTCACCCCATTCAACACTCGAAGGGAACAAATCCTGATGAAAATTAAACACTAGAACCACTTGCCACCGGTGCCCAAGATACGGGGCCGACCTGAGAAGCACAATAAAACTAAATATTATCGCTATCACATGGATTATGGGTACACCACCGATGAGTGTAGGGACTTGAAGCAGGATATCGAGGCTTTGATAGCCCGAGGCCACCTCCGGAGATACATCGACCAGCAGCTGCCTCCGAATCCCGATCTGGGAAGGGGCAGGGATAGAGAGAGAAGACCACCAAGGTGCTATGCCGAGGCTGGACACTTAGCTGTAGTCGAAACAATTGTGGGAGGGCTTATATCGAGTGGTGAAACTTCGGTAGGTAAACAATGGTACGTTCAAGTTGGACGTGAGTATGGGCCTGCGACGGGGTTGGCCAGAGGGTCAGAGCAGATTACTTTCTCCTCGGATGACCTTGAAGGTGTGATACTACCCCACGATAACCTCTTGGTCATCAGCGTCGAGATTGTTAAGATTATCGTGAGAAGATTGATGGTGGACACGGGAAGTTCGGCGGAAGTCATTTTCCTGAAGGCTTTCAAGCAGATAGGGTTGAACAAGAGTCAGTTGCGGCCGTTAAAAGGGAATTTTTTAGGATTCATTAGGCACGACCATAAAACTGAAGGGGTCATTAACCTCCCCCTAACTCTCAGAGATGGGAATAAAGGGGCTTCTATACATGCCAATTTCATTGTCATGGATTGTAACTCGGCTTATAACGGTTTCCTGGGGCGGTTCTCCCTAAACCATTTTAAGGCGGTCCCCTCCACGTATCATTAGGCCTTGAAACTCCCGACTCCACATGACATTGCCACTATCAGGGGAGCCCAGCTTTCAGCTCGAGAGTGCTATGAAAGCTCTCTCCAGTCGAAGTATCAACTAGGTTGGGATCCAAATTTGCCCGATGAGAGAAGAGATGCAAAGAAGGAGAGTCCAACGGAATAACTACAGGAGATAGAGCTCTTCGAGGAAAACAAGAAGGCAAAAATTGGCAGTGAACTTCCCAAAAACCTTAAGAAATGTATAAGCCAATTTCTTCTTGAAAATAAACATATATTTGCTTGGACTGCTACTGATGTGACAGGTATTAACCCGTCCGAAATTGAGCATCACCTGAATGCCGACCCCAATTATTATTCCATGAAGCAGAAGCGCAGACACTTTCACTGTGACAAATAAAATATTATTGTTGAAGAGGTCAACAAGTTGGTGGATGCTGACCACATACGGGAAATCTTGTACCCGACTTGGCTGTCCAACCTGGTATTAGTCATCAAGACCACGGGAAAATAGAGATTGTGCATCGATTTCACTGATCTCAACAAAGCTTGCTCAAAAGATTGCTTCCCTCTGCCTTGGATTGACCAATTAGTAGATGTCACCTCGAGATTCGAGTTGCTGTCTTTCATGGATGCCTTCAAAGGCTATTGATACTTACAGGTCGTGCCTTATAAAAGTGTGCAAAATGACCAAGTTTAAATAACCCGCAAGTGCACAGATCTTGTAGTGTAGTGTACTCTAAGTACGAAGTTAATTTCCACAGGGAAGCTCGTTAGTTAATTAGTAAAATAGTGTGAAAGTGTTTAAAGTGATAAAGTGACAAGTTTGAAGATTGATTGTGAGTAACGTACAGATATATAAATTAAACTATAATTAAGCTAAGTAATTGTTGAATACAAGGGATAGGAATCTAAGGGGATGGATATGCAAAGAGACAGTTAATCTAGGCTCGACATCCAGGTTCTCTAATTCTATGCAAGGGTTAAGTTATAAGCATTAACTTAGTCAATTATCTCAGTCTATTAAAGTCCCGATTATTAACTTTGATGTAGGTGTCGTTCCATCTACGAACGTACAACCATAGTATGGATTTGTCCTTGCAACCTGGCGTAAAAAGTCTGTTTTAACTAAGTAATCAACATCTCCTTACTAATCTAGAACTACCGTATAACCTATAGTTTATGGAATCTAAGGTTGTCAATCTATTTGATTCACTATTAAAGCATGAATATAAGGCATCAAAGTAAAACAATCATAACAGCTACTGAAAAACATTATGTATAAAAGACAATACTGAATTAAAACAAGCAATATATTGCAATTGAATCAAATAAACTGAATCCGAGACCATAGATTAAAAGATCATCATTTACAATATCCTCCCTTAGATAAGAGCTCTACTCAGACATATAATAAATACAAGTTTACATAAATAAGAGAGTCAAGAAAAACTCCCCCGATATGACGACTTTGTATTTATGATTCCAAAAAATTGAGCAGAGGTCCTACACAAATAGCTATTCGGGCAGAATTTATTTTCCTTAAATAAGAGCTACTTGGGCAGAACTTCCCCCGAATAAGAGTTTTTCTATTAAAAGCTATTTGGGCAGAATTTCCCCCGAAAAATAATTACTTGGGTCAGATTTCCCTCGTAAAGTAACTATTCAGGCAAAATTTTCCCGAATAAGAGCTACCTAGGCATGACTTCCCTCGTACTTAACTACTACTACTAAAATAAACTAAAAATTAATTCTAAAAATAAATATTAAAACTAAAAAAAACTACAAAATTCTCAAAAGGTTGAGGGTCTATTTATAGGCAAAATTATGTGGAAAAGTTGACTTTTAAATTTTGACTTTGATTGAGCGTTGGCTGAGGAGTTTTTGGGCTATTTTTAGTGATACAAGTCTGATATTGGGCTAGTTTCAGCCAAATTTTTTTTCTATGGGCTCCATTATTCCACCGGTTCCCATGTTCCCACGTTTTTGACTTGTAATTTGGATAATTTCGGGTCTAATTTGTTCACTTTTTGGTATCATCCTACATTGCATTGAAAGTATAAAAGTGTTGCATTTATTCTTAAGTTAAGATGCAAATGTAGTGTAATTACAATGGTTTGAGTGCTACAATTACAATCATATCAGCATCCCAAAACCTAAACATTACTTATCCTCAAGCAAGATTGTCTTTTAAAACAGATTCAAAGTGAAATTTTCAAAAAATTTTACAAGTCAAAACATGTGAATGTTATATATCCTATCCTTTTTGTCAAAAATTTTCCAACATGAAACATGAGAAATGTACTTCACTACCTATAACCGATTCAACAGTTAATGATAAACATGATAAGAGAACATTTACATAGTTTTCACAAATAGATACTTTTTTTAGAAATGGACTATTGATTGCTTCGGAGTATATATTTAGAAGTAAACTAAGCAAATTAAGTTCAATCTAATCCCAACTTTCAAGACATGCAAACAGATTTAGACTTTTGATATTCTTGCCTTATTTGCAATCAAACTCTTGATCATGCCTTAACTCTTTTTACATTTGCTAGATAAATATAAAAGTCTAACTTTCTACTATCTCTTTGTAGTATTCAGTTTCCTTTACTTTTTGGATATCCCATGTAGCGGGCTTTAAAGCCAACAATCCCTAGCCATTATGACTAAGGTTGCCAGGTTTTAAAGGGACCCTTACGTGCCTTAATCACCCAAGATATCCAAGCTCGAAACCTTACACTATAACATATATCCCAAATTACAATGTCTAGGATAGTTGTGACTTAGAGATTTACAACATATTTACACTAAAATTTTTTAAAAGTAGGGGTCTGTTCATTTTTCTTTGTTTTTCTTTTCTTTCTTTTCCTCTTTTTTTCTTTCTTTTTTCTTTTTTGTTTTTTTTTTTTCCAGAGAGTACATATAAATAGAGTAATAGAACATAATGTACATACATGGCATAAGGGTTAAGATTTCAATCACAAGAAGTTCTCATAACAAACGATAATTCTATCTCAGTCCTTTCATAATCACATACCTATCAATTGAAAAAAAGAAGAACAACTAAGTTTATTCATGAATACAATAATCCAAAGTTTTTCTTATAAAGTTTCCTCAGTGTTTTTCACAGTACATAGCTAACAATACATGTTCTCAAATCATCTAAATCATCTTCATTTAAAGAAGTAAGGTAGCAAAATACACTTTCTCGTGAACAAAATGGTGTATTTCTTGCATATTTTGAAAAATATTTTCATGAAATATGTGCAACACCACACAAAAACTTTGCTTGTCCTCAAGCACAATAAAAGTGTAATATGCAAGTAATAACAACATGACAAATGCTACATTTCCAAACCTATGACTTGCTTACTGTACAATGCATGTTGATAAGGTTTAAAAGGAAATATAGTAAGGAAAGAGATCACCTGATGTGAAGCATTTTTATGTTGATATCAAGAATATATCTACTCATCTTTATCAAAAGATGAATCTTCTGCAACTCATTAAAGATTAGTAGATAAAACATTGTAAGATTATCATCAACATAACAAAAATGGTTAGCTATACTAAATAAAAATAGACAAAACAAATATATAGGGGAGAAGCCACAAATAAATATGGTCACGGAAAATAACTAATATATTAAGCAAATAATTTAACTGCCCAGACCATTTAACCTCTTTTTTGGGGTTCAAGAGTTCACACAAACAAAAGAAAACAAAATACATAAAAAGAAAGCACTTTAAAAATCTAGGTTGCCTCCTAGTAGCGCTGGGTTTTACGCCCTTAGCCAGGCGCCAATGTTAGAGCCATCTATGTTTAAAGCTCTTCGGCACATATTTCCTGATAATCGTTTTAGCACATATTTTGAAAGGAAAAGGATCATGCAACAGATGATGGATCATAATTCCTACAAAATATGACTTTTCCAAGTCACCTTAAAAAGGTGACGATTCCCACCCCAATGTGATATGTGTGAGTATGTTCTAAATTATGTCAACATAGGCCATAGTGTATTGTGAAGCAGTGTGTCCCATTAGTTTCACAACAGGAGAAGATGCATCAAATGAAGAATTGAGATGACTTTCAACAAGAGAGAGAATGGATATCGAAGCTTCTTTATCAGTGCTACAGTTAGTTGAAAAGGATATAGAAGCTTTTGACTTATTTTCTTGGTCAATTTGATACAAAAGTTGTTCAATCTCATTAACTTCTTCTACAAGTGTAAAGAAGGATGGAAGAATTACAACAGACTCAATAGACTCGTCTTGACAAAGTGTGGACTCTAAGAAAGTGTGCGCACTCATCTTTCTTGGAGAGGAATCAAAGTTAGGTTGAGTCATGATATCATTAAGGTCATCATTTCCTTCTGTGTGGACATTTTATTTTCCTCAAATTTATTTTCCCTATTAGATTTCTCCCAATTTATCTTGCTCATTTCATTAGTTTGTTCATATGTTATTTCATTAAAGGGGTTCACAACAGACTGAATGTGTTGCTTATCATTAGTCCAACTAAGTGTATTCTCGACTAGTTGGTCTAAAGAGTGAAACATGTGAGCATTGGATTGGACAAGTTGAGAAGGTTGGTCAATCTTGTCATTAGTCATGGATTTAGGAGAAGCAGAGTTAATCCAATCATCATGTTGATCATTTTGTTTGAAAAGATTAAGGATAGGGTCAACAGAAGATTTAGATTGAAAAGGTAAAGGGAATTGACTTTCAATGTTTTGAGAAAAAGTTTCTTGACCCCAAAGTGATGGTTGGTCTTGGCATCCTAGAGTGTGTGCCTTAAACATTTTGTCAGCCTCAATCCTAGTGTTACATTCTCTTCCCCTATTATCTCCACTAAGCACTTCTTCTGTATCAACCCAGTTTTGGATGGTTTTGTAATGAACAAAACTATACTGGTCTTGCAAACTCTCGACATGTTGAATTAGGTGCTCGTCTTTTTCCCAACCATTTGTGCTTTCGGCTAGTTGATCGATTTGGTCCTGTAGCCTATCTATGGATTGGTGGTTGGATTTGACGAGTTAAACAAGTTGGCTAAACTTATCGTCGAAGTTTGGTTAAGGAGAAGTTAGTTCAACCGAGTTAGGATCTCAAAAGTTTTGTTTGAAAGAATTACTTTGAAAGCTTTCGCAAAACTCGGAAGAATTAGGGTTTTGAGATGCATTATCTTCAAGATTTTGAGGCAGAGAAGATGCATCATTTTTATCCCAAAGTGAATTTTGATTATTTTGCCACTCTGGGTTATATGCATTAGAGTACAAATTTTGGTTCGAAAAATAACCCTAAGCAGTAGAATCATGACTATGAAAGAACTTGGGATTTTGGGGACAATTTACTATAGTATGCCCAAATTGAGAACAAACTTCACATGTATTTAAGATAGGGAGTTGGGTTACGTTATTAAAAGCCTATTGATCGGTTTTTCCCCTTTTTAAAAAAAAATAAAAGCGGATAAAATAAACACTTAAACAAGTTCATATATACTTTTATAAAAAACTAAATTATACCGTGCTTCCCTGGCAACAGCACCAAAAACTTGATGCTTACAGGTCATGCATTATAAAAGTGTGCAAAATGTCAAGTTTTAATAACCCGCAAGTGCACGGATCTTGTAGTGTAGTGTGCTCTGAGTGCGGAGTCGAATTCCACAGGGAAGCTCGTTAGTTAGTTAGTGAAGTAGTGTGAAAGTGTTTAAAGCGATAAAGTGACAAGTTTGAAGATTGATTGTGAGTAACGTGCATATATATAAATTAAACTACAATTAAACTATAACTAAGCTAAGTAATTGTTGAATACAAGGGATAAAAATCTAGGGAGATGGATATGCAAAGAGGTAGTTAATCTAGGCTCTGCATCCAAGTTCTTTAATTCTATGCAAGGGTTAAGTTATAAGCATTAAGCTAGTCAATTATCTCAATCTATTAAAGTTCCGATTACTAACTCTGATGTAGGTGTCGTTTCATCTACGAGCATACAACCATAGTATGGATCTGTCCTTACAACCTGGCGTAAAAGGTCTGTTTTAACTAAGTAATCAACATCTTCTTACTAATCTAGAACTATGATATAACCTATAGTTCATGCAATCTAATGTTGTCAATTTATTTGATTCACTATCAAAACATGGATATATAACACGAAAGTAAAGCAATCATAACATCTACTGAAAAACATTATGTATGAAAGACAATACTGAATTAGAGCAAGCCATATATTGTAATTGAATCAAATAAACTGAATCCGAGACCATAGATTAAAAGACCGTCATTTACAATATCCTCCCCTAGATAATAGTTCTACTCAGACATATAATAAATACAAGTTTACATAAATAAGAGAGTCAAGAAAGGCTCTCTCGATATGACGACTTTGTATTTCTGATTCCATAAATTTGAGCAAAGGTCTGACGCAAAATAGATATTCGGGCGGAATTAATTTTCCCCGAATAAGAGCTACTTGGGCAGAACTTTTCCCGAATAAGATCTTTTCTATTAAAAGTTATTCGGGCAGAACTTCTCTCGAAAAATAATTACTTGGGTTAGATTTCCCCCGTAAAGTAGCTATTCGGGCAAAATTTCTCTGAATGAGAGGTACCTAGGCAGGACTTCCCCTGTATTTAACTACTACTACCAAAATTAACTCTAAAATAAACTAAAAATTAATTCTAAAAATAAATATTAAAACTAAAAAAAACTACAAAATTCTCAAAGGGTTGAGAGCCTATTTATAAGCAAAATTCTGAGGAAAAGTTTACTTTTGAATTTTGAATTTGACCGTGGAGTTTTCGGGCTATTTTTAGCGTTTCGAGTCTAATTTTGTACTAGTTTCGGCCAAATTATTTCTCTATGAGTTTCATTCTTCTACCGGTTCCCGTGTTACCACATTCTTGACTTATTGACTTGTAATTTAGATCGTTTCGGGTCTGATTTGTTCAATTTTCAGTATCGCATCGAAAGTATAAAAGTATTGCATTTATTCCTAAGTTAAGATACAAATGTAGTGTAAATACAATCGTTTGAGTGCTATAAATACAGTCACATCAGCTATAACTAGATAAAGTTGGCTCTCGGGGACAAGGAAAATACGACCTTCATCATCGATAAATGTCTCTACTACTGTGAAGTCATGCCCTTTGGCCTAAAAAATGCATGAACCATTTATACTCGGATGGTAAGCAAAGTCTTTAAGGATCGGATCGGGCGTAACATGGAGATTTATGTGGATGACATGCTGATCAAGAGCAAGAGTGTGGAACATCATGTAAATGACCTGGCTGAGGCTTTCGCCATAATGGAGCAGTTTGGAATTAAATTGAATCCAAAAAAGTGCGCATTCGGTGTCAAGGCGGGTAAGTTTCTGGGTTTCATGGTCACGACATGGGGCATTGAAGCCAACATGGAGAAAATTCAGGCGATCTTGGACTTATCACCACTAACCTGTGTGAATGACGTCCAAGTGCTCATCGGTAAGGTAATAACCTTGAGCATATTCATGTCCAGGTCGGCCGATAAGTGTACCCCTTTGTTCAAAATTCTGATAAGTCCCAAGAACTTTGAATGGACGGAAGAATGCCAGATGGCCTTTGATGGACTAAGTAAGCATTTAGCCTCACCACCCTTGTTTTCCCGACCTGAGGTGGAAGATGAGCTGGTATTGTATCTAGCTTGCTCAAGAACAGTAGTGGCAACAGCGCTGGTCTGAAAAGAAAATAGAGATCAGAAGCCGGTCTACTATGTCAGTAAGACTCTTCACGAAGTCGAAACGAGATACTCCTCGTTCGAAAAACTCGTCTTCACTCTCGTGACTACGACCAGGAAGTTGAAACCATACTTTGATGCCCATACGATCAGGGTCATGACGGATGCCCCACTCAAGTCTATCATGCACAAGCCAGAAGCCTAGGCAGACTGCTCAAGTGGGCGGTAGAGTTGAGTCAATTTGACATCACCTACCAACCAAGAACAACCATCAAAGCCTAAGCAATTGTAGACTTCATTGTTGAGTGCACTGGCAGAACTGAACATGATCTAGAGGAACTATGGAAAGTCTACGTAGACAAAGCATCAGGAAGGTTGAGAAGAGCTGGGGTGGTAATCTTAGATCCGATAGGCCATGAACATCAGTACTCCCTCAAATTTGCCTTCACAACCTTCAACAACGAGTCTAAGTATGAAGCAGTGATTGTAGGATTGAAGATTGTAGCTCAACTTGGGCCACAGACTATTGAGATGTGTACCGACTCCTAGTTGGTTGTCAGCCAAGTATCTGGGGAGTTCGAGGCCAAAGACACTGTAATGGTTGCCTACCTCAACAAGGTCAAGGATTTGACTTTGAGGTTTAAGAGGTTTTCGATACAACAGATTTTGAGGGAGGAGAACACGAAGGCCAATGCCTTATCTAAACTAGTCGTGGGAGAAAATTGACCGGCCTTGGTCCACGTGGAAGAGATTGTCAAGCCCAACATCCAGTTAGGGAAACAGTTAGTTGCCGAGCTAACTATGAGCCCAGATTGAACCTGACCAATCGTGGACTATTTAAAGGAGGGGATAGTCCTGGATGATGAGAAGGAAGCTCGAAAACTTGAAAAACAGGCCTCAAGGTTTATTATAGTTGTTGGTTAGCTTTACAAGAGAGCCTACACTTGGCCTCTCCTGAAGTGTGTGGGACCCGAGGAGGGAAACTACATACTTAGAGAAATCCACGAAGGGATATGTGAAAATCACCTGGGCGGTAAAGCCCAAGCAAGGAAGGTGTTAAGGCAAGGCTACTTCTGGCCGACCCTAGAACAGGGTGCCAAAGATTATGTGAAAAATGCGACATTTGTCAAAGATTTGCCAAAATCCAGAGGAAACCTGCGATGGACCTGACGGTAATGTTGAGCCCATGGCCATTCTACCAGTAGGGCTTAGACATTATCGACCCGTTACCAAATAGTATTGGTCAAAAGAAATATGCTTTTGTAGTCGTTGATTACTTCACCAAGTGGCCCAAGGCTGAGGGTGTAGCTAGAATAACTGAGAAGGTAGCCTGGGACTTTGTATGGAAGAATATCATCTGCTGATTTGGAGTGCCTAAGGTCATAATCACTGACCACAACAAACAATTTCATAGTACATATTTCCGAGGAAGGTCTGTTGAAATTGGGATCGACCTTAGATTTTCATTTATTGCTCATCCTCAAAGTAACGGCTAGGTCAAGAGAACTAATCAAATTATTTTGCAGGGCCTAAAAACAAAGCTAGAAGAAGCGGAGGGCCAGTGGACAATAATCCTTCCCGAGGTATTGTGGGCTCAGTACACCACCATCAGCTCGGTGACGGGAGAATCGCCATTGGAACTGACCTTTAGTACTCAAGCAGTGCTGCCAGTGGAGATCAGGTCTTCTACCAATAAGACCCTCTACCATGATCCAGAAATAAACGGAGCTCAAATCCGAGAAGAATTAGATCTGGCTGAAGAGTTGCGTGTCAAAGCTCATGTCAAAATGTTGGCTGGAAAAGCTACCATGGAACGAGCCTTTGCCAAGCAAGTCAAGCCTAAATCTATTAAGGTCGGTGACCTAGTTCTATGAAGGGCTATCTTTTTGTCGCGCTTGGAGTCAAGCTCTCCCCAGCCTGGGAAGGGCCATACGAAGTTGTGAAAGAAATCTGACCTGAAACCTTTTACCTTCGTGACAAGTATGAGAAGCAGCTGAAGAATGCTTGGCATGTAGAGCATCTTAAGCGCTATTTTGTATAAGGTCCCGAGCCAAATGCTATTTTGTCAAAAGCCCTCGAGCTTAAGTACACCCGATGTACCAAAATGTCAAATACTACTTAGTATCGGATTGAATAGGCTAAAACTGAGCCTAAAAACTATATGATTGGTTCAATTTCGTCGAGCTAAGGATACAAGTACACTTATCGATTGAGACCAAAGTTAACCAGCTCGGATTAACGATTCTAGCTCAGTCTTAATCAACATAGATTGGTTCATTTTACCAGCTCGGACTGACAAGTCCAGTTCGGCTTAGTCAACGAAGTTTGATTTATGAATTAATTCCGCAATGGTTATTAATTCGGGCTTAATTAAATTAAGTTCCTAAAAAGGGGACAGACTCCAACTACTTTCAAACAAATGAAAGAATGTACAATTGAACAATGATAAAAGACTCAAATAGTTATTTCATTAATCGATAACAAAAAAGTACAAAAGCCCATCTTGGGCACGCCAAAAAAAAATAGAAAAGAGAAGAGTATAAAAGCCCCTCTAGGGTGCGGGAGTAATGGAGGCGGCACCATCACCAGCTGTCTGACCTCCAGCGTCAAGGGACTCATCCCCACCTTAGTCCATCCCCTTCTTAATGTAATTCAAGACCTTATGGGGTTGGAATTTTAGGTCGGCCAGGAGACCAGGAATTTTCCAAAACTTTGGGACGGGAGCCTTTATGATCTCTTGGAAGTCGGTCTTAGAATGAGGAAAAAAAGTCTTCGCTCATTCACGAGTAGCGAGTTGGCCTCGAAAGAAGTACTCCAGCTCGACAAACTTTGTCATTGTCTCTCCCTCATTCATCAGCCAGTCCACACCTACGTCGCTGGACTTGAAGGCCTCCACTGCCTTTTCCCCATTAGGCCCGACCTTCTCGTTGAGGTCTCGGAGCCTAGTCTCAGCTTTGCGCTTCTCGGTCTTGAGCCGCTCTACATCTTTGCTGGTCGCGGTTCGCCGGGATTTCTCACGCTCAAGCTCCTCCCCTTTGGACTTGAGCTCCTTCTTGAGGCAAGTGATTTCATCACCGTCCTCTTTATACCTCTTATCTGCCTTTTCTTTTTTTGCCTCCAACCCGGCTAGGGCTTCGTTGTATCTGTGCTTGAGCTCAACACAACGACTGTGCTTTAGCAATAAGGGCGGGGAGGGAAAGGCCATGCGCCTCGACTTGCAAAAGACCATGATCTAGTTAGATAAGTTGCAATCTAGATTTCGTGGGGGTACAAGAAACTCTGACACTTACGGTAGCAGTGGCTGAAAGGACCTTCACAAGGCTCATGGAGAAAACATAGCTCAAAACCAAGAAAGCTCCATGGCTAGAATTTCAAAATTTTCTATGACAAAGCTATGTACATCCAAAAACCTTAGTCTTGATTTCATATGATTAACATAGTACAAGCATATATAGACAACTATATATATAAAACAAAGAGATATACAAGATATACTTCTTGTAGATCTTGGCAAATATGATGAAGATGACAAGCACAAGCTTTGACAAAACCTCCCACAAGTGCAAGAGTCCTAGGTTGTCCATACAAGCTTGAATGAGTCTCCTTGATCAACCAAGATGATGTGCTAGCCTTCTTGGTGATGTCAGATAAGCAAAAAAATAGTAGAGAACAAAACAAACTTTTCCATCTTCCTTTTCTATGCCTTGGTCGAAAATCCCAATAGAGAGAAGATATAAGATGTTGATTATTATATCTTGCTCTTGTATATTTTGTATGTAATGTGTTATGTGTAATATCTTGAAGACAAAGCTTAGTGGAATATGACACACTTCACAAGTGCCACTTATCTTATCTTGATTTAATCTTAGCCATTCAATTTAATAACCAATGGCCAAGGTAGTGATGTGGAGCTCTCCTAGCCAAGCATTTAACATCTTTCAGTTTATGAGACTAATACATATATATATATATATATATATACTTAATTAATTTTAAAGTGGTACAATTAATTTAATCTAATCACCATTAGTTTAAACTAAGGAAACATCTTTCCATAATTGCACATTGGCCCCAACTCTTATAAATAATTACACATTTGGCCCATTACTAATTAACAGCCCACATTAGACAACGTTAACAATTTAACGTACCTCAACCAAATATAAGTTTATCCGAAACTCATTTATATACGCTTTATTGTGTGTGACTCTCTAGATCCACCACCAAATAGCAATAAGGGAACATTAAACAACTTTAATATTTCGGGAATATCACCGCTATTCCCAAAATACCCTCATGTTCTAGAGTGATGTCTAGCAACATATCAAGACAATTTATATGGCAATGAAGTCAAACAGGTGAATCTATTTATAGTTGCGAATTAATGTACAATTTAATCCTTCTATTAACATATCCTGATCGAGCAAAGACCATAAGATGATTAAGTCTATAAACTCGACAATGATACAAACATCTAATAAATGGAATAATAGATGACATCCATGGAAATACTTTTCCATATTTTATGCCTTGGCCAGGGACTTCCTCATTCTATAACCGAAATTAAATCGCATAAGATATCGCCTCACGCCGGAGGTTAATAGATCATTTCTCGACAATTACCTGTCAATTACTATACCAGAAAGATAATATGTAAGAGGCCGTAAATCATCTTGACAAATCAAAGATGAGTATTGTCCAAGTGCTAATATTAAATTCTTGATATATGTTACAACCATAATTTCTCAAGTCTAAGGATTACGTGTACATTTGCAACGAACAACGAGCTATTAAACCGAAATCATGTAGCTTGTTATTCACGTCACATTCAATGATCTATTTTACTAATAATCATTCACATGATTACTAATTGCATCATATGCTGTTATAGCTTATAGCTCACTATCCTTTATTATTAATATCCGATATCAATCAAATGTAACAATCCATGTGATAGTCCATAATAGATTATTTTAGTCCTAGTCAAATAATCCAAGGACTACGAACAAATTTAGATGTTCTTCATATAAAAGGAATATGTCAAGATATTCTAAACAACTTTTAGAATATATTTCCTTTATGAAGATATTAGGGGACGTATTTATATAATTGAAATCGGAGAATATGAATATCATTAAAATATCATTGAATAATAAACAAGTTTACATTATAATGCCCAATATAAGTCATCAAACTACATAGCATTAAGGCATATCACTAACAGTGGCTGTCCGCAAGTCATAAGCAAGTTGGTCCACAGGGACCTTTTTAGCTTCGGGTCACGACCGACGGAGACAGTAGCCTCGATGATCTGATCCTTCTTGGATCGGATCACCTCTGTTGCCTTCCACTTGCCCGTATCTTCGACTCAAGGCCTCCTCCTCTGTTTTGCACGAGTGCCCGAGCGTTCGGTGATTGTCACGCTTGTTGATAGCTTCTTTTTGGAGAGGGAGTCCGAGACTTTGCTCTTTTTGGAGGAAACTTCCATCCCGCCCTCAGTCTCGTGGCCGCCGGGTCTCTTCTTGGATCATTGGGGAGCTTGGGAGGCCCCGGGCACTGAGCCATCGCCACTCGCCTCGGCCTGCCTCCTTCTAGCATATGCGATCTCACCTGCCGTTGACATTTCTGGAAACCAAGATAAATGAAGCTAGGAAAAAGTCATAACAACAAGTAAAGGAAATAAGGCGGATAACTCGGGAAGGGGAGGTCGGGTCCGATCCCAAAAACTGACCCTCTTCTTGGTCCTCCTCTGGCTCTTCCTCTTCCTCTTCTTCACCCGACTCAGGAAGCAGCCTAAGGTGAGCTTTGGTCAAGTCGGGCATCTGGCCAAATAACTTAGAATCCCAGATTCTATCCCACTTGAGGACACTGTCGATATCTATTAGCTCATTTGACCCCAGCTTGAGTCGCTCCGCACCGCGGATCTCCTAGTCGAACAGTGTGGGCAGGTCATTAAGTTTCTTCTTCAAAGACGGGGTCCACTCGTTTATATACCCTGTGGCAACCGCAGACTCTACCCAATAGTACTTATTGTGCCAACATTTGTTGGAGGAGTGCCATTTGGTGAAAAGGGCCTGGTCCTTCCGGGCCACGAAGTGAAACCACCCCGGCAGCTTGGGATTAGTCTTGCAAACGAAGAACTGCTTGAACAGATTGAAGGTCGGGTTCATGCCCTTCTCCAAACAGTACACATAGAATGCTACAATCACGACCCAGCCATTGGGAGCTATTTAACCCGGGCTAAGCTCGAAGTAGTCCAGGATGTTGGTGATAAAGCTAGGAAGTGGCAGTTGAATCACATCGAAAGTCAAATCATAAATGGTGAAATAGTCGGCTGAAGGGTTACAAGCACGATCAAATCGACTTGGGATCTTCAGTCTGTACGTCCAGTCAACCGACTAGTTTCTTAGCTTACCGTTTGTTAGGGATGGGGTGGAATGACACTCACGCTTGTAACAGGCAAATAGTTGATGAATCTTTTTCCCCCAACCTGAAGAGCCATTGGCTGTGCGAGAAGGCGGATGCGGCACCACTCTCACGGGCTTGGCTTCTATTACTTTGGCTCTGAAGGACTCGGCTATGAACTTGTAAGGCAACTCGAAACCCTCAAATTGGTTAAGGGGCGAGCCATCTCTGGCTTTACCCACGTCATTTAAGCAGGACAATGGGTCCACCTCAGCCTCCTCTTGTACTTGCCTAACCCCAATGATCCTGCACTCATTATCGGTTCCAGTACGGGCGAGCTGGCACTCTGACTCTTCTCCTTGGGAAAGGCTTGAGTCACCTTCAGCCGGGCCCTACCCAAATGACCACTCCGAGCTTGAGGGATTCTCCTCTCCTCCCCCATATGACCTGATGTCACGCCCCGACCCGACCCCGCAAAAGGCCAAGCCCGGACCTGACACACGGACGGAGTCTCCTCTGTACCGTGGACGTTCCGAAAATCCTAAAAATCAACATAGTACATACGAAAGCCATAAAACAATTAAAACAAGCCGACTTTCCTTCAAATCATACATCCTCTTATTAACCAACTTCCCAAACCAAAATTCCATGCATACTACACAAGTATTTATGCCACTAAACATTTAACCATTAGTATGCAATTCTTTACTAGTCATAAGAGTACAACTTTACAACTTTACAACATTTACAATAAAACCATTAAGGTCTCGAAATAGAACTACATACAAGGCTGTAAGCCTCAAAATAAAGCGACAACCAAGCATTAAACACATCAAGCATGGCTCGCACAAAAGTCTGGCAACCAACCACCAGCAAAGCAAAGAAGTGCTATCACGAAAACACCTCCACCTTCTCTTCCTCCTCTATTACCTCAATAGGGTCTGCTTCAACTACTCCTGTAAAAATATAGTATAGAAAGGAATGAGCAAAAACTATTGCTCGGCGAGGGAAATTGGTCTCAAGGACGGAGATGAGAGGAGTATGCAATGCAATTAGCCAAGCAATTCATACAAATATCATATAGAGATACAACAAGCCATCAATAAAGCAAGACAAGTATTTAAAACTGTAAACACTCATTCAAAGGATACGGTACTCTTTTCACGAGCAACTTTCAATCACAAATTCGATGACGACGCGCAGGCCCAAACCACCTTATAACACCAGTTTGGAATACCCCGGAAGTATCCATCAATCTACGACGCAAATCTCCTTGGGAGGCAACCCAAGCGAGAAAAGGGAATAGCAACGGAGCTAGAGCAACCAACACTGGCAACCCGAGGCTACCCAGAGAGGCCCATCATTCACGCGCTGGACACTATGCAATGCAAGACTCGATACAAGGCGATAAACGAGCAATAAAGCCACACGTGGGAGAATAACAAAGTAGGTTACTCTCGCACGCAATAGCAACAGTTGATAAGCATTTCAATCAAATTCAATTCAAACAAGTATATCAAGCCACCCTAAGCATTCTATAGGCATAAAATCAAGAAAGCAAGCAAAATCACAAATCGGCCCCAACTATCAAAACACTACCATTTCCAAACGAGCCACGAGTTCTGGAAACCGACTTCGCCAATCCTCCTAGGTCACCATAAGGCACGTCTAAAGACCCCGAAACCCTACTTTACCCTAGAATTCATGCAAAGCCCCGATTTCCCCTTTGCTCGTTTGAACTACAACTATACCAACCAAACACCCAACCAACGCCATAATCGCACCAAAAGTGCTTCCATGGCCTCCCGAAACAATGCCAACACGTAAAACGAGAAAATGCCAAACTCGACCTAAACGGCCCCGACTTTCACCAAGGCATATTTCTCGTTTTTTTCATTACGCAACCCAAACAAACCATGCATTTAGGCATTCTAGCATACCTAGCACAATTCTACATCAACGGATAGCATAACAACGCAACTTCATCGTTTCAAGGGTTTACTATTCACAAAATACTATTCAATTGACATTTTAAGTTGCAATCTCAACATTTAAGCGCAGAAAATTTTAAAAATCTATAAATACACGTTCTACAATTGCCAAGGAACATTCTAGAAGCATCAAAACGCTTTAAACAACAATCTACGGATAAATCTCAAAAATCACAAAGTTGACATACATAACATTTAAATGCGCAAATAACGTGCTTCCCTCACCTTAGGCACTCCTAGTCGCTAGGAAAACAACGCTGGACACCTCGGAAACTACCCTGCACGAGCTCACGCGAAGATTTGAAGATTTGAAAGGTTGAATTTTTTTTTTCTTTTCTTTTCTTGGTTTCGGCCTACTCTATGGTGAATTTCAGCTTTGTTGTTTTATTTTCCTTGTTAATTTATGCTATATTAAAAGATGACATGAAGTCAATTGGTCAAAGTTGGTCAACAACTTAAAATTTGGTCCAATTAGCCTTATTTTGTGCATTTTAAAGCCATATTAACTAAGGAAAAAATTAATCATAGCTAACAACAATTAAAATATAAAATTTAAGTCATCTAAATACCAATTTCACTATTTGCTGAGGACTAGAAACCGTTCTCTATCTATCGCTCTCGATATGCAATGCACGTTGCGACAGCAAAGAAGTAACAATTAAATCTCAAAGAATCTAAGAAAATATAATTTTCAAAATAATAAACAAGAAATTTTCACATTCCGGGCTCTGGTATTACACCCTCTCCCCCTTAAAACAATTGCACCCACGCAATTCTTACCTGGTCAACAAACAACTCTGGATACTGACTCCGAACCTTGTCCTCTCTTTCCCAAGTCGCTTCCTTAAACCCATGATGATTCCACAGAACCTTTACTAACGGAACACTCTTTCTGCGAAGCTCCTGAATTTCCTGATCCACAATTCGAATCGGTTTCTCTTCATAAGACAACTTTTCTTCAATCTGCAAAGGCTCTGGTTCAAGTACATGTGAAGGATCTGGATGGTATTTTTTTAACATTGACACGTGGAAAACATAGTGCAATGTCGACAAGCTCGGAGGTAAAGCTAACCGGTAAGCTAAAGGACCTACCTTCTCAACCCTATACCCCTGTCCACCAGGATTAACTTGATTTTCCTGGGGATTATTATTCCTATCCTGCCTCTGCTCATGCAGTACCTAGGCAATCCGGTCAACTGCAGTAGTTATAGTAGCCATAAACTGCTTAGGCAACGGCTGCTGACCCTGTTCTGCTACCTCTTCATCTGACCCTAAACCTTGAGTACTACGACGTGGCGGCATAGTAGCAATTCACAATAGCTGGCAACATTTAAAAGCAGTTTATAGACAGAGATATAGCACATAAGATTAGATAACACTCAAGTCAATAACAATCAAACATTCTAACACGCAATTCACATAACACAAGATTGACATGCCAAACTAATTCACTTTAAACACATAAGCACTCTAAGTTCACAAAGTCATGCTATAACACTTTCTTTCCACTTAACAATTATACAATAACATTCTAGCATTTTGGACCTTTACCCCACAGACCGAGAAACATATCCTGGCTCATGCAAGACTATCATGCTCTGATACCACCTAAAGATGTTACGCCCCGACCCAACCCCGCAAAAGGCCAAGCCCGGACCCGTCACACGGGCGGAGTCTCCCCTGTACTGTGGATGTTCCGAAAACCCTAAAAATCAACATAGTACATACGAAAGCCATAAAACAATTAAAACAAGCCGACTTTCCTTCAAATCATACATCCTCTTATTAACCAACTTCCCAAACCAAAATACCATGCATACTACACAAGTATTTATGCCGCTAAACATTTAACCATTAGTATGCAGTTCTTTACTAGTCATAAGAGTACAACTTTACAACTTTAGAACCTTTACAATAAAACCATTAAGGTCTCAAAATAGAACTACATACAAGGCTGTAAGCCTCAAAATAAAGCGACAACCAAGCATTAAACACATCAAGCATGACTCGCACAAAAGTCTGACAACCAACCACTAGCAAAGCAAAGAAGTGCTATCACGGAAACACCTCCACCTGCCCTTCCTCCTCTATTACCTCAATAGGGTCTGCTTCAACTACTTCTGTAAAAATATAGTATAGAAAGGAATGAGCAAAAACTATTGCTCAGCGAGGGCAATTGGTCTCAAGGACGGAAATGAGAGGAGTATGCAATGCAATTAGCCAAGAAATTCATACAAATATCATATAGAGATACAACAAGCCATCAATAAAGCAAGGCAAGTATTTAAAACTGTAAACACTCATTCAAAGGATACGGTACTCTTTTCACAAGCAACTTTCAATCACAAATTCGATGACGACGCGCCGGCCCAAACCACCTTATAACACCAGTTTGGAATACCCCGGAAGTATCCATCAATCTACAACCCAAATCTCCCCAGGAGGCAACCCAAGCGAGAAAAGGGAATAGCTACGGAGCTAGAGCAACCAACACTGGCAACCCGAGGCTACCCAGAGAGGCCCATCACTCACGCGCTGGACACTATGCAATGCAAGACTCGATACAAGGCGATAAACGAGCAATAAAGCCACACGTGGGAGAATAACAAAGTAGGTTACTCTCGCACGCAATAGCAACAGTTGATAAGAATTTCAATCAAATTCAATTCAAACAAGTTTATCAAGCCACTCTAAGCATTCTATAGGCATAATATCAAGAAAACAAGCAAAATCACAAATCGGCCCCAACTATCAAAACACTACCATTTCCAAACGAGCCACGATTTCTGGAAACCGACTTTACCAATCCTCCTAGGTCACCATAAGGCACGTCTAAAGACCCCGAAATCCTACTTTACCCTAGAATTCACGCAAAGCCCCGATTTCTCTCTTTGCTCGTTTGAACTACAACTATACCAACCAAACACCCAACCAATGCCATAATCGCACCAAAAGTGCTTCCATGGCCTCCCGAAATAATGCCAACACTCAAAACGAGAAAACGCCAAACTCGACCTAAACGACCCCGACTTTCACCAAGGCATAATTCTCGTTTTTTCCATTACGCAACCCAAACAAACCATGCATTTAGGCATTCTAGAATACCTAGCACATTTCTACATCAACGGATAGCATAACAGTGCAACTTCATCGTTCCAAGGGTTTACTATTCACAAAACACTATTCAACAACAATTTAAGTTACAATCTCAACATTTAACCGCAGAAAATGTTAAAAAACTATAAATACACGTTCTACAAATGACAAGAAACATTCTAGAAGCATCAAAACGCTTTAAAAAATAATCTACGGATAAATCTCAAAAATCACAAAGTTGACATACATAACATTTAAATGCGCAAATAATGTGCTTCCCTCACCTTAGGCACTCCTAGTCGCAAGGAAAACAACGCTGGACACCTCGAAAACCACCCCGCACGAGCTCACGCGAAGATTTGAAAGGTTGAATTTTTTTTTCTTTTCTTTTCTTGGTTTCGGCCTACTCTATGGTGAATTTCAGCTTTGTTGTTTTATTTTCCTTGTTAATTTATGCTATATTAAAAGATGACATGAAGTCAATTGGTCAAAGTTGGTCAACAACTTAAAATTTGGTCCAATTAGCCTTATTTTGTGCATTTTAAAGCCATATTAACTACGGAAAAATTAATTATAGCTAACAACAATTAAAATATAAAATTTAAGTCATCTAAATACCAATTTCACTATTTTCTGAGGACTAGAAACCGTTCTTTATCTATCGCTCTTGATATGCAATGCACGTTGCGACAGCAAAGAAGTAACAATTAAATCTCAAAGAATCTAAGAAAATATAATTTTCAAAATAATAAACAAGAAATTTTCACATTCCAGGCTCGGGCATTACACCCTCTCCCCCTTAAACCAATTGCGCCCACGCAATTCTTACCTGGTCAACAAACAACTCCGGATACTGACTCCGAACCTGGTCCTCTCTTTCCCAAGTCGCTTCCTCAAACCCATGATGATTCCACAGAACCTTTACTAACGGAATACTCTTTCTGCGAAGCTCTTGAATTTTTCGATCCACAATTCGAATCGGGTTCTCTTCATAAGACAACTTTTCTTCAATCTGCAAAGGCTCTGGTACAAGTACATGTGAAGGATCTGGATGGTATTTCTTTAACATTGACACGTGAAAAATATCGTGCAATCTCGACAAGCTCGGAGGCAAAGCTAACCGATAAGCCAAAGGACCTACCTTCTCGGTGATCTCCTACGGACCCACATATCTGGGACTAAGTTTCCCGCTATTACCGTGCCAAATCAATCCATTTCGAGGAGAAATCTTAAGAAACACCCAATCTCCCAAATCAAACTCAAGATCCCGACGGTGCATATCCGCATAACTCTTCTGACGACTTTGAGCTGTAAGCTTACGCTGGCGAATAAGGTGAACATTATCTACCATCTTAATCATCTCAGGTAACATAGTCGGATCAATTGTTCTCATCTCTCCAACCTTTTCCTAATATAACGGGGATCTGCATTTACGACCGTACAACGCCTCGTAGGGAGCCACACCTATAGTAGATTGATAACTATTATTGTAGGCGAACTCCGATAAAGGCAAAAACTTCTCCCAATTCTTCCCAAAGTCTAGCACACATGCCCGAAGCATGTCTTCCAAGATCCTGATAGTTCTCTCAGACTGGCCATCGGTTTGTGGATAATATGTAGTGCTGAAGCTCAATTTAGTTCCTATGGCCTCTTGCAACTTCTGCCAAAAACAAGATCTGAATCTAGGATCTCTATCTGACACTATACTCTGTGGCACACCATGAAGTCTCACAATATTAGCAACATAAAGCTCAACTAGTTTATCAAGGCTATCCTGTTTGTTCACAGGAATAAAATGTGTAACTTTGGTCAAGCGGTCCACTACTACCCAAACAGAATCACATCCTCTCGGAGATCTCGGAAGATCGGTCACAAGGTCCATTGTTATATGCACCCACTTCCATTGCGGAATCGACAACCGTTGCAGAAGCCCGGCTGGCCTTTGATGTTCAACTTTAACCCTCTGACAAGTTAAGCACTTGGATACATACCTAGCAATATCCTTCTTCATATTATTCCACCAGAAATGTTGTTTTAGATCTCTATACATTTTAGTACTGCCCGGGTGAATCATATATCTTGAATTATGTGCCTCGGACAGAGTCTCATTCTTCAAAGTCGGATCACCAGGAACACACACCCTGTCCCTGAATCTGAAGATACCATCTGTATGTAATTTAAACTCCGACTCTCCCCCTTTTGATTTTTCTTGGATTTTCAAGATGTAAGGATCAGTCTTCTAAGCCTCTCTGATCTGTGCTAGCAACCCTGACTAAATCTGCAAACTAGCAAATCGAATCCCTACCTAAGTAGTTTCTGGCTTCCATGAACAAATTTTCTCCAAAGTCTCCCAATCCTTGATAATTAAGCTTGCAACAGTAGCCTTTCAGCTCAAAGCATCAACAACAACATTTGCCTTACCTAGCACGTAGTTAATAGAACAGTTGTAACCACTTAATAGCTCTAGCCATCTTCGCTGCCTCATATTCAGATCTTTCTGTGAAAACAAATACTTGAGACTCTTGTGGTCAGTAAATATTTCAAATCTGCTACCCCACAAGTAATGACGCCACTTCTTCAAAGCAAACACAACTGCAGCTAACTCAAGATCATGTGTAGGGTAATTGACTTCATATGGTTTCAACTTCCTAGAAGCATAGGCAATCACCTTATCATTCTGCATTAAAACACAGCCCAAACCTTCTTTAGATGCATCACTGTAAACAACAAAGTTTTCTGTTCCCTCAGGTAAAGCTAGTATAGGAGCTGTAGTTAGTCTCTTCTTCAATTCTTGGAAACTGGATTAACATTTGGCATCCCAGCTGTAAGCAACTTTCTTCCGAGTCAACTGGCTCAAAGGTCCAGAAATTTTGGAAAAGTCTTTACCAAACGTCCGGTAGTAACCTGCCAATCCAAGAAAACTCCGAATCTCGGACACCGTCTCAGGTCTCTTCTAAGATGAAACAACTTCAATCTTAGCTGGATCTACTGAAATTCCTTGATCTGAAATGATATGGCCTAGAAAAGATATATGATTCAACCAAAACTCGCACTTGCTGAATTTAGCAAAAAGCTTGTTTTCTTGCAAAGTCTGTAGTACAATCTTCAAGTGTTGTTCATGTTCAGCCTCGTTCTTCGAGTACACTAAAATGTCGTCAATAAAGATCACGACAAACTGATCAAGGTAAGGTCAAAAAACCCTCTACATCAAGTCCATGAATGCGGCTGGTGCATTCGTCAATCCAAACGGCAACACAACAAACTCAAAATGGCCATATCTAGTCCTAAATGTCGTCTTTGGTATATCGTCACTCCAAATCCTAAGTTGACAGTAACCCTACCTCAAGTCAAATTTGGAGTAAACACTCGCACCTTGCAACTGGTCAAACAATTCTGCAATCAACGGCAAGGGGTATTTGTTCTTAATCGTGACTTGATTAAGTCCCCTGTAGACAATACAAAACCGTAGCGGGCCGTCTTTCTTTCTCACAAACAACACAGGCGCACCCCACGGCAAAGAACTAGGTTGTATAAACCCTTTCTCAAGCAAATTCTGAAGCTGAATTTTTAACTCCTGAAGTTCAGCCGATGCCATTCTATAAGGACTCCTAGAAATTGGCGCAGTGCCTGGCACAAGATCAATCACGAACTCAATTTCCCTATCCGGTGGTAAACCCGGTAATTCCTCAGGAAATACACCAGGGAAGTCTCTAACAATCGGAACCTCATTCAAATTCAACTTATCAGTAGGCAGATTGATCAAATAAGCCAAGTAAGCTTCACAACCCTTATTCAACAACTTAGAAATCTTGATCGCTGATAAAAGAGGAATTCGGGCAGCCCTGCAGTTCCTAACAATCTCCAGTACCGGTAGGTCAGGAACTTGAAGATAAACAATCTTTGTTCTACAATCCAACTGAGCATAGTATTTCTCCAACCAGTCCATTCCCAAAATGATTTCAAAGTCACGGAATGGCAATATAATTAAATCATCAGGAAATTTACGGTTCTCAATGCATATATCACAAGATTTGCAAATAGACTCAGTAACAAATTTTGCACCAAAGGCATACTAACTTCAACTTCATGCGGCAGTTTATCAATGCAAACATTCACAGATCGTGCACATGCAGGAGTTATAAACGAATGTGTAGCTTCGGGATCAATCAAAACTTTAACTGGCTGAGTATTGAGAAGAAAGGTACCTTCCACTATAGCTGTAGTATCGGGTAGCTCCTCTGCATCCAGTGCAAAGACCCTAGCCTGAACCCTCTGTGCTGGACGTGCACCTGCAGCCCTATTTTGAACACCTTGGCCTCCAGTACGGCCCTGAACATTCCTATACTTAGGGAAATCTCTCACCATATGGTCATCACTCCCACAACCAGTTCATTTACCACTCTTTCTCCAACAATTAGCCTCAATATGCCCCGATCGATTACAATAGTTACACTACTGATTTTGCCTTACAACAGTGTTTCCTGTAGGTGTTGGGGCTCTGGCAGTAGTAGGAACTGTACCTCCCTGCTGGGGTCTAGTATAGCTGGCCTAGCTTGAATCTGCTGCTGTGGCTGATACGGACGTTGCTGAGGAACCTGCGCAGAAGTCTGATACTGCCTCGGCTGACTCTGGCTGCTCTGGACCAAATACTGTTTCTTACTCGGCTGACTACTCTCAGCTAACATCTCAGCCTTCCGTTTCTCAAACTTCGAGGCTGCTTGGAATGCCTCGGGAAAAGTAGTGTAGGTCTACCCAGTCAAATGCAACTGTATGTCCATTCTCAGCCCACGAACAAAACTATGAATCATCCTCCTAGCTGGCCGTACCAGCTCGGGCATATACCTCGACAGGCTGACAAACCTAACCTCGTACTGTGCAACAGTCATGTTTCCCTGCTCAGGGCCACAAAACTCATCTTCCCGCCTTTTCATAGCCATCTCGGGAATATACTTGTCCCGAAACTCACTCACGAAATCATCCCACAAATGTGGTACATCCTCACAGTCCCACCTCCTCCTGACAGTATTCCACCACTGCTCTGCATCACCCTCAAACAGGAATGATGCATAATCTATTCTTGCCTCATCAGTGTACCTCAAAGCGGTGAAAATTTTCTCAACACGATTAATCTATCTCTCAGCTGCCTCATCATCCGGCTCTCCAAAGAACTTACACGACTCGTGCCTCAGAAATTTCTCCAACTGATTATTCTCAACTCTATACCCCTGTCCACCAGGATTAGCTTGATTCCCCTGGGGATTATTATTCCTGTCATGCCTCTGCTCATGCAGTACCTAGGTAATCCGGTCAACTGCAGTAGTCATAGTAGCCATAAACTGCTTAGGCAACGGCTGCTGACCCTGTTCTGCTGCCTCTTCATCTGACCCTAAACCTTGATTACCACGATGTGGCGGCATAGTAGCAATTCACAATAGCTGGCAACATTTAAAAGCAGTTTATAGACAGAGATATAGCACATAAGATTAGATAATACACAATCAAACATTCTAACACGCAATTCACATAACACAAGTTTGACATGCCAAACTAATTCACTTTAAACACATAAGCACTCCAAGTTCATAAAATCATGCTATAACACTTTCTTTCCACTTAACAATTATACAATAACATTCTAGCATTTTGGACCTTTACCCCACAGACCGAGAAACATATCCCGGCTCATGTAAGACTATCATGCTCTGATACCACCTAAAGATGTCACGCCCCGACCCGACCCCGCAAAAGGCCAAGCCCGGACCCGACACACGGATGGAGTCTCCTCTGTACCGCGGACGATACGAAAACCCTAAAATCAACATAGTGCATACGAATGCCATAAAACAATTAAAACAAGCCGACTTTCCTTCAAATCATACATCCTCTTATTAACTAACTTCCCAAACCAAAATGCCATGCATACTACACAAGTATTTATGCCACTAAACATTTAACCATTAGTATGCAATTCTTTACTAGTCATAAAAGTACAACTTTACAACCTTTACAATAAAACCATTAAGGTCTCAAAATAGAACTACATACAAGGCTGTAAGCCTCAAAATAAAGCGACAACCAAGCATTAAACACATCAAGCATGGCTCGCACAAAAGTCTGGCAACCAACCACCAGCAAAGCAAAGAAGTGCTATCACAGAAACACCTCCACCTGCTCATCCTCCTCTATTACCTCAATAGGATCTGCTTCAACTACTCCTGTAAAAAATATAGTATAGAAAGAAATGAGCAAAACTATTGCTCAGCGAGGGCAATTGGTCTCAAGGACGGAGATGAGAGGAATATGCAATGCAATTAGCCAAACAATTCATACAAATATCATATAGAGATACAACAAGCCATCAATAAAGCAAGGCAAGTTTTTAAAACTGTAAACACTCATTCCAAGGATACAATACTCTTTTCACAAGCAACTTTCAATCACGAATTCGATGACGATGCGCCGGCCTAAACCACCTTATAACACCAGTTTAGAATACCCCGGAAGTATCCATCAATCTACGACCTAAATCTCCCTGGGAGGCAACCCAAGCGAGAAGAGGGAATAGCCACGGAGCTAGAGCAACCAACACTGGCAACCCGAGGCTACCCAGAGAGGCCCATCATTCACGCACGGGACACTATGCAATGCAAGACTCGATACAAGGCGATAACGAGCAATAAAGCCACACGTGGGAGAAAAACAAAGTAGGTTACTCTCGCACGCAATAGCAACAGTTGATAAGCATTTCAATCAAATTCAATTCAAACAAGTATATCAAGCCACCATAAGCATTCTATAGGCATAAAATCAAGAAAACAAGCAAAATCACAAATCGGCCCCAACTATCAAAACACTACCATTTCCAAACGAGCCACGAGTTCTGGAAACCGACTTTGCCAATCCTCCTAGGTCACCATAAGGCACGTCTAAAGACCCCGAAACCCTACTTTACCCTAGAATTCACGCAAAGCCCCGATTTCCCCCTTTGCTCATTTGAACTACAACTATACCAACCAAATGTCCAACCAACGCCCTAATTGCACCAAAAGTGCTTCCATGGCCTCCCGAAACAATGCCAACATGCAAAACGAGAAAACGCCAAACACGACCTAAACGGCCCCGACTTTCACCAAGGCATATTTCTCGTTTTTTTCATTACGCAACCCAAACAAACCATGCATTTAGGCATTCTAGCATACCTAGCACATTTATACATCAACAGATAGCATAACAACGCAACTTCATCGTTTCAAGAGTTTACTATTCATAAAACACTATTCAATTAACATTTTAAGTTGCAATCTCAACATTTAACTGCAGAAAATGTTAAAAAGCTATAAATACACGTTCTACAATTGCCAAGGAACATTCTAGAAGCATCAAAATGCTTTAAACAACAATCTACAGATAAATCTCAAAAATCACAAAGTTGACATACATAACATTTAAATATGCAAATAACGTGCTTCCCTTACCCTAGGCACTCCTAGGCGCTAGGAAAACAACGGTGGACACCTCGGAAACCACCCTGCATGAGCTCACTTTAAGATTTGAAGATTTGAAAGGTTGATTTTTTATTCTTTTCTTTTCTTGGTTTCGGCCTACTCTATGGTGAATTTCAGCTTTGTTGTTTTATTTTCCTTATTAATTTATGCTATATTAAAAGATGACATGAAGTCAATTGGTCAAAGTTGGTCAACAACTTAAAATTTGGTCAAATTAGCCTTATTTTGTGCATTTTAAAGCCATATTAACTAAGGAAAAATTAATTATAGCTAACAACAATTAAAATATAAAATTTAAGTCATCTAAATACCAGTTTCACTATTTGCTGAGGACTAGAAACCGTTCTCTATTATCGCTCTCAATATGCAATGCACGTTGCGACAGCAAAGAAGTAACAATTAAATCTCAAAGATTCTATGAAAATATAATTTTCAAAATAATAAACAATAAATTTTCACATTCCGGGCTCGGGTATTACACCTGACCTCTATCTCCTGTGAATCTTCGGACTCCGACCTTCCCATTGTATATATGTATATGGAATGAAAGATGTAAAAATATCTAAAGGGAGTCGGGACATACCTAACAAATGTCTAGGTTAGATGGACTAAGCTGGTAAGACCGAGCTTTGGATCTTCGAGCTCATTGATTTCCAAGCTAGTTGCTCTCCGAGCTGAACGTTCCAAACTTGAGTACCTTCGAATTCTTGAAAGCTTGGATGAAGAGGGTAAAATGAATTCTGAAACACCGGAGCCTTATTTATAGGCTCAGAGTGTAACCGTCTCAAGAATGCCAAACGTCGCGTCCTGTCAGAATTAAGGCATGACGTGTCGGCCTCTCAGGTGCCGCGCCTACATGACGTGGTACCTATCTACCCTAGGTCGGACATCTTCAACTCGGGTATATGCTCCACCCATCTAGATCCCCTTATAATCTCTAGACTTGGGGGGGAGGAATTGACGAGGGGGTACCCGAGCTGAAGACATCATACCCGGGTCGTACCCCAACCCAAAACGCCTAACTCGACCCATACTTGACCCATGTGAACTCCAACGGTTGTGCCAGCTGTTCGGATGGGACATAAAGCAAGACACCCAGCTCGGACCAGTGGATAATGACTTTATCCATTGGGTAATAGCTTTGTTCAGCGGATATACGACGCGGGCAGCCGGTGATGTGTCGGCAGCATGCGACATTAATTGCTGCCCGAATTCGAGATTAGTATAAATAGAGCCCACCCTCGCATTTATGAAGGTAACTTGTGCATTCATTACACTCAACTACTACTGCCTAGCTCGGACGAACTAATCACTCTCACGCCCGATGGGAAAGCACGGGTCATTACCCCGCCCTTTCCTTCTCTTTTCTTGTACATGTCAGGTTGCTGAGCCAGATCATTCAGCTCGGGCAATCAGGAGTTGCCAACCTCAACTGTTGAACTCGTACCCTCAAAAATATATATAGGAAATGATGAAAATATGAGAAGATTCGAATCCAAAAACGTTGGCATGTGGGAAAGCGCAATTGGTTGGGCACATTACACTCATTGTGACTTTATAATTAAAACCTATTTTCACTTTCATCACAATTGGTCTTTAAATAACATGGAGAATGCTCTTGGACGCATTGTACATATAATCTTATATAAGGTAAATTTTTGTCAATTAACTTGAACTAACTTTTTATTTATTAAATAGGGTTGACCAATTCCTTAGTAACATATCAACTAAACAATACTGATTCAATTGACCTCACTACTAATTGGAGAAAGACAAAAGTCTTTTAACCGGTTAAGTATAAGAAGTAGATCCCACATACATATAAAATTTACACTTATCTTTCAGTCGGATCATAAAATAAAAATATTACCCTAAAAAAAATACCCAAACCTACATTGTTTATCTCGATGAAAAACAAACAAACAAACACAAAAAAACATAAATTACCGTTTCCGCTACACAATTCAACCAAACACCAATATAGTAGGGCAAAAACTATTTCAGTCCCTAAGGTTTGGTATAAAGTTTAAACTGGTCCATGAAGTTTGTAAAAAAGACTAAATAGATACTTCCCATTATCTATGACTTAATAGTCAAAAATTTGACCAAATGAAAAGACTTAAATGCCCTCGCTTTAGTGGTTGGAGATTTGGAGGGAAGGGAAAAAAAAAAAAGATTGAGACCATGCAGCAGCCACAACTATTTAAGCACCCAAGCCATTTTTTTTTGTTTTCTCACTTTCAATTCATGCTCTTTCTCACCAAAAAAAAAAAAAAAAAAGAACAACGACAACAACAAAATTCTTGCTACTTAGAAGAGTTTGGCTCTTAATTTTTTTAGAATACACCTTTTTTTTTCTTTCTTTGGTAATGTTGATTGGGTTGTTATTTGATCAACTATGTAATCTCCTTCATCATTTTCAGATTATAGAAATATTATGACTGAATAGTCTGTAATTTTTAATATTTATAATAGTGTAAAATTAAATATAAATTAAAGAGAAAGTCAAGTATATCTATAACCACTACCTTGTCCCCGAAAGTTGAATTTAGTATCGGGTAGCCACTAATTGTGGCTTTTAAAGTCTTAAATTTTGGATATATGTCCTCCAACTACAAATGTTGTCTGACTTTTAACTAACTTGAAAAATGTATTGAGGTGCAATATTAGACAATAGAATGTATAACCTTGTAATAAATTCACTATAATTCACATGTAACGAATTCCTCGTCATTTGAAAACAAGAAAGAAGAAATAATAATAGATGAGGAATTCGTTACATGTGAATTATTTTTTCACATTTAATATTTGTATTTTTTTCATCTATTATTATTTTTTATTTTTTATTTTCAAATGACGAGAAAAAATGGCTTGGGTGCTTAAATAGTTGTGCTTGTTGTATGGTCTCAATCTTTTTTTTTTTTCCTTCCCTTCAAATCTCCAACCACTAAAGAAAGGGTATTTAAGTCTTTTTATTTGGTCAAATCTTTGACTATTAAGTTATAAATAATGGGAGGGACCTATTTGGTCTTTTTGCAAACCTCAGGGATCAGTTTGGACTTTATACCAAATCTTAGGACCAAAATAATTTTTGCCCCAATATAGTACCACATGTTGGCCACTTGGGTCTCTACTTAATTTTTTATTTTATTTTTAAGGTGATCTGAAATATTCTTTTTTTTTTTTTGGTTGAAGATTTTTAAATATTTTTTTTTAATAATCTCTATTTTCTTCATCAAATACTAAGTACTATTTTTACTCCCCAAAAATTGAATGATATCATAATTCTATGAAAAAATATACAATTTAATTTTACAGCTTGTTTGGATTGGTTTTTTAAAGAAAAGTAAAGGAAGGGGAGGGATTAGAGAATCCATCCCCCTGTTTGGATTGCATTTTCAGTTTCAATAAAAGAATTGGAGGGGTTCCAAAATCTCTCCATTTCTTTTAATGAGAAAAATTTTACAATATTTTTAATTTGGAGTAAAATGGAGGGAAATGAAAGAAAAATAAATAAAAAAATTAATTTATCCTTAATTCTTTCTATGACTATCTTATAAGAAATGATAATAAAGTAATTTTTTATCTAAAATTATCCTTTCATTTCCTTTATTTCTCCAATCCAAACAACAAATTATAAATTTCTTTCATTTCCTTTCCTTTATTATTTTTTTACAATCCAAATAAGAGATTTATTTTCCTTTCCTTTCCTTTATTTTTCTTTCTCTACTTTACTTTTCTTTCCTTTCCTTTCCCATGTGCAATCCAAACTGGGGGTTAAAGACCCATTAGTGATATATATATAATTTTTTATCAATAATCTCTAAAAACAACAACGATTCCTGTTTAGATACATACCCTAATAATAAGAATAGCAACAGCAGACCTCCCGACACACTCTGCAGAAATCAACTGACTAGCACTTCACTTCAACTTTTAACATCTTACCTCACCCTCCATCCTTACACAATGTCTAAGAAGCCCGTCAAGTACTGCGTGGTAATCATCTCTAAATCTTTCTTCTCTAACTTTTCATGTGCACCATAAATGTAAAATCCCGTCCCATATTAATTCAGTAAAAAATATATGTGTAGTTTCTAATTGATTTGGATTCTCTGTTATTGTCATCGCAAGAACTAATTAATTAGGACTAATTGATTAGACTCAATTTATTGATATATTAATAGTTGGACCTGGGTTGTTACAAAAAAACGTACATAGTTATTAACTGAGTTGTTGACATAGGTGGATGCATTTACGGACGCAGCGTTCAAGGGTAACCCAGCAGCAGTGTGTTTGTTGGAGGAGGAGAGGGATGAGGAGTGGCTACAAGCTGTTGCAGCCGAGTTCAATCTCTCTGAAACTTGTTATCTCATCAGGCTTAACGGGTCAGTTGACTCGACCACTCACCCAGCCTTCAGCCTTCGATGGTTCACCCCTGTTGCTGAGGCAAGTGTATATAACTCTTGATATTTTTAGTGAACTGCCCTTTTTCAAATTTACGTGTTTCACTAGAATTTTGACGGAAAGATATTGGTGATTAAGAAATACGGAGTTTTATTCTAAAATCAATTAATGTTAGGTAGGGAAGTATAAGAATTTATATACTAGTCTTAAAATTTATATTCGTTCATGTGGAATAACTGAATCCTTCAATACTCCGTTCACGTGGTAGAAGAGTAGAAAATTTGGAAGAATTGCATACTAATGTCAATGTTTGAAACATGAATGGACCGAACGTGGATGAAATAAAATAGGATCAAGGCCTAACTTTGATATCATGATAGAAAGTAGGTTCTATCTTAAATCAATTAGTGTTAAAGTAGCCTAGGAACTTATATATTGGTCTTAGAATTTATGATTTATC
Organism: Ehretia macrophylla; assembly: GCA_037974665.1. Taxonomy (NCBI): domain Eukaryota; kingdom Viridiplantae; phylum Streptophyta; class Magnoliopsida; order Boraginales; family Ehretiaceae; genus Ehretia; species Ehretia macrophylla. The sequence continues at coordinate 76,140,314 of CM075780.1, read as the reverse complement.
TATCTGATATAATTGGATTCTCCAACAATTAGGATGGATTAATTTGGAGAATTTTATAAAATATTAGATTCATGACATGAGTTTTATTATAGCAAAAAATAAGTTGAAAATTCGATAAATGAATAGGGTCTTCTGGTAAAAATTTGTCCCTATCAAAACATGGTTATATGATTATCAGCAATTTTCAATAACATGCCCTAGATTTTCTATAAGATAGTTAACTCGAGTTATACTTAAGTCTACGATACTACTCTCGTTTGCGAGCTTGGGGTATTGGACCTAGAGTTTGACAGAATGGTATCATAACTAGTGTTGGTCGTGGGTCACTATGCCACCGACGATAATGTCAAGCCTTTAATGGAGAGTGATTGTGATGGCTCGCATTTGTGTGAGATATGAAGTGGAAGTGTTTATAAGTGAGTGTTGTGGACTTGAAAATAAATTGAGTTAACTATTTTAGAATAGTAGATTTGAAATTCAAGATAGTTATTCTTTTATTGACAATATTAGTATCAGTTGCACGCTCGGAGTTCTGGCCTGAGATGTGTCTCTTTTCCCAAAACCACAATTGCAAGCTTGGCACAACAAATCTTAATTCACCTTTATGTTCATTATGTAAATATTTCAAATTAAACATGAAAAGAAACGACAAAATATTATTCAAGTTTGATAGTAATTAAGTTAGGAGTTAGTCTCCTGTGCAACAGCTGAATCATCTGGCTATGAGACATGTGGTGGGTCCACATGCACTCTCTCAGCAGGATCGGCTGGTGAAAAATTGAAGCATTTTTCTTTAAGTTTGATGTTATTTGATAACGTAACAAGATTGGAGCATTGCTAGATAAGGTAAAACTTTTAGCATACTGCTTCTTTTACTAATTTATAGAAAGAGCCATTGAATGTGTTTATCTGTTGGCAGGTTGAACTTTGTGGGCATGCTACTTTGGCAGCTTCATACTTTCTCTTTTCTTATGGTTTAGTGAGTGGTGATACCATTGAGTTCTCTACCCTATCTGGGATTTTAACTGCCAAAAGAATACTAGAAAGTGAAAAACTGGATTCCTCCAATGCTCAAACTGGAAATACACATGACGGATTCTTTATTGAGTTAAATTTCCCAGTTGTCCCCCTCGTGGAGTTCAATTCTTCTGAGATTGCATCTATTTCGAAAAGCTTGAATGGTGCTCAGGTGCTCGAAATCAAGAAAACCGTGACTAGCGATGATCTCCTTGTGAGTTCTTGTTTTGTTCAATATGTTCATGGCTAATCGTTCTGGAAAATGACTTATGCAGATTCCTTTTATGGGTATAAACAAACAGAAAGTCATGTTTGACTGTGGCCTAAAACTGTAAATGTTACACCTTACTTGGATAAGAGATAGCACCATTATATCTCTGAGACATTTTCCTGTTTCTTACAAAGAGAGTTATGGTTGTTAATGGCTGTCTTGCAAGGTTGTGCTCCCATCGGCGAAGGAAGTTGCTGAAGTTCAGCCACAGTTCGATCAGATAGGAAAATGTCCTGGCAGAGGAATGATTATCACTGGACTTGCTGCTACTGAATCTGGATTCGACTTTTTCAGTCGCTTCTTCTGTCCAAAATATGGGATTAATGAGGTAATTTGCTAGTCTTTGATGGACTTGTGCTTTCATCCTCCTTTATTTCCTACATATTTTGTTGTCATTTAGTCTGATATAAATAAAGATCGTCTCCGCCTATTCGGAGAAAATTTAGTTTGGTTCAATCTAGTTAGTACATCTAAATATCTGATTTTGTGAAGATATATATATAACTCAAGCTTAACATTCAAGTTTTTTTTCTCTTTTTGTGTCTTTAGCTTTCATGGTCTATCGTAAGCTTGCTGTTGCAAAGAAGCTTACATCTCAGACTCCAAACATCGACAGATTCTTTCTTTTTGTGATAACAATTTCCCATTGAAAGCTTTCATTATTAGAGTCCTTGCACATATTATCTATCTTTGATCTATCTGCTGCGATCCTCAGATTCTGACGTTAGATATCGTCGGATAGGTTGTAATTTATAGGAGATGTTTTGAAGAGTTGTCTTGTTTCTGAAAGTTGAGTCTAAAAGTGGTGTTTTATGTGAAAATGTGTGGTTTCAAATTTGGATTAGAATGCCTATTTACAAAGAGAAACGTCTCTTCATTTAGTAATTTTTCAGCAACACCTTTTTATGTAAAAAACTTGTTCCGTCGTCAGCCATGGAAATATATTTTTTTCTTCATTTTGTGATTTTTCAGAAATATAGAAGTCCTATTCCATGGGTTTTAGACATTCAAAATCCTTCAGAATTTCTCTCTAAATCTTCTCCCTTAAACTACACAATTCCTGAACATTTGTGATTTTTTTTTTTTTGGTTGATTCTTGATGTATCCCAAAGGGGAGTTTTATTGTCAATCTTGCAATATACTGTTACAATTTCTCATCGAAGGAAGCGTTGTAAACGCGCTTCAAATCTTGTCTTCTATTTCTTTTGAGATCTACAAAGTTGTTGTCATTCGTTTATATTTCAAGTTTGATTGGTTCTGACAAATACTCCTCCTGCATAATCCAAATTATAAAACTCTCTCTTTTGTGGAGGTGATGGGTGGGTTGGGTGTCTATTATGCTTCAAATATCTTCGAACGCATGTATATATCCTAAGTAAGGATCTTCTCATAATATTATTATATTATGAGCGAGATTCAACAATTTATGTGAATTGTTTGTAATATTTCATCATAACTATATCAATAATTTCAAAACCTTTGGATATAATGCTATGAGCAAATCCATTCCCATATTTCCCTACCTCACCCTCACATCCTGGTTCTATCACTGATTTTCATCCAGGTGGATTATGGAAATTATAGTTTTTCCTGTAAGTTGCATGACATTGTTCTTTTACATTTTCAGGATCCTGTAACTGGGAGCGCGCATTGTGCTCTAGTACCGTACTGGCATAGCAAGCTAGGAAAATATGATTTTGTAGCACTTCAGGTACTCTTTTTGTCTCTCCATTTGGGTTCTACTAAGCCAACAATTAACCTACAGTCACCCGCAATCACTACCACATTTTTGATCTATTACGACATTTAAAACTATTGTGAAATGGCAAAAAATCGTCGCAAATAACTTTAAACATTACATATGATCTTATAACAAATTCTCTATTGCAACGGTTTTTTGTAAATTATAAGCGACAGTTAGAAAACCGTTACAATTAAACTATAATTTTAAAATCGTTAGGAAAAAGTAATTTTATGAGCAATTATCCACAAAAAATAATAAAAAAAAGTTTTAACTAGTGCAGTTGAATAAAACCGTTGCAAAAAGGTTTAGTTTAAACGAAGGTCAAAAAACCGTTGCAATAGGACACTTAGTTTTTTTATCTTTTTATTTTTTAATTAAAGTGTTATAAAAGAGCTAAAATGTTATCGTGAACATCGTGATCTACTTGTCTCAGGCATCCCCTCGAAGTGGTGTATTAAATCTGCATCTAGATGAGAAGAATCAGAGAGTATTTCTTCGAGGAAAAGCCATGGGCGTGATGGAAGGTTCTCTTTTAGTATAATTTTGGGGATCGACTACAAATGTGTTTTCAGTTATTGCTTCTGGGATTTGATTCTGCAATGATAAACTTTTGCTAAATAATTTGTATTTGCATCACCTTCAGATATATACGTGACATTTCTCTTATATAGTTTCTTTTCTGTAATGTACCTGATATGTATATTGATTTGGAGAAGGCTTTCGCTTTCTTTTAAGCAAATGTTGTCTTAATGGAAGTAGATAAAAAGGCACACATAATGGCTCAACCTTTCAGATTCAATTGAAGTAGTTAGGTTTAAGATATTGTTGAATCATCCTAAGTCTAAACTTAGAATTCTTTTTAAGGGAAAATGGCACAAATGGTCCCTATTTGTTTTCTCAAAATTTTAAATTCGTTTCTATTATTTAAAATTTGATAATTTATTACCTATTGTTTTCCAAAATTTTTTAAATTCATTCATATTATTTAAAATTGATTAATTTAATTTTTATTATTTCTCAAACAGTTTTAATTTAGTCCCTATTGTTTTCATATAAAATTTAAATCAATCCTCAATCTTTAAAAAAAATTGTGATTAAATTGAAATTTTTTGAAAAATAATAAGGACTAAATTAAATAATTTTGAACAATATGGATGAATTTGAAATTTTTTAAAAATAATAAGGACTAAATTGATTAATTTTAAAAGAGATAAATTCAAAATTTTTTAGAAACAATAAGGACCATTTGTGCAAATTTTCCTTCTTTTTAGTTATTTCCAAAATATATATAAAGAAATTACATGCTAGAGTAGGATAATCCCGCAATCTCACTGTGTGGTTCAAGGAGGTAACTCTCTACTATCCTATACTTTACCATGTTATAATTTATTCTTATGCCAATAACATTAATCTCGCATGCAGACTTAAAATTATGTGCGTGGGAGTTTGACTTTGCTAGACTCAATCTGATAGTAATTTACATAATTCAAGTGGTACTACAAAGTATCCAATGACGACATAAACATATACTTGTGACAATGTAGACATTTGCCAAGTGAACATCAGTATATGGTCTGTTCCTGTGGTATTTGTGTGAAAATGGAAGTCACAATTATTTTTGTTTCACGTGTCAATAACTCATGATTTATTATAGCAAAAATTTGACAAGATATAACATTTTCTAGAATGTGCTCAAGAATTTTCCATCTTAGATCTTCGATGTTCACGTTGTTGGAATATTAGTTTGCAAGCTGTTATTTGAATGAGGAATGAAGTGCATGTGTTAATTCGGATCCTTTTATTTGAATGAATGAGGAATGAAGGAGCATGCAAGAGAAAATAAATCCCCTATTTGGACAAGAACTCACAAATCCTTCTTCTTGTTCTTTAGCGTTAATTATACAAGAGTCGAATTATTAGTTGATTATGTTGATTATGAGACGAGTAATTGGATGATTCTTTAGTACTACATAGTGACCCGTGTATTGTGAATATCTCTCTTTCTATCTATTAAGTAATTTAGTTTGACATTTTAAAATAGTAACAACTAAAAATGTCAGAACTTTATAGACTACCAGAGATGTCTGGAAAATTTTATAAGCGATAATTACTATGTTTAACGAGCTATACACATACACATGGGCACAATAGATAGATCATGGAAAAAAAGACATGGATTGTTAATTAACATACACTACCAATAAAGAATAAAGCAACAAAATAGAAGATAGGTAAGTTCATTTATACAACTCTTTGCTTAATTTGTGAGAATTGCAGCTTTGCATGAAAAAAAATAGGATTTGTGCCATGAAATTAAAGAAGAAGAAAAATTGAAATTGTGCGAAGGATGGCACAATACATAGCAGGTTCGTACACCTATAAAAAAAGCATAATGATATTTAGAATAGGTTTAGCAAATAATAGCTAAAAACATGGAAAGGGTATCCTAAACTTCTCATATAAGATGTCATCCCCAAGTTTAGAACACCAAGCTCACAAGCGAAATTACTATTATATGATTATGAATAATTTTTCAGAACCTGAACGGTATTATACCACAACCATCTGGAGAGGACAGATATATTTGGAAGCTGGATTCGAATGGAGAGTTTTCTGATTTTTCGACCTGGGAAGTATGCAGAAGCAAGAAGAGTACTGTTCCTTGGCAATTTTTTAGTTTCTGCTTGAGACCATTTGTTTCTCCAATGTAGTTTCTGCTTGAGGATTTGAAAGGAGGGATTGAGTTTGTGTCTTAATAACATGATCAATAGTTTGGATTGCATCACTCAATGGAGTAGTCGTTCTTTGCAAGCGATTTAGTCTTCAAGCTACTATTGCTAGACTTTTGGTTGGATCTATCACGTCATATATATTTGAGATGAAAGGAATAGCAGAGTTCATGGAAATGGTGTGCTTTCGGAAGAACAACTTCTTGTTAAAATTCTGGTCATTGTTAGATATAAAATTCGTCTTCATCTTGGGTTCAAGAATTGTGGCATGGATAGGAAAATATACAAAAAGTAGAGTATTGAGGTTTTGTTAAGATAGAAAATTAATATACAAACCCTTTTGTATTTTGGTTTGAATTTGTTGAAATGAAATGAATACACTTGCTTATTTAACAAAAAAAAAAAAAAATATCTTGAATTTTAAATTTACGAGTTCAAAATAATTAACCCCGAAATAATAATATTTAACCACAAAACACGCAACATTGTGTTATATATATCACAATTGTATGTCTCCCAAATAATATGAAACATTACATAAGAAAAAACTATATAACTTCAAACTAACTTCTCTATAAGTACTATTTAAGGCGCAATATATATCTATGTAGTACTATTTAAGGCCATATATATCTATGTAGTAGTATTTAAGGCCATATATATTTATGTAGCTTCTCATCAGTTTGATACTATATGTACCATAAGATCTCTTGATAGCGATGTAAATGGTCCTGATCAATTTTTGATGCGTGCCTTTTAAAAAATAAGCTGCACTACATATAGGACCACCAATACAAGGACCCCTTTCTTTTTCATGACTTTTCCAATGTTTCTGATTTTTTTGGAATCCATGGTAAAGCAAAAAAGGAACAGAATATTTATGTCCAACATTTGTGGGGCTACAATAATTTCAGTGATTGTATACTATCTTCAATGAAAGAAGAAACAAGTAGCTACGTGGCTAAACCTTGATCTTAGTCATGAGTCCAGAAGTGATGCCATTTTGCTGAAATTCTTAAGCTTTGCCGCGGGAACTATTGGGTCATTCTTTTAAGCAATTATATCCAGTTGAGGCACCTATAATTTTTAAATTTTTTTTCTTTATATACACCCCACCCCCAGCTACTCCACCTTCATGAGATTTGGAATTTGATCTCTCAACTGTAAAGGTAATTCACCACTAGATTATTTCTAAATCTCGAATGTTAAGTTGAATTGCTGTTACTTGGATGGATTATCCGTAACTACATATTAACACTACAAAGCATTGTGATAAGTTGAATCTTTGACTAATTAACAACTCTTTTTCCTTTACCTTGACCCGTTCCATTTTTCAATTGAAAGGAGGTCGAAATTCCGATGTCTGTCAAGTTATTGAATCTATTTCAAACTAATTTTGATTGAAAAAGAAAAAAATTACGCTATGTATGATTTGAACCTAAAGTAAATCAACAACTTTATAAACAAGAGGTGTACAATGCTTCTTCTATAATTGCAATATTGTGTAAAACCGTTTTCGTCAGTGTATAGAATAGTTTCTTAAGAAAATCTGGAAAACATTGAGCTGGAAAACACAATGATGAATCCTTATGACAAGCAAGACTCATCAATTACGAGATTATACTGAGAGTAATATTTTATGTCAATCCTTTACGTTTTTACCGTTCTTTTTTATAATAGAAAATCATGTATCGAATATTGAAATTTTCATGTATCCTACAGGGTATGTAATGCAGTTATTTAGTACTGTCGTAAATCTTTGTTTTTTTATATGTTTTTTACAAGTCCTCTAAAACATTCTATCTCTAAATATCCTTCAATTTTCTTTTCGCAGATCACAATTTTTGTTCGTATATGTACTAATTTAGAATAACAAGGTTAAAAAGTTTTCACGAGCTTTAGGGCATGTTTTTTCAAATTCCTGACAAATATGGAGTATTAAAAACATAGAGAAAATGTGTTTAGAATTTTTTATATATATATATAATTAGTTTATAGAAACTTAATTGGAAAGAACTTATTCTTCTGATAAACATCAAAATGATGTTTAATTTTTATAATTTCTTTTCTTTTCAGTAACATTCTTGATATCAAAAGGGATATTGTGTGACTTTTGAAAAAATAAAATTTTATATGCAATTTCTGTAAAACAAAAGGGGTTGTTGTGTATTTTACTCATACTTTATGTTAATTTAAGAAAACTTGAAAAGTGTTTTATTAAAACTTTATCAGATAGGCGATAACTATTTTTCTTTACTTTATCTCCGAATCGTAATATTCTTTTGTTATTAGAGTTTTACTACCATAGCTACCTGCTATAAAGACCTTCACTCATGTCAATAATTGTTTCAAGGCTTAACAAGACCATTCTAACATAACATTATATACGAGATTCGGAGAAGGATTGAATTTACTTTAAATCTATTTCACACAACTTTACCTCGCATTTTTTCACAATAAGTTATTTCCACTGACTCTCATGACCTATGACGATTCTGTTAATTGCAAATTGATTTTTCAGAGATGAAGGTGCTTAAAGATCAGTAACTTTGTAATCAAGTTGGCAAACTCCTGTGATTTTTCAGATCAACACCCCCACAAACCAACTGGCCTGGATGACCCTTGGGGTCTATATAATAAAAATTCTACTGCATGAGAAAGGGTGACGGGGTGATATATAGTATTCCTCATTAATAAAAGCTTCTATTTAATACTTCATTGGAGTTTGGGGTGCTAAAGGTGAGTCTTAATTAGAGACTACTTAATCTAAAAATATTTAAGTCATCAGAAAGTGAATAATTAATTAGTTTGATGTCTAAAATATAATTCTTCATATACAAGCGAGCTTATTGAGCTATGCACATAGTAAACGAAAATATAAGAGTGAGACTTGTGTCTTTAACACACCCCATCACGTGAAAGCAAAATTTTTAAGAGAATGTATATTTAAATTAGTTTGATATCTCTAACAAGTCTAAAGAAATCTTTGTGTGGGGGTGCTGAGGGGCAAAAACTATTTTAGTCCCTGAGGTTTGGTATAAAACTTAAACTAGTCCCTGAAGTTTGTAAAAAGACCAAATAGGTCCCTACAATTATTTATGACTTAATAGTCAAATATTTGACTAAATAAAAAGACTTAAATGTCCTTACTTTAATGGTTGGAGATTTGGAGGGAAGGAAAAAAAAAATTGAGAGCATACAACAAGCACAACTATTTAAGTACCCAAGTCATTTTTTCGTCATTTGAAAACAAAAAAGAAAAAATAATAATAGATGAAAAAAATACAAATATTAAATGTGAAAAAATAATTTACATGTAACGAATTCCTCGTCTATTATTATTTTTTCTTTTTTGTTTTCAAATGATGAGGAATTCATTACATGTGAATTATGGTGAATTTATTACAAGGTTATATATTCTATTGTCTAATATTGCACCTCAATACATTTTTTAAGTTAGTTAAAAGTCAGACAACATTTGTAGTTGGAGGACATATGTCCAAAATTTAAGACTTTAAAAGCCACAATTAGTGGCTACCCGATACTAAATTCAACATTTGTTGTCGTTGTTCTTTTTTTTTTTTTGGGTGAGAAATAGCATGAATTGAAAGTGAGAAAAGAAAAAAAAATAGCTTGAGTGCTTAAATAGTTGTGCCTGCTGCATGGTCTCAATCTTTTTTTTTTTTTTCCCTCCAAATCTCTAACCACTAAAGCAAGGGCATTTAAGTCTTTTTATTTAGTCAAATCTTTAACTATTAAGTCATAGATATGGGAGTGACTTATTTAGTCTTTTTGCAAACCTCAGGGATTAATTTGGACTTTATACCAAACCTCAGGGACCAAAATAGTTTTTGCCCGGGTGCTGAGTGGGTAGTGCTGACGTAATGAGCTGGACATCATAAGGAAAAAAGGATAGATTTTATCAAACGGTTCTTATTATCCTGGGATTGGAGTTCATTATACAAGGCAACAAATGGCGCCAAAAGAATATTTTCTTACTTAAATCCAACAATTTGCATAAAAACAAGAAATAAAATTCTGAAGCAAATAAGAAGTTAATAAACTAATATGGGACGAATAGCAGATGTAGCAACAGACACAGATAATTAGGGATAAACAGATTTTTTTCTTTGGTGTATAATAAATTAATTACCATGAAAATAAAGACCAATAGAATCATCTTTTTCTTTTTCTTTTTCTTTTTTATGATGGGAAACTCCTTCTAAATCTTTCGTACTCAAACGAGAAGTGTCAAATTTTGAAACGCATGATCAGCTCGAAGGTGACATGATTCCGAGTAATTAAACACAAAACTTACCAGACTTGTCCAAGAGAAATTAGCTTTCCGACATTCAAATCCGGAATGTGAGTGATGGGCAAATACCTTGATGACTGCATGAAAAAAGCAGAAGTAATTAATATTGGCATGAGTCAATTCATGACTAGATATAGTGGTGGTGAAATTAAGAGTTTTAAGCATCTAAATGTGAAAACACAGTACTCCAATTGAAGCCAAATTCATGCAAAAATATTTTGAAAAAAGTAAATTGTGAATCCTATTAAAAAGTTTTGTCTCCATATAGAGTTAAATTGATTTTATCATCTTTGTCTTCATAAAAACGATTACTACTAAAAATAGGTTCATATTGATTTTCAAAAGTTTCTTCTGATATATTTTGGAGCAAAAAATGCTCCACTCTTTTGGAATGCATGCACATTGATGTTAAAATCTTATAATCAATGATGAGTAATGTTATATATCACTCATTCACCCCATCACCCTTCCTTATATAATAGACTTTTTACCACATACACAAAAGATTTAATATTCAATACATCAATTTTTACCATACAAAAGAGGGACGAAAAGGTGAAGGGCTGACCTAAAATATTACTCGTCAATTAATTATTATTATATGTTAGACAATCTGGGCATGATTATTTGTAAAAGCTCCATATGCACTCTTTAAATGCAGGAGTTATATTCCATGATTATTTGCAATATATACATTGGCACATATGGTACAGCAATCTCACGTGACACATAATAACTGAGAGCTGATTGATCCCTAGTACATCCAACCCATTCAGAAACCCTTCAGCGCAAATACCACTTCAATAATATTGTATATCACCCGAGTGATACTCCATTCCTCGTTTCTTTGGTAAGAATTGATCGTGAGTTAGATTTCAAATATCTCTTTATATAGTAAAAACTCTTGCTATATAGAGAGAGGTGAAACATCACCCGATCAATATATAGCAATGCTCTATTTCAATTTACTAAGTTCTTGACATCTCAGGAGGTACTTAATTTTAAAGTTCCATAAGTCCCATCTCTATACTATTAACTTACCCTTTATTATCACTAATTAAGTTATCTCTTGTTTCAATTTGACACATTATGGTCAATTTCCATCCTAATCAGCTTTACATGTTTCTAATGGTTGTTTTTCATTGTTTAAAAGATTTTGAAAATAGACGTAAAAATTTTGTGCCATAGTTTAACTTCAATGATGTGTTCCATCCAGTTAGATAAAAAAGAAACGATGAAAATAGTTTACTAAGTTCATTATATATTATGATTTTGTATCTATAAAATCATTAGATACTATTTCCTATATGTAAAATTTACTCTCTCATTTAGAGCATCCATAAATAAAAAATCTCAAAGGAACACATTCTTACATGAATTGAATATGAAAACTATAGTTTGGAACATAATGGCCTAACATAATTCTTTTATTACCTAATCTGCTGAAATAAATAAGAGTATTGCTATATATTACTCGAGTGATACTTCAGTCGGCCCTCTCTATATATAAGTGTTCTTACTACGTATATATGTGAATTTTTACCGTATAAATAAAGAATGAAATATCACCCGCAAGACTAACTTAGAATATGCCCCTTCTGACACTAGATTCTGGAAGTTGAAAAAAGCAATCTGATCTCCGTATAGTTGGATGGTCTGAGTTATCACTGTCAAGAATAATGAAGCAAAAGTGGAGATATTTTGGTAAGCTTTCGGGTACTATTATTGAAGTGGTGAAAATTTGTGCACTGAATACTTCATTGAGACATAGTACATGTCAATGGACCAAGTTGTAGCTGCAACATATCTCCAAGAATTGGTCCACTTATAACACTGAAGGAAAAACATAATTGAATCCTCTTGTATACAACTAATGGTGGTGAAACAATTAGTTTTAGTGAAATAATTTGAACCATTAAGTATAGATAAAATAACTATGTAATTCGGTGATTTGGCTGAACAAATACGGTGAGGCGATTTGTATAATGAGAATACGGTTTTAGTAAAATGATTTGATCTATTTAGTATAGATCAAATGACTACAAAATTTCTTCACTACTATTTATTTCTCTCTTGTAATATTATTCCTAACCGCAAAGGCAACCCAACCATGCAGTGAAAATGTAACATGCATCCAATCATATTAGAGCCATTTTGATTTTCAATGATATATTATAACAGACGAAAAACTTGGAACTCGAAAGAATGACCATGAACTAATCAAACATATTTTGAATGTTATCTATATAGACAAAGAAACATAAAACCCAAAGTTCAGAGTGATATAGAGCTCAAATATCATCAAGCCCCATGTAGAGAAAGACATAGGTTTTTCAGCTAATTAATATTCTCACCTCTCCTGAACATTTTGCCAGGCAAGATTTTGCCAAGTAGCACACCCACCACGGCCATCGATGAGAACTTAAAACTATCCAAATATCATCTGTTGAAGTAAAATCATAAACATATATTAGTGTCTTTTAGTAAGTACTCTTAAGTTATGTAACAAAAGCCTAAAGATAGACAACAAAATTATATTGTCAAAAACAAAATTGCAACTTTTATGGTATTTCAGATACAAATTTCTCACGAAAGCGAAAAAAAATAAGGACCATCTAAATCTTTTTCAAGAATAGATCTGTTCTTAATATTATGAATTTATAAGTGAGATAATGTCATAGTAAATTATTAATATAATTATAATAAAATGATATGTAAAACGTTTATAATGGTCGAATCGTGCTCATAGCATTATAATATTACCATACAATCACACCCTTTTTTTATAAACTTGTTGACAGTTTCTGATACCGTTTCAATCAGAAACTGCACAGAATAACATATATCTATGAGATCAGCATTTGGTGATTATAGATGGTCTTCAGAACTACATGATAAAACGAGGAGAATATAACGAGCAGTAACAAAAACCTGCTAAATCTATTGATTGACTGATTATGACAGTTAAGTACACACACAGACACACACATACAGCGAGAGAATAGCAAATACCCACCTGAGAGAAATACTGAAACAGGTGGAATAATCTTTTCTCATCAAATGAGGGAAAGCTGCCATGATTAAACTCTCAAGCTGATGACTACTCGTTCTGAATAGAGTCGTTTATTGCCGATGCAGCATCATCAAGATTCTCACCATCAAAAAGCCATGGCACAGAGAGAGAGAGAGAGAGAGAGAGATTACATGAGCTCACCATCTAGCTTTTGCATGTGACTCTTGATGATGCTACACCAGCAAACAACGACTGTTGATTGTTCCATTCATGCACAACCTCACAAAAGATCCATGGAGATATACTCCATAATCAATCTTATATTACTTGGTAAAAATAGTAATAAAAGGGTTGTATAAATTGGTTTGAGTATGTGTATATGTGCTCAGACAGTGACAGACACAGCATATTACAAATCAAGGCGGCCACGAGGATGAGCTGATGTGGCCTTTGGAGAGTGGGCAAAATGAAAAACGATGACTTGATGGCCTCAAACAGTAAATCTATTGTGTTTGACTCTTCTTCATACAGCAGATGAGAACAAAAGAAAACCTTATTTGCAACGAGAGTTGGATGGGGTGGTAGCAATCGTTTGTAATCAAAAATTTTAAATTCAAACTGCAACTTCAATCTCCATTGTATTGAAAGAAAAAACAAAAACCCTATTTCTCCTAAACGTTGACTATTGTTTATGTGGTTGAGGCCTCGACCTCAATTTTTCTCTGATGCAAACTTCCAAATGTAAACACCAGAAAAAAAAAATGCAAAATAAGAACCATATACGAGAAAAATTAATAGATAAAATTAAAAGCATAGCTTGTTTTTCCTTAAATTCATCTAATTCATATGATTAGGCATGATTAAATGCATTTTTGGTCGTTAAATATGCTGAAAAATGTTTCTAATAATCAACCACCAAAAATAATGAAAGATGCAAAGAAAGCCATGGATGTGTAGATTTGCAAACTTATGGTGCAAAGAAAGGGAAAAAAATCAATAGATGCAAATAAAGTCGTCAACTGACAACATTACAAGAATGAAGAACATGAAACAACCCCAAAAAAATAGAGAGAGGAGGAGAAGACAAGTATAAGCAAACAGCCTAAGATCTAATATTTTTGGCTATCAAATCATGTTTGTGATATATGTTTGTGTGTGTTAAAGTGAGAGCATAGAGGAAGAAAGAGGAAGAGGGGAGGTGTGGAAAGGGTCAGAGAGACCTCACAGGGTTGGTAACAGTGGAGACTGGAGAATGGTGTTTGTTGGGGAGATTTATACACAGATGATGCTATGTAGTATGTGGTGTTTCAATTTTTTTAAGGTTTTATTCTTACTCTTTTTCTTTTTCTTTGCCATGAACTTTGATTGGTTGATGCTTGGTTGTATAGTACTGGCCCAATTGTGGTTAAACATCACCATCTTTCCCAAACCCTAACTCCTATTAAAGAAACGAACATTTTTTATTTTTTTTGGTAAAAAGAGGGGTTCTTCCCTCAGAGTGTTTTATTAATATAAAAAAGAATAGACAAAAGTGGAGGGAGATATGAAATCGAAACCTCCACGGAAATTGGGGTACTTACTTGCCCCAAAAGTCTAATTAATCTAAAAGGAACACAAGTCTTTTTTTTTATTTTTACAAGAGTCTAGACAAAAGATTAGGATGTAGCATAAATACAACGCAAAAACGTATTGTTAAGGGGAAAGATACGAACATTACTATGTTTCATCTTTCACTTTTTCATCTTTCTTTATATAATAGAATTTTTATTATAGTACTCTACTCCGGCATGTTACCCTTTTCTAGTTTCTTCATAATCTCTCTCTCCACTTCATTTTTTTTTTTTTTGAAAGGTCTAAGGCTGTGAAATATACTTAGCAAAATTCGAACTCACGTCAAACTCACAAATATAATCTCTCGCAAAAACGACTGTCATGCTACTAGACCAAAGGGTCTTTAACACTTCATTTTCTTTTTCGTTTTTGCTTGTGTTTCACTCGCAACAATATTGCTTGAGAAGATTATAATATGTGGGCAAAACCTAACAACATTTATACAGCAAAATAATATTGTTCTAGTCAATATGATTAGGTAAAAGATTTATCTTCCTCCAAAGTTACATGCTTCTCATGTTTTATGGTTGAAAAGTATAGTATTCATATCTCATCTTAACCTATATGTCCATTATTATTTGCCTAACTATTTGTGACTAGTTGTATAAATGGTCAGATAAAAACAAATTGTAAAAGACTTGCTTGCCTCATATCATGCCTAATTCCTCGTTAGAATATTCCATTTATCTCATATATCTTGTTCATAGTCAAATTCACTATTCAAGAAATAATTTGCCAGAGTACTAGATGGCGCTAGCTTAATATGCATAATTGCAAAAGTGAAAAGAGTTTTTTATAATTTCACTGTTAAAAGTAATGATATAGAGGAATAGTAAAACACAATGCCACCAATCAAAATGTAGTTAAAATTACAATAGCAATCATTCTAGAGTACGGAAAATAATGATAAAGCAAGATTCAAAGATTTTAAAAAAAAATCATTTATCATTACCAATACTTCAGGACATTCCCACTATAGGTATATTGGAGAAAATAGAAATAGGGACAAATTTAAAATATTTTATTAGTAATTGGAATTAAGTAGTAATAACATATAAAGACTAGTTGAGACTTAAATGATTTTTGAGACAAAAGTATTAATGTAATTTTAAAATATTTTGTAAGGTTAATAAAAACTATAATTTTGTGATGCCTAATGTGAATCCCTTCTAAGTAAAAGGAGAACTTGCCCAAAGCACAAAGATTATAAATTATTGAGAGAAAAAAAAAAAAAAAAAGAAGATCATAAAATTGCAAATATGTTTTAGCTTTGGGGTTTGCCCACACGGGTTCAGGTTCAGACGACTTTTGGAGTTTATGACTTGCAGTTGCATAGGACTTTCTCTTTTTATGAGCTCTCGAGGTTGGTGTCTTCAGTACCCACCAAACATTTTGCCTGCCAGCTACATCTGGTCTTCTAACCCATTTGTTGTGCCTACTCTCGATCTAAAGCGCGTCACAGCTCGAAATTCGCTATTATTAAATTTTATTTATAATATCATAACGTTATAAATATATTCTTCATAAAATGACCAAGTTGTTGTCACTGAAATGTTCATGATAACTGAATATGACATACAGATTTTGTACTTGTGCTTATTTTTTACAAAATGTGAAATTATATTTTCATTTGAATCCAGAAATTGAAGCTAAAAGAATATCAAACAAAATCAAAAGGGGAAAACTAAAACAAAACATTGTCTAAGGTATCTAGGAAGCGCACCAAGACTCACGTTAAATGCAGATCCGTCCATGAATACACCTTGTAGATCGCTGGTCTTTGAAATCCACGAATTTCCTTAACGTATATAAACATTGTTAGAGAAAAAAGGACCAAAGATAGACATGGACAAGGTTCCTTGAAAATCATATACCCTTTCAATTTCATGCTTGTACAAGAATGATATTCTCGTTCAAGAATGAATTTATGATTCTTGTTCAGAGGGACTAAAAATTATATAGTTTTTCATACTCACTCTGTAATAGTTTCGCACTTGTTCCAGTTAATCTTAAGTTGGACAAATTTAATTCTCTGCCTGAAAAGGATCGGAAAAAAGAATGTTATCCTATTTGGTGGAAGAACAACCAAGTCCATTGTATACAAATAAGATGCTGCAGCACCAAGTAACAATAGTAATATCTTATTGAACACGGAAAATTATTTTATCAGTTCGTATTGATGGATTAATTTCTCACAGTGAAACTTATACATGTAGATCATATTAATATGTAAGAGACTGAAATAAGTCCAAATTGATTGAAAAGTTTTGGATGAAGTGCACCAAATTCGCTTTTACTTTAGCGAAAATGCACAACACCCCTTTATACTTCAAAAACTCCCTGAATTAGTCCTTGTAGTTTTTAAAAGTGCACAACACCCCCTTACAGTTAAAAAATACGTCATATTTAACGAATTTTGTAAAAAAGATGTAAATATCCTCAATTTTTTTTCATTTTTATTTTTTATCCTATTCTCTTTTGGTTAGACCAAAAAAATAAAAGAAAAAGAAATATATATATATATATATATATATATATATATATATATATATATATATACAAAAAGAAATATATACACACGCACTTACTGGAACGGCGACTGAACAACCAAAACTGACGACCAAAGACACGAAGATCAATCTCTTCGAAGATGATGACTAGTTCGAAGAGTTCGAAACCGATCAAGGTTAAATTACATTGTTTTTCCTTAATTTTCAGAAAAATTTCATCTATTTTACTTGTTTAAGCTTGAAATTTACGGTGTTTCTTACTGCTACATCGTTTGATTGATACATACGTATATATATATACACACACACACACACATATATATATATATATATATATATATATATATATATATGTATGTATATATATATATTTATATACAATCTTTTATAAATCATGCAAGAGGTATTTTTGTGACTCGGTAACAACGATATATGACAACTTTTCCGCTAGCTTAATTAGTTTAATATGCTGAAAGAAAAAGAAAGATAAAGATTATGATTTGTTGTAATCAGTGGTCATATAATATAGTTATGTTATGCGTATTATCTATGCATGTAATTAGTGTATTACATGTGAATGCAATGATCTATGTAATGTGATAGTAGTTTAATTAGAGGTTATTATCACTGGAATGAGGATGGGGATTTGTAGTGAATTTTCCTTTGATTAGGTTTTAGATAAGCTTTTTGTAAATAAAAGATGTGATATGCTCTCTGCACGCAGGGGTGGGGATGATGTTGGGGAAGATGATTATTTTTATTTTTTATTATTTATTTATTTTTATTTTTAAAAAAAAAGTAATTTGGTCAATTCTTATAATTATTTAATAAATTAATTTATTAAAAATTAATAAAAATCTCACTTAACATGTATGAAGTATACTCTCTGTTAAATTTTTTTTAAAAAAATTAATGACAAGAGGATGTTGTACACTTTAAAAAAATTACAAGAACTAATTTAAAGAATTTTTAAAATATAAAAAAATATTGTATACTTTAATTAAAATACAAAAAAATTGATGCACTTCACCCAAAAGTTTTCCATTGAACACATGATGCATCACAGAAGCCTGAAGGTGACAGAGAACCTGAAAAACCAACCGTTTACTTCTGGTTTGGAAAGAAAAAAAAAAGTTGGAAAATATTTGTTGTTAGATTCTCTACGTCATGCCATCAAGCCTTCACCTGAGGAAGGCCCCATGTCCGTACAACTGTGGGGGCTCTCTTACTTTTACTTTTCTTATTCTAATAATTGTGGTTGCTGCAGGTGGCCCGATGCCAAACTTTTCTTTTCTTTTATTTTTTTTGTGACAAAAGTTGTAATGATTGGATAAATATCATAGTGTATATAAAATATAAAAAGTTTGCTCATAGGTGGAAAGTCAGCAGAGATTAAGGCAATTGATATGCTTTGGAAGCCAAAACTTACAAGTCGATATTGTTTTTTGGGCAAGCAAGTAAATTTTATTGATAAAAACTAATTAGTTGCATATTATAAAGATCACAATATATACCTTATGTATATCGTATAAGAAAGTACCTTTATAGACTTTTTAATCTATAATCAGACTCTTGGATCAGAAGTTTCTTAATCTATTTTTATGTGAATACTTGCAATTTGCACTATTCAGATAATAATAAAACTCAAATAGCATGGGCTTAATAATTAGTGTGGTGTTAGCCAAACACGTTCCACCGCTCAAATAAGTGATTGGAGAAAAATAAAGAGTAATAAAGTAGACAAAATGAATGAGTCTGGCAAGGTTGAGGGAGGGTTATTTATAGTGGTTCTTGTGGCTAAAGCGAAATCTGTCTCCATGTGGAATCAACTCTTTAGCACAAAATCCGGGATTAATTCCACCATAGCGGTTATGCTCAGTAGATTTTATAGTGATGTTATACTAGATTCACGTGTTCATACCTATTATTTGTGAAAGACATCAGTAGGTACCACTTTCCACCCGCCATGGTTGTTGGTTATTGTGGAATCAGTTTGGGGTTGATAAGAGCAAGATTGATTTGAACCCGAACCAATTGGTTGTGAAGGGATCGACTGATCGGTTAGATAAGTTGAATAGACCAATTTGAGGATGACTTAACACACGATTTACTTGGGTCGATAGCGTCCAAATCATGGTTATATCAAATTAAGTCTTGATCAATGCCAAATTTTGGCCACTATGACCTTTTACCCTACAAGAAAAGTATTTACAATCATAAAAATATTTTTTTGATCAACGTCCCAAACTAAAAAGTTATAAATTTTTTAGTTCTAGATCTCGTGGAATGGATTAGTAAAAGTTTTGTTATTGAAAACTCTTACGTTCTCTATTTGCAGCCCAATTTCTCAAAATTTCATAATTAGATCTATATTAGGAGATTTCTTGGTTACACGTATAATCCGCATACGAAACACCAAAAAATCATGATTCATGCTTATATGTAAGTTATGGACTTCGATAAAATTTTATTTATTTATATATTGATTTACAAGGTAATGTAAGTTATTTAAACATAAAAACAAACTTGACTTCTTGGGCTCAAATTGAGGACTATATTGAATCTCTCTCTATCATGATTCTTTCCAATAAGTTTCTATTGTTTGGTGGTGGCGCAGCGAAATGATCGGGACCAAGCAGTATCACGCAGCTAAAATAAAATTGAGAACAATGAATAATTGAGACACCAGATTGACGTGAAAACCCCAAACAAATTGAGAGAAAAACCATGGGCAAAAATATGAGGATTTCACTATTATGGGAAGTATTTACAACACCTTCTCTCTAATATAAGGAGAGAACCCTCACACTCTCTCTTGTTATAGGAGAAACTAGCTCTCATTCTCTCTAATATAAGGAAATAACTATTACACTCTCTCTTATAACAGGAGATTCTCACTCTCACTCGTAACATAAAGACAACAAGGAAGAAGGAGAAACCTATCATTATTCTCTCAGAGCTTCAAGAGGAACCTATATTTTTCCCCTCTAAGTTTGGGACTACTCTCTCAGAATCTCAGGAAGAACTTACATTTTCCTCTCTGAGTTTGGAATACTCATCTCTAATCAGAGAAGATGACTCTGATCAGAGAAATCCTCACTAATCCCTATTTGATCAGAAGAGATTTGTTCTCTGATCTGATGCTCCAAGGCTGAGAATGAGCCTTCTATTTATAGGCTCATTCCTCTGCAAAATCCAAAAAACTGCATGCAAAAAGTCTTCCTCGCGCAATGTGTAGCTTACTACTATTTTAAGAATTGTTGCTGCTTTTTTCAACGTATGACTGCGCAGCCAATCAATTTTCCTTCCTTGGTGTGCGTTGTTGTCCATGTGCAGAGGCTTCTACAATATTCCAACTCAAGCCTTCTACAAACATCACAATCATCATCATCAATTTTTCTTCTTTTCCTTTATGTCATTTTTGTTGTTGTCTTCTTTTGACTTCAAATAAGCTTTTACAGCTCACTTTCTCCTACTAAAAGCTTATTTTGAGTCGTTCTTCAAATCTCTCCAACTTTGTCAATCTATGTTGCTTACGTCCTTGCTAGGCCACAAAAGAATCTACTTTACCACGTAATGCAACATCTGAGGTACCTTTACCTCATGATCCTTCCTTTTATCACAGGATCCTGTCAATAGCAACTCCATGCTCTCCACCAAACCTCGCCATGTACCGATGAACCCTACCAACTGTAACATCTGGCCTCGTACATACCATAGCGAACATAGGACCTCCCACTGCCAATGCACACCGTACTCGAGACTTACTATCCTTACTGCTTCTTTGCTAGGACATATACCTGATGATAACTGTCAGGATGTGGGGTCTGGATTTCCTTATAATCTTTGCATGTTGAAGCACTACAAGAGTCCATGAAAGTAACTCTTTTTGGAAATCCACTTTTTCCTGACTTTTCTGTCTTGATTTTTTTTGCATTCCCGAAATCTTGTTTGCTGGTCCTCCATCCTATATCTCAAACCTCCTAGCTGACTGTGCCTTCGATTATTGGACTCAATCTTTGCTGGGGCATGCTATCAGTATGTCATCCCCGTACAACAACATAATAACTATCTCTAAACCTATTGATAATACCCACAATGGTTTGCACTGTTTGTTGTACCCGAGCCTAATGAAGGAATCAAATCTCTTGTACTAAACACCTTGGGGCCCTACTTCAAACAGTATAGAGATTTGGTAAACCCTGCAAACCAAGTTTCATTTTCTACACATTCTTCTGGTAGGAGCATACAAACCTTTTCTTCAACCTTACCATGAAGAAAAGTCATCTTTATATCTAACTATTCTAGACATAAATCCAGCACACATAATCAAGACTACTCAACAGGAGAACATGACTTCATTGGAGTCAATACCTTCTTTTTGAGCATATTTTGTTACCACCAGTCTTGCAAATTTCCTCCACCTAGCCATTGCCATCTAATCTTGTAGATCGATCTATTACTAATGGCTTTCCTTCTGGGTGGTAGTGGAACAAGTCTTTTTATTCAATTTCTATGGAGAACTTTAATTTTCTTCCTGCATTATTACCATCCGCAAATCATCAAGGCTATTTATTCCTTATAGAAAGTTAACGACTTTTCATCCACCGCTAGAAGACAATATACAACATTGCTCGGCATAACAACGCCAGGTTTCTATATAACCTCGACCTCATCTAACCCTTGTTCCTCATGCTCTGATACAGCTTCAGAAGAAACATCTCCTTGTTTTAACTTGAAATAGTCTCATTCGAAGTGCTGTCATCTTCACTTTGCTGACTGTCCCTTGCAAATATCATATCCCTGCTGACGATAACCTTATGGACAATGAGAACCCACATGTAATACCTCAAAACATACACCAAAGGGATATTGGGATTTGGTCATACTTATCATCAGCATATCCCAAGAATTTGCATTTTTTGGATTCTTGTTTCACCTGCACTTCTGTCTTGATTTTGGTTAAGTAAGCCCACAATCTCCTGGACTAACCATCAATAAATGATACAGAGTATTTTTCAACTCCTATGGATACAACCGACGATTCCAATTCATCAAGTCCAGATTTCTTAAGACAGTAGATCTACCAAATTCAATCTATGTTGTTTCTAAAAGACACAGTGCTCACACGATTTGAGTCCGAGTAAGAGATTATGTTCCAAGAGAATCTCCGAACCTTATTCTGATATGTGGCCCATATGCCATATTATTGTTGATTCTTCTTGTTTTGTTGATGCAACCGATGCATTTGCTTCCTCCAACATATATCTCCCCAAAGCATGTATAGAGTTATCATGATCTTTGCATTTTCACTACAAGCGCGACTATGACCTTCACGATCCCATTCTCCACATAGGTCTTTCAACCAAGGTCATCTTATTGTCCAAGAGACAATAACTTCTTCTCCAAACCCTTCACCCGACATCCTCCATGAATGGTGCAAACTATACCATTATACATTTTCATCTTGATGGTACTAATACCAGCAATCCCTAAGGCATGACCAGTACCCAGGTCCTCCACAGATAGTTTCGTATGTTCAGAATTATTCTTGATAAGAGGTCATGTGACATATCGCTCTCGATCTATAATCTATTCACCAGTGAGCTTCTTTCTGCCTTTAGACACAACAATTGTTGCTTCGCTGTGTATATACCTCTATCATCGAATGTAACCGCAACATATCCCTGAGAATTTGTTGCCACAAGAGTTGACCTTTTGCGCCAGCAATCCTTCTTGACATGCCCTTGTCTATCATACTGCAGCATTTAAGACTTCTCTGCTTCTTGACTTTGATCTATGATGATTGTGACTCCCACTCGAGCCATGTCCTGTTGATCTACCTCTCACTATTGAATACATCTCTGCTATTCTAAACTTTACAATCTGTCTTCCCTGTTGTACCGCCAAGACCTCTTTCAAAGCAACAACTACAACATCATCGAAGACTAGATCCCAAAAAGACCATTACTCGAACAACTGACATTGAGTTGACCATACGATTTGATAGTCTTCAAAATCTGAATCACCACACATTCAAGGTTTGCTATTTCACAATCCTACATAATGAATTGAGAAAATAGCATACGCCACACTGATATAGAACTACTTATTCAAAGAGTGTAAAGTCTTCATTGTAAGAAGATATTTCTGTGAAGTGGCTTGACTTCAATCAGCACATCCCAAATTTCTTTGCTGACTCCAGCTTGACACCCTACTAATGCCAAATCTTTATTGGCAATAGCATTGTCATCCATCTTTATCCTCTTGTTGTCGACCATCCTCTCTATCTGTCTCTAATTACTGCCAAACAATTGCCTTTTCTCAAGATTGCCCGTCATCCTCAATTTCTATCGGAGAAATCACTTTCATTGAATATCTCATTTCTTATTTTGCCGCCACAATGTTCACGACAATCTGCTTCTCAACTTGAATCGGCTCCTACTATTTCACTATGAATAGTACTATTTACATGAATAGTAATAAAATCGTATACAGGAATAATGTCATAACCGTATACGTAAATAGTACCCTGATCGTATACATGAATAGTACTATACCGTATATATGAATAGTAATCGTGAACAGTATCCCATGTACATATACCAGTGGCTCTGATACCACTGTTGGGTAGTAGCACAACGAACTGATCAAAGCCAAGCAGTATCACGCATCTAAAATAAGATTGAAAACAATGAATAATTGAGATACTAGATTTACATGGAAAACCCCTAAACAAATTGAGAGAAAAATCACAGGCAAAAATAGGAAGATTTCACTATGATGTGGAGTATTTACAACACCTTTTCTTTAATATAAGGGGAGAACCCTCACATTCTCTCTTGTTATAGGAGAAACTAGCTCACATTCTCTCTAATACAAGTAGATAACAATTAGACTCTCTCTTATAATAGGAGAAACTCACTATCACTCATAACATAAAGACAACAAGGAAGAAGGAGAAACCCTCAAGAGGAACCTATCATTATTCTCTTTAAGCCTCAGGAGGACCCTATATTTTTTTCCTCTGAGTTTGGGACTACTCTATCAGAATCTCAGGAAGAACCTACATTTTCTTCTCTGAGTTTGGAACATTTATCTCTGATCAGAGAAGATGACTCTGATCAGAGAAATCCTCATTAATCCCTATTTGATTAGAAAAGATTTGTTCTCTGATCTGATGCTCCAAGGCTGAGAATAAGTCTTCTATTTATAGGCTAATTCCTCTGCAAAATCCAAAAAATTGCATGCAAAAATTCTTCCTCACGCAGTGTGTAGCTTACTACTATTTCAAGAGTTGTTGCTGCTTTCTTCAATTGTTCAACATATGACTGCACAGCCAATCAATTTTTCTTCCTTTGTGTGCATTGTTGTCCATGTATAGAGGCTTCTACAATATTCGAACTCAATCCTTCTACAAACATCACAATCATCATCATCAATTTTTCTTCTTTTCCTTTATGTCATTTTTGTTGTTGTCATCTTTTGACTTCAAATAAGCTTTTACAGCTCACATCTATCAGACTCTTCTTTGAAGCCTTTGTGTTTCATATTTGGAAGGAACGCAACTCTAGGATCCACAACAATAAAGTCTTGTCGTATAAGGATCAAATTTTCAACAATATTATTTTTGATGTGAGAACTAAAATGTGTTTAGCTAGGAAAGTTAGAAATACCCTTCTGAACCAAATTAAGCATTTATATAGCTTGGAATATAAACATGAGTAGTCTTATGTAATTCCCTTGAGGGGCATATACTGTACGTATATATTTTTGATAATGAAAGTTCAGCTTGCTTTTAACAACAACAAAAAAAAAAAAAAAAACCTAGCAATATTCTTTGATTGACTTTATTGGTAAAATTGGGTCTATCCTTAAAATTATCTTATAGGCCTTATCTTAAGTCGTTAAAATATGAGTGACAAGATCTATAATTAGTGATAGATTTTAAAATAAGTCTCCGATCATGGAATGAATTAATTAGGCATTAATTCATCCAAATAGATCAATATGCAGTTTACTACCTTGATTAATATGAGATATTAATGATAAGGACAATGAGTCTCATATTGCTTTAGTAAATGTACAAGTACTTGTTAGAGAACAAGTAACCAACCATAACCAATCATATAACAAATTACATAAACATTCAATAATTTATTATATGCTATAATTAAGTGATTATTCCTTAGACCTGAGACAACATAGGTATCTCATGCATGGGCTATCATGATTTGGTATTACAAATATGATATAGTTCTATTCATGGATTAGATCATGTAATTAGTGATTATGATTTATTCCTACATGGTGGTTTATGCTTGTGCAATATGGACTCTGTCAACTAGGAATCCTATACAATATATTAATTAAATAACTAAAAATCCTTGACCGAGGTACGTAGAATAGTAGAAGTTATTCCACGATTCATTAACAAGTTACTAATTAATTGAATTTGGACATATGATTAAGTAAATGAATGTGACGTCCCTATCCATAACTCTAACTTAATCAGAACAGATTAAACGAAAGGAATTAGTTACACTGTAATTATAATTTTAGGTACATGAGATTCTACTTGATCATTGATTGGGTAGTCGTACTGCTAGGTGTCACGACTTGTGGAAATTGTTAGAAAGAATTCTAATCATATATTAACGGAATTAATATATTATCCATTGTCATTTAATTATAAACCTAAAGGTTACACACAATAGAAATCTGACAAGATAATTAGTAGAGAAAATTAATTAAATTAATATTCAGATAGTCCGAATATTGATTTAATTGTAGGACATGATAGAGTTGGACTTATAAGGTCCAACCAGTCTACCAGTCCGAAGTCCAATGGAATTGGACAAGCCAATGATTAACCATCAGTTTATCACTTTTCATAGCCAGTCTAAAATCAAGAATTCTCTCTAAATTCCTAGTGGGGGTAAACTAATTAGTTGGCACATATTTCGTGGGGATACTCTTGGAGACTTCATTATTGGAAAGTTAGAATCTTCATCAGTTCCCTATACCGATATTTGCACTACAAGGGCGATCCCTTAAAACTCCTTATGCGTCTTTAAAATTGATTATTTATGCATATGGTGAAATCTATATAACTAGACATGAATAGATTCATGTGTAATTTTCACTGCGCATTTTTTTTAAGTATCATGTATGCAAACCAATAGCTGAGGTAGGGTTCAAGGGTACGGAAAAGTGGTGGTATCAGGTAGGTTTGTAATGAGATGTCAGGTTGAGCAGTCAGGAGTGTTGAAGTGGAAAGACTGTAGGGGTTGGGTTTAGTAGGGGTAGAGGTGGCATTTGGGCCCAGCCGACACATGCCCAACTCAGCCCAACACACGAAAATTCGAACCCAACCCAACTTGATTGAAAGTGGGCTCAACTTGGCCCAACCCACCAAATATAGGTGGGCCGAGTTGGGCCATATATTTTTTGACCCAGCCCATTTGTGCCCAAGCCCAGCCCAGCTCGAACTTAATAAATACTCAGCTAAGCCCATCTTAGGCCCAATTCGAGCCCAAATAAAGCTCATCTTGAGCCCAACTCAGACCCAGCTTAATATAAACACAATTGGAGCCCATTTATTACAAAAATTGAATATTATGCATTATAGCTAATAACTTTTTTTTAGACAAATTAACAAGTCATAGTAACTATTTTTAAAAAATATATATATATAATAATAACAAATATCAAATTTATTTTTTAAATTGATACGAAATAACTTGTTATCAAATCTTTTCTATGATATTGTAAATTACAACTTGCAACTTTAATTCAAAAAACATATGTATATAAAGTCAGAATTGAGAAAAAATGACAAAGTCTACACTTCTTAGGAGCTTAGCTAGACTAAAAAAAATATATACATCTCTTCAAGCATTTATTTAATGTAATAAAATGGAGCATAATAAAATGGATAACTTCTCCATCAATTTTCTTCAAGTATTTGTGTAATGTTCTTTGTTTATGTTTATTAGTAACGTATCCGTGCCTTATGAACTTGTGGTTCGTTAAGTAATGTTTTACAATTTGTATTAATATTATCAATCAACTTATGTCTTGTTAATCGTTAAATTAACTTTTTCGTAAAAAAAGTTAAACTTAAGTTTTTTTTTTTATTAATCCAACTATCAAAATTCAGAACACACTAGTCACACAAAAAAAAAAAGATGGGTTGGCCTAGCCCAGCTCGCAACTCACGGTAACGGACTCGTGGGCCAAGCTAGGTCCTATTTTTCAAGAATTGAGTCCAGCTCAGCTTAGCCCAGACATATGTACTGAGTCAGACTCATTTTTCTTAACCCATGATTCGGCCGAGTTGTGTCGAACTGGCCCATTTGCCAACTCTAAGTAGGAGTGTTTGAGAGGTTGGGTGGTTGAAGACAATCTTTTTTTCATCAAAAATTATTTTAGAGTTTAAATCCTTCAGTCAAAAAAACTGTTTGACAGAGATAAATGTCCTGGGAAAATTTGAGCTAATCAAAAAACTTATGGGGAGTTCTGGACTTATGGGTATGGAGGGTTTTGGCATTCTCCCCTATTCTATTATATTTCTCAACTGAAATTTCTATTAATTTTGAATTTCTCCTAACACTAATTAGAACCGAAGACATTTATTATTGAGATCCTAAACATTTCAACAACAAATGGAGGTCGTTCCTTTAGCTCCTATTAGAAAGGGTTTAACTAGAACCATTTTGCACCTTCGCCTGGCTCCCAAATGTTCATAATAATACTATAATATTTTAGTTCTTTTGTAACAGTTAATTTTTTTTTTTTTATAACTTATGAGATTATTTTTTTGCAATAGTTTTAAAATTATAGTTTAATTAAAATATATTTTTTAAACCTTTACTTATTATTTACAAAAAAAAAAACTATTTTATTTTTGATGATGTAGGACCCAGTTGGCGGAGTCCAACCACCCTCTGATAAAATTTCGGATGCAGCGATACGTCCTAATACATGTACCGATTCAGTTAAAATTACCCAAAACAGGTTGCGTGAATCGAATCTAAGAGCATATTGCATTCGAAACACACTCCTTATCACTGAGTTGTTCCTTGGGGACTACAAAAAAAAAAAAAAAACTATTACAATAAAGAATTTACAAAAGGATCACTATATACAATAGTTAAAATTGTTTGTAATATCTTTATAATCTTTTTATAATAATTTTAAATGTTACAATAAATTAAAAATGTGGTTGTGAAACCAAAAGTTTTTCGTTTAAGAATTAATAATGATGAGTAGCAAGGATGGTACCATTGTATGATGCTATAAGAGAGTCGGGGGATGTGTTGGGGAGGGGGGATATGTGATGGAGAGGTAGAACAAAGAAAGTAGAAAGGCCTAAGGGCAAGTTCAATTGGGGGCTCTAAAATGTGTTGCTAGACTTTTTGGAGTTTGGAGTACTATTTTAGCATCTTTTAATTCAAAAGTGGTGGACTCTACGTACTTTTTTCATGAATAGTATTACTTTTTAGAGTATGGACTCTAAAAAAGTACAAAAATGTTTAAAAATAAAAAGTTTTATATTTTAGAATTCCCCATTAATGATAGCGGGCTTCACATGGGAGGCACAGGAGCTTGTTGGATAGTTGAAAGTAGAGTGGGGGCAATGGCGCCATTCATGCCCACGTGATGTGCAAATGGGTCTAGGACATGCAGTGTGCCGGCTGCAGTTTTGTCTTACCCCTATAACAAAGACACTAAGTCGGTTCTCCTCTTTTATAAGAGTAAGAGCTTTCAAGCTACTATAATCAAAGTAGTATTTTGTGCTTTCATCTATCAGATTTGGCAGAAAAGAAACCAAAGACCCACAACAACAGTGCCAGAATTGAAGATCAAATTTTTAAAAGAATTAGAGCCAATATTTGTGTTATTTTCGACAATAAAATAAAATTTAGATGTACAGTTACTAACATCCGTATTTGTAAAGCATGAAACATTGATGAGTACATTCTTTTGTAAGTATTTACCACTGTAAATATTTTGATCGGGGAGCATATATACTTCTATGTTCTTGAAAAAGTTGCAATGAAAATTCTATTTACTGATTGAACAAAAAAAAAAGAAAAAAAGACATTGCTACGTACTCGTCAGAATATGAGTTAAATATGCTTTCGCCATTGCAACGCAGATATTTGGTGGAGGTGTTTCATGAAAAAAATTATTTTTTTGGATGATGTAAGAATTTAGTTAGTAGAGTTAAATCATCGGATGGAGTCCAATTATTAATAAGTTAATTAACAGATGCAACGATATATTCCTACACATACTTCAAGTTAATCAAGGGCGGAACTTTAAAGTAGTGGAGACTGTCGAACTCTGAATCTTAAATGAGCGATTGCACTCTCACTATCGCTGAATTATACCCCTAGAGCATGTTTCATGAAAAAGTTACTTTTGCTACAAAATCTCGTTATGCACGTGATTAAAAAAAATTTGAATTTCTCTCAAAATTTATTTTACACAATTGTTTGAATATACAATTCATTCTATATGAAAAAATTATAAACACCAAAACTAGCATATAAGGTTTTATGTTACGTTCTTCTCTTAGTACTAATTGATTTTTAAATGAAACCGTATGATTTTTAATTATTGTATAAGAGTTGGACCCATGATCTAGTCATGTTCAATCATGTGTAACTTATCACTTACCTTACTAACTCACGATCACCTCAATATCAACTCATGTATGTGACTCACCTCGATGATTCACTTACCTCAATGTTAGTTCAATGTATTCAAAGTGCTTCTTCAAACTGGATCATATGCACTTGAGAGAAGGTGTTAGAATATACAATTATTTTCACATAAAAAAAAAATCAGAAATATTAATACCACCATATAAAATACTGTCTAAGAGTATATTGGATGACTCTTCTACTGTCTTTTTCCATTGATAGGATTCTTGACTTGCGTGTATACTTTCCTTGTTTTATTAGGTGTAAAGCTTACAGGAAGTTATATAAAATTCCGGTGAAAGCTAACTTTCATAATGTTTTGTTTGATGTTTGAGTACGAAAAAAAAAAATTGATGTTTGAGAAACATTTGGTTCTCTTATGTAGGACCTTTATGTCATTGGCATTATAAACCATGCATCTAGATTCCATGGCATGCAAGTGTTGAATTATTGTAGAGCTTATGAACCATTTAACGTTTACAACTTGGGCAATGATCCAATGACTCCCGGCCTATTGGTTGCCCTAAGAGTGAAGAAAATAAGGTTGATGGGTAACGAGCACGGTTATATACCACCTTTTTGTATAATATATATTTTTTTTTACGTGTCAAATATCACACTTCCATTGAGGAAAAACGAGGGTAGAACATGTTAATGGACTATAAGAAACCAAAATTAAAAGCACTCTCATCTATGTTATGAGTATGAACATTTAGAAAAAAAAAATTTATTTTGCAACATAAGCAAAATTGAATTGCACCAACTCTATATGAGATAATATTTCACCTCTTCTATCCTCCTCTAAAACTATTAACATTCATCGTATTGGTCACCTGATATATTTTAATTAGTACACGTATTCCTCTTTCATGGGGTCCATAATTTCATATAATCACGTAGCTTATTCATCTCCACAGGTTGGTCAGTGGCCATCCTTCCAATAGGGATGTAAGCAACTGAAATTTTACATCTCTACTCAAAGGTTTCCAAATATTAATTGATTATTTCCGATCCGATGCCGATATAATCCTCTTTTGTCTTGAAGACAATTGTAACTTTTATAGCTAAATACTCACCCTTGCACGTGAATAGTGTTTATTAATTTTAAATAGGTGACTGGAAGATTTGAATTCAAAACTATTTAATAACTTAGACTCTGTTTGACTTAATTGTGAAATTTTAACTTTTAACTTGTAGAGCTTTTAACAGTAGAACTTTAGTTAAAAGGGTTGTTGAATAAAAGTTTTTGATTGTTTGGTTTACATTGGGCAATGTGAAGCTTTTAGAAATTTTAAGTCTAATGTTAGACTTTAAAATATATGGAGGGATATATTTGAGAAAGAAATAAAAAAACAGCTTCACGCATTATGTAAAAATAAATTCGCAAATTTTTTTTTGAAAAGCTCTAATTTGGAGCGTCTTATTTTTTAACTTTTTTTAACTTCAACTTTTACGTAAAACCACTTTAAAAAATAAGTCAAACAGATTAGTTAAACTTCTAAACTCATAGAAAATGCTTTTAAGTGTTTAAAAACCCAGCCAAAAGCCTTAAATTCGAATATCATATTAATTGATCACATTATTTAAACATGTAAAAAATAAAAAAAAAAGGAACAAAGAAATGAATAATTGTTGAGAATTTCGAGAAGTCCCAAATACAGACCATGCACAAAAAATTCAATACACAATATTTTTAACGTGATTTTCTTTCATACCAACAATCACCAATTGATTGAAAACGAGTAAAGCTATACATCAAAACGGGCAACATGGCAAAAGCATTTCTTCACCTTTCTCTCTTTTATTTCCTTTTCTTTTGGGTCCGCTGGGTGTGTAATTGGTGTGAAGAATCATGGTCTCCAACTTAAAATTAATTGGTGTTAAGGGGAGTATTCCAAGATTCTATTAAATAGTTTAAGAGTTTATGATTTTTTTATGTGAGACAAGTGTTATATTCTAACACTTCCCCTCACGTGTAATTGGATTTGAGATGGGTCATATGTGGAAGATTGAACACGTATGAACCTTATTTTGAGAGTCACACTCAATTAGTGTCAAGGGGAGTAACCCAAGATCTTATTAAGTGGTCTAAGAGTTTATGATTTTTCTATGTGGGACAAGTGTTATATTATAACACTCCCCTCACGTGTGACTTGATTTGAGAGGGGTCACATGTGGAAGATTGAACACGCATGGATCTTATTTTGAGAGTCACACTTGGAAGATTGAATGCATGTGAACCATTTTTTTTTTTTTTTTGAAATAGGTCATACATGAAATATTAAACACACATGTGATAGATAACACATGTAGAAGATTGAAAGTACGTGGACTATGCGCATGCGAAAGATTGAAGACAAGTGTGGATCTGGTTTAAGATGGGTCACACGCGGAAGATGAATGAGACTAAACTATGAGTCTAGCTCTGATACCATGTGAAGATGACTGAGTTTCTAACTTAAAATTAATTGATGCCAAGTGGAGTAACCCAGGATCTTATTAAGTGGTTTGACAGTTTATGATTTTTTCATGTGGGACAAGTGCATATTCTAACACTCTCCCTCAAGTGTGACCTGATTTGAGAGGGGTCACACGTGGAAGATTGAACACGCGTGGACCAAATTTTTGAGATGGGTTACACATGAAAGATTGAACACACATGTGATAAATAACACATGTGGAAGATTGAAAGTGCGTGGACTATGCACACGCAAAAGATTGAAGACAAGTGGACCAGATTTGAGATGAGTTACACGCGGAAGATGAATGAAACTAGACTATAGGCCTAACTCTGATACTATGTTAAGAATCCTAAGTTTCCATCTTAGAATTAATGGTTTTAAGATGGAAACTCACTTATCTTAACATGGTATCAGAGCTAGGCCCATGGTCTAGTCTCATTCATTTTCTGCGTGCGATCCATCTCAAATCAGGTTCATTTGTCTTCAATCTTTCGCGTGTGCATAGTCTACGCACTTTCAATCTTCTACATGTGTTATCTACCACATGTGTGCTCAATCTTCCATCTGTGACCCATCTCAAAAAAAATTGGCCTACATGTATTCAATCTTCCAAGTGTGACTCTCAAAATAAGGTCCATGCGTGTTCAATCTTTCACGTGTGACCCCTCTCAAATCAGGTCATGCGTGAGGAGGAGTGTTAGAATATAACACTTGTCCCACATAGAAAAATCATAAATTCTTAGACTACTTAATAAGATCTTGGGCTACTCCACTTGACACCAATTGATTTTAAAATGGAAGCTCACTTATCTTAACATGTTAGAATATAACACTTATTCCACATAGAAAAATCATAAACTCTTAGACCACTTAATAAGATCTTGAGTTACTCCACTTGACACCAATTGGTTTTAAGTTGGAAATCAATGATTCTTCACATGGTATCAGAACCTAGGTGCCAAAAGGTCCTTGGTTCAAAACTTCTCACCGTCACCTATTTAAAAATATTAAAAACTGTCAAAGTATAAGGCTCAAAACTAACTCCACCTACATCTCTAAGAGGTTAAACTTTTAGATGATGTGATAACTTAACAATTGCACTCTTTCCTACTTCTCATGTCAATTCACTAATCGGAAAATCACATACTTACCCTGAACGAAACCCATAAATTAAGCTGTCTTTACGATAAATAAACCAATATTAAATATAAATGAAATTTTCTATGATCCAATGCAATACGTGAAGTCTTATTTTATTGTTGTACTTCAATGTTTTTACTGCTGGAAAATATTTAGGACATATAAATAATAGGCTTTGTTATTGTCATATACTATGCTTAACTTTTATTTTTTAGCATGTCTTAGGAAGGAGTAAATTTGTTTATAACGTCTTGATATTATAAGTAAAATTTAATAATTTTAAATTAGTGATATAATTATACAAAAATATTATTAATAATTATAATTATTAAATCTTCCACATAACATGTTACGAGAATTCACAATGATTGTAACTCATTTTATGAAACGTCCTAGTTGTATTCGGGTATTCACGTTGAACGAACTTTACGTATAATGCAAACCATAGCATATAAGTTGAATTGAGATCGAGTACTATTACATATGGGTGACGAAAAAATATAAAAAAGTACTATAATTATGAGTACTATTATAAACCCGTTCAAAAAATCTTAATAAGGTCTTGGGTACATGCGACAGTAGGATCGAACAGCCTGGCTGCACCATTTCCCTATGCTTGGGTTGGAATCTTAGAATACTACCAAAGGAGTACCAACTTTGGAAAAAAGTTTTCAAAACCTGTGTGACGTTAAACGTTTCATACATAGTGTATGAGCCCACACCTATCACGTGAGATTACGTGATAGAGTGAAATGATAAGATTTACAGATATTTTTAAACTTGAAGAGCGTATTGATTAGGTTAGTTATAGATCATCCTTGCATTGAACAAGCAACATACATGGAGAAGAGAAGACACTACTCTAGTAATGCTTCATAATGGTAGTAGACATTATAAATGAGTATTGTAAGTATAATTTGAATTAACTATTTTGGGTAGGGAATATAAATTTTAAGTAATTATTTCTTAAATTCACAATATTATTTTCGCTTACGAGCCTGAAGTTATAGGCTTAGGGCATAACAAAATAATATTTGAGCTTTTCACTAGCTTTATCTTCAAACTCGCACTCTTCACTGTTGGGTCAGACATGTGTGTAATGTCGTCCCATATAAGTGGGAGACATTATAAGTATCTGGTTTATACGTGTAATATATATATAAATGAGAGATATTGTAAGTGATCAATGGGGATGTATGTAATGTCCGATATCGATTAGAGATATTGTGAGGGAGTAATTTATAAGGTGGATCTTGTGATTTAAGTAACAACCTAGGGAGCGTTTGGTTAGCGAAATCTTACAGGATTCCCAAGAATGTAAAATCTGAAATATGATATTCTCATGTTTGGTTCACGGAATAAAAAAATATTCATAGGAATATTACATTCCTGAAAATACAATATTCTCATGATTTGCTCAATTTCTATTCTTATGTGAGGGGGTGGAAATCTCACATTCCCAAGTTATGGAAATATTTTAGAAAAAACAAAAGACAAAAATACCCATCTTAAAAATTACAAAAATAAAATAAAAAATCGCCAAATTCACATTAGAAATCGCCAACATGAACACAAATGAAATCTTGAATTGTGTATAGAAACAAAATGAAGCACTTCTATTCTCAGAGCTGAGATACATGAAGAATAACTTTTTGGTCCCTTTCATCCAGTGGTTAGGACATCGTCTTTTCATGTCGAAGACATGGGTTTGATTCTAAAAAAAAAATTATATAATAACAAAATAAAAAAAATAAAGTAAAATAAAATAAAAATAAGATAAAATAACATAAAAAATAAAATAAAATAAAAATAAGATAAACAATAAAAAATAAAAAAAAGATAAAAATAAAATAAAATAGCCAAAAACCCTTTGGTCTAAAGGTATGATACTCGCAGTGTTTGTGAGAGGTTGAGAATTCGAGTTTCGTTGGTTACATCTATAAATATGTATGGTTTTAGATTTTCCTTTAAATTAAAATAAAATACAATAAAAAAATAGAAAATAAAATAAAAAAATAAAAAAAGTAAACAAAATAAAATATTTTAAAAATAATAATAATAATAAAATTAATTAATTAAAAATTTTTAATTTTTTATGTTATACTAAAATTTTAGAATTTAAATTTATATTTAAAATAAATTTTTAATGCTAAATTCTAAATTTTAAGTTTTTAAATTAAATTTAAAATTTAAAAATAAAAATAAAAATAAGTAAAATAGTTTTTAAATGTTCAAAATTTTTTTAAATCGTAAATTTAAGTTTCTAATTTTTGAAGTTTAAAGTTAAAATTTACAAATATAAAAATAAATTTACTTTACTTGTATAAATACGTTAAACATTTTTTTGTTTGCATATCACACTTTTTATCATATTTTTATTTTTTTGAGTTAAGAGCATTGTTGAAAAATTGCTCAATATTTCTAAGAATATTGAGGAGTCTAAACCAAATATAACAAAATAACATTCCTAGAAATTTGACAAAATCGTCCTAAAAATATTTTTAACGTACCAACCAATTTTAATCACATTCTCGAGAATAACATTTCATTTCTAGAAATGTTATTCTTAAAAATAAAAAATTAATCTGTTAACCAAATGCCCCATTAGGTTAATCATTTTGGATTAGTGTGTTTGGAGTCCAAATATTTATTTATCTAATTTATAACACTAGTTTCGCTTGAGGCCTAGAGATAGGAGCCCATACGAAATGCTAAAACTCAAAAGAGCTAAATGATAATTAAGTGATTTTGGTGACCAAAATTATTAAGACTACAAAAAACTTAATAAGTATTAAAGTATCTCACAATATTTTGTAGGACTAATAGTGTTGAATATAACAAATTAAATAATAAACCTCTCTCTAACATCTTAAATTTTTAGATAAAGTGGTCACTTGACATGGTATCAAAGTCTAGATACTAAAAAGTCTTGAGTTCAAAACTTACCCTCACTCTTTTAAAAATATTAAAACTGTCCAAATATAAGGTTTATAAACTAACTCTAAGTACGTGTTGAATATAACAAATTAAATAATAAATATTTTTATAATAATTTAAATTTTTAAATACGATGATTACTTAACAAATAAAGATTGAATCGACACTAAAAAATGCGCCCATTAATTATGACGGATCCACTAAAGGTCAAAATCTACATGCACATGCACAAATACACAAGTAAATATGGGTCTAACCTAAGTCTCAGCCTTCAATATTGGCCAACTACCAACAACCTAAGGGTACAATAACCCTCCCACAATAAAATATTTTATAACGTTTGTTTAGGAATCTTAGTACTTTGCCCACTATTATTTATTAAGTTCAATTAAAAGGAGAGGCAATAGACAATGTTATCCCGCCGACTATGTCAGATCCAACTGGATGAATAATTCTGAACATCGGACTTGTCCCAAAAGGTTAAGGAAGAAGCACTTCATAATTGTTTAAAATAATTGAGTCGCGTTTATATTTTGTAAATGTGAATTATATGATGCGTGAGATTTACGAACCTCTAATAATATGATCAATAAAAAGCTTTACCCGCATACACGTGTACAAACATACATACACACACGCCACATTACAGTGGATAGATTTTTTACTTTTCTATGTTGAAAGTTTCAATCTAGTGCCGCCTTAATCCATTGGATTGATGAGCTAATTGAGCTTTATCCATTTGAGTGATAAAATGCTTTAGCTTAATCCACTTTCTTCATTAAAAGGAGGACCACTTTCTTCATTAAAAGGAGGACCACTTAGATTTCTTATGTATTCGTAAACTTATTTTTCCATTAATTTAAGGACCACATGTTTTGCTAGTGGAGAATCATGTGCTTAGTTATTATTTATTTTTATTGATGCACTTAAAACAACAACACCTGTCGGGCCACAAAGTAAAAACAATGCCTTGATAATCAATAATTGCTTTCAATTCTTGAAAAATCCTCTGAAAAGATATTTCTGTTGGGAAACGAGGACACATGTATACATGCGAAAAGGTGAAAATATACAATATTTTAAAAGTAGTTCTTGTCTACGTTCACAACTTAAAATTGGAAAATTTACTATTTATCAATAATTGTTACACATCAATGATTTTTTACATTGAAAAAATTTAAATCCTCTCTTATATAACTTTATGTATGAATAGGCCTAAACCTTTACATCAAATTGACTTTTTCAAGCAAAAATACGAAAAACTATCTTACTTTTTTTAACAAAAGCATGAAACATTCTCTCAAATAATTATATCTTTTTAGACGGATAAAAAAAATGTAAAAAACTCTCACTCTGAGGCTCACTTCCA
Organism: Ehretia macrophylla; assembly: GCA_037974665.1. Classification (NCBI taxonomy): domain Eukaryota; kingdom Viridiplantae; phylum Streptophyta; class Magnoliopsida; order Boraginales; family Ehretiaceae; genus Ehretia; species Ehretia macrophylla. The sequence goes on along the minus strand of CM075780.1, from coordinate 76,102,483 downwards.
CACCCACCCTGTGGGGTGTAGTTCTATGATAAATGACTATAAGTTATAAAATTTTATTTATAAAAAATTCTTTATGACCCTACTCTCATGAGGCTAAAAATCTACTTGTAATCAGCATATATAAACTTTGGCTTAGAAGTTGAACCAAAACTCAACAATTTCAAGGTTGTACTTAATTAATATTAAAAAGTTTCATATCGGTAAGTATTCACAAAGGTACGGTAGAATATGTGCAAGCCCCTTTTAAAGAAAAAAACTAAATTTAATGAGAATTTAGTTCATCCAACATATAAAAGCCATGAACATCCCACCTTTCTATGTTCTATACTGTTAATATATATATATATATATATATATATGTGACACTAATGGAGTAAGGAACTTGCTATTGAATATTTGATATTATCGGGTCAAATATACATACTGACCAAAAAAAAAATCAAATATACATATTGGTTTAGCAATGAATAGTTACACTTGTGGTTTACTTAATTGACTTGGTAGAATCTTTTGGAAGTAAAGCTTTTGAAAAAGAATATAGCATCAATACATTCTTTACTTTTTTCTTTTTTTCTTTTTTCTTTTGAATACTTCCGCGAATAAAAGAGAAGTGTTTGTGCATCCTAAAAAGTAGTTCATATAAAACATATTGCTTTGATGATTGTAGTCTATTGAAGACTGTGCAAAGATTAAATGGTGACAAAGCAGAAAAAGCAAAAGAAATATAATTTCCTCTAAGTTAAGCAACAATTAGTAAAGAAAATTACTTTGTTCTAAGTCAGATTAATCAGTTTGTTTGTTGCTATGATATATTAGTTATTATAAGTTTTCAAGCTGGTCTAATTGTTCACTTTTTGGGCCTAATTTAGAACTAGTTTTAATAAAGTCCATTAGAGCAAATCCCTTTGGACCATTGTCTAGATTGGGCTTTCTAGACAAGGCTAATGTATCGAGCCTGATGTCAAATGAATCTTAGCCCTGTAAAAGTTGGAGCCTTATATGATTGGGCTTCTAATTGACGACATATAGTCCATCAAGTCCCATGAGATGAGTACTTATTCTCAGGCTTAAAGCTACGTAATGGCCCAGATACTACAGATAAATAGAGCCTTATGGACTCTAAGGGTATGATCCAGCAATAATAAGAGTGAAATAGATCCTACGATGTCGCATGTTCGATCTTCTCTACTATTCTAGAGTTTTGTCCTTAACTAATTTGGTGCATGTGTAGAGGTACTGTTGTACTCGAAAGTTTATTAATTAGTGATCAGGTTCTACCAACTGAATTTTTATATCAATAATAAATAAATAAATAAAAATAGAGCCTTATGGCCCAAATTTCCTCGCAAAGATGTTACAGCCCACAAACTCTCCAATTTTCTTTACATCAAAATTACTCTTATTTGATACCACAGAAAGAGTATTTTTCTTCTCAGTAAATTTCCCCGAGACTGCAATGTTTAGCTCGAATTTTTAAAATTTTATCAAATATTTCAAAAGTTATATTTTACCTAATGTTTCAAAAGTCATAATATCATTTCTTAAAATTTATCATAAGTGTTTAAAAACTGTAATATTTTTATTAACATGTGAAAAAAAGTAAACATATAACTATCTACCTACTATTTTTTAAAGACTAATGTGAAAATAAAACTATCAACCTACTATTTTTCAAGACTAGCGTGAAAATTCATATAAATATTAAGTACTAACGTAACATTCGAAGATAATCCCATCGAAGAATAAAAGTAATTTCATATTTTTTTTGTCCAAATTTATCAGAAGATAATGAAAAATACTAACGTAACGACCCTATAGATCATTAGGGTTTGAGGTTTTTTTTTAACTAAAAAATAACCTTAGACAGATATATTGAATCATCTTCAAAGATATAAATTTTATAATATAACAACAAACATAAATACTTCATCTCAGTAAGGACCTATGATATGAGGGCATAAATTTAAAATTTGGATCTTTAACATAATTCAACGGCTTCACTTGACTTTTGGCCACGATGAGTTTTCTTTACATGAACTTTTATAGTGACAAAAAAAAAACAAGAAACTTTTAGTATCAAGAGCTATTTTAAAGTTTGAGTAAAGAGTAAACATTAAACACTATAAGTGAAGTTTATCTTATTCTTTTTCTTTATTTTTTTCTAAAAAAACAAAAACAAATTCCAGCTGCATTTATACACAATTTTTCTATTCATAAATTTTTGAGATACCAAATCACTTGTTAGCATATGAATCTTGTGTGATTCTATTGGCGGAATCTACTAGGTGAAGGTTCACCTTTATGTTGTATACTTTCCTTCTTTTAAGCTCATATGCATCCCCCTCTCTCTCTCTCTCTCTCTCACACACACACACACAGTATTTTCTTCAGAACAATATTTAAAGCTTTTTTTTTTTTTTTTTTACTTCACATAATTCTCAGGTGAAAATTATCTCATTTAAATATGTGTTTTTCTTTCTTAATTATTTTAGAGACTCCTTTTGGGGTTGTGGGTATTTTTTGAGTTTTTTTATTTTTTGCTTTAAATTTTCAAGAATTTTGATGGGTTTAGCATGATGGGTGTTTTTATTTAGTGAAATTATTCAGTGGGTTGTGATTTGTTTTTTCAATTTTTTTTTTTTGTGAATTTTTGCAGGTGGCTTTCTGGGTATTGGAGAATTTACGTAAAGATTGAATTTTTTTAATTCTTATTCTGTTGTTTTTATGTGGATTGAAGGGCTGGAGCTTAGTTAAATCAGGTTTGTAATCTTATTGTGTTTTAATATAAGGCTTACTTTTATTTTTATATTTAATTGAGCTTCATGTTGACTCCAGGACTCAAATCTTTTTTTTTTTTTTTGAGCTCTTTGCTTCAAAATGCATACTTTAGGATTTGTGAATTTTTATTTTCAGGGCTTGCATGTGCTTCTTTAAGTGTATATATATATGTGTGTGTGTATATGTCTGTGTGTGTATGTGTGTCTCTGTCTATCTGTGTGTGTGTCTGTCTCTGTGTGTGTGTTATTTGTTGATAGAACTTGAATTCAGTGTATTTGATATCCATGTTAAATATGACTGCAAATCTAAAAAGGGCGGTTATGGATATTTTAATTCTTTGAATGCTTCTTAGATTTGCAACATGCAGTTTGAAACTTATTGCCACATGTTGAAATAATGTGACATTTCAATTGATTGATTACTTGTAATATATTCAAGATTGAGTTTTTATGTTGAATATAGTTGATATTGTTGCAGTAATACCTGTGCAATTTATCCCTATCTCGAGGTTCATTAATGAAAAGTGGTTGCCGAATAACTCTTAGGTCATGTAATTGCATTGTCAGTCACAACTGGCTTATGTGATGGAAGTGTCAGTCATGGAAAGTTAGCGAGCTACTTGTTGCTATACTAGATCACTTATCATTACAGATAAGATCTGCGATAAAGTATCATATAGAAACATGTAACACAGTGTCAAAGCACAATTAGTGCTTTAAGATGGAATATAGTGATTATAAATGCCAAGTGAGAAAAGAGAGCACGACTTTGTCGGTTATTTAGGCATGACTTCCACGTATAGGAGATTTCCTTGAAGCACTTGTCAACAGTGATGATATGTGTCGAATGATCTGTTGCATGCCTTAAGATTTGGAAAACTGGACTTTTTAGCAAAAGTTCGTGTAAGTTAAAACATGTTGGAGTTTCTATTAATTTGCAAGAGAGTTCGCAAACGTTTGTTGAGTATTTATAGTCTTAGCACCTTGGTTGTAAGCCTTTTGTATTTTCCTCTTTTATGTGGTGAAAGACATATGACTAACTGAAAGGGATCAGTGAGCTTCTTACAAAGCTGTAAAAAGAAAACTATTCTCCGGTGTATAAGAGGTAAAGAAACTCATGCAGTGTTGCTTTCAGTTACACGAGTGTAGATATTGTTTATGAAGTTGCTAGCATGAAAACATAGCTGGATCGTTTAGCGAGTGTCTCCAACCAATCAAGATTCATGGTGCATGTGTCCTTATTATGAATATTTCATATGGTTTATGGCTTTTATACCAGGTTTTGTTCATCAAGTGTGCTAACTACTCCTGTTATACTGTTATAAAGTGAGCTATGCTTTTCCTTGTAACTCAGATATTTTAGTTAGGAGTTGACTTTTGTATAACAGCACCAGAAACCTCTTAATTACATTTTGCTTTGGTGTTAATGATTTTTCTAGGTTATTATTTTTGAAGAATTTTCATAGGTTTCACCTCTGGGAACTCTTCTTCTTTCAAAATGTTTAATGGGTCGAGAGTTAGTTCACCGTGGTTTATTTAAACTTTTGCAGGTAGCTTTCTTGATCTTGGAGCATTTACTTAAAGATTGATTTTATTCATCTGTTTTGTTGTTCAAGTGCATTGAACAGCTGGAAGCTAGTCATATCAGGTTTGCAATCTATATTGGGAATGTTATGTTTAGACTTTATGTGCTTCATGTTGCCGCTAGGATTTAATATTGCTCTAGCTCTTTGCTTCAAAAGACTTATTTTTAGAATTTCTAGTTTCAGTTTCCAGTGCTTGCATGTGCTTCTCGAAGATATCTGTATGTCTTGTTTCTGATAGTACTTGAAGTAATATTCTTCAATGACGTGCCCATTATGAACACTAATATAGCAAAACATGGGGAAGGGGAAGCAATTTCTTGCGGCTTTTTTCTTCTATTGCTTGTCAAAGTTGCAAGAGTGCGTGTGAAATGTATTGCAATAGGTTGAATTTTGCGAGATCTTAATTCTTTGACTATTTCAATCATTTGGAAGATTGAATCTTTACGGTTGAATATCGTTGATTGAATTGAAACAGTAACTCTATAAAATCTGTCTAGATTTCTCATTGTTCACTAAGGGGGAGCAGTTGAAACTTGAAAGTGATTCATAGACTATGTGATGCCATTGTCAGATACAGTGGGACTAAGTGAAGAAAGTGTTGGTTAAAGGTGTTAGCGTTGACTCTGTACCTTTGAGTGAAAGCACTTAATGGCACTTGTCAATACTTATAATATTTCCAGATAAGTGTTGGTATAGGAATGTGGGACATTGTATCGAAGCACAATTAGTGCTCTAACATGTAATATAGTGGATCTTAATGCCGATTGAGAAGTGATAACAATGGTATTGCCAGTCACTTAAGTGTGACTTCCACGTATCGGAGAGTTCCCTGAAGCACTTGTCAACATGGATAACGTTTCAAATAACCGGTTGAATGCCTTAAAATTGCAATGGAGTACTTCATGACAAAACTTTGAGTAGATGAATATATGTTGGAGATGCTATTTTGTGCTAGAGTCGCTGAAGAGTTTGTGGAATAATTATTAACACAGAAGTTTGGTTATAAACCCTTTAGTTCATGCAATGTGGTGCCGTCCACAGCGTGAGAGGGCGAAATAGTTCTTCCATGCATGTTGAAGATTAGGTACTTATTGGGAAACCTTGGTAGCTGACTCTCTTGTCCTTTCTTGCCAGAGTGGAATAACCATAAATAGGGCTGTTCTTTGTAAGCAAAATTCGGAATTCTTGAAAGAAGAGTTCAAAAGCCAAATGCCAATGTCATTAATTATCAAAAGAAGCTGTATCTTACAAAGGTGTCTGCCCCTATATTTATTGAGTACCTATAAAACCTTAGCAAGTAGAAAACTTAGTGACTATGAATCTCTAAATTATAGCGATCCTAGATAGGCAATCAAAACAAACAACTAAAATAATGAAATAGACCCTAAACTAAGGAGTTTCATGCAGCCTATCACTGTAGCATGACCATCAACTTAATATCATTATTATTTCGGTAGCTGCACTGCGTCACGTTGTTGCATCTTGTATCATGTGGGAGAAATTGGCGATGCAGGTGTTAATACAATTATTACAATTTGTGACCAGCTGATTCATTTAGTGACAACCCAAACAAGAACCACGATGCATGTTACCTTATTATGTCTGGTTTCTTCCATCAAGCTAGCTAGTTAACCCTATTGTTTCTTTTTCTAAAGCTTCAAATAATCTACTTGGATGTTGGCCTTAGTATAATGGTCCCACCACAAGGCCTCTCAATTCATTCTGTTGATGTATGCGCTTAGTCAGATATCTTAAATGGTCTCAATTCATTCTGTTGATGTATGCACTTAATCAGATATCTTAAATGGTCTAGAAATGTTCACGGGGTGTAGTTGCTCTAGGCTGTGAGGCTTGTGTGAATGTCATTTGGGCCTAAAACCTTTGATCTGAGGTATGAGAAGTTTGCCAAGAGAATGTATATGTGTCTACATACAATTCACCCTCCCTTAGTCATGTCTTAGTCTGATTGGCAGGTGAAGGGCGAGAAGGTTTTCAGCTTGAAACCTGAGAGTAAAATCTAGTCATAACTTGTTAGACTCCTAAAGTTTGGAGGAACTGTTTCAAACTCCTCTGTGTTACAAAGCCCTATTTCATAGCTTCTGCAAAATTGTTTGTGCTACCACCTTGGTTTTCTCTGAAGGAAAATTTGCATCTAACATTTTCGCTTTGCCGTTGATGTGAATTTTTTTGGACATGCTAAAAACTTTATTACTATTCTTATGTCGAGAAAGCAGTAAGAGCTCTGGCCTCCAAACTGAGTGATTGGATCAAGTTCTGAGAATCAAGAGAAATAGCACGTGTTAAGTGCTGCCCGTTGGTGCCTTCGTTCCCTAATAATGAGAATAAGATCTATGATTTGTTTTTCTGCAAAATATATTTGGTGAAGCAACTTGTCTGCCTGATTTTGGGTCGAAGTATTCTAACTTGCTTGTATTGAAAGTATACTTTATTCTTCTGTAAATTTACATGAAATTTTTTATCATGAAGCCCCAAAACGGGATTAAAAATTTAAGATGGGCTTGAGATGTTTTTCTATTACTTTTGTAAATGTTCCATTTGATGAATGTAACTTCCAAAGCAGCTTACAGAAATTGATCAAAAAATAAGAATAAAAAGCAGCACTTTCTCAAGTGGCTTTTGAAAGATTCATATCACTTCCCGTCGTAGTAACCATATTCTCTTCCGGTAAGATACTCTATATGTGTGGGACATTGAAATGTTTCCTTTTCTGGTCTTTTCCTTTTTCTAATTCCCACATTTGATGAAGTAGATCTCACACTTTAATGTGCTTATCATGGTAAGCAAGTGCTTGCTTATATTAGAAGTTTGAGGCATGTGATCTTATACTATTGGCCGAGTAAAATGTCTGATTTTGTTGACCAAAGGGTCCTATGTGTCAGTCTACTATTTCCGATTATTTTGAGGAATTGTGAATGATTAGAATTTCAACCTCCTAGTCACTCGAAGACAGTAATGATTAGGAGAGGATCTTGATCTTGACACATATGGGCTAGGTTGTCGCCAGTATCCATAAAATTGTCTAAGTAGTACCACTCCCAAGGGATATGAATGAGGAGAGTAAGATACTTGTAAACACAAGGGTGATGTTGTAACTTTTCCTTTTTCAGCCTTGGTGAGATGACGTAAGTACAGAAGATTTGGAAAAATTATACTATTTGCAGTAAATGCAATAAAGGAGATTTAGAGCATTTTAAGTTCATTTAAATCAGCAAAGCCGCCTCCAATTTTACAGAGGCATGCGTCCTGTACTGTTATTCCAGCCAACGTAATGGGCATTAAGGAATCTAATGAGAACTGGAGCAAATGAATCTGAAAGTGTAATTGATTCTTAGAGTTGAGTTTCGGTCCGTTAATATGATTTTGGAAATCCTTTCAAGTGACTGTTTGTATCCAGAAGTTTAGAAGACTCTCTTCATATGTAATTGTTTAATTTCTGGTTGCTTCCAGACTGTGTAAAGGTTTCTAAAATTTTATTTGTCTATGTTTACCGTTGAGTATAGATTAGTAATATTTTAGAAGCATCAGAATACATAAGTTTTGTAATACACAATGTGTTGTAACTTTACACATTGAGAGTTTATCATTTGATAACAAGTTTGTACAAAGTATATTGTGTAATTGTACACAAGTAGTATCATTTGTCCGAGTATTGACCTACACAAGTAGTATCATTTGTCCGAGTATTGACGTACACAAGTAGTATCATTTGTCCGAGTATTGGACTTTGACACTATCAAGTCTTGCTAACTCATCCCACTCATATAGTGAGTTGATTCAAAGTTTCAAGTCTCAAAATATAATCCAGCTTTAAATCTGACCGTCCCCTCTGCTGTTGAAGAAAAAATAAAGAAAAATACTCTCTCCGAGAATGACCTTTTTTTTTTTTTGGTCAAACTCCGAGAATGACTGAAACAAATAGAAAATAGATGTGTTCTAGAAAAACCAAAATTGTTGAAATGGCAAATAATCTTTCACTCTATGCCCCTCCAGATGGTCCCTTGTTTACAGCCTATCGAAATCCAAATGATTCTGATTACCCCGAAACTCTCTAGGCAGAATGGATCACTACGTCTACCTTTTTTTGTCTTGAGAGATGGAATGAAGGCTTTGTAACTGTTGAAGTAATTTATGTTTTGGTATAATTACGTAATTGGAGCATTAATTTAGGATTAATTAAGGAAATTACAGGTTTCATTATTAGATTAGGTTTCCTATTATTTGAGTTTATTATTCTTGTCCACCAAGTTTTGTAGCCTATAAATAGGCTCTTCTATTGGACTTTGCGATAGATCGAATAATATACAATGTTGTAGTCGTTTTGGTTATTCCTCTTGTTTAGAGCCACCGTTGGTTATGGTTCCTATTATTGTTGCTTCCGCATATGTTATTAGTCTTTTTGTTTTTTGTTTGTAACAAAGGGTCTTTAAGCTTGTTCAGCAGCATCATTACATCATAATGCCTTAATTGTCTATTTTCTCTAATAAATAGTCGTAATCATCCTATAAGTTGTCAGTTTCCGCACTTCTATAAAGAACCAAGTTGAGAATTCCGAACGAAGGTTTAAGGTGATTCTGTTCTATTCCTAAATATGGTGAGACTCTGAATAGTCTGGTCATTTATTTGTCACTTAGCATGCATATCAGTGACTGTGATCTTGCTCTCCTCCCTCTCCCTCTCCCTCTCCCTCTTGCATCCAAGTTTCTCTTTCTTCTAGCATTTATCATTCATCTTCGGTTTGCTTCTGTGAGAATACATCTTGAACTAAAACGTGGTTGTAAGATATGAACTATCTGTTCTGAATGCTCGGTAAGGGATTTCTTTGGTATTTATGCATACAATTCAATTGTTTCTTTAAGTTGACTTTGTATGAGTTGGAGCAATTCATTTCGCTACATGCTGATTAGAGAAATTCATTTGTCATTTTCAGACTATTCGTTTCAGCAAAGATTTTTCTCAGAGGATTTATTTCACAATGAACAACCACCCTTATGGTCAAAATCAAGTAAGCCGTATTAATTTTGTCGAGTACTTGTGCAATACAGAACAAACTTCTAATCATATAATCGGTCTGCAGGATGAAGCGACTGTTGTAGGATTTGAAGTTCCAAATTCACCTGATTCAAGTTACAATAACGTGTACCCTGGGAATGAAGATGAAGGGCGGGAACCACCTGTCGTTCCTCCACACCTGCAACAGACATTGTTAAACCACCCGACAACCAGAGAACCTTCTGAATCTCTCCCAGTGCCGCAGAATGTCAATCTAAACCATCTTTACCTTGAAAACAGGGAAACACCGCGATCGGTAGTGGCTCTTGGGGTAACGCATCGCTTCCGCTCAAAGTATGTTACAGTTGGGCTTTATAAACCAGTTCAAAGAAGGGGAAGCAGCAGCTAAGTATGTGCATAATGTACAATTACCATCATGGCTACAGGGGCACAGCTTTGTTTGTGTTGTGATCTCAGCTCTTAGTTATTGACATCCTTGCTAGTTAGCAGCAATATTTATTTCCCCCGGGCTGCTAGTAGATGTAGAGATATCTAAGTTTTATAGACATAACCACCCCCACTTCTTGATCATCAAGACCATCCAAGTTTGAAATCCAATCTTACCAGTGTATATCTGCTCCACCTACTGAAGAAGCTTCTTGGTAGGGAGTGTTATGTGCAATGCACTACTACATTGACATTGTAAGAGGATTCAATGATTCAACCAATTATACAATTCAAGAGGGTTCAATGATTCAACAAGTTATAGAATTCAAAGTTTATCATTGTGTTTCCATTGACTCATCCACAAGCTGCATCTTTATCCAAAGATAAAAGTATTGAAAGAAGAGAAGAAAAAAAGAAAGAAGAAATGAGTGGTATTGTTAAATTTATATAGTCGATCTTATCTAACAGAAGAAGATTCTTATAGTTGATCCTATTTAACGGGAGAAGATTTATATAGTTGATTTCATTTATTAATTAGGCTCTATAGTCTAGTCTCTGTCCTTGTTATAAGGTTTGATTGTTATATGCAAGTCTTATTTTGATTGCGGAAAGATTGCAGGAAGGTGAACTTATATGATTGGTCCTTGAAAAGAGAATTTAGAAGAAGATTCATATTGTCGATTTCATCTAACTGAAGAAAATTTATATAGTTGATTCTATCTAATGAAGGAAGACTTGTTCGGTTTTGTTTATTCTAGGAAAGAAAAGAGAGAAAATAAAATGGAAGAATGGAGGAGAAAGAAGAATGGCATGGCACATGTACGGAGAATATGAATGTTGGTAATATAATGTGTTAGGTTTGGCTGTTGATAAGCTCCATGACAATGCCAGGGGGTTCTATATAATTGCTGTGATAAGTCAATGACATGTATTTCATCCTATCCATGTTCAAAAGCTATATAAATAATAATGAGATTAATATTTTTTATATTCATAGTTTCCTTTTATTTTTCTCTATTTCTGTTTGGTTGAATAATAACTTGCCTGCGTCAGAAGTTTTATCTTTGGTATCATTAATTCCATGTTTGGATAACAGATAAGGTAGTGTTAGATAGATAACAATTAATATAAACACATTAAATTTTTTGTATGAATTTGAGATATTAATAATAAAAGACCTTCTAAAAAAATAGCTTTTCGAGTGCGTGCATATTTTGTTTTTTTAAAAAAAACTATAGCCCCCCATCATCTCAAGATAATTATTAATTTTCTTGACAATTTTTTATTTTTTTTTGGGTCAAAACTTGACAATAGTTAAAAAAAGAATGAATACTCGAAGCTGAAGTAATAATGCAACTAAAAATCTTTTGGACGTAAGCCTCTGTTGAAAGGTCGTTGGTACGGAAATTCTAAGTGTACGTCAGCAGTTGGTAGTACAAGTATTACTCTTTTTTTTTTAATGGTACTTGACGTATGAAACAATGACAAAATTTAACTACTCACACATCATGACCAGAGTAAGGATACTCTTGATGGAATAGGGTCTAATAATTATGAACCGATTACATTATTTTATTGTAATCGTATTAATAATTTATAATTTTTATATCTTATTTATAATGTTATGGACACAACTATTCTCATATAACCTATTCCAAACTTGCTTGAAAGAAGTTTGCTCATATCTTCTTAGTACGTAGATACTTCTACATTAGGATATTTTGAACTTGATAAAGTATAATTATCGTTGATAATGTGTAGACTCATGATTTATAGAAAGAAAGAAATACAGAAAATTAAATAGGTAAAAGAAAAAGATTTTTGACAGGTTAAATTGAATGCATAATGCTGTTGCGCACATAGGTGGATGCACTCTTTAGCGTAACTGTGACCGCAATCGTTACTAACTCTATAGGAAATAATTTTATCCAACACCCCATGTTCTACACTGGCTTAATGGTTTGGTGGATGTTAGAGAGGTTTCAACTCTTCTCATCTTATTTTTTTTACGGCCGTTTGAAGATCAACCAATACAAGAATTGAACAGAAGACTTGACTAACAAGGTGCATGATTGATAAGTAACTCGATATATTCTCAATTTAATTAAAACCGAGAGAATTAACATCCGAGAACAGACCAATAGCTCAAAATAAACGAGATAGGTCAAAGGCGCATCAGAACAATTGGTAGTTGGTTAGTCTCATTCGACGGTCTAAACACTTTGTACTGTTTTTTTTTAAAGAAATACTTCTATTCTTGTGAATTAGAAAGCACTGAAAAAGCTTGTATAATACAAAATATGTTAAAATTTTTAATTTGAAAATTTATTTGGCCTCCATTAATAAATTAAAAAAAATAAATTTTCTCTAACAGTTTAAAACTTTAAATTAGATAATCACTTTACAAGCTGTGCTTATCAAGATTCTTGGATTTATACGAAAATTTATTTTCCTGATATTATCATGAATATGTAATTGGATATGCCTATCACAATATTTTGTATTTTCACACACATATATATGTACATATGTATATATTTCTATAGGATCTCTATTTGTAAATTCTATAGGAAGGTTCAGTTGTCACATCTTATAGCACTTTGTACCTTAAAAGTTTTACTTTGAACAATGTACGTGTACTTGAGCAAAAATAATCTGTTTTTGGTGACATTCTTTTCCGATTCTATCGTACAAATCAATGATTAGCAGTTTCTATAAAGCAGCTCTTACCATAAAATATTGATCCTATAAGATAGCATCATACAAACAAACGTCTTCCCTTAACTTTCAGCCCTTAAAGAATGTACATGTACAGCCCTTTTTGGTTACATTATTAAAATGATGTCCTGCATTGGTACGAGATATAATAAGAGTATAATTTTGTGTGTTTAAGTAACAACACGAGTTAATTATTTTGAATTAGTTAATTTAAAATATAAGATAATTATTTTTAAAGCTGTAATATTAGTATCGTTTGTAGGTTTGAGGTTCTGATCCTAGGACAATACAATTCGCTTCTGATTTCCATCTAATCGCAGCCATAGACTTGGTCATTGTCTGCAAATCTTTGTTAATAATTCATCCTTAAGAATCTATAATTCGAAAGGGACTTATAAGCACAAAAATTGCCAACTCAACTTGAACAACTTCGTAAATATATCTTGAAACAATCCAAATCAAGCAAGTTTGCAATTCAAATGAAAATTATGTTGGAATTGATCAAACTTTTTTGTTACAAAGTACATGTATCCTGCGAAATCAACAATTCGTAAGATTTTTAGATAAAAAGAAATCGCAAAAAGAACACCATGCATTGATGGGTGATGAGAAGCCATATATATTATAATGAGGTCTTTTCTTGTTACTGTGAAAAAGATAAAAAAATAATAATAAAAAAAAGAATCTTGTTTCATTCTAGTAATTTAGCTTTATGTACAGTTAACAAGATTGTTCTTAATTTGTCACCAAGAATTAGGTGGAGTATTTTTGTAGCAATTCGTTGTGGCCCCACATCATAAATACTACTTTATTGCATCGGAACACATTACTACACCATAAATTGTGTAGCCTTGAGATGAAAATATTCTGAATTTTACGTATGCCCAGAATCACTTTCTCTTTTTCTGTTATTTTGTGAAAGAAAAAGCAGCATAATGCCTTAATGAATACTCCCAACATCAAGAAAAATTCGCAATATATTCTATCGTCTTAATTGATGTAAAACTATAAGCATTCAAAATGTTCAAATACAAAGATGATCTTCATGAATGATCCAACTAGTCCAGCTACCAATTTATTAAAGGCCAACTTCAATCTATCAGTTAAACGAATTTACCACAAATTTTATATACATTGACACCAAATAATTATTTTTTTTGTCGAAAATTATTTTTATTTCAAATAGTCTTCTAAAGAATGAATGAAAATAATTGTGAAAACTACTATAAAAACAACTAAAACATATTATAGTATTATAATGAACGCAAAAATCAAAGAACTGGGTCCTTAATCAAAGTAGCCCACTTAATAAAATTTAGTTTTAATTCATTTTGTAAGCCCACACTTTAATATGGACTACTCTTTGGGCCTTTTGCCACTGAACCATGGTAGGCAATATTGCATAAGCTCAATGAAAAGCTTTGATTGAGCCTTGACTCCAAGCGGTTTGATTTTAGCTGTTTTTTTTTTTGGTCTGAAAAAGATTTCATTGAAATCAAAATGATACAAACAGGGAGGGTGGACTAACCCCACCCGAAGAACAACAGAAGATTACAAACAGTGAGGGGGAACTAACCCGGCCCGAAGAACAACAGAAGATTACAAACAGTGAGGGCGGACTAACCCGGCTCGAAAAATAACATAGCAAAAGCCACCAAGGAAATTCAAACTGACAAAATGGAGAAGAAAGAGTTTCGCATAGATTTGTCAATAGAGAGCCACCTCTAACGATGTTGGAACCACCACAATGACGGCGACACTATCTAAGCCCGCAAACGCCATTGAACTGGCAAGAATCTTGAACGTAACAAGTTGAAAAGTGCGAAATAAAGGACGCACCAAACCTTGAGATAACCCAAGCTGGAGAAGTTTTACACCCACAAATCCCGCGAAGGATGAGCAGGGCCCCAAACCGACGAGGGTGGTAATCAAAGCCACCGGGAAACCTCCATGAAAATATTCCACCATAAAAGGTGGTCAGAGAAGCAGGCAGACGGGCTGACAAAGTTGTTAGTTTGCAACATAGGAGAGTAAGACTATTCATTTCAGATCTAATCACGAAAGCAAGATATTTCTTCTCAGAAATAAGAAAGCACACATCCTTTGTGAAATAAAGGAACAGATCTATCACTAGAGGTAAATCGTCATCATCACTTGAATCTGGGATAAAGAGGAACAAGGTGGTGGGAGAGGCCATGGCCAACTCAAGGAGAAGGGTTGATTTTCTGTTGGAAGACTTTACACTAAGTTAGAAGCCATATGCTTCCATGAGGCTCATGTAGTTGGTTTGTTTTTGTTGATGTTGGTGTTGACGTTTTTGTTCAAGGTTGGGCTGCCATTCACAAAAGATGACAACATATTTGGTTCATCTCCAGCGAAAAGCAATGTAGTGGGGAGAGGAGAGCAGCAGCGGCGGCTAGGTTTACATTAACATAGTAGAACTTTGATTAGAAATATTGTTAAATAGCAATTAGCTATCGGACTTTATCATATTGGAATTACTATTCACTGTCACATCAGAATTAAATATATAAAACATAAATATGAGGAAAAATTTGTACTAAATTATCTAAAACATATGGAGGGTTATTTTTTTTAGTAAAACAAAAATAAGAAAACTGCGTCTTGCATGATGTAAAAATAATTTTTCGGAAGCATTTTTCAAAAAACTCCGATTTAAAACTTCTTATTTTTTACTCTTTTTAGCTTTGGCTTTAAAATGGGTCAAACGAAGTTAAATTCAACTTCTAAACTCATAAGAAGTGTTTTTGAGTATCTAAAAATTGAGTCAAAAAGACTCTTGCAAACTGTTACAGCTTTTTTGATGGACAAAACAATTTAAAAAAACTCTCTTCGCTCACACCCACCATACCCTACGACTAGAATTCATATCTCTATTCTCTTTGGATTTCTACTTTCCCTCAAGTATGAGTTTACGTTTTGAAACTTGAATATTAAATTATGTGATTTTAATCTCTCAGTGAAAAAAAACTCTAAATCCACTGCGGGAGATCCAAATCGTGTTATGATTTGGTCCCTGAAGTACAATTTCAGGTGATTTGAACTTTTGTCAAATATTACAAGTTCAACTAAAACAAAGTGAGGATCTCAGGTTTGATCCCTCACGTTTAAAGATTAATTTGTAACAAAACGGGGCGGATCTATAGGTGGTGGGGTGGGGTGGGGGGGGGGGGGGGGGGGCGCAGGCGCCGGCCCCCCCAATCTCCAAAAAATCCAAAAATATTTAATGTATATTTTTTTTGAAAACAGGTTTGCCCTACCCCCCCAAATAAATACTATAAAATTTGCTAAAGTTCACAAAATATAAGGTAGCTTGGTGGTTGGGAACAATTGTGTTCACTTTTGTAGCGTGAGTTCGAGTCCCAATTGCAGCAAGATGTTGATATTTGTACAATTTTCCTTTTCTAAAAGCATCTTCTTTTGGTTTTTTTTCCATGCTCCCTCCAACCTTTTAAAGTTCACAAAATATGAGGTAGCTTGGTGGTTGGGAACATCCGTGTTCACTTTTGTAGCGTGAGTTCGAGTCCTAATTGCAGTAGGATGTTGATATTTGTACAATTTTTCTTTTCTAAAAGCATCTTCTTTTGTTTTTTTTTTCCATGCTTCCTCCAACCTTCTAAAGTTCACAAAATACGAGGTAGCTTGGTGGTTGGGAATAACTGTTTTCACTTTTGTAGCGTGAGTTCGAGTCCCAATTGCAGCAGGATGTTAATATTTGTACAATTTTCCTTTTCTAAAAGCATCTTCTTTTGTTTTTTTTTTCCATGCTCCCTCCAACCTTCTGCCACCCAAGATTCGAACAGTAGACCTCCTGAGCCCAAGGTGACAACCATTGCCATTGGGCCATCACTTAATTCCCGAGTAACTATAAATTTTTTAAATCAAAAAACCAGCTTTTTTTTCCCCCTTAAAAACCAAACTATATATGTAAGTCATACTTGGTTATGTGTGTATTACTTTTCTCTTCCTCTATCATCTTTTATCAAATCTTCTTCTTCCAATTTTATGTTATTTTGGAGATTTTTTGTACTGGTCCAAAAATATTGTACAAAAAACAAATTTTGGCCCCCCCAATTTTCAATTCTTGGCTCCGCCCCTGAAAACGTATGCTAACATGTAACTCAAATGGACAACCTCGGATCATGTTTCACACTTGTTTAGCAACTATGGAAATCCAGGAACAACTACATCTTCCAATTCAGCAAGCATTGCAGTGTTATGCAGGAGCAATAGTGAGGTTAGAGTGATTCATAGTGTTGGTATTAAATGATCATCTCATCTAAAAGTTTAAGATGTTAGAGGGGGTTTATTAAATTATTTATTATTTTCAACACGTGCACTTGGACAATTTTAAATGGGTGGTAGTGAGTTTTGAATTCATGACTTTTTGGTACCTAGATTCTGATACTTTATTAAGTAATCACCTCATCTAAAAATTTAAGCTATTAGAGAGTAGTTTATTAGATTATTTATTATTTTCAATCGTTGGAAACTAGAGCATTTGACCCATACGGCCACACGGGACTCCAATATTATGAATGGCCGTGTTAGTTGCGAATAATAATATTGAAACTCCTCTCTATAGATTTTTGTAAGATTACTCTTAGGGCGTCCATTAGATTCACATTCTTACAGCGTAAATCAGGGCCGGCCCAAGTCTTGGGCTAAGGGGGCCTGTGCCCAAGGCCCTCTTAGTTCAGGGGCCCCAATTTAAAAAAATTACTTTTTTTTTAAAGATAAAGGTCTATTATAAACTAGTGTCCTTTAATTGGGGCTTAGAGGCCCTTAGAATCCCAAGGCCTGCTCACTAAACGAGTAAACATTCATCAATAAATTGATTGTGACTCTAAGACCCCATTGCCCTAATTAAAAGAATTTTTAATTTTTTTAAATGATTGTTTGGGGCTCTATCTTTTTGTTAACTTGTAATATTATGCTATTTTATAATTCTAATTTTGATATATATATTTTTTATTTGTAATAATTATTTTAGTAGAAAATTTTGAATTTTTTTTATTAAGAAAAAGCCTAATTATTAAGGCCCCTATTTAAATAATCGTCCAAAAACTCTAAAGTATTTGAGACGGCTCTGGCGTAAACTATTGAGAGATTTTGGGTGACCTTTGGTTGAATTGTGTGACATTATGCAAAGGTTCTAGTACTTTTTCCAAATAACGGGCGACACAACAACGAGAATCAACGACGTAAACAAGTCTATAATATTTCAGTCTAAGGTACGCATTACGCTTCTGCATTATTAAGATACTCGTGGGATCTTTCCACACATGGAATTCCTCAAAAGTGTCAAGTTGAATTTCCCAGCAAGCTATAAGGCATATGTTGTTATTAAGGCATATCACTAGGCTTTAGCTGCAGGTTTTACAAATATTGTTGTAGAATTTCTATTATAAATGGTCTTCTCAACTCAATTTCACCTTCGACTCTTTTAGACTTGTATGGATTCTTCGCCTTTGGACTTGATGATTAATATTCTTGCATCCTGTGGATTTTGGCTAATTATTTGTAATATGCAACTTAATTTTTAGACTGAACAAAACTGAAAACAGCTACTATAGATAGAAATCATATTTCACTCGTGTTGAAGACACTAAATATATAAAATAAACTATTTTTTCTAAAAGTTTAAGCTTTAATTTTTATTAAATGGATAAATAATATATATGGTATCATAATCATATTCATATTCAAGTTACCAAATGACCATGGGTCCAAGTCTCTCTGGCCCCCATTTGAAATGATATTTCCAAGATTCAATAAAAAAAAAATCCCTCTTGCACATTATTGAAGAGAATAGATGAATAAAAGAGATGTCTCTCTAACAATTTAAACTTTTAGTGAGATGCGTAATTAATAGCTCTTACAATCATACATATAAATGAAACATTCCGAAAAAAAATCACTATAGAGCTCAGTTAAGCTTTTTGGTTATTCCATTTTTTTTTCCATATATTTTTTTTACTCGGTCAGCAAGTATGTATTTTATTTCACTTCCAAACACAAATGGCAATGCCATGACAGGTTTGAGACATTACAAAAAAGAACCACAACTAGAGACCACTCAATAATCTTGCCAATATTTAATTTTCTACCAATATCTCTATATATTAAGATGATTGGTCCTATACTTTCTCCCTGACAATAATTTACAACGAACATCCACAATAATTTTATGGGTGATTTGCTCGACATTTGCTAACTCATTACGGAATATCCTTGCATCACGTTCGGTCCAAAGATGGTACACACTGGAACAAAAAAGGAGCTTGAGGGCCATAGCTTGGAGTGTATCTCTTCTACCAATTGCACTACACCCGCGGATAACTTTTTCCCATTGCAACCCCAAAGCCGTGGTTCTGGTCGTTTTGGGGCAAGTTCTCCACACCCGACGATTAAATGTACACTCAAAGAACAAATGGTCCCTTGTTTTGAAGACCTTATGGCACAAAGAACAAATGTAGTTTTCCCCAGCTAACGAACAAATCTTTGGTAGATAATCTGTCAAGAATTGCAAGCCAACTACAGAAGCTATGCTTTGGAATCACCATGCATTTCCAAAGTAGTTGAAACCAAGGTACTTTAGGATGTTTCAATCGGATCTCTTTCCATACAGCTTTTGTATTGAATTGGCCTGTGGATCCAATTAACCAGTGGCGATGGTCTCTTTGATCAATTCTTGGAGGCAGACCAACCATGCCATCTTCAAGTGATTCCATTTATGTTAAATTGCTATCAAAATTGAGTTTGGATAGTTCACGTTCATTAAATCTTTTTTATAACGATAAGAATCTAGATAATTGATGCTTTTCATAGTATTAATTTTGACCAACTTGATGGTTGAATACTAGGGGGTAAAAAAGAAATTCCACAAGGCAGCTGAGTCCCAATCAAATACTATTTTGGTTCAGACAATCTCCTGTACTGAAAACGTAATAGGTTTCAGCAAAAACAATAACACAAACGTAATATGATGATGACATTCAGAGGCAAAATAGTATTTTTTTTCAAGATTCCTCTTCAATACCACTAGTATAAGATTTGGGGGTAATTATTGAATGCATTAGGGGTATTTGTGGAATAAAATAGTTCATACAAGTCTTTTCTTTTTTGGCATCAAGTTGCATAAGCTAATTGGTACTTCTACATATACAATACATAAATATAGATTTATCTCATACGAAAGATCTTGAATATACATAAATATATATTCCTGATGTTATCTATTGGCAGGCGAGTAATAATGGTAAGTTTTCCACTGCTTTAACTTGGGATTTTGTTCGTGAGAAGCACAACAAGGTGGATTGAGACTTTTTTGGTTGGAAAAATCCACGGATTCTGAAGCACCGTTTTTGTATGTGGCTCACCATTCTGGATAGGCTACCTACAAAAGATCGGCTCTTGAGTTGGGGTATGCAGGTTCGGAGTAACTGTGAGCTCTGTCATATGGGGTTGGAATCAAGAGATCATATCTTCTTTGAATGCACTTTTAGTAGAAGAATTTGGAGGAAGAGTATTAAATTTGCTTTGGCTAGTGTTGGTAGTATCCAATGGCATAATGCACTGCACTGTACAAGGAAGCATTGCAGGAAGGAAATGGTCAGAGGGGCGCTTCTCAAGCTTATCTTTCCTGCTTGTATTTACCATCTTTGGAAATAACGTAACAGTAGACTATTTGGCAATGAGACTGCTACGGAGGACCAAATTGTGACACAGATTCGGGAAGATGTCAGGATGAAAATGCTTATCGGGAAACAGTATCGTGACACACATATATAGAAATAAGACTCTTTGTGACTTTTGGAACTTAAATGTTATTCTTGTTTAGCTTTGAGCTTTTGTATGACCCTGTTTCATTGTAAATGTTTGTTTTGAAGTGGAATAAAATATCTTACCGGCTTAGCCAAAAAAAAAAAAAAAATCTTGAATATACAAATTAAATTAATAGAAAAAATGTCTTTTGATAATAATGAATAATGACTTTAAATTCATATAGTCGATCCCATATCATTGGAATTCGACTTGATATGATCATTTGTGTTGGTTTAATTTTATCCATGATAAAAAATTCAAAATTATTGGAATTCGCCTTTATCAGCTCCTTAAATGATTCATTCCTATGACCCAAAAAGAAACAAAAATGATTCATTTCCTTTAACTGTTGGCCCTTGTGATGTTCAGGTTCAATGAATCGCCGCTCCTCATGTACAATTATCGTCATTAGCAAAATTATTCTTGGTCCTAGGACCATAGTTTAAGCATTTAAATTATCCGGCCATCAAGTACAAGCCACTTGTCATTGTTATTTTTCTAAGTTTCCTAGTTCTTCGTAATTGTATTCAAATCACGTATTAAATATACGTGAGTTGTTACGCAGATCATCATATATCCTTAAAAAACAGAATAAAATAAAGGAAAAACACGTCCTTGGTCAAGGTTGATAATTGTGGGGGAAAGAAAAAAACAAAGCTATTTAGGTGTGGAGATGAGCAAAATTTACAAAATAGAAAAGGAAACAAAAGATTATTCACATGATAAATTGACATTGTTAAGGTAGAAATTGATTCTGTTTCGAAAGTCGGTATTCGTGTTGACTTAGTAAAATAAATGACATGGGTTGAATTTTGGCAGATAGACTCCAATACCCAAGTTAATAAGGGAAATTACTTAATTTGAGCTCGATGAGTTTGAAACGGATGAATATAGAGAGAAAATATATAAGAGTATTTTGGATAAGTTACCTTTTGAAAAAGGGGCAAGGGGTATTTATACTACCGTCAGCAGCCAATATGTCGATTCAAAGTCATATTGCCACTTAAATAGAATGTGATGTGAACAATGGCGTGTTAGATTAGCCATACTTTCAATGTAGGCGGTTAACATGGTGCGACCTTTATCATGGCCTTGCGTTTCCCGGTCCAAAAGATACCCCATTAGGGTTGCTCGAGAGGTTGAGGGGTTGGATTGATGTTCCTTTCAAGTTGGTTTAGTCTTGCCAGATAGTTGGGTCGACTTATTATGGTTGGATCAGGACGGTCTCTTTATCAAATATCATATTACATATATACTTCCAAATTTGAATTTATGTTTTTTCATCATAAATATTAGAGTAAATACTACTAGTGTCCCCCTATGTTTGGGGATTGTGACACTTTGGTCTTGATATTTCAAAATGATCATTTTAGTCATTAATTTATTTTAAGTGTGATGCCATTGGTGCAGCTAGCTTAAACCTCAACTTTTTAACGTTTTTAATACATGACCTGTACATGTGTTAGATGGTACTTAACTTTTAGGGGCATTTTTGACAATCTAAGTGTGTGCACATGTTCAGATCACGTGTTAAAAGTGTTAAAAAGTTGATGGTTTAAGGTAGTTAGAAGAATGACATCATACTAAAAATACATTAAGGACAAATGATCATTTTAAAAAATCGGGGTCAAAGTGTCAAAACTTTCAAACATATAAGATCACCAATGATATTTACTTTAAATATTAATTACCTTAACATAAAACAATGTTAAAATACAACACTACAATATAAAATTTATAACTCAAAATGAATCTCATGTGTTACTGGTTAAAGCGTTCCTTGTCAAGAAAACAATAAAATAAAATTGACATCATACATGTTGAAAACAGTTTTAGAAGGACGGCTGGCGCAACAAACAAAATTGACATAATGAAATCTAAAGAAAACAATAGCAATGGCTAGTCAACAAATGTGATGCATAGAAAGATACGTGCAATCTCTGTGGCTCATTTCCACGAAAGCTGCCTTTAGTCTTTTTGCATCGTTGAAAACGATGTGTACGGTACCGTATATGCCGTACGCCTTTTAAATTAAACCTGCAAAAAATAAATGCGATGCGTTAAATTAATCAAGATGTCTTCATACTCATGCATGCTGTTGTAACACGGTAGACAAATTTCGTGTCGATGATGCAGGATCGTCCAAAACTTGAAATTGAAAAAGTCTTGTTCCTTTTATATATATGACGAAAAACGTTCTTTTAAACTTAAATTCGAAATTAAATTTGGAGTACGTGATCAACAAAATTTCAATTAATTAGACATAAAATTTATTAAAATTTGTTCAAAAAAGCAATTTATCTACTAATTTGAATCCATAATGTGAATAAGGCCCAAAAACTCTACAACTAGATTAACTTCGAGGTTTAAAGTGTTGTGCTTTGTTGATATTGAGATTTTTTATTTTTGCTTTTCCGGTACTAGTGGAGGTAATTGAGGACTTATCGATTCTAAACTGCTCACGATCGCGATAGTATTAGTCAACTGTCCATGGCACGCCATGACCGATCAAAGGGATCACCCCTTTACCTGCTTTAGGTGGGCTAATAGATAAGGCCTGATTGTTGTATTTCTCCACCCTCGATAACTCCTGACTCATTGTATGCTATCCAAAGGGAGGAAAAAGAAAAAGAAAAAGAAAAAAAAAAACAGATGTGGTATATTGACGATATTGGCTCTGTTTTTTATTTTATTTTATTTTATTTATTGATTTGGAGAGAAGTCTAAGCCAACAGTGTATACTATTAATTGAAAAAGTGTTAATCGGTCGAAGTACCCGCCAGACTTCATCATGAGAATCCCCCAAGTCTACTAGGTCAATAATATTCCTCCGTATGGCTTTATTTCACCAAATAACCCTATTATTCCCCTTACTTGAGTACTCTTTCCGTTCTATAAAAATAGATTCATTTTTCATTTTTATTTGTTCCAAATAATAGACTATTTTGTTTTTTAAAAGGGTAATAATTTGTTAATTTCATAACACATTCCTATTTAATGTGCATCTTTATCAACAATTATAATATTGACCAATTGTATTTAGAGTAATTAATATTAATACAGTGGTATATTAAAAAAAGACTAAGCAATTTTTTTTGCTTATTTAGGTTAACTATATATCTTAATGAGTAAACGACTTAACACCTCTTATATTTTGTCAAAAATACATAATATCCCCATGTATTTTATAACTAAGCTATTACGCCCCTGTGTTTTATAAATAAGCTGATTACCTCCCTGTATTTTTAAAAACGTAGCTAAATGCTTGCCTCCTTTAGAAAAATCATTCATTTTAATAGGGATATTCAACTACTTTTTTAAAATATAAGGGATATTCAACTACGTTTTTAAAATATCAGGGGTAATACTTACATCACTTATTTCACAAATTTACTCTCTTGAATTGAATAATTGGCATTTATTCTTTAACCACTCCCTCTGAAGAGGAGCTTCACATTTGTTATATTAGTTTTTTATTTTTATTTTTTTGTCAATTTGTTATATTAGTTTTTATTTTTTATTTCAAGGAAGACCTTAGTCATTTTAAATTATTTAAAATATTACATATGACAATTGATCTCAAGACATCTCATATTTAAAGTGAAAATAATATCCTTGTGCCAATTTGTTACATTAGTTGAAGTGCATCATATATATTGTTGGAATGGGAACGCGTGCAAACAAAACAAAGCCGCAGAACCACACAAAATTTGGCGTAGTTCAGTCCTAAATTACATCCACCATTTCACGGAATAATCTATTATTTCTCACTAATGATAATTATATAACTATTTTTATGGACGAAAAAAGTTTAAACGTTACTCACATGCTTATAGCTTTTGAATGGACAAAAAAAAAAACGTGAACTAACTAGAAGCTAAAATGTCTTATTTATAGGAAACAAGTTTTAACCTACTAGGATTATGGTTCTGCTTTTACTCTCATTGAGAGTTCATTGTTTTGAAGGAAAATAACTTTATAAGAAAAAATATTTATTTGGAAAATAGAATATCTTTTGGTGTTTGGGTTTTACACTGAAAAATATTTTTTGGTGTTCAGTTGCCACGGTAAAAAATATTTCTCGATAGAAGATTTTTATAAACACATGCAAATACACACACATGAATATATATATAAACCCACACACATGTATTCATGGGTGTGAAAGATTGGGTGGGTTTGAAGGGTGGGATAGGATGGGATGGGGTGGGGTGGGGTGGGTTGGGGTGGGAGTAGGGTTGACCAGGGGGAGGGGGTTGGTGGGGGGTGGGTTGAGTGTATAGAGTGGAAAATATTTTTATCACTTAAAGCACATGCATTATCTTAATGCAATGATTTTCAGAAGTTTCTAGGGATCTCTGCAAAACCATACTTGACATTTGAATTATATGTCGAATCTTAATGGTAAAATCACTGCATTATCTAATGGTTAATATTTTGGATTAAAAAACCTGGTAAATGGTTAAGATTTTTTCTTGTATATAGGAGAGTTTAGAAATAGGAGAGGATCCAGATTCATTTCTTGATGAGGATTTTATGAAATTATCAAGTTTGGGAATGGTTATTAGCATAATCTTCAATGAAGTTTTACACGCCTAATTTGATTACGAAAATAGAAAATTTTGATCTGTGCACCTGATAGACATGCATGCTATCCACTGCAATTTAAGATATAATCATCTCCAGTAGATGTTGGTATATGCAAA
Organism: Ehretia macrophylla; assembly: GCA_037974665.1. NCBI lineage: Eukaryota > Viridiplantae > Streptophyta > Magnoliopsida > Boraginales > Ehretiaceae > Ehretia > Ehretia macrophylla. The sequence goes on along the minus strand of CM075780.1, from coordinate 76,077,391 downwards.
TTTAATTTATTTACTAGGGCAAGATTTTAAATTTCATGTCATCACCGAATTTGCAAAGATTTTTTGGTCCTTAGTGCTGATTTTTCGTTTCTTATGTGAAGATGGTGTTTTCGAATACCAATTGCTTGAAATAAATAAATATAAATTTTAAGATTAGTATGTAAGATCTTAGGCAATTCCAACTAATTATATCTATTTATTTTATGATAAAAATTCAGGTTTATTATCATCATATATCATCTTATAATTGATTGAAACTAATCGAATTATTGTGATCTTAACCTAAATTTTAATGAAAAAAGTAGAAGAAAGCACAAGGCTATAATGTTCTTTTTTTTGTTTTTATTATTTTGGTTTTAACATAGTATTGTTAGACTTCCTAAAGGCATAATTGGGAAAACAAATTAATTTTGAAAATGAATAAAAAAAGACTGTTAAGATCCTAGAGCATCTAGTTAATCAATATATAGAAGGAAACATTAATTAAGAGAGAGAAAAAGAAAAAATGAAGAGAGAGAAAAATTAATAAAAGAAGAGAGATAAATTAAATAAATTTATCTAGTCAGTATGCCAACTAGATATGTTAATTAGGAGGTGATAATTAAATAATAAAAATAGAGTGACGTCTAACGTATACGAAGAGCCAATATATAATACCACTAGCCATTTAATCTAGTAGTATAATTCGCACTTTACATGCGAGAGGCAAATCTAACTAGTGTATACATATAAAAAAGCATTTTGTTGACAGAACTTACATCAAGAGAATATGATAATCTCCAAGCAATAAGATATTAAATTGAAGGTAGTATTTTTCACGTTCGTCCTTGCTGTTCTAGAAATGTCCGATGACCATTGAAAAGTTCAAGGGACTATTAACAGGCTTGGCCTAGGAACTAGTACTTTTGGCTATATCATTTGCTGGTTCATTAACTAGTAATCTTTTAAGATAATAAATAAATATTATAAAAATTTTCTCTAAACGTTTAATTTTTTGTAAGAGTGAAACTAGAAATTTAATATTAAAAAGTTAAGATTCAAATAAGAAAATTAATGATAAAAAAATAGAAGAAGCCAGTAACATTTTTTTAATAATACTAGATAGATTTTTTTTAAAAAAAAACTTTGGGGGCACCAGCCCCCCTAGCTCCGTCCCTGATCTTTCGAATAAGTTAGTATATTAATAAAGAATTAATTATAGCTAAGTTATTAAATGGTCGGCCAAGATCAGATAAGGGAATGCTTCCCCAACCATTTGAACTCCATTATACAGATATAATAGGACAAGGCTAAGATAATAATCTCGATCATCCATCCATTCAAAAACTAAATAAAAAAAAGAATTATTCACGTGCGAAGCTCAAAACAAACCCACATGTATGTATGTAAAATGACATGTTGAATAGAATAAATAAATAGAGTAAATAAGAAGGATGTTAAAAGTAATAAATAAATACAGTAAACTCCTATCGAAGCTTAATATGGGTGTGTCAATTAACTATGTTGGTAGAAAGGTTCGTCATTGCAAACGAGCTCTCGTTACTATAAAATTGACATACATGAAATCTTGAGAAAACAATGGCAAATTTTAAGTCAACAAATGTGATTCAAAGAAAGACGTAAGCAATCTCAGTATAGCTCGTTTCCAGGAAAGTGCCTTCTCTATTTTCTATAGTCGAAAACGATTTGTACGGTACCGTATACACCGTACGCATTTTAAATCAAACCTGAAAAAAAAAATGCGATGGGTTTAAATAATCAACATGTCTTCATATTCATGCATGCTGCTGTAACAAGAGGACAAATTTCTAGTCGATGATGCATGATCGTCCAACAACTTGAAAATTAAAAAAGTGCTATTTGTTTTAATTTTTTTATATGACAGGAAAAACCCATATATAGACTCACACGAGAGTTCAAAACTCAAACCCTTATCCATATGATTTTTTGAATGATGTAAAAATTTAATTGTTAGAACTTAATTACTGGATTATTCAGCGAAACTTGACTACTAATTGATAAATTTTCGGGTGCATTGTTGTATCCCTACACATGCACTAAATCAGTTAAGGGTAGAATTCTATAGCAGTCGGGAGTGTCGAACCCTCGGTCTTGCAGAAACGATTTCACCCCGTTATCGTTAGACCATGTCCCTGCGGGCAAACCCTCGGACATATGATCATTTCAAAAAGAGATGAGGTTCAAGTTAATTAAATACAAAATCAACTGAGATTGGGGCAAACCCTCTCGGACATATGATCATAAAAAAAGTAAAATTTAAGTTAATTAGATACAAGGTCAACTATGAGTGCTCTAAAAGAGAATGGTTTCATTGATCCTTATCCAAAATATAACCACGTTTAGAACCCATGGCTCAAATGCTCCGCCTCTTTACTAATCTTAGGGTTTGAAGTGTTGTGCTTTGTTTATATAGAAATGTTTTGCTTTTGGGGTACTAGTGGAGATAATGAGAAGACTTCTGATTGTGGACTCAACTGTCCATGGAACACCACGACATTGCAAAAGTGATCACCCGGCCCTTAACCTGCCACAATCTCTATGGATATCGAAAACATAATTCAGGATATTCATAAAATATGCTTGGCTCTCCGTCAGGCTAGTTTTTCCTTCATTCGTAAGACACGGTAAATAAAGTAGTTGATTGGATTGTAACTGTTCCTAAGACAGTTTGCTGACTTTCATTAATTAGATTGGCATTTTAACATACCACCTAACTTAGCCTCTCTTATTGCAACTAACTAACCCCACTAGAGACGAGTTGAGCTTATGTAGTCTGTCTCATTTTAATGAAGTTTCTTTTAGATCCAAAAAAAATGCATTACAAAATGATGGGAAAGCATGATTTGTGTCGTCCAAGGGGAAAAAGAACAAACGCTGTACATCAACGAAAATGGCTCTTTGATGCACTTCGACCTAACAAAGCTGAAGTCCCCTTCAGATTCGGTAATTATAAACTAAATGTAGTTGTTGAGGGTATCCATGGTGAAGAATTGTTTTACTACATGGCGTCTCAAAAGGTAGCGATGAAAAAAATAAAATGACGACGACCCTGGTAAAAGCACAGTGATTAATCACGTATAATAATAAAACCATTTTTTTCTTCTGTTTTTTTTTTTTTTTTTACCAAAGAAACAACGACATATGTGTTTATCAATATGTAATTAATTAATGATATATGTCTGTCTCAGATTCCTGTTATGTTACAATACCCATGAAGCCTGCATTGGCTCAATCTAGTTGATAACGCATGACTCAGCTAGCAAGAAAAAAAGAAAAGAATGATCTCACAGAGAGCACAGCTTTTTTTTCTTTTTCTTTTTGGGGTCACATGGAGGCTAGCTAAGCCAAAGTGATCCAACAATCATCCTAAAAGATATATATATCACCTCTTTTTTATCATTCTCAATGAAAATTTGTAGCAGAGATGGGATTTGCTCAATGATGCCATCCCTCCATGGTTGATTCACACAATAATTCGAGATATCTATTTTGCACAAGGGAAAACTCTTTGGTTCGTTAGATGGACCAATTGGTTTTTTCCCTGCACAAATATTTGCCTCCTTATATATGTCAGATATACAGAAGTCGAGATTATTTCTTAACACTCTTTTAACAATCATCAATCAACGGCTCGAGGTGGTGGTTTGTGATTCCCTTTCCATCAAACAAATGCCAAGGAAACTCTAGAGCTCGTCTCTATTTAGAGATTGCCCATACACCATTCTTCTACTTTATGTAATACATTTTCTTTTAGATGAGGTAGACATTTAATATAGTATGAGAATCCAAGTTATCAAGCGGTCTTGTGATATCCCAAATCGGTGAAAGATAGTGTATTTGTGTGGTTTATAAGTGAATACTGTGAATTTAAGTAATAACTTGGGTTAATCATTTTAGGCTAGTTGGTTGAGACCCAAGTAGTTATTTCTTATGTCTACAACACCAGTCTTGCTTACCGGCCGAGGGTTCTGGGCTTGAGAGTAGGTCATTGACTGATGCGGGAGCTAAGTGCTATACAAGACAAAGGTTCAGGGCATGACAGAATGGTATCAGAGCAGGTCACCAGCTGGTGCGAGAGCTAAGTGCTATGCGGGACAAAGTAATATACCAAGAAGGCGGTAAGAGCCACCTTTTGAACTTGTAGGAGCTACATCTAGAATCCTGCACTACCTAGTTAGTTCTGGGTATTTAACGGGAGGGTGTATGTGACATTCCACATTTTGGGCTAGTTGGTTAGAGGCCGAAGTAGTTATTTTTTATGCCTATAACACCAATCTTACTTGTGGGTCTGGGGTTCTGGGCTCGGGACATAACAGGTCTTAAGATCAAGTCTTCCCGCTATTTACTTAAAACAAAGAAATTGTCACGTGCAAGACTCAAAATGGTTCTCACGTGTATCTAAGGCGGCTTGTTGAAGACAATAAATTAATAAAACATGTGAGGTACCTTGTTGACGACAATATATAAATACAATAAGTCTCTCTACAATAACTTATGATTTTAGACATTTAGGAAAAACAAAATTTATGTCGACATAATTCCAATATAAAGAGAATATGAAACCCTCTAAGAAATACACAAATCAAATCAAACTAAACATTTTTTTCATTAGGTAGAGTCGACTATATATATTTGTTGACGTCACTCATTCTTATTGAAAGTCATCTCCTCTATTAGTTCCGTACAAGTGAGGTCTCGCCAGAGTGTCTTCATCCAACTCATATTAGGTATTTCTCCATCCTTCCTACAAGGTATTATCTCCAAACCTTGCTCCTTTTACAAGTAACTTTATGGATCGTCTCCTAACATATCTATTCTATCTCCAGTAATTTTTTCTTATTTCATTCTCAACTCAGTCCACCGTACCCCTTATTTCTAATCTTGTCTTTCCTAGTTTTGTCATATATCCATATCAATATTCTCATATTTTCCACTGACATCTTATGAATATGATGGTACATCACTGTCCAACAATCCAAGCCATACAACAAAGTTGGTCTAATCGCATCCTTATTATGCTTCTTTTTTAGTTTAGGTAGAATTTTCCGATCATACAAGATTCCAAATGCCTTTTCCATTTTGTTCAACCTGCCTTAATTTTGTAATCGACGTTCGTATTAATCTCTTCATCTTGTTAAACCATAAAACTAATGTATTTAAAGTTTTACTTTTCATGTAATCTTTCTGATGCCAATCTTACTTCTAACTCACTTCTCAACCTACTCTTGCTAAACTTACATTCCACATTTTTCGTCTTTGATCTACTTAGCTTAAAGCCCTCTACTTCCAACGTCTCCCTTCACAATTCTAACTTAGTATTCCCACTTTTTCTAGACTTATCCACCAAAACAATATTATCCCCAAATACCATGCACCACGACACTTCATCCTTAACGTGACGAGTGAATTCGTCATAATAGCTTGAAAAGATATGGACTTTAGGCGAATCCTTTCTGTACACTGAATGTAATCAGAAAAACAGTCTCTTCTCTATTCATTCTTAAACTGATTATCACTCTGTCATACATGTCAATAATCGCTTTAATAGAAGCTACACATACACCCTTCTTCTTCAACATTGTCCATATGACATCTCCCGAGACTCAGTCATATGCCTATGGAGATAATAAATTAATGAAAGCTCAATAGAACTACTGTTAAGAGAAGATCCATACACTCGGGGCTTGATTTAGGATTATTTTTCAGTCTGCACTATAATACAAAATTTTATAGTTATACAAATAGTATTTTTTATGGAGGCTAATTAATTTTTTAAAATAATACAACTAATACATTTGAAATTTTTATAAGATTTTGTATAGTTGTAGAGGCTGTAGTTCTCATTACCCTTATTTGTATCCCGATACTAAGGTGTGACTATATACAATCGGAGTGATACATGCATTGCATTAATATGTCTAATTAGTATGAAAAACACTTAATAACATCTCACACATTTGAACGTCTAAGATTACATATAAGAGAGGCATATGACCCACATAAACATACGCGTAAGACCCACATGTCTCTAATATAATATTAATTCTTTTAGCATTTCTCGGCCAAAAACAAACTTCGATTAATTACCACATGATTGTAATGTCAGTACAATTTGCAGAAAAACAGTGAAGCCATATTTATTTCATTACATCTCATGAGAATGGCTCGAATAAATCCTCATCAAACAAAAAACAACCACTTGCATTAAATAAATAATAGAAGAACGAAAAATCGAACAAGAAAGTCAAAAAAGTTATACAGATCCTGGAGGGACTACATGTGATGGCAATGTCGACATGACGTGGTGTTTTACAATGTCAACGCTAATACACTATAAATACCACACTGCCTTACCCTCCCTTAGCCCACACAAAAACTACTTCTCTTCTTCTCTATCTCCACTTTTCAGTAAAAAGATACTACCATGGCTGACATTGAAGGTTCTTTGGGCAGCTCCGTTCATGGATTAACAGGCAGAGAACAAATATTTGCTTTCTCTGTGGAATCACCCCAAGTGTCCACAGACACCACAGCAAAATTTTCTCTGCCAGTTGATTCTGAGCATAAGGCAACAAAGCTAAAGATTTTCTCTTTTGCACAACCCCACATGAGATCTTTCCACCTTGCTTGGATCTCATTCTTCACTTGCTTCATCTCCACATTTGCTGCTGCTCCTCTCGTTCCCATTATCAGGGACAATCTAGACCTTAAGAGAGCAGACATCGGCAATGCTGGGGTTGCTTCTGTCTCAGGAAGCTTGTTCTCCAGGCTTGTCATGGGTGTTGTTTGTGACCTGATAGGACCACGATATGGTTGTGCATTTGTCAACATTTTAACTGCTCCTATTGTGTTTTCTGTTGCATATGTCTCATCAGCCGAAGGGTATATAATTGTCCGGTTCATGATAGGATTTTCATTAGCAACATTTGTGTCATGCACACATTGGACTAGCACAATGTTCAATGGTAAAATAATTGGGCTTGTTAATGGTGTTGCTGGTGGATGGGGTGACATGGGGGGTGGTGTAACTCAACTTCTAATGCCTTTTCTTTACCAAATAATTACAATGGCAGGAGCCACTCCATTCACTGCATGGAGAATAGCCTTTTTCATTCCAGGGTGGCTCCATATTATTGTAGGGCTCATGGTATTAATCCTTGGCCAAGATTTGCCTGATGGAAATCTGAGTGCCCTGCAGAAGAAGGGTGAAGTACACAAAGATCAATTTTCCAAGGTATGTTGCAAAAATATTGAACAAATCTTGCATAACACTCATTCCTGTCGTGAGCTGACTTGTTTTATTACGACTCTTTCCTAATTCCAGGTTTTCAAGTATGCGGTTACAAACTACAGAACATGGATATTCTTCTTCCTCTATGGCTTTTCAATGGGTCTTCAGCTTGCCATCAACAATGTCATAGCGGAATATTTTTTTGACAAGTTAGTTCTATGCTTGAACAAATTTTTTTTTTTTTTCAGTTAATTTATCCATTTATTTCAATCCCAAAAAAAAAATAAATGTATATTGAACTAACCATCAATATAATTCTCATGTATATAGGTTTGATCTCAAACTTCACACTGCTGGAATCGTAGCTGCATCATATGGTATGACCAATTTTTTTGCTCGACCCTTAGGTGGATATGCTTCTGATGTAGCAGCAAGAAAATTTGGCATGAGGGGTAGGCTATGGATCTTCTGGATTGTTCAAACCTTAGGAGGTGTCTTCTGTATATGGCTTGGTCGTGCTGGATCTCTCCCTATAGCAATTCTCTCCATGATTTTGTTCTCTAGTTCAGTCCAAGCGGCTTGTGGAGCAACATATGGCATCACTCCATTCGTTTCGCGACGATCACTGGGCTTGATTTCAGGCTTAACAGGCGCTGGAGGAAACTTTGGAGGTGGTTTAACTCAATTGGTTTTCTTCTCGACCTCAAGATTCTCCACAGCTACTGGGCTTACTTTAATGGGGGCAATGGCTGTGGTTTGCACAATTCCTGTGGCGTTTATCCACTTTCCACAATGGGGAAGCATGTTTCTTCCACCTTCCAAAAATGACAAGTATAATGAAGAATACTACTATGGATCAGAGTGGAATGAGGACGAAAAACAAAAAGGGTTGCACCATGGAAGCCTTAAATTTGCAGAGAACAGTAGTCGATCAGAACGCGGTAAGCGCAATATAATTAGCTCAGTAGTTACACCACCCTATTCCACACCAGTTCATGTTTGACATCTGATGTGATAATATAATCATATAAATAAAATCACAGCTATAGTTTTATGGTATGAGGCTATGAGCTCAGCATTTGCTGAAAGAGCCTTTTGATGTAGTTGTGAGACTGCTAGCGTATGTTTTTGCATCCCTACGTACTTCTATATATGTACACTTCGTCATGTATCTTCTAATGTTGATGTAATATAGTATAATCTATCAAGTTTCTTTAGTATAATGCAGAAGTTTGTTGTATACTCACTTTTTCCTCTCTATCCTCCTAACTTCATGTAATTTTAGTACAAATGGCAAACATATCTATTGGTAACGTTGTATATAATAAATCTACAAGAGTAGGTCCGACACTTTTATAAATTTCGTATAGCAAAAGTTTTTCGCACGAAAATCTCCTTAGATGTCCAAACACGGTAAGTTGAAAAAACTTGGTATTCGTTCCATACTTGTCTCTTTTCATTTTTCTTGCGGGCAGAGAGATTGGTGCACCTAATTCGTTGGGTATTATAGGCTTGATGAGAATATAAAGTGAATAATTGTGGTATCAAAATGTATTATATTGATAAGTTGACCATAGAACTTATAAGCCAATAGGTGGACATTTTATGAAAACATGCCCACAAGATAGGTGAAAATGTCGTGGAGTTGGCTACTTACGCTCCAATATCAACGCCGCGTCTTACTGATTCAACAATTTAATATTGCTAAACAAAATTGAAAATTGATAAATAAAAAAAAAAATTAACAAAATTATACCTCCTCTTTCAAATTAAATGTGTTACGTTTTTTTTAAAAAAAGTGTTTCAAATTAGGGGTAATTGTTAATTTTTTTTTTATGAAGTAGATCTAATGTGTTAGTCTCTGTTTGGCCTAACTATAAAATTTTAGTTTTTGAATTGTAGAGGTTTTAGTATGTAGTAGAGCTTTGGTTAGATGTGATGTTAAGCAAAAGCCGTTGACTGTTTGTTCTATGTTCGGCAATGTTATGCTTTTAAAATATTTGAATGCAATGTTAAATTTTAAAAAATATGAAGGGGTATATTTGATAAAGAAAAAGAAAATAGCTTCCCACATTATGTAAAAACAGTTTTGCGAAAGCTTTTTTTAAAAAGATCCAATTTAGTGCTTCTTATGTTTTAGTTTTTACCTAAAAGTAGTTTAAAAAATAGGCTAAACATATTTGTATCAATTTCTAAACTCACTGGAAGCATTTTTGAGTATCTAAAAATTCGGACAAATAGAGTCTTCCTCTCTTATAGAAATAATTAGAGTCTATGGACTCGAGAGTGCCCTCTAATTATTAGAGAAGAGGCAAATTCTTAGCATATATGGGAGTGAAAATAGCCGCTCCCAAATATCTTATCTCCTAGTAAAATAGGACTACGAGTAAGCTAGACATGGAGTCATCTGGCTAAAGATTTGAAAGGTGCTTCACAAAGATAGTTTAAACACCACCAACCTATATATGTGCACAAATTAGTATCCAATCTTATTTTACTGTGAGTGTATGTTGGAATGCATCGTACAACTATCTACATGGTGAAGCTGTTGAGGGCATAGAAGGGATTTCATTGTTACTTAACTGTAAATTTAATAGAATCCTAAAAAAAAAGGTCTGAGTCACACTTTTAAATAAATATAGGGTCTGAACCACATTTTATAAAAGTTCAAGGGGAACCAAAAATATGCGTTATTTAAGTTTACAAATGTTTGATAAGAATTGTGTTTGTAAGCAGGTAAATCACTTTAACTATATACACAATCCTTGCTGGGAATTATTCAAGCCTTAATTTGGGACTCCCTGGTGTCTCGAGTTGAGATTTAGTCTTTGATTTATTTATTTAAATTAAAAGTGAAACCTAAATCAATTTTTACATAGCAAAGAAATTGCACACATTGAACTAGGATCGATCTCGGAATTTAGTGAGAATTATACTACTAAAACAAATCACCAATGGTTTGTCTCTTATTTTTAAAATATCTATTAGTTTCCTTACGCCTTCAATTATTTTATTTTCTCCTTTCATGTAGCTTCAAAACGCTCAAATTCCAACTCCACCACAACCATTTCCTCATCTCCTTCTCCCAGTGACGTTCTTTTTCCTCGCTCATCTCAACCACCTTCTATATCAAACATTAAAAATTTCATAACTTGCTAATTAACTCACTTATACTAATTCTCGAATATAGAAGAAAATTACGATAGCTTCCTATCCCGATTACCTTCCATATACCATGTAGTATAAAGCTAAAATTTTATACCTTCATTCACAATTAAATGTTCTAATTTGATCCATCGCGTTAAATAAAAAAAATATATACATTTTTTTGTTAATGTGAGAATCTAGTTGACATAGTGCGACCATCGGTTGGTTCTAGCAGAGCGTGACCATCAACTGGCAAATTTATAGGTGCAGCGGTGCATTTCAACACATACATGCTCTAAATAAAAAATTAAAAGAAAAATTTATACTCCCCCCTCCCTAACTCTTATTTGACATGAAAGATATCTATTATAAATCGCCATACGATATTTTATAAATAAATCAGTGCTACAAGTATGACTAATCGTTTTAGATAAAGACTTCAACATACGTACACGTTAAATCATCGTGATCAACAACCGTACATATCAGCTTTGCATTTTTCTTAGCTATGACGCCTTTTGTCTCCAATAGTTTTCTACTAATTTAATATTAAACTCTTTTGGTTGACTTTGTTACTATACATGTTTCACATTTGTTTCTTTGACTTCCTATTATTTAATTTAAGCACGTAGTTAGTGGGTTGTCCTATTCTTGACTCTTTCCTCCCACGTTCTTGTGAGTATATAAAAAGTTATATTTGATTTGTTCTTGGATCAGCACGATCTTTCTTAGCAGACACTGCAATTCAATACTCTTTTCTATATTCAATATTCACTTGCTAGTGTTTGTTATTCTTTAAATTTGTAAGTGTTCATCCCGATCGATTATGATTACTAATAGGATGAAATGACCGTCATTCTCTTGTGTTTTATCAAAATTACATAATATCATAATATCCTCATATAGTGACTTTTTCTTAATTCCCTATAATTTTTTAAACTAATTATAAGTGCCCCAATCTCGTATTTCCGTTAAAAATAATAAGAGAAGTTGTTAAAATACATAGTACAACTACTACTAGTGAAGAAAATTAATCTTTATTCTCAAGTGTCAATAGCCAAGTTATAGTATAACTACTCCTATTAAAAGTGGTAAAATAAATTATAAATGAAAATAGTAAATTCTAAACTACAAAGACAAAAATTCTAAGACTTTATAACATATTTGTTGGATTGGTTGTGTTGTTTTTATTTTTCTGTTGCTTATCATTCCTTTTATAAATGGGGCAATTTAATAATGGTCGCCGATTATTCAATTCAACTCAAATTTTGTAAATTAGCGGAGTCACTCTTAAAATTGTGGGGGCTTCAGCCTTTATTCAACTTAAATTTTGTCGGAAAATGTATGCATTTTTAAGGTATTTTTAGGTTGAAAAATTAATTTAGCCTCCACCGAAAAAAAATTATCAATATATAAGTGTTTAATTGTATAATTTTATCCCTCACTAAAAAAAAAATTCTAACTCCGCCTCGACTCTTGAATTATACGGTGTGCCAAATTCATTCCACATGAATGGGGGATAGGCCATTTAATCCCATACTCAACTCTTTCCTATTATAGAAACACATACAATAAAATCTCATTAAATGAATATTCAACAAAATTAATAATCTCGCTTAAATAACAAAATCTTCGCAATCCCAATTTGGACCGGTGTATTAAATTAATACCTCGCTACTTGTATAAAATAATATTTTTTGTTAAAATCCTTTACAATCCACAAATATATAAATACAAAAAAAGAAATAATCCATAGAAATTCAGAATATTAAGAAACTTTTAAAACCGTTTTACTTGACAACTATAATTTTCTCAATTAAACTTTTTCTCAGAATATTTATCTAAAGTTGTTTGTCTTTTCTTTGTACCTAAATCAAACTCGACCTTATGGTCCTTATCCATAATTTTTGCAAACTAATGCAAAGCATATACCAAGTTTGGTATAATTTTTTCATGTTGTATGTAGCAGGTAGTTAATTGAGGTTATTACTGTTTGAAAGACCTCTTTCTGGAAACAGTTGGTATGTAAATACATGCATGTTAACTTTCCAGCCTCTATGTATGCACATATTAACTATGTATGATCATACGTGTATCTTGGTTAAATAATTAATACAATAAATGTACAAACACTAAAAATATAAACACTTTTCTTAAATTAAGAAATATTCATTATTGACGAATTAATGAATTATTTACTTATAGATAAACAAATAACCTCTATTATTTTATAGGACTTTTATTGCATGTATATTCATTATCACACTTGTTGCACAACTCCCAATACAGTGGTTGCACTAATTATTTTCTCTGAACGAGACAACTTTGATGTAAGGTAATACTTAATGTCATCCCTTTATCTTTCCTTTGTATATATAGTAAGAAATCATATATTGAATGTCACATCTTTCTTTTATATTGTAAAAATTGTATTATAAGAAAGAGTAAAGAGGATATATATAACAATATTCAGCTTCAAATCCCAATCCCTATCCCCAATCCCCCTCCCCAAGCCTCCAACCTTTTTAAAAAAAAAAATCTATGTACTGTTAGTGGAAAAATAGGAAAATCAATGTCCAATAAACATAAAGATAAAGATAATACATGAAACAAGGATCAACTTATAATTCCAAATAACTTCAAAAAAATAGATGAAGTGCACCTGACATTTTGTGTATTGCCAGCTTGGGTAAAAAAAAGTTGTGTATTGCCCGCTTGATAAGGAAAATTTCTGGATCAAAAGTTATCGTATATGTTAAGTTGGCCATACATCTTGTTGAAGCTACTTAAAGGTAACAGTTTACTGAAATACGCCAATAAGATTTGAAAAAGGTTCTCCAATATCATCACCCACGTTTCTGGATTGCCAATAAGATAGGAAAAAAAGTGCTTAGATCATACATCTTATTTAAGCTACCATAAGTGAAACATTAATGGTACTCCAATCATAAAGGCCTAATTAATTAAAAGAGTTTATTTGTGTTACAAGAATCAAGTATGCAAAAACAATTGCTGACGTTAGAATGAAATTAGAAAAATTGTGGGGTTAGACTAGTCATATCCAACAGGCTCGCTCTCAACATGTGGGTCTCACAGTCTTTGTGAGAGCTGTTGAATCTGACAGGCCGAATCCTATGACTGCCCGTGGTATTATACATCTCCTTATGTAAAAAGTTCAGCAACACTAGCGCTAACATAAATTTTGCACAGCTTGGCAATTTGATTTTGGACTTGATATTTGTGAAAGAATAGAAAGAGTGTATTGCGTATTGATTTTCATACTATTGTACGTACAAGGATCTATATAACACAGTCCTTTGATCAGGAAAGCTAAATCTTGGAGAGATTTAGGCAACTACAAGTACTATTACAACTTAAGAAAAATATTTTATATACGTTATCAATTTGTAAAGTGTGATGGTTTTTAAATGTAAATTTGGAATTTAATAGAATTACTTGATGTGACTGATCTAACAAAAAAAAAAGAAAAAAAGAAGAAGTACCTCCCAGTTAAGAAATTCAATAGTGTAATAGTTGCACCTATCCTCTTCATATTCAAGAGAATATGGAAGATTCTACAATTTTTTATGAAAGATTATTTAACATTTAAATGAGTAACTTTGTTATATGCCACCCGGACAATGTTTCATGGTGCTCTCTCCAGTATTTACAAGTTTTCAATCTGTCATCATGCCAGAAACTCGTCTTGTTACAAGGCTTTGGACTCATACGAGTTTCATTTAGAAACATCCTATTGGGTGCCCACTGATGCCTGGGTATGAGTTTGTCCTCTTGGGCGAGTGAATTTAGGGTTCCACGAGTTAGACCAACATTAACGAATATTGTTATAAATCTTTTCATAATTTATCCATTTACGTTTCTTATATAATAGAATTTTTACTATATAAACAAGAGACCTAACATTTGAAACATGAATTATTATCATACAACGAGGGGTGAAGGGATAACATAACATGTTACTCAAATGTAACAATTTCCCTATCTTGGGTCATTCCAAAAATAGGGATACTAGCAAGGTAAAAGAGCTCCAAGGCTCTCTCGGAAGCCCCTAAATTTACTTTCTACTCCCTAAATCTTGGGAGTCAGATTTGACTCCCTATTCATCTTAAAACATTTAAATTAAAAATAATTAAAATAAAAATATTAAAAAACTTCAAATTTAAAAAACAATGATATAGCTATTGGAAAAACTCCAAATTAAAAAATATTGTCAATAATCGTTAACAATAAGCAATATTCAAAAAAATTAAAAAAAAATTAAAATAATATGTTAGCTAAAATAGAGAGTAATATTAGAGTGACACTGGAGTACGGACTATTGTTTGAGTGAAAACAAAATAGGAAGTTTCTAAGAATAGAGAGGGCGGTTGGAGTTCACCTTAGTAACTTAGGCTCCGTTTGTTTGCAAGAAAATAATTTGATAGCAAAAAATATTTGTAGAAAAAAAAATTTGTCTGAGAAGTAGAATTTTTTAGTATTTGGTTGTCATACTAAAAAATATTTTCTAATTTTTGACTGCTAAAGTGGAGAAACACTTTTTGATGAAAGATTTTTGTAACACACACACATACAAACATATATATTTATGGGTATGATGGGATGGGATGGGATGGGATGGGTGGGGTGGGGTGGGGTGGGGTGGGGTGGGATATAGGGTGATTGGGGTAGGGTGAGGAAGGATATAGGGTGATTAGGGGGTGGGTAGGGGTGAAGGGCCGTGGATGGGTCCGTGAGTGGGGGTGAAGGGCCGTGGATGCGTCCGTGGGTGGGGGTGAGGGGGATGGGGTAAAGTGTGGACTAAAAAAAATGTTTTACAGACTTAAAGCATATGAAAGTATTTTACGCTCTTTCTTACTAGTTTTCTACATTGATTGAAAAAAAAAAAAACCAGTTGACTTATTTTACATTGGTATCAAATACTAAAAAATCAGAAAAATATTTCCTTGAAAAAAGTTTTACATTAAACAAACGGAGCCTCAGTTTTTTTTTCAAATGAGAGGAGAATCTAAGTACCAATTCCGCCCTTTTCCACGCCAATGCATTAGGAAATCTGACCCAAAAAAAAAAAAAAGCTCATTAATTAACATTAGTTCCCATTAAACGTGAAAAGGTAACTTAAATTCAATGCATCATTAATAATTAAATAGCAGATAGGTTTTGGCAGGTACAAAATGTTGGATTGCTTAGGGTGATGAACATCCCCGATCTCATGATTTGTTAAATGATCGATTCAACTCCATATATATAACCTAGAGATAAGATATCAAACCCATAAGCCAAGGAAATTATAAAATCTATGAGTTGACCAGGCATGTGCAAGACAATGAATAGCCATGTACGGAAGCGAATATGCGCAGGTATCTACTCTTCAATTAAATTCGATGACATAGAATTGCTTGGCTCTCAATTTTCGTCTCCGCGGATTGGATAAAGTGATAAAATAATAAGTTATCGATTCAAAAAGTTTTGAATTTGAAAACAATCTTTTTTATTACCTTTTTACTAACTTGGTATATGTATTAAGATGTACTATTATATTATGATTTTTATAGTTTTAGAATTTGTTTAGTCTAATTATGAAATTTTATCTAGTGAATTGTAGAATTTTGATTAGAAGTATCGTTAGAATATAATCCTTAACTATTTGGCATTGTTATGTCAGTCATATACCTTTTAAAAATTTTGAGGACAATGTTGAGATTTCAAAAAAAAAATACGAAGAGCTATTTTGTGGAAACAAAAAAGAATAGCTTCCCATAGGATATAAAAATAGCTCCGCAAAAAGCCTATTTAATTTGGAAAGCTCTTATTAGGAACTTCTTTTTTTTTTTAGTATTTTTTTAGCTTTGTCTTTTATTTAAAAACACTTTAAAACCTATCTCAACATGTTAGTTTTAAATTTTAAACTCACAAAAAGTATTTTTAAATGTCTAAAAATTCAACCGAAACATACTCTTAAAATGAATCTAATAAAATCATGCCTAAATTAATTTCTCGTTGAGAAATTATAAAACAAAAATTGAATTGCTCCGGCGTCAACCCTGCCGAATTCAACGGCAGCCCATGTTCATTACAAAACTGCAAAGATATATTAACTAGGGTAAATGGCACGGGATTCCCCTGTGGTTTTATTCATATGCACGTTTGTCACTTGTATTTTGTAAAGTGCACGTTTGCCCTTATGGTTTATGAAAATTAGGTGCATGCATCCCCCTTTTGTTAAAAAAACGATCCAACTTAACAACAAGTTTTTTTTGGGTAAAGTGCACGAAACCCCTCTGTAATTTTATTCATATGCACATTTGCCCCATATGCTTTGTAAATTGCTAGAAACCCTCTATGGTCAATTAAATAAAATAAAAAACCTAATAAAAAAGGGTAAATTGCCACGGGACCTCCTATAATTTTTTGTGCACTTTTCTTACACCATTTCATCGATTACAGAGAAATTTCATGCACTTTACAAAATACAAAAAACAAACGTGCCCACGAATAAAATCACATCGGATCATGTGCTGTTCGTGCAAGTGGAGCTCAACATGTGCGATTTGTTAGCTGTACTCACAGTTGACTTAGATATCCAACAACACTTATGTGGGTCATAGACTGCCGTACACGTGCATGTTGATAGCCTCTCAAATTTACAAACCGTACTTATCTGCAACTAGCAATTATCTTTCTTCATTTTCTCATTCCCCATGTTCTAAAATCTAGTATTCAAAGGCTTAGTTAGTTGCATACAATTTTATATTTCACAATTTTGTTTGTTTGACCAATGATCTTAATCACAACGTTGTATCGCCTTTCATTTGTCCTTTTTCAATCCTTTCTGGAACTAAGTTCATATTTAATTAGTCGTTTATACAATATTAGTCAATTAGAAATCTTATTTTTTTTCTTTTTTTGGTTGAATTAGAAATCTTACTTCAAACCGTGTAATTTTGATTTGTCTCCAATCTATTTCAATTATTTTTCATCGTTCGACTATAGAAATCACTAATTTGATAGATCGTGATAAGAATTTGAATTCTCATAATATTATAATACCGTGATAATAGATGTCTAGGACTTCAAAGTAACTTTTGATCGGCGGTTTGATAAACTAACATGATGGGTGTTATGGTATAAAATTGACTTTGCTAGACCTCGGGCCTCCGACCGAACTTTTTGTTGTCCTGCATCCAAAAAACAAACTGCAGATATATTCCGAGTGAGTATTCTGATGCTCAAGTAATATTTTGATCTTGTAATGAAACCAAAGATAGTAAAAAAAAAAAAAGTGTTTTTGAGTGATATATTAGTTACCTTGTGATTGTAGACGACAACCTTTCGAGATAATATTGTTATGGATTTTATGGGATTCTGTCGGCCTAACCTGCTGTTGCCCAACATGGATTAGTTTTTCAAAAAGAGTCGGACGTCCAAGTTACCCCAGGTCAATGTCTGACCTCACAAAATTAATGCAGATCTTTTAGTCATTGTAACGATTAGGTCGGTAACAATTATGAGGTTGGTCATTTTATCTCACACCAAAGGATTTGAAAATTTACTAGGTATAAGTAACTATATAAAACCAATTGGGTTCAACATCCAAATAGACAATATAAAAGAAAGACAATCATAGCATCATGGGCGGATTTATATGGTAGCTAGTCGGGGTTCAAGGGGCTCCATTTTTTCATATATATATATATATATATGTGTGTGTGTGTGTGTGTGTGTGTGTGTGTGTGTGTATCTTTCACAAAAATTTATAAAAATATTTTTAATATGAAAAATAAAGTTAACTTCCACCGAGAAAAATATTTGGGTTATAATCCTCACTGAAGCAACACTTTAGATACACTTCTGCCATGACCACCTTGTTGACATATCAAAGAAAGAAGTGTTTCATGTCTTTGTAGCAGGTAAGAGGTTATTGCAAGTTTTTAATGGATTTTCTAATTCTTTTAGGCGAGGATCTTTTGTGATATTATGGCTTTGAGAGTTCAGGCCATATGTGTTTTTGAAAATGTTTTTGGAATTTTAGTAATCCCAAGGCAAATTGATATCATGCATATAATATTTAACGTAATTCAACTCAACTTGATGATCTACGACCATAAAGCAATTACTTTGTTACTCTAGGAACATTGTCTTTAGATGGAAAACCCTAATCCTTTGAAGACAACTACTTACCTATAGTGTCCTATTGCAATTGACCAAACTCTATAACATGTGTCACCTAAATCAGTACCTAAGACTCCCTATGAATTGTGGATTGCTTTAAGGCACTTCCACATTTGGGGATGTCCATCTTATGTATTGAATAGCTTTGCCTCAAAGCTGGAACCTAGGTCTGAGATGTGCTACTTCACAGGGTATTGTAAGGGAACAAGAGGTGAAATTTTCTATCATCCTAAGGAGCAGAATGTGCTTATAAGCACCCATGCTAGATACTTGGAGGATGATGATGTTATCCATCAAAGGCCAAATTTAAAAGCTACATTAGAGGAAGTCACTAAGACTTCAACTCAAATACCCGCACTTAATCCTGAAGCAGAAAATGAACAACAAGTTCCCTTAACTTCTCCAGAGCCTCGTCGTAGTGGGAAGAAATCATCTTAACCTGATCAATAGTATGTAGAGTTTTTGGAAGCAGTCTCCGACCAGATCGATAATCCCACAAGTTACGATGAAACAATATCGGGTATAGATGCAGATCGTTGGCATAAGGCAATAGAATCTAAGTTGGAGTCTATGCACTCTAACAAAGTCTGGGATCTTGTAGAAACACCTAAAGAGGTAAAATCCATAGGTTGTAAGTGGGTTTAGAAGAAAAATAGAGGAGTGGATGGGAAGGTAGAAACCTTCAAAGCTAGGTTGGTAGAAAAGGGATACACTAAGAAAGAGGGTATTGATTATGAGAAAACTTTCTCACCAGTAGCCATACTTAAGTCCATTAGGATTCTTTTAGCCATCACTTGTCATTATGACTAGGAGATATGGCAGATAGATGTCAAGACTGCATTCGTAAATGGAAATCTTGAGGAATCCATCTATATGACCCAATTGGATGGATTCGTTGCAAAAGGCCAAGAAAACATGGTCTGTAAGCTTAAAAGGTCTATTTATGGACTTAAGCAAGCATCTAGGGCTTGGAACATTCGGTTCAACAAAGCGATCAAAGCCTTTGGTTTTGAACAGAACGTTAATGAACTGTGTGTATACAAGAAAAGGGATAGCCATGCTGTCGCATTTCTTGTCCTTTATGTGGATGACATCCTATTGATTGGGGATGATATAGGATTGTTGACCTCTACAAAGATTTGGCTATTTTCTCAATTCCAAATGAAGGACTTGGGTAAAGCTAGTTATGTTCTAGGCATCAAGCTTCTACGTGATCGTAAGAACAAGGTACTAGTTTTATCCTAAGCTACATACAACGAGAATATATTGATCAAGCATGTAAAACTCCAAGAAGGGTTTAATGTCCCCCATACATGGAGTACCTCTCTCTAAGAATCAGTGCCTCAAGACTCTTGAAGAGGAAGAGAGCATGTGACAAGTTCTATATGCTTCAGCAGTTAGAAGTCTCATGTATGCAATGTTATGTACTAGGCCAGATATCTGCTTTATTGTTGGCATAGTTAACCGGTATCAGTCAAACCCTGGACAGGATCACTAGGTACCAATCAAACATATATTCAAGTATTTTTAGAGAACGAAAGATTATATGTTGGTCTATCAAGCTGAGGATCTGACTCCGCTGACATACACAGACTCTGACTTCCAGTCTGATAAGGATTCTAGGAGGTCTACTTTTGGATATGTATACACCCTGTCAGGAGGCACAGTTTCATGGAAGAGTGTGAAGCAAAATTGCATCATATACTCCACCATGGAAGCTGAGTTTGTCGCAGGATTAGAAGCTACCAAAGAAGCAATTTGGTTGAGGAAGTTCCTATTGGAGCTTGGTGTAGTGCCTACTGTGGAGAAGCCCATAATCATCTATTACGATAATTGTAGGGCGGTAGCACAAATAAAGAGCCAAGGAACCACAGGAAAGACAACATATAGAGATGAAATATCACTTGATCCGTGAATTTATTCATAGAGGAGACACAGTAGTAGAAAAAAATTGCCTATGCAAATAACTTAACAGATCCCTTTACTAAGACTCTTACAAAGAGGGTATTTTCTGGACATGTTGAGTTTATGTGGGTGAGGTTATTAGGTAACTTAGCTTAGTGTTCTTTTGTGTAAGTGGGAGTCTGTTGGGAATAGGATTTCCAAAAGACCACTAGCACTTGTCATTTCTGTAAATGAATATTTGCAATTGATAATTAAAATGTCATCTTATTATATGAGCATGTTTTATATATATGTATGTGAGGTCCTTGCTTCAAGTGGTGACTTAGGTGCGTGGTGGTTACGCACAGAAAGTCTAGGTCATGGTCACTTGTTAAGCAAATTAATTATATCCATGACAAAGTAGTAAAGTTGGGCGCTTCTATGGTAGAAGTCATAGTGGAATAAGTTCCCTTTGGAGTAGGGTAATTTGCCTTGATCATGGATTTGTTCCAAACTTATTACACTTATACATGTGTATACATTAGATGGACCCAATAGGTGTGAACTCTAAATACGGTCTATCAAATAAAGAGTTCACCTATACTTACAGAGCTTCTAAGGAGTTTAAGATGTGGCTTAAGAGGTGATAGTACACTATGAAACCTGTCTTGACTACGAATAAGTATAGAGGGGTAGTTTGGTCATTTCATCACTTAGTTGGGCGTAAGACTATTTTCTGTTCAATACAATATCTATCCTCTAGTACAACATAGTCTTATAGTGGAATAGACTAAGCTTAGAATAATAAAATATTGTTAAGGGACTAGTAGGAATATTTTATTTATTCTTAGAGAAAGGATAAATATGTATTTGGTCCCCTTTCTAGCCAAATTATCTTATAAGTAATATTTGCTAAGTTAAAGAAATACTATGGTAGAGAGAATATCTAATTCATTGACAATTAAATATTAAAAATAGACTTTCTATTTTGTAAAAAGGGTGTTTTTATTTTTAATTATTGGCTGAAATTAAATTAAATAAATACCAAATTAATTAATTAGAGTACATTGGCTAAGCCAGGACCCTAGCTCGCGAACCAAGGAGGTCATGTGGGTTCAGGGGGAACCAGGTAAGGGAAAAATTTGCCAGGGTAGAGGAAAAATAGGAAAATTAATTGTGGAGAAAAAATAGGATTCTTGCAATCCAAAACCATATTGATTTTTTGGAGATTTTTTCTCAGACTTTTGTCCTATAAATAGATCATTTCCCTAACTCTGAAAAATTGTTCCATCTCTTCTGAGATATCTCTTCTCTCTCTTGTGTAAGCTTCATATTTGGAAGAAACTCAATTCTAGTTTTTCTTTAATTTAGTTCGAGTCCCACAACTAGAAGTTGTTTTAGTAGATCTTGGTCATATTGATCTTTCTTATATGTGTATTGCACAATGTTATTTGCAACAAACTACACCCAGTACTTTGTACAAAGTAAGGTTGTTAAAAAGCGCACTAGACTAGAAAAAAATGTCTAACTTGTATGAGAGTGAACCCAACTTGTATGGAAAATCCATCCCCTATTGGACGGTTTAATTCTGTCAGCCGTTTTAAATAGTTTTCCTAAAACTCATTATGCATGCTGCAAAAGTACTGGAACTATTAGGGATAGGCTTGAAAACGTTAGTGGAGTCTACCACTTCCGCCTGACGTGTGAAATTACATGCAAGATGTGCCCCGCACTTTTGTGTATTAAACATTAAAGACGTTTTAAAACTTTTCCCAGAACTGATTCATGCAAGTAGAAGTCGATGACTTGACAACAGATATTTTAGGTGAAACCTAACCCATCTATTCGTAACAAGATAGGGACATATTCACCAATCTATAGATTAAAAGCTTGATTATTTCAACTGCGGTATGACAAGTACAATTACTTCCAATCAGAAAACTTTTAACACAGGTACAGCCAAGTTGACTTTTTTGGTGAGGCTGATCCGTTAGACTTTTTCCAATCTGAATACAATGTCCAGCTCAAATGTGAGTGACCCAATCTCAAACTTATTAGCAGTAGTTATCACATTAGCAGATAAGTTTGCTCATATGTGATAAAGTTGATTAGATTTGTAAATTTTGATGATAAGAGAATTCAAATTTACAAATGTTTGTAAGGAATTGTGTTTGTAAGCAGGCCAATCACTCGAACTACGTGCACAATCCTTGTTGGGAATTATTTCAAGCCTTAATTTGGTCCCTCGTATCTCGAGTTGAGGTTTATTGTTTAATTTATTTATTTAAATTAAAAGTGAAACCTAAATCAATTTTTACATAGCAAAGAAATTGCACAAACCGAACTAGAATCAATCTCAGAATTTAGTGAGAATTATACCACTAAAACAAATCACTAATAGTTTTTCTCTTATTTTTAAAATATCTATTAGTTTCCTTACGCCTTCAATTATTTTATTTTCTCCTTTCATGTAGCTTCAAAACGCTCAAATTCCTACTCCACACAACCATTTCCTCATCTCCTTCTCCCAATGACGTTCTTTTTCCTTGCTCATCTCAACTACCTTCTATATCAAACATTAAAATTTTCATAACTTGATAATTAACTCACTTATACTAATTCTCGAATATAGAAGAAAATTACGATAGCTTCCCACCCCGATTACCTTCCATATACCATGTAGTATAAAGCTAAAATTTTATACCTTCATTCACAATTAAATGTTCTAATTTGATCCATGGCGTTAAATAAAATATATATATATATATATATATATATATATATATATTTTTTTTTTTTTTTTTTTTTGTTAATGTGAGAATCTAGTTGGCATAGAGCGACTATCGGTTGGTTCTAGCGGAGCGCGACCATCAACTGGTAAATTTATTAGTGCAGCGGTGCATTTCAACACATACATGCTCTAAATAAAAAATTAAAAGAAAAATTTATACTCCCCCCTCCCTAACTCTTATTTGACATGAAAGATATCTATTATAAATCGCCATACGAGATTTTATAAAGAAATCAATGCTACAAGTATGACTAATCGTTTTAGATAAAGACTTCAACATACGTACACGTTAAATCATCGTGATCAACAACCGTACGTATCAGCTTTGCATTTTTCTTAGCTATGACGCCTTTTGTCTCCAATAGTTTTCTAGTAATTTAATATTAAACTCTTTTGGTTGACTTTGTTACCCTACATGTTTCACATTTGTTTCTTTGACTTCCTATTATTTAATTTAAGTAGTTAGTGGGTTGTCCTATTCTTGACTCTTTCCTCCCACGTTCTTGTGAGTGTATAAAATGTTTTATTTGATTTGTTCTTGGATCAGCACGATCTTTCTTAGCAGACACTACTGCAATTCAATACTCTTTTCTATATTCAATATTCAATTGCTAGTGTTTGTTATTCTTTAAATTTGTAAGTGTTCATCCCGATCGATTATGATTACTAATAGGATGAAATGACCATCACTCTCTTATATTTTGTCAAAATTACATAATATCCTGGTATAATAACTTTTTTATAATCCCCTATAATCTTTTAAAGTGATCATAAGTGCTCCAATCTCGTATTTCCGTTAATAGAAGTTGAAATACATAGTACAACTACTACTAGTGAAGAAAATTAATCTTTATTCTCAAGTGTCAATAGCCAAGTTATAGTATAACTACTCCTATTAAAAGTGGTAAAAGAAATTATAAATGAAAACAATAAATGAAAATAGTAAATTCTAAACTACAGTCTACTCCTAAAGACAAAAATTCTAAGACTTTATAACATATTTGTTGGATTGGTCGTGTTTTTTTTGGCTAGGAAAGCAAGTGTCATCTCATTAAACTCAACAAAAAATCCAACCACTACAAAAAAATTAGATTTTGCGAAAGACGATTCCCCTTACCGTGTTGTCGCCAATTTAGAATTTGTGACGGCACGGTGAGGAGAAACATCTATCAGACATGAGCTGGTCATCAAAATTGTACCCCTCACCAAGCCGTCACCAATTTGGCGACCGTTGTCAAACTATCTCTAGTCCATCTCCAAATCTTCCGTCACTAAGCCCTCGTCATCCTTTCCTATCTCCACGCCATCACTACAGTTTGCCATTACCGAGCCCTTGCTAACTTAACCCGTCCTCAAACTGTCACAAAAATTGTCCTCTCCAAGCCCTCACCAACCTTTACCATCACCCAGCCGTCACCGAGCACTCGCCAACTTAAGCCCTCACCAAACCGTCACCAAATTGTCCTTGTCAAGCCCTCGCCAACCTTTTCCCTAGCCAATCCGTCATTAACCTTTCCCATCACCAAGCCGTCACTAAGCCCTCATTAACTTAACATTTCAATATAATTGAACCTGTCATAATAAATTCATAAATTTTTAAAAAAATCCCAAACTGAACCTGTTTGATATGTCAAATTCATTTCAAATAATGCCAAAAATATGATATGTTTCATATAATTAAAATCAAGACTGTAATTTAAAACTGTTACAAATAGAATTATATCAACATGGAAGTGTATTTAACTTCAAACTACATAGTTAACATTATAACAAATTATTCTTCATTTTCATCACTAGGTGAAGATAACGAATGTTGCTCTTTAGGTTGAGTACAAATCTTTGCATAGAGGACATCCAACACCTAGCTCTACTTTTGCAATTGTTGCTAAAGTTGATTGATGAACTCGTTCTGACTCTAGATCTGCTGGCCCCGAGTTTGTAATTGGTTTTGCATTGTGGGGGTCGCTCTTGTGACAGCATCATTCAGTTGTTGCTTTGTGATTACACGCCTAGGCTGGGTACCGGTGTTTGCAACAGACTCAACTGAAACCTGTGAATCTACCCCATATATACAACCTTTGCGTGGTGGGCTGATAGCCTATAAAAAGACTGTGTTGTGATCCACAGGCGTGGGGTTTGAGTCTGATTCCAATGCATTCATGGCTGTTTGGAGCAATTCTTTGTAACACGTCTACGAAAACATTATTAATAAGTTAGTATTACGAAACCTATTTGTTGCACAAATATTAATTTATGGTGTACACAAACATAATATTCAAACACACAATTTATAGGTCCTAAATCACTCTTTCATGCATCTTTTGGAGTTAATCAAAAAACAGACAACATCTCGTTTGTATTTTGGACTTTTCCCAAAAATCTATTACAAGATAAAGCCAACAGAATACATAGTATCCAACCTGATATGAACCACATTTAACCTCAACATTGCAATCAACTAGTACATCCCTCAGGAGACATTTTCAAATGTTGTACAACACATACGCTTCCAACAAGTAACCATGTTCCATAAGCACCCATGTTTGTTCATATCATAGGTACATTCGTGTTCACACATAAATAAGTATCTTTTCCTTCTAGAATATTAACTTTAACAATTATAAATACTTGGTGCAATCTTATACCTTTTATGCAAACATACTATGAACCCCAAATTATCTTCAACAAATATCCTATGTATTGCAACCTCTACCAAAAATTCCATGAATATTATATACCATAGTCCGTTCGGCCCAAGAGTCTGTGTACAGTCCGTCAACTCCCTTGCGATGAGCTTTCTGGAAAACCTCTGTATAAGTCACTGTCTTCACTAATTCTTTTTCCTACAATAGCAATTCACCATATCCAGCAACATATAAATGTGTATTTTGAAAAAAAAAGAGTCGTCACATAATATATAATTAACCGAGATTTTATTACTAAATCAATATTATTCTTCTAGCTGATTCATGGGTTAGATTGAACCTAAATGGTGAGTAGACGGATTTGCCTTTGGATTGTCTGAATTTCTCTTTGAGATGGCCTGCCATTGTGGGCTTTTCTATAGCTCCAGTATTTGGTTCCATATTTCAAGTGGTATGAAGTTTGGTTTCTTCGTTCTAGTCCGTCCTTTGTTTGTCAAATCTGTAATTCGGCTTCTTTCAATACATTCAAACTTGCGCCAAATTTCAGCTCATCAATTGGAAGCCACTTGTACTTCCTCTAAAAATGTTAATATTATGTAACAGTAATTCAACAATTACTATGATAATTATACAGTAGTTTTCACAATATATATTGCGATAACAATTCATACCTTGAAATATTCGAACCATAATTTCCTTGTATCACTTAGGACCTCTCTGTACGTCAACCAAGGCTCTACATACCCGGCATGTAGTGCTCTTGAAATCCCTTTAGTTGCGTTATATGGATCCCATCTATACGATATAACATAATCAAAATATGTAAATTAGGGACAAAAATGTAGAAGATTTAAAATTCATAATTTAAAGTAATATATATCTGTTTCTTACGACCTTCAAACATTGTCGCTTGTTATTTTGTCAAACCGTATAATCAGCTAGAGACTGGAATCCATAAAATTGCCAATCTTCGATGCCTGTAGCCTGTCTGTCAGCAGCGCTTGAAGACTCAGGCATATTAGAAAATTGCGCACCACCAGGCGTTGAAGAGTCATTATCATCTACGTGTAAATCCTCTAAATCATGTGGCAATCCAAATGATGAACAATGTTGTGCATTATGACATGTTGACAGGCCCTGTACATATGGCTACTCTTGTGGGGGATACACATCGTCTGGGATCCGATGCTGCATTCCCACTGATGAAGTTGACGAACCACACCTAACGACCAGAGGGATATTGCCAAATCCACGGCTAGTAGCTGCATGTGCACTTGTGAATCCTCGACCACTCGTATACTGCGTTCCTATAGATCTACGACCACCTAATGGCATAGCGTCATTGTAGCCGACCGGAGAGAATCACTGACTATCTGGCACCGTGTTCGGTGTATGAATGGAATTTCTCCTTTTCTCTAATAAGCTGGTCTGCTTTAGTTTACTTTTTCCCTTGCGATTTGGATCTTCACCGCCTCCCATTGTCTGTTTTGACACATTAGAATTAGAATATATAATTAAAATACATAGTGAAAAAATGTAGTTATGCATATTATTACCAAGCTGATAGAGACAAAAACAATATTACAATCAAAGTTGATAATTTGAAAGAAAAAGATGAAAAGTATTTTTGCCTAACCTACGCTTTTCAATAATCATCATATCCCTTATTGTCACCGTCATGATTGTCACCATCATCCTCCTCCGCATCATTATCATCATCATCATCATCATCATCATCATCATCATCATCATCATCATCATCATCATCATTATCATCATCATCATCATTATCAACAACATCATCATCTGGGTCACTATCATCATTATCATCATCATCACCATCATTATTTGATTCATGCTCATCTTCTTCGTCATCTACATATTCGTCTACATCTCCATGTTCGGCATTAAGATCTTCTCTTATTATTTCAGTGTCTACAATCGAATAATTAATATGTGAATTTGAATCTAAATCATTCGGTTCCACTGTGAGCATATTCATTTGATCCGATTGAAAACTTGTACTATCATCTACATCTATCTCCTGTCTGGCCATGTCATAGAAATGTCTTAAACGAATTTTAACGATGGCTACCCAATCAACTCGTTCCCTCTTGGCCCCTGGATATACACAATAGTACACATGTTGGGCTTGATCTACCAAGAAAAACAGTTCATACTTGGGATATTTTCTTTTCACGTTCACCTCAACTAATCCGGTCATGTGATTGGATTTCACACCTCTATCATTTGTGGTATGATACCAATCGCACTTAAAAAGAACAACTCTTGTATGTTGCAACGGTGGATTAGGATAGTCAAGTTCAATAATATCCTTCAAAACACCATAGTACCCTATTTTCCCAGTTGTACCATCGCATGTTCCTCTTATGAACACTCCACTATTGTTCGTAGACTTTGAGGACCCATATTCGAACGTAGAGAACCTGTATCCATTGATCATGTATCTACAAAATCTGTGTACCTTTCTGTGTGGCCATTTTGAGTGATATTTCACATGATCGTCTACGTCATACATATTTTTTAACTGCAATATGGTCACATTTGGTTAATGCGCAAATGGCAGTGCCCTTAATAAGTAGGCGAAAATTGCATATGTACTGACCTGACCATATAACCATCTTGGGAAAGATCTGTCAATATGCAACTGGAAATCTATTTGGTTCAAAGGGTCGTATTGTTGTGCCAAGTATTTCTTAAACAAAGTGCACAAATATTTTAAGCTTCTAATTATCAAAGTGTGTGTGATAATCCCAATACCCTGATTGTATACCCCAATCAATACAAACATACCTGATAAAAAGTTGCACCTCTAGGCAATTCATGAGTGCGCCAATTGTAAATCATATTCTGGTAGTGAGATTTTTGCATTCGTCTCAATTGGACAACCCGGGAATGTAAATATAGATAAGCAACCCTCAGGATAATCCACCTTGTTATACTGGTTGTTCCGACCTAATCTTCTGCTTTTAGTTGACATGTGTTGTTCAAAATAATATGAACAGAATGTTGAAGTTTCGAGGACGTGATAAGCTTCACAAATAGTTCCTTCCATACGTTCTTTATTCTTAACTATTCTCTTTAGGCCTTGCAAAAACCTCTCGAAAGGATACATCCATTGATATTGAATAGGTCCACAGCATACCGCTTCATACACCAAATGGACAAGTAAATGCTCCATTGAATCAAAAAATGCAAGAGGCAACATCTTCTCCAATTTGCAAAGCGTCATGACGATATTATCTTACATCATTTCCAATTTGGTTCTTTGCAGAGTTGAACAACATAGATTGCTAAAAAATAGGCTTAGTTCAGCAAAGGTTTCCGAAGCCTGTTTCGGCATGAGCTCGCGTAATGCAATGGGAAGCAGCCTCTCCATAAAGATATAACAATCGTGGCTCTTCATGTATGACATTTTCAATTTCTTCATGTCGACACAATTTGATAAATTAGAAGCATAACGGGAAATTTTATGTCTTCAACCCATTGTAGGAGCACTTTTTTCTTTTCTGTGGGGAGTGTGTATACACCGATCTTCTTTGTGTTGTCATCGTACAATTCTGGACAATTGCAAAAAGTGGACATGTCTTTCCGAGCTTGAAGGTTGTCTTTAGTCTTACCCTTAACAGCTATGATAGTATTGAAGACATTGTCGAAAATATTTTTCTCAATATGTATCACGTCTAAGTTGTGACGAAATCTTCTAGTAAGGCAAATCTCAAAAAATACTTCTTTTCGTCGAATTATGATCTATCCCAAACCCAGGTAGCTTCTTGCAAGACATCTCTTGGATTGTCGGGAAAGTTTTCACCCGTTCTCAAATTTGTTAACCAAATAATCGTGGTAGAGGTGTAGAACTCTTCGTTCTATCTTTGATAAAAAATTTCCTGTCACGTCTTAATGAGCTATTTGGTGGTAAGAATTGACGATGACAGTCAAAGAATGAAGGCTTCTTCCTCGCTGGTAAGAGAAAAACTATTGACTTTTTCATGCAAATAAGACACGATAGCCTCCCATGTGTGCTCTATCCCGACAACATACCATAAGCCGGGAAGTCATTTATTGTCCACATCAAGGCTGCCCTCAAACAAAAATTAGTCTTCGTATCAATATCATAACATAATGTCCCTTCAGACCATGGAGTTATCAATTTATCGATCAGGGGCTCTAGGTAGACATCAATATTCTTACCAGGATGCTTGGGACCAGGAATCAGTACTGTCAAAAACATTACGGGATCCTTTATGCACATCTACGGTGGTAGATTGTATGGGGTAATTATCACTAGCCAGCAAGAATAAGGTTGCGCATTTGAACTGTATAGGTTAAAACCATTTGAGCAAATCTCTAGCCAAACATTTATGGGTTCTGCAGCGAAATCTGGATACACGCTATCAAAATATTTCCAAGCTTCGGCATCTGGTGGATGACAAATTTTTCCATCCTCAACATTGTGATTTTTGTGCCACGTCATGTGTTTCGCTGTAACATTTGACATGTACAATCTTTTTAACCTTGGTGTTAGAGGGAAATATCTTAATTGTTGGTGGAAAATAAGCTTATCCCATTTTCTACTACCAACTCTAGCCTTGAAACGTGTGTGGCCGCACCGCGGACAATTTTTCATGAGACTCCGATCCTTATAAAATAAGGTGCATCCATTTACGCATACATTAATCTTCTGATATCCCAACCCTAATGGCTTGATTAGTTGCTTAAATCTATATAGGTTTTCAGGCAAGTTATGATTCTTGGGAAACACTTCCATTAACTCTTCTATGAACCTGTTAAATAGGGAGTTGCTCATATTATGCTCAGACTTCATATTCATGTATCGAGCCACGACTAACAATTGAGTAAGTTTTGCATAACCTTCAAATAATGGCCTATCAGCGGCATTCAACAACTTATAAAATTCCTGTGCTTCCATTTTAGGTTCTTCAAATGCCACATTGTGATCTAGAAGCAACTGCGGACCGTTTGCATCAAAAATCATTGTCCTGTAATTATTTACTTCACCAACACCTTGCCTTTGATTACACGTGAAAGTTTGTGCACTTGGATCATAATTGTTGTACACATGTTCCCCTTGTGCAATCCATTGATAGTAAAAATGCATAAAATTCTTCTGATACAAATGATCTACCACATTTCTTGTTATTTGAAATTTTAAGGTCTGGCATCTTACACATGGACATCTTATTTTGTTGTCATCCATATAATAATGTTGTTTGCTTGCAAAAGATACAAAATCTGAAACACCTTGGATAAAAGCCTCATTAAGATTACCATCAATCCATTTCTGATACATCCATTCACGATTTGACTCCATGAAATGATGCACTGAATTATTTGATAAATGTTAATGCATCTTAAAAAATACATAATAGGTTATTAGTTAAAAGATCTATTACATTCTATGAGTGTGAATTAGCATACATGAGCTTCACAACATGACTAATATACAAAACAAAACCATCCAACATTTAACATATTATTCAACACAGAACAAATCTATCCAACAATTTTGCAACTTAAAAGTGCTATCAAATTAACATTGAATTAAATTTGAAAGGTACTATTCAAATTTATAGACGGACACGAACCTTTTATCTGGATAGAACAATTCCAATAAAAAAATTCTGAAAATCCACAAAAGTTTCCTATATTAGCAAACTTCCCAAAAATATAGAGACAAAAAATATATGAATAAAATACATTTTGAAAATATTGGATGTCACACCCCAAACCAAACCCCAATATAGAGGTCAAGTCTAGACGCGACAAACGGACAGAGTCTCCTCTGTACCGTGAATAATCCGATACCTGCACTCTAAAGATTTTCACAACAACAATAACATACAATACTCTAAGACATTCACTTAGTTCCATTTATAGCATAATGAACTATGCAAAATGGGCCAAAATACAATCTACAAGGTTACTCAACATAAATATGCCACATAAGTCAAATATGAAGTTAGAAAAATTCAATAAAACATTTCAATATTTGCTTCAGGCTCGGACGTCACATTGGAATTTTTAATTTTATGGTTTACAATTTTCCAAATTTTAAATCAAAGACCACAAAAGTATTTAAACTATATAAATGAATTATAAATTGAATGTAAAAATATAATTCTTTTAAAAAAATAAATGATAACCATAAAAAACTATAACAAAGTTTTCGAAATGAAAAACAAAAAAATAACCGAAAATATTACTACAAAAAAATTATATTTTAAACATAAAAAAAAAATTTAAAAAGAAATGATAACCAAAAAAAAAATTCAAAAAAAAAAATCCGAAAATATAAAAAAATAACCTAAATTAATACATTTATTCATAATGTATATTTTAACATCTTGAAAACATAAGAAAAATTTTAAATATGTACATATATTATACATAGGTGTACATACATATATATGTATATATATATATATGTAGATATATACATAAATAACATATCAAATCTCATTTTTTTGAGGTGGGGGAGGGGTTTATGGGTTGGGGGGGTGTATAGCTTTGTAGGGGTAGTGGAGTTAGCTAGATCTATACATACATATACATATATACGTACATATATACATATATATATATATATATCATATATATAAATAGAATAAAAAATAACAAAAATTACCTCAAATAAAATGGTAGAGAGAGACCTATAGAGGGGTGGGAAGGTGGAGGTGAAGAGGGGAGGTATATGTTTAAAGGGGTAGGGTGGGGTGGGGGGAGGGGTTACGAAAAAAAGATTTAACAAAGGGCAACAGGTTTGCCGTTTGTTAAATCGAATTTGGGCGATGGCCTGGTGTGAACCAGGGCCATCACCCAGATAAAAGAGGTAGAGACGGACTGTGCCCGTCTCTAATGGAAATGGGCACGGTTTCCCGTCTCCAACATGGAGACAGGCCAACAATCCGTCTCCCTCTTTGTGGAGACAGTCATAGGCCCTGTCTCCAAAGTTGAGACGGGCAACAACCCATTTCCATTGGAGACAGGCATAGTTTCTTGTCTCCAACTTGGAGACGGAGCACGGGCCCCGTCTCCAAATTGGAGACCAGCCGACAACCCGTCTCCATTGGAGATGGGCACGATTTCCCGTCTCCATTGAAGACGGACATGATTTCCCGTCTCCAACTTTAGAGACGGACTTTGCGCCCGTCACCAATCTTGGGGATGGGGTTCATCTCCCGTCTCCACAACTTGGGAGACAGGATTGATCCCCTATCTCCATTGAAGATGGGCAAGGCCCCCGTCTCCAATAGGGAGACAATACAAAATTATTATGGCTTATTTTTAAAAATTAAAAAATTGAAAAATATAATTAAAAAATTTAATATTAGTAAATAAAAAAATTTATTAATAAACAGTATATATATATAAATCTAATGTTTTATTTTATAGAAAAATAGAAGACGTACAATTGTTGAACAATTATAAATTTATAATTTACAAAAATATATGAAGTGAGAGAAGATTTAATTTTCTATATTACATTAATTAGATGAAAATATAATTTAATAAAATTCTATGCCGTGATTGGACAACTCAATAACTCTTTAGACATAAATTGTATGTCGTGCATTTTTGGAATCGTCATGATTTGACAACTCGATGTGGTGATAGTTGTAAAACTCACGCGCATATAGACAAATTAATGGTCATAAAGTTAAATGTCAGTGATCATGAAAAAACATAAATAATTTGGTGAAAAGAATTCAGATATGTCATGATACACTAGCTAAACGTACAAGTTATCATACTGCGCTTAAAAAATTGTCATGGCTGAGGTGATCGTACGAGAGTCACGCGTATACGAAGTAATTAATTTGGAGATGACCCAGCAAGATCCGTCGCCAAATTTGTGCCACTTTCACTTTTATATAAAGAAAGCACCAATCTGTTTGTTGTCTTCCATCTTTACATAAGTTTAACCTCATTGCATCCACATTTTATCAACAATGAGTAAGGAGGTACAAGCTCAGTGGGTTACCGTTAAAAAAAAGGAACACACAACAAAAGGAGAAACATCCAAGGCTAGCAACAGCAGAGTTGAACCTCGTTTTGATCTAAACGAACCACCAAAGGAAGAGGGTTATATTTCTGCAGCTCAACACCAATAAATGGTTGTGGATCAAATGTATCACATCCTTTTGCCGAAATTATTCCCGTGAAACTTATGTTGGAAAGTGGTAGTTAAGGTTAATAATATGAAATCTATTATGGTCTTATGTGTGTGTATTTTGTTAAGTACTTTGGTATGGTGATGTGTTATCTTAACCGTCTGTCAATGTAATCCTTATTTGTGTCATATTGTAGTTAGTATGTAAAATAATATAGTATTTTATTACTATGAAATAGGTTTGTCAGTACGCGTTAACAATACATGTTTGAACTGGTACTGCTAATTCAAAATTTGATATGATTCGTTGTTGCTTTGAGATTGAAGGCCTTGTTTTTTTTAAAAAAAACATAGGAAATTGAGCCATCCTCCAGTATGGTGATGGCATGGTGAGGGAATTTGTCACCATACTGTTACCGCGCCATCTCCATATCTCTGAATCGGCCAAAATTATCACCGAGCCGTCACCAATTTCATGACGGTATAGCTTGGCCGTCACCGAATTAGAGACGGCTAAGACTATCGTCATTGTTGGTGACGGCTTGGTGACGGTTATTTTTGTCTGACACTGTGCCGTCACCGTCCCATCACAAAACTAGCGTCAACATTTCCCTTCACCAAGCCATCGCCATATTGGTGACGGTATGGCGACGGTCCGTTGCAATATCCAATTTTTTTTGCAGTGAACATCCACAATACAAAAATATCCTATTTAAGGATGCATTCAACGCACCAACTCATGCATATAAGTCTGTTTGTACTAGTGTTAGGAAACTTTTTACAAAAATAAACCTTTGATCTAATAGTCGGGAGAATGCCCCCAACAATATCTTCCTCTGCTAGAAAGCTATTACGATAGATTCAATGATTTCTCTCTTTCCAAATAGCATGAACAATACCACCAAAAAAGCAATCTCACGAGGATAGCTTGCAAGCTCTCATTCCTACAATACCGAACTCCCCACGCTTCAACCTCCTCCTAGTTTGATTAACTTTCATTAATGAGCAGGAGCTTAAGTCCATGAGACCAAATCCTCTGGCTCAAACCACATGAAAAGAACAAATGGTCCCTGTCCTCCATCGTGATACCATACATCTTGCAAATACTATCTCCAGTAATACCCCAAGTCAGCAGACGGTCCTTGGTTGGCAGCCTATTGAGGAGAGCCAATCAGGTGAGAATGCTATGCTTAGGAATTCTGACTTTATTCCACACAAGGTAGTGTCAACTGATCTCCTCTCTTCTATATCT
Organism: Ehretia macrophylla; assembly: GCA_037974665.1. Taxonomy (NCBI): domain Eukaryota; kingdom Viridiplantae; phylum Streptophyta; class Magnoliopsida; order Boraginales; family Ehretiaceae; genus Ehretia; species Ehretia macrophylla. Next base: position 76,042,078 of record CM075780.1, on the reverse strand, counting down.
TACCACTTCCCAAGCTGATCTAGTAGAGAACAAACTGTTTGAGCCTGGTTTCCACTTCCAATAATCATGTCATCCAACATCAGAGAAAAAGGAAACATTATCGCCAATCCTCATTAAAGTCGGATGATCTGGCCAGCTCCAATTTCCATCAAAAATTACCTCTTCTACCTTACTGTACTGATTGATCAAGGCCAAACAACTCTGATCGAGCACCACACAATTCGTCAGCGAACCCCAAGGATGCCAAGGATCAATCCAGAACAGCGTATCAGCCTCATTACCAATGATCCGACTGCAGTGTTGTTTCATAATCGGTCTGATCTTCAACAGTTTCCTCCAATGCCAAGATGTATTTGATCCTGGTGAATGCTCCCATACATTTTTGCCTTTAAGGTAGTAATGTCCCACCCATTTGGGCCACAATGAGTTCGGTTGAGATAATAAGGTCCAAAACTTCTTCATCAAACTCACCATATTTGAATCTTCAAGGCAACGGAGGCCTAAACCTCTTTCCTTGAAAGGACGACAAATAGTCTCCCAACTCACTCTAGCTTTACAAGGTCTATCATTTTTCCCTTTCCACAGGAACCGAGCCATCCTTCTCTCTAAGTCTTTCAAGACTCCCTTAGGCAGCACCATAATAGATGACCATGGATGTTGGCGAGAACAAATTTAACAAGGACTAATATCCCTGCAAAAGATAGGAATCTTGAAGTCCAATTATCTACTCTTCTATTCATTTTCTCAATCAAAGGGTTAAAGGAACTTTTGCTTAATTTGCTCGCATCAAGAGGAACCCCCAAGTAGGTGAAAGGCAGGCTACCTTCCTTAAATCCAAGAATATTAATGATAGTAGACTTTAACTCAGCATTGCCTCCCCCAACATAAACCATAGACTTATCTTCATTGACATTCAAGCCCGACATTTTTCCAAAGTTGCAGAGAACTTTTTTGATTGTCGTGCATGAATCAATATCTGCATGACAAAACATCAACACATCAATAGCATTGCATCCCCAAGGATTGGTTTTTTTTTTTCTTTCTATTTTTCTGTCGCTTATCATTCCTTTTATAAATGGAGCAATTTAATAATGGTCGCCGATTATTCAATTCAACTCAAATTTTACCGAAAAATGTGTGCATTTTTAAGGTATTTTTAGGTTGAAAAATTAATTCAGCCCTCACCAAAAAAAAAAAATATCAATATATAAGTATTTAATTGTATAATTTTATCCCCCACTGAAAAAAAAATTCAAGCTCCGCCCCTACTCTCGAATGATACGGTGTGCCAAATTCATTTCACATGAATGGGGATAGGCCATTTAATCCCATGCTTAACTCTTTCCTATTATAGAAGCACATACAATAAAATCTCATTAAATGAATATTCAATAAAATTAATAATCTCACTTAAATAACAAAATCTTTGCCATCCCAATTTAGACCGGTGTATTAAATTAATACCTTGCTACTTGTATAAAATAATATTTTTTTATTAAAATCCTTTAGAATCCACGAATATATAAATACAAAAAAAAAAAAAAAAATCCATAGAAATTCATTGAGAAACTTTTAAAACCTTTCGACTTGACAATTATAATTTTCTCAATTAAGCTCTTTCTCAGAATATTTATCTAAAGTTATTTGTCTTTTCTTTGTACCTAAATCAGACTTGACCTTATGGTCCTTATCCATAATTTTTGCAATGCATATACCAAGTTTGGTATAATTTTTTCATGTTGTATGTAGCAGGCAATTAATTGAGGTTACTACTGTTTGAAATACCTCTTTTGTTAAATAGGTTGTATGTACATACATGCATGTTATGTAATACCCCGATCCCTCTCGAAACTGGAGCTCCGATTCAATACCCGAGGTCACGAAAAATAAGGAAAGACAGGCAGAGTTTCCCCTATTTATAGGACTATCAGTTCACCTGCAAACTATAAATTTATCCTCAAGACCACAATCCAACCCCAAGATACAATTCTATCCTCCAATGTCAACATATGTAATGAACTCCTCAAGGCCATCCGAGCCTTGGAATCCAACAACATAACACACAAGCATACAAGGTTAATTCCATGAGAATCTTATCTTTTAAATCACTTATCATACCACTCTAATTCTAATTATCGTACTTACTCAAATATTAAGTCCATCATTCAATTTCCTTTAGCACACAAGCATGCAGTCAAAGGCAGTAAAGTTTGTCATTAACTATTACATACCAACTACATCACTAACTATTCAAGTCTACAACTACAATTACAACCCACCAAAATTATCAAGAATACACACAAGACCTCAAGGGTGTCAAAAGAAGACCTCAAGGATCTCAAAACAAGACATATTACAATAACACACATATTCAAAGGCATTCAACCTCAGCAAGTTAAGCAATCAGCAACACGGCACTCAAAGTAGTTATTCTAATTGCACCTGAAACATGTTAAAATAAGGAATGAGTAACCAAAGTTACTCAGTGAAGGAGGGAGTACAGTAAACTAGGGGTGTTTTCGCAAATAATTTCGTACAATGCAACAAAGATAATAACATAAGTAACACAATATAACAAGCTAATTGATCAAGTATTTAAACACATTTAAAAGGATACGGTTCAATTCCTTGTCTTCAATCTCAAACCATGAACCACGATCTTCAAGCAAATACCGACAAATCCCTTATTCCTCCAAATGGGGTACTCCGGATGTACCCTGATCATACGACTCTTTCTCCTGAGGTAGGTCTATATGCTCCAACAAGGTGAACCACGCCTCTGGGGTAGTGGAGTATACTCAGCGAGAGAAAGGGAATAGGCACCATGATAGTCGAGGGAGCACGGTAAGCCCAATGCTGCCCGTATTTCTAGACGCTACCATGTCCGAAAAGGTTGCACAACCCCGAGTCAAGATCACGAGAGCCAAGAATATCAAATATCACATAAAAGGAACGACAAAGTAGGCCGCCCTCGCAGTTAATCACAGATAACACGCAAAGACACAAGATAGCAAGTAAATAATGCATATAAACTTTATCAATTACTAAATGATACAATCTAGAAACAATAAAATAGATTAAGATGCACAGAAGCGATGAAGACTCTCTCACCTTGGATTAGGTTAAATATGCAAGTGAATAACTGAAATTCACTCCAATCCTTCTCGATTTAGCTCAAAGGTACAACCTTAGTCTATTCACACAAGTATAATACTTTATCAATAACTATATTAATTCTATTCAAATATCCATATAACTAACTTAAGCGCCCACTAACACATAAAATGATAGAAATTAGGCAATCATTAATATACTCTAAAATAACACCGACCCAAGTAATCAATTACTAGTAGGTAGAATAACAACATTTAAGAAATGATTAACTTAGTGACTAGTAGCATTAACTAACTATAAACTAAGAACTAATTCTTACTTTTCATTACACATCCATGAATCCAAGTTGAACACTCTAAACATAGTAAATTAACCAATCACTAAAGCTTCCAGTCACATATAAAGTTATTTCATATGAGGTAGAAGTAATTCAATGGAATAGATACAATAGAAACAACTAGTGCTAATCACATATTAAACTAATACAAGTTCAGCACTTATTTAACTTTACAAGTCAAGAAAAAGTTGTTTGACTATTACACCAGAGTTTGGTACTTTTGAAATAAAGTCTAGTTAGTTCTACCAATACAGGTTCATGAGTTGTTCAAGGTTTCCTTTACTTTACATTAGTTAATAACTTGTATATGAAACTAGTTCACTTATTCTTTAATCAGCTATTAACTTAATCTAAAGGTAATTCTCTTAAGGATTTAAAGCTAATCAAAGCTAGGTTCCAATAAGGTTCAAATACTACATTCATTAGTAACGACTTCCAACATTTACTATCTTAAAATTCTTCTAGCTATACATTCTCTTACTTTCCAATGATTATTAGTTAGTGAATAATATTCAACTCAAACCAACATTCAAGCTCTTAGGTAGCTAACTATTCAAGAAAGAAGTGTTTTACTTAAGACTTTATAACTAATATCAAACCATCATAATCGTATTATTAGCAGCACAACAAGCTTTAATATAACTTATAACTCATTATTTCACAAGTAAGACATGGGGAAAGAAAACCTATCTATCAATAACTTCAATATGAACTTGACAACAACTTAAAATAAAAATAATTTCAGCTCACATTCATAGTAGACTCAAGTTAAAGATAACATTTAACAAGCCAATAAATAACTACTTCACAATTAACTTACATTTTAACTAAACCACTACACAATTAAACTAACTCTTCAATCTAAAATTAAATCATAAGCTTAAAGAATAGATGCTACACCAAAACACTTGTCTTCATTTCCAATCAAATTAGCATTCAAGATAAATATTAGATCTAAATCACATGCATTTATAGCTCAACAATCATTTTCATGTAGGTAGTATGACATTCAAGCTAATTACTTTATTTGAACAAGAAACACAACTAGGTTATGAACTAGTAACCAAAATAATAAAGCAACATAATATACACTAACACTTAAACCTCAAATTCCAGCTTTAACTAACATAAATCTCCTAGCCCCCTTAGATTATCAACTATATTTAATCATTACACATTCCCACTTATCAATGGTTAAAGGCCAATAATCCGAGATAACTTAAGAACCATCCATTAATAGATTAGTTTACAACATTTAACTAAGTTAAACAATTTGCACAACCAAATTAAATTCAAGCTATAGCTAACCCCTACATAACTTAATTAAACGAGTTGCACATTTTAGCAAGACGGGGAAAAGGCAAGGGGAAAGGCAGTTGCATTCTATACTAACTCATGATTTCTAATTACCCATTCAAACTTTATTATATCACAATTTTCATAACTATAAGAGCTCCATTACACTACTAATTATCCAAGAACACTACAGAATAAAGTCTTGATTGAATACATCCAATTAGAGTTGAAAGATATCATCACTTTAGCAAAATAACAACGCAATTCCGATTCTCAAGTAATAGGGCAGTTCTGACACATCTCACCAAAATGGTGATAACTCATTCTAGAAAACTCTGATTAATGCACCGTAAAAAGTATTAGAAACTAGACTTGTAAGGCTTTCTAACAGTATATAATTTAACCCCTAATCCTTCTCCAATTAATACAATTTTAAGCTCGAAGTTGCTTTAGTTTTCCTGAAAAATCTAGACAGCCACGATGGAACACAGACACCCAATTCCATTTGTGTTTTCTTGCTATTTTATGCTCAATAAGTATAGTTAAACACCTATTTCTTTTCTTTGATCAAAGATACAAACTAAAGTTATAATCAAATCTTATGTAAAAAGCACTACACAAGCAGATTCAAGCTAACATAGTGATCATCATATACAATAAACAACTTCTAATACAATCAAAGCTCCATTTCTCACTAATTTATTACTCTACATAAACAAAATAGGCAAAATAAACAATTTAGATGTAAACCAACTAGACCCTTCACCTCCAATTGACTAGGAATGTACAAGATAAGTTAGAAAATGAACAATTTCCCCCTTTCCTTCTTGTCGCCGTTCTGTCTCTAATTCTTTTGGTTTCTTTTTTGTTTTTTCCCCTGTCGTGGGGTGCTACTGTGTGTGGGCGTGAGATGTGTTTTGTTATTGTGTGATTATCAAAACCGTGAGTGTGGTGTGTGTTTTAGTGTATTTGGTGTTAGATTTTTTTTTTTATTGTTTGTGTGGTTGGCCACATGTGTGAGTTGTGTTGCCTTTTTTCTTTTTTTCTTTTTATTATATATATAATAATGAAATATGTGGTCCTAATTTAGCCAACAAGATCAAGCAATTAAGAAAAATCCAAAATGCCAAATCTACAACTTAGCTCGTTCAGTTTTGGGCAACTAAGTAAATAAATTTAATTATTTAAAATAATCTTATAGCCCATTCAGATCCGGGTCCGGGCTTCCCGTTCGAACAGTAAAAGAATTTAATTTTAAGACATGTAAAACAATTTTAAATAATTAAAATAATAGAATAAGTGTCCCGGGTAACCCATATAATTTTAAATTAAATAAAAACAAATAGGGTTTAAGGCACTTTTCGTAAGAATAATGCAAATGGGTGTCATGTATAAATGTAAGAGAATAAAATAAATGCATGGTTGGCTCGGGCATCACATGTTAACTTTCCAGCCTCTATGTATGCACATATTAACTATGTATGATCATTCATGTATCTAGGTTAAATAATTAATACAATACATGTACAAGCACTAAAAATATAACACTTTTCTTAAATAAATAAATATTCATTATTTTTGAATTAATTAATTATTTACTTATAGATAAACAAATAACCTCTCTAAAATAGTAAGATTATTATTTTATAGGCCTTTTATGTAGCGATTTGTATACTGGAATGAAATTGGTGATGAAATAATATTCCCAATTATTTTCAATTCCCATGTTTGGTATGAAATAATGAACTTGGGAATCTCATTCCTAATGTAATCTTATTCCCGCGTATATGAGAATAGTTATCCAAACCAAATACATGAGAATGGTTCATTCTCATGTGTTTGAGAATAACCTTGACTACCATACTTCTATATAACATAACTTTTATAAAAGTAAAAAAATAATAATAATACTAATAATAATAATATTATTATTATTGTAAAATAAAAATAAAAATAAAAGTAATAATAATAAATAAAAATAGAAAATAGAAAATAATAATATTGATTAAAATAATAATAAAAAATAAAAAAAAAATTATAATAACAATAAAAATAAAATAAAAATATTAAATGAAAAAATAATAATAATAATAATAATAATAAATACAAAAAAAAAATAATAATAATATCAATATAATAACGATAATGATGATGATAATAATAATAATAATAAATACAAAAATAAAATAATAATAATAATATCAATATTATTATTTTTTTATTTTATTGTTATTATTATTTTATTTTTATTTATTTATTTATTTATTATTATTAATTTTACTTTATTATTATTATTATTATTATTATTATTATTATTATTTATTGTTGTTGTTATTATTTTATTGTCATTATTATTTATTATGTTTATATTGCTTACGATTATGTACATATTTATTCTTATTTTTAATACTATAATAATAAAATTACAATCTTTTCATATTATACAATGCAATCTCATTACTACTCTTCATTCATAGAGCATACCAAGCAGGTCATTATCATTCTCAAGTTCATCTAATTCTCAGTTTCATTTCATTCTTTAACTCATTTCATTCCTATCCAAATCCATTTCAGTGTACCAATCGCTACCTTATTGTATATTCATTATCGCACTTGTTGCACAACTCCCAAATACAGTGGTTGCACAAAGTTAACTTTATTGTAAAAGTAACCGTTTCTAATGTAAAGATTTTGATTTTAAAAAATAATACTTAATGTCATTGATTCATCTTTCCTTTGTATATTAAAAGTTCAAATATTGAATGTCATATCTTTCATTTATATTGTAAAAATTGTATTATAAGAAAGAATAAAGGGTAATATATAACAATATTTGGCTTCAAATCCCAATATAATATATAACAATATTTGGCTTCAAATCCCAATACTTATGCCACATACCTATTAGTCAGGGGCGGAGTCCCCCAGTCCCTCCAAGCCTCTAACTGTTTATTTGAAATCTCTGTATTATTATTATTATTTTTTTTAAAGTTATAGCTTCCCATTTTTTTTTCCTGTTAGGGACCCCTAGTTGAGTCTTGGCCCTCAACCCATATTAAATTTTTGGTTCTGCCCTTACTGTTAGTAGAAAAATAGGAAAATCAATGTCCAATAAACATAAAGAAAAAATAATACATAAAACAAGGATCAACTTATAATTCCAATAACTTCAAAAAAACAAGGGTCAGTAATTGTCCTACATGCACGTTAATAGATTGCCAATAAGATAGGAAAAAAGGTGCTTAGATCATACATCTTATTTAAGCTACCTGTTGGTCCTTGAAAACCTAAGAGGGGGTGAATTAGGTTGTTTGGCAAGGTTAAGCAATTTAAAAACTCTCAATGCGCAAATAATGTCTAGTGAAAGATGATAATACTCTAGAAGTTCTTGTAGGCAATTTATCAAACACTTAATGAGCACACAAGTATATATCACTAGATAAGCAATTAGAACTTCAAAAACAAATTCCAAATAGATATCTCAACAATTATCAAATAATTAATATGAGTAATATCCACACGAAGATAAATGACTTGAAAAATAAAGAGAGTAAAGTAAGAGAAATCAAATATGATGATTTTCAAGTGGTTTGCACTCCCGGAGGCCTAGTTCACCACGTAAGGTCTTCCCTTCCCTTAGGATTTAACAACTCTTTACTAAGATGGTTCTTCAAATGTTGGTGAGGCAAAAACCAACTACAATTATCCTTGAGTCCACAAGAGTTACACAAGCTCCTTGAAGTATAGGTGAAGCTTAACCTACTATCCTCTCTTCCCTTAACTCCACAAAGGATTACAATATTTCTTCGCACAATGATTCTCTCAATCTATGTGAAAGAGTGTATTACAAATATTGTGTCATAAAATGAATGACAATTGCAACTACTATTTGAGTTTGATATTATAATTGAAGAATACTTTGAATGCTCAAAGATATGAAAATGATAGCTCAAGATTTCTCAATGAAAATAATATGAAAAGCTCTTTGAATTAGCTTAGAAATCAGAGGATTAAGGCTTGGAGAGATGTTTGAGATGGTGAGAGAGCATGGCTTAAAAAGAGGGAAAAGTTAGACACAAAACGGATATAATGCAAAAATTCTGGATTTTCCCGTTAAGCCATCCGGTTGCTAAGCCCTTCATCCGGTCGACCGGATGGGGCAAGTAATGCCTGGACCAGAGCTCTCTGCCAGGCATTGTGGCCTTCATCTGGTTGACCGGATGAAGCTAGTAACACCCGGATGCTTAAAATGCTGAAAAGTGACCTTTTTGAGCCCCAAAATAATTTGTTAAATAATAAAGTATTTGGGCACTTTTGAGGACACTTATAAAAAAGTCTTTCTAGCATTTTTAACATCTCAAAACATTTTCAAAAACTCTTTAAAAAGATATAGAACAATTTTTATACCACAAGAGTTTGAAATCCAAAAAGTCTTGTTTTTCAAAAATGAGTTTGTAATAACCTTTTGAAAATATATTTTCAAAGGATATTTTTCAAATAAAATTTTTATGAAAAACCTTTTGGAGAGATTATGAGCTACACAAGTCATACTTAGGCAAACAATATTTTATTAGCTGGTACCCTTTATGTCGTCACGTCTCATTCCTTGTAACTCCCTTTTGATCGTCGAGTCTTCAACTTCATTTCTTCGGGTCTTCATAACTTGATTCCTCATGAGAGATTTCATTTGAATGAGACAAGATATAATAATACCTTTTGGGCTTTGATACAGTTTTTGATTTGGATTTTGACTTTGATTCAATAGGTTGAAACTGGCATTTCCTTTTGAATGACTTCATGTCAGAGTGGGCTTGCTTGACAATCTTGTGTTGATGGATTGAATAACTTGCCCAATATTCAAATAAGAATTCTAAATCACAATTAAGATGTTTTGTTATTATCAAAATAAAGATTATAAGTTTTTCAGGCCAACAATCTTCCCTTTTTTGATGATAACAAAACATTGAAATTTAGAAAACATGAAATAGTAGACTATTGGAAAATCAAACTAGATTTGAGGTCTCCTTCTCAATTTGTGCATTTGTGCTTGATTGGATCATTTGCTTGCGCATGAAAAGCAAGCTCCCCCTGAATAAGTGCATAGCATTACAAAGTAAAATAATACAAGTATAGTCATTCAATCATACACAAGTATTTTCATGATAGATTTCAATATCTTTTTCTCCCCCTATTTGACATCAACAAAAAAAAAAAGATAATAGACCATAGAAGAGCAAATAGTCATAAGAGAATTTGTAATCAAAAGCAAGTTGACATATCAAATATCCAAAATATCCAATCAAAGTTAGAAATAAGATGCAGAATACGAGGGAGTACTTGAGGCAAATAAAACTAGAAAGCTAAAAGGAATTGTTTGAAGAACAAATCTCAAGGCATCCACAAACTAAGAGCCAAGATGATGATCATGTAATGCTTTCAACATCTGCTCCATACGATCCAAACGAACATCTTGTGTATTCAGGCGAGCAATGATTTTATCATGTATGGAGGATTGAGAGGAAGATGATCCAGCTCTTCGAGAACTACCAGCTCCACCTCGACCAGTGTCTTGTCCTTCCATTGGATCTTTGAAGGAATCGGGATCAATATCAAGAGATTCAAACACAATAGTATCACCGCTTGTATCCTCATGAGTATCAAGGATTTGGTTGTTATGAAGCTTCAACTTTTGACGAGAGATGCTAGTGTGATTTAGAAGATAAGATCTAGCACTTATAGATTCAAACTCTTGATCTCGGGGAACATCCAAAGAGTCAAGGAGATGTGTTAAGGGCACCCCATAAACAAGTTAGTTTTCTGCTTGCTTAGTGTGGACGATGTGGTTGATAATGACGTGTGGAAGATTAATTCTTTTTGCCTTATACATCAGATACATCAACAAAGCAGTGAATTTCGGAATAGAACCATCCTTAACTTCCCTATGAATAATCACTTCATAAAGGATGTAGAATAGAAGCTTCTTTTCAGGGATGATTTCTTTTTTCTTAGGATATTGAGTGCTAAACTCCCCTGTTCCTTCCTAAATGAATGCAATAACCCTACCCTTTAGATCATCATGAATGCCTTCCGGCATACCCTTGTAAGAATACAGCTTAGTTCCTTGATTTGGAATTCCGAAGGCTCTAGCAATATCACTAGCATTAAGTTCTAACACCTTATCCTTAACTTGGCTTTGCAATTTCATGGTGTTAAAATCTAAGTTAGCATAGTAGTAGAATTCTCTAATCCACGAAGTACATCCTTTGTTCACAAACCTTAACATAGGAAGCCAACCTTGAGCATCTAGAAGTTTTAAAATTCTAGTTCCATTACGCAAAGTAGGAGGATCCAAAGTCTTACCCCATAAGATGTTTTGTTGTAGAAAGGCATCGGGATTGACAACGATTTGAGGAGCGGAGGATGAAGACTCTCCTGTCTTGCGCTTCTTTGAGTCAGCTCTTGGTGGTGCCATTGAGAATTTGAAAGAGATTGAAGCTTTTAAGAAAAGATTATCTTTGAGGAAATTCGTCGAACACCTTGTGGGCAAAGGAGTTCAAAGCTTTTCTTTTGAAGATTTTGAAGAGTTTGATGATGCAAAGACAAGGATTTGATGAAAAATATGTGTTGTGAATCAATTTGTGATGAAGAATTAGTTGATTTGATGAGTTAAAATAGAAGAGATTGAGAGAATTTAAAGTTGAATGGGAGAGATTTTGAAAAAATGAGGCCAAATCCCGTTTTTCAACTAGCACGATCCGGTCAATAGGGCCCTGATTCGGTCGACCGGATAAGGGCAGTAATGCCCGGTAGTAAAGCGCGATCTGGTCGTTGCATGTTTCATCTGGTCGACCAAATGAATGCAGTAACGCCCGGATCCCCTGTTTCTTGAAAAAAAATGCAATTTTTCAAAAACTTAAGTGATCCAAAGCATTCCTAGCTGTCTTCTTGTAAAAATGTCGGCCAATTGATGCAAAGAATCAACAAATTCAAGTTTAATATCGCCTTTTTACACATGATCTCGTAGAAAATGATGACGAATTTCAATATGCTTAGTTCTAGAGTGTTGAATTGGATTCTTAAATAGACTTATAGTACTTGTATTATCACATTTGATCGGCACACGATCATATCCTAAACCAAAGTCAAGCAAGGTTTGTTTTATCCAAAGAATTTGTGCAACACAACTACTCATAGCTATATACTCGGCTTTAGCCGTTGAAAAAGCTACACTATATTGTTTCTTGCTAGACCATGAAACTAAAACATATCCTAAAAATTGATAACTACCACTAGTGCTTTTTCTATCAATTTTGCAACCTACATAATCGGCATCGGAGTATCTTAGGAGTTCAAAAGATGTGCCTTTAGGGTAAAAAAGTCCTAAATTAATAGTACCCTTAAGGTATCTAATAATCCATTTTACAGTATTCAAGTGGGATTTCTTGGGAGAAGATTGAAAACGAGTACATAAGTACACAGAAAACATAATATCAGGTCTTGAGGCAGTCAAATAAAGAAGGCTTTCGATCATACCTCGATATTGTTTTTCATCAACTGATTTACCTTTTTTCATCTTTGTCAAGCTTGATTGAAGTTCCCATAGGAGTGCTCATTTCTTTTGCGGTGTCAAGCCCAAACTTCTTGATGAGTTCCTTAATGTACTTTGCTTGATTTATGAAGATCCCTTTCTTTGTTTGTTTGATTTGAAGTCCAAGGAAGTTTAATATCCCATCATGCTTATTTCAAATTCTTTATGCATACATTCAGAAAAATACTTGCAAAGGGATTCGTTAGTAGCACCAAAGATAATATCATCAACATATATTTGAACAAGCAAGATATCTTTAGCTTTTCTTTTTACAAATAATGTAGAGTCTGATTTACCTCTAGAAAAGCCGTTATCAAGTAGATAATTACTTAATCTATTATACCATGCCTTAGGTGCTTGTTTAAGTCCATAAAGAGCTTTTTGAAGTTTGAATACATGACTTGATAAATTTGTATTTTCAAAACTGGGTAGTTGTTCAACATAAACTTCTTCTTGAAGATACCCATTTAAGAAAGCTCTTTTGACATCCATTTGATAAAGTTTGAAGTTCATAAAACATGCAAATGCTAGTAACATTCGAATGGATTCAAGTCGAGCTACCGATGCAAAGGTTTCTTCATAGTCTATTCCTTCTTCTTGAGTATACCATTGTGCAACCAATCTAGCCTTATTTCTAGTTACATTACCGGATTCATCTAGTTTGTTTCGAAAAACCCATTTTGTACCAATAATCAGGTAATTACTAGGTCTTTCAACTAAGGTCCAAACTTAATTTCTTTCAAATTGATTAAGCTCTTCTTGCATAGCAATAATCCAATCATCATCCAATAATGCTTCTTTTATATTCTTAGGTTCAATTTGAGATATAAAAGCAACATGTTCACAAAAAGTGTTTAGATTGGAACGAGTTCTAATACCTTGTGATGGATCTCCGAGAATTTGATCATTTGGATGATTTTTGACAAATTTTTAACATTTTGGAAGATCTTGATTTGTTGATATGATTTGATCATTTGATGTTGGTTGTTCTTCCTCAATTGGAATATCAATTAGATTGCTTGTGGATGTATTACCTTCTTCACTTGTAGGGATAGGTTGACTTTGTTCTTCAACTTGTTGAATGCTTACATCATCATCTTCGTCTTTTCTTGACATAAAGGGGTTAGTTTCATCAAAATTAATATGCATAGATTCCTCAATTACCGATGTTCTTTTATTGTAGACTCGATATGCCTTGCTTCTAGAAGAATAACCAATAAAAATACCTTTATCGGATTTTGAATCAAACTTACCAAGGTGGTCTTTATTATTTAAGATGAAGCATTTACATCCAAAGACTTTAAAATGTGAAATATTTGGAGTGCGTCATTTCCATAGTTCATAAGGGGTTTTCTTGAGAGAAGGTCTAATTAAAACTCTATTTAAAACATAACAAGTTGTATTGATAGCTTCTCCCCAAAAGTATATAGGCAAATTGTTTTATTTCAACATTGTTCTTGCCATTTCTTGCAGAGTTCGGTTTTTCCTTTCAACAACCCCATTTTGTTGAGAAGTTCTAGGAGCCGAAAAGTTATACTCAATGCCATTTTGTTCACATAGTTCTACAAAATATGCATTTATGAATTCGGTGCCTTGATCACTATGAATGCATGAAATATAGTATCCCTTCTCATTTTGTACTCTTTTATAAAATTTTGCAAATTCATTGAAGACATCACTTTTGAATGCAAGAAATATGACCCATGTGTATCTAGTAAAATCATCAATAATAACAAAAACATATCTAGATCCTCCTAGACTTATTACATCCATTGGTCCAAAACGGTCCATATGAAGTTTTTGTAAAGCTTTTGATGTGGTCACATGGCTAATGGTTTTGAAAGATACTTTATGTTATTTTTCAAATTGACATGCATCACAAAAATGATCTTTTTCAAACTTGGTCGTAGGAAGGCCTCTTACAAGATCCTTTCGAGAAAGTTTACCAAGTAGATCTATGCTAATATGTCCTAATCTTCTATGCCATAACCAAGAACTTTCATTTGTTGTCATTAAACAATCAATTTTTTGGCATGATATACTTTCAAAGTTAATGATATAGACATTTTCATATCTATTTGCAATAAATAACACATTTTTCATTTTGTCAAAAACGGTACAACATGATAATTTAAATTCAACTAGATAATCATTATCACATAGTTGACTTACACTTAGCAAATTATGTTGTAATCCTTTCACAAGTAGCATATCATGAATAGATATATTATTTTTATTTCCAATGCTACCTTTACCAATAATTTTACATTTCTCATTATTTCCAAAGCTCACAAAGCCTTTTTATTTTTTGATAGGCTCATAGAAAAGAAATGGATCACCGGTCATATGTCTTGAACATCTACTATCAATGACCCAATTTTCTTCATACTTCATTCTTAAGGTAACCTATATACAAAAACAAAATTTAGGTCCCCAAGTTCTATTGGGTCCTATATTGTTAGTTTTGACTTTTAGCATATTTAATAATCTATTTTGGTTTAAGCGAAGAAGGAATTTTAGAGTCTCTACCTACCATATTTCAAAATTTACAATGTGATATTATGTGACCTTATTTTTTACAATAGGTGCATATTTTTTTAAATCCTTTTGATGTTGATAATTCATTTGTAGAAAATGATGCTATTACAAAATAACTTTTTAGAGATTTTTGTTTTGAAGAAGGTTCATATCCTATTCCACTTTTATCAAAAGCCATTTTTTGTGAGCCAAGCATTTTATCAAGATTTTATTTTCCTTTTGTAAATCTTGCTAGGCTTCCATTTAATTCTTGATTTTCTTTTTCAAGCTTTTCAATTTTTGTTTGAAGATTATTATTTTCAAAATAAATCTTAAGTGCCTTTTCATGAGCACAATTTCGATCTTTTTCAAGCAACTTATTTTCTTCTTTTAAGGTATTATTTTCCTTTTGAAGTTCATGTATCTTGATAATTGCAATTTCAAAACTATCATGCATTTTAGAAAATTCATTTTGTAATTCTTCAAAAGAACATTCATTATCAATTAATGAGCTAGAGGAGTAATATTTAGAGTTAAAAAAAGAACATACCTCATCATCCTCTTTTGTCATAAGACAAATGATGTTTGCCACTTCTTCATTTTTGCTTTTTTCATCTGTTGATGCATCGTCATCAACGTATGTTGCTTTCAAAGCTTTTCCTTCCTTGGTTTTGATTGGTTTTGGATAATTTGCTTTTATGTGACCCGTCTTGTCACAATTGAAACATCTTCTTTCTTCTTTTGGTTTATTTCTCCATTTGTTCATAAACTTATTGTAAGGAGCTTTTCTTACCTTTTTGAATTTGAGAAATTTTTTAAAGTTCCTTGTAAGAAGAGCTATCTCATCATCATCTTCTTTGTTTTCTTCCTCTTCATCACTTGATAAAGTCTTTGATGCAAGAAGTGCAAGTGACTTATTGTTATTTCTTTTTTCTTCTTCTCGATCCTTCTTCTTCAACTCATGGCTCATAAGAGATCCCATAAGTTCACTAAGAGTGAGAGTTTTGAGGTCTCTAGTTTGCTCAATAGTCGTTACTTTAGCTTCCCATGGCTCAGTTAAGCTTCAGAGAACTTTTCCTACCAATTCTTCGTTAGAATATTCTTTTCCAAGAGATTTTAGAGCATTAACAATATCGGTAAATCTAAAAAATATTTGTTCAATATTTTCATCAAAAGACATTTTGAATATTTCATATTTATGAACAAGCTTGTTTATTCTAGTTTCTTTAGCTTGGTTAGTTCCCTTATATGTGACTTCTAATTCATCCCAAATTTCTTTAGCACTTTTGTATCCGAAAATTTTGTTGAACTCATTTGAATCTAAAGCAAGATATAACATGTTCATAGCTTTAAAGTTTCTTTCACACATTTTGAAATCATCATCATTATAGTCTTTTTCCGGTTTAGGGACAGTGATGCTTTGTTCTCCTTCCTTTTTAGTTAGAGTAGGATTGGTTGGTCCATTTTTTATCACATTCTAAACTCTTATGTCATTTTCTAGAATATAGATTCTCATCCTAGTTTTTCAAAAAAAATAGTTTATTCCATTAAACAATGGTGGTCTAGATGAAGATTGTCCTTCAACTATATTAGACATTGATGAGCGTGCCATAGGGATCCTCTACTAGATGTTAAGTTACATGTAGAGTACTAGCTCTTGATACCATTTGTTGGTCCTTGAAAACCTAAGAGGGGAGTGAATTAAGTTGTTTGGCAAGGTTAAGCAATTTAAAAATTCTCAATGCCCAAATAATGTCTAGTGAAAGATGATAATACTTTAGAAGTTCTTGTAGGCAATTTATCAAACACTTAGTGAGCACACAAGTATATATCACTAAATAAGCAATTAGAACTTCAAAAATAAATTCTAAATAGATATCTCAACAATTATCAAACAATTAATATGAGCAATATCCACATGAAGATAAATGACTTGAAAATAAAGAGAGTAAAGTAAGAGAAATCAAACACGATGATTTTCAAGTGGTTCGCACTCTCGGAGGCCTAGTCCACCACCTAAGGTCTTCCATTCCCTTAGGATTTAACAACTCTTTACAGAGATACTTCTTCAAATGTTGGTGAGGCAAAAACCAACTACAATTACCCTTGAGTCCACAAGAGTTACACAAGCTCCTTCAAGTATAAGTGAAGCTTAACCTACTATCCTTTCTTCTTTTGAGTCCACAAAGGATTACAATACTTCTTCGCACAATGATTCTCTCAATCTATGTGAACAAGTGTATTATAAAGATTGTGTGATAAAATGAAAGACAATTGCAATTCCTATTTGAGTTTGATATTACAATTGAAGAATACTTTGAATGCTCAAAGATATGAAAATGATAGCTCAAGATTTCTCAATGAAAATGATATAAAAAGCTCTTTGAATTAGCTTAGAAATTAGAGGATTAAGGCTTGAAGAGATGTTTGAGATAGTGAGAGAGCATGGCTTAAAAAGAGGAAAAAGTTAGACATAAAACAGATATAATGCAAAAATTCTGGATTTTTTCGTTAAGCCATCCAGTCGCTAAGCCTTCCATCCGGTTGACCGGATGAGGCAGGTAACGTCCGGACTAGAGCTCTCTGCCAGACGTTGTGGCCTTCATCCGATCGACCGAATAAAGCTAATAACGTCCGGATGCTTAAAATGCTGAAAAGTAACCTTTTTGAGCCCCAAAACAATTTGTTAAATAATAAAGCATTTGTGCACTTTTGAGGACACTTATAAAAAAAGTCTTTCTAGCATTTTTAACATCTCATAACATTTTTAAAAACTCTTTAAAAAGATATAGAATAATTTTTATACCACAAGAGTTTGAAATTCAAAAAGTCTTGTTTTTAAAAAATGAGTTTGTAATGACCTTTTGAAAATATATTTTCAAATGATATTTTTCAAATAAAATTTTTATGAAAAACCTTTTGGAGAGATTATGAGCTACACAAGTCATACTGAGACAAACAACATTTTATTAGTCGGTACCCCTTATGTCGCCACGTCTCATTCCTTGTAACTCCATTTTTATCGTCGAATCTTCAACTTCATTTCTTCTGGTCTTCATAACTTGATTCATCATGAGAGACTTCAGTTGAATGAGACAAGATATAAAAATACCTTTTGGGCTTTGATACAATTTCTGATTTGGGTTTTGACTTTGATTCAATAGGTTGAAACTGGCCTTTGATCCTTTTGAAT
Organism: Ehretia macrophylla; assembly: GCA_037974665.1. Classification (NCBI taxonomy): domain Eukaryota; kingdom Viridiplantae; phylum Streptophyta; class Magnoliopsida; order Boraginales; family Ehretiaceae; genus Ehretia; species Ehretia macrophylla. Next base: position 76,024,033 of record CM075780.1, on the reverse strand, counting down.
GATTTCATGTTAAAGTAGGCTTGCTTGACAATCTTGTGTTGATGGATTGAATAACTTATCCAATATTCAAATAAAAATTTTAAATCACAATTAAGATGTTTTGTTATTATCAAATTAAAGATTATAAGCTTTTGAGGCCAACACTACCATAAGTGAAACAATGGTACTTCAATCATAAAGGCCTAATTAAAAGAGTTTATTTGTGTAACAAGAATCAAGTATGCAAAAAAAAATTGCTGACATTAGAATGAAATTAGGAAAATTGTTGGGTTAGGTTAGTCAGACCCAACAAGCTCTCTCAATATGTGGGTCTTACAGTCTCTGTAAAAGTCGTTAGATCCGACAGGCGGATCCAATAACTGCCGGTGAAATTATATATATCCTTATGTAAAAAGTTCAGCAACAATAGAGTTGACATAAATTTTGCACAACTTTGCAATTTTATTTTGACTTGATGTTTGTGAAAAAATAGAAAAAGTGTGTTGTGTATTGATTTTCATATCTTGGAGAGACTGAGGCAATTACAATTACTAGTACAAACTAAGAATAATACCTTTTTATATATATACGTTATCAGTTTGTAAGATGTGATGGTTTTTAAATGTAAATTTAAAATTTAATGGAATTACTTGCTGATTAAAAAAACGAAAAACGAAGAAGAAGTGCCTCCCTGTTAAGAAACTCAATAGTGTAATAGTTGCATCTATTCTCTTCATATTCAAGAGAATATGCATAAAAGATTCTACAATTTTCTAAGACAGATTATTTAACATTTAGATGAGGAAGTTTGTTAAATGTCACTCGGACAATGTTTCATGGTGTTCTGTACAGTATTTATAAGTTTCCGATCTGTCATCATGCCAGAAACTCAGTCATGTTACAAGGCTTTGGACACATACGAATTTCATTTAGAAACATCCTATTGCCTATTGGGTGGCCGCTGATGGGTAATTATCACCTCTCATGCATGGATTTCATGCTAGAGAAGGTTCATATTGAGAAAAACATGCATGTAACGAAAACTGTGCCTTTTGATTTGATAGAAGGAATCTTTTTCTTCCCCAGCTATATATCTATTGCAATGGTAGTTAGGGAGAAACTTTTCAAAAAATTTGATTGACCATGAAAATTGTGTCTTTTGATTTGATAGAAAGAATCTTTGTCTTCTCCAGCTATATATCTATTGCAATGGTAGTTAGGGAGAAACTCTTTAAAAAATTTCACTGACCAGTCAGTCAAACTTTTTACACACAAAATAATAGGGTCAAATACATGTGGGGATCATTTATTGTGAGTAAAAAATCATGATTGATCGGTACTTTTTGAAGAGTTTTCCCTAGTTAGACCAACTCTAATTGGTATTGTTATGTATGATCCTTTAATTTTTTTACATATTTACGTTCCTTATATAATAGCATTTCCACTATATAAATGAGAAATCTAACATTTAATATTATTATCATACAAGAAGGAATGAAGGGGTAATATATATATAGTGCGTTACTCAATTGTAACAATTCCCCTGTCTTGGCTCATTCAAAAAATAAGGTTACTAGCATGGTAACAGAGCTCCAATGCTACATGCTCTCTGAAAGCCCCTAAATTTACTTTCTACTCCCTAAATCTTGGGAGTCATATTTGACTCCCTATTCATATTAAAACATTCAAATTAAAAATAAAATAAAACAAAAAATATTGGAAAAGCTCCAAATTAAAAAAAAAAATCATCAATAACCGTTGGAACTTAATCGTTAACAATTAAAAATATTCAAAAAATAAAAAATATTAAATAATGTGTTAGCTAAAATAGAGAGTAATATTAGAGTGACATTGGAATATGGAGTGTTGTTTGTGTGAAATCAAAATAGGAAGTTCCTAAGAATAGAGAGTGAGATCGGAGTTCGCCATACTAACTCAAGCTCCGTTTGTTTGAAGGAAAATAATTTGATAAGGAAAAATATTTCTCCAAATAGTAGAATATCTTTTAGTATTTGGTTGTCATATTAGATAATATTTTCTAATTTTTGACTGCCAAAGTATACAAATATTTTTCGATGTGAGATTTTTATAAACATACACACTCATATATAAATACACACACATACCTAACACACATGTTGTAATATCTCACATCGACTGGCCAGGTCTTTGGGCCACTGGATATATGTGAAAGTATCCCCTTATCCGTGCAGACGCGTTTTCTTGTCAGGGTTTGAGCCTTGGCGGGAGAAACAAAACTGTGAGGGTACGCTCAAGTCTTCCAGGGTATAACCAAAGCGGACAATATATGCATAATAGTGAGCTGCGGTGCCAGGTTCCGGACACTTGTGTGTCGGGGCACTACAAAATGGTATCAGAGCCGACCAGTCTTTGTGCTAGCGAGGATGCTGGGTCCCCAAGGGGGGCGGATATAATATCCCACATCGACTGGCCAAGTCTTTGGGGGACTGGATATATGTGAAAGTGTCCCTTTATCCATGCAAACGCGTTTCGTGTCAGGGTTCAAGCCTTGGCGGGAGAAACAAAACCGTGAGGGCACGCTCGGGTCTTTCGGGGTATGACCAAAGCGGACAATATCTGTATAGTAATGAGCTGCGGTGATAGGTCCTGGAGGCTTGTGTGCCGGGGCGCTACACATGTATTTATGGATATGATAGATAGGGTGGGGTAAGTGGGGGGTGACTGAGGGCACAGTTGAAGGGGTAAGGGTAACTAAAGGGTGGGTGGGGGGAATTGGGATGTAGTATGAAGTGAAAAATATTTTATAGACCTAAAGCACATAAAAACATTTTACGCTCCTTACTAGTTTTTCTACATTGATTGATTTTTTTTTTAATTGACTTATTTTATAGTGTTATCAAATACTAAAAAATAAAAATATATATATTTTCTTGATAAAAATTTTAGGGGGCGTTTTGTTCACGGATTAATTTTTTATTTTCAGGAATATTCCCAAGAATGTTATTCTCGGGAATATTGGTAAAACTCTTTGGTACGTTACAAATATTCTCAGGAATATTTGGTCAAATTACTAATAATGTTATTTTGTTATGTTTGATTTAGAATCAATATTCTTAGTAATTTTGAGCAATTTTCTAACAATGCCCTTAACTCATAAAAACAAAAATATCATACAATGTGTATAAATAACACTACATTTTATATTTTGCTAATATGCAAGCAAAATTTAGAAACTTAAATTTCTTATTTTAAAATTTTAAAATTATTATTTTTTAAAAATTTTAAATTTAATTTTAAAATGAATTTAGCAATAAAAAATTATATTAAATATAAATATAAATTATAAATTTTATTTTAACTTAAAAAATTAAGGGAAGGACTGCGCACCATGTTAAAAGATCGATTGATAATAATTTTTATTATTTTTATTTTATTTTTTATTGTTATTGTTATTATTTTAGTTTTTATAAATATTTTTCTATTTTATTCTTATTTTTTTTTTTATTTTTTATTTTATCTTATTTTAGTTTTATTTTGTGTTATTTATTTTTTCATTTTATCTTAGTTTATTTTCCTATATTTATTTTTACTTTATTTTATTTTATTTTTTTTTTTTATTTTTATTTTTATTTATTTTCCTATATTTATTTTATTTTATTTATCTTATTTTTACTTTATTTTATTTTATTTTTTGAATTATTATTATTTATTTATTTTAATTTTGTATTTTTATAAGATGGGTATTTGTGTCTTTCCTACAACTTGGGAATATGATATTCTCACCTCTCACATGAGAATAGAAATGGATCAAATTATGAGAATATTACATTCACAGGAATGTGATATTCTTATAAATATTTTTTCATTTTGTGAACCAAACATGAGAATATTATATTACAAATTTTATATTTTTAAAAATTTTGTAACATTTCACGAACCACACCCATATAATAAACAATCGGAGTAGCTTATTTTTTAAAGGAGAGGAGAATCTAAGCACCAATTCCGCCCTTTTCCATGCCAATGTATTTAAGAAATCTGCAGCATGTATGTGGAATCTAACAAATAAAAATAGCTCATTAACTAACATTAGCTCCCATTAAACGTGAAAAGGTAACTTAGATCCAATGCGTCATTAATTAATATAGCAGATAGGTTTTGGCAGGTACAAAATGATGGATTGCTTAGTGTGATGAACATTCCGATCTCGTGATTTGTTAAAGGGTCAATTCAACTCCATATATATGAGCTAGTCAGCTAGAGATAAGACATCAAACCCATAAGCCAAGCAAATTATAAAATCTATAAGTTGACCAATGCATGTGCAAGACAATAAATAGCCATGTACGGAAGCGAATATGCGCAGGGTATCGACTCTCTAACTAAATTCGATGACTTAGAATTGCTTGGCTCTCAATTTTTGTCACAAATTAGATGAAGTGATAAAATAATAATTTATCAGTTCAAAATATTTTGAATTTGAAATTAATATTTTTTTTATCGCTCTTTACTAATTTGGTTTATGCATTAAGGTGTACTATTATATTATGATATTTATAGTTTTAGAATTTGTTTAGTCTAATTATGAAATTTTAGTTGGTGAATTGTAAAGTTTTAATTAAAAGTGTCGTTGAAATAGAAATCCTTAATTGCTTGACGTTGTTATGTTAGTCATAGAGTTTTTAAAAATTTTAAAGGCAATGTTCAGCTTTAGAAAAATATGGAGGAGTATTTTGAGGAAACAAAAAAGAATAGCTTCCAATAGGATATAAAAATAGGTCTGCAAAAAGCTTATTTAAAAAGCTCCTATTTAGAATTTTTTTTAGTTTTTCCCTTTATTTAAAAATACTTTCAAAAATAGCTCAACATGTTATTTTTAATTTTTAAACTCACAAAAAATACTTTTAAATGTCTAAAAATTGACCTGAAATGTATTCTTAAAACAAATCTAATAAAATTCTGCCTAAATTAATTTCTCGTTGAGAAATTATAAAACAAAAATTGAATTGCTCCCCGGCGTCAACCCCGCCGAATTCAACGGCAGCCCATGTTCATTACAAAACTGAAAACCATTAATATAAGTATCGTGCAAGTGGAGCACTTTTTTTTTTTTTTTTTTTGGTCGAGGAGCTCAACATATGCAATTTGTTAGCTGTACTGAGAGTTGACTTAGATATCCAACAACAGTTATAAATTTCTTGTAATAATTATCAGCAGCCTTATGTGGGTCAGAGACTGCCGTACACGTGCATGTTGATAGCCTTTCAAATTTAGAAACAGTACTTATCTGCAACTAGCAATTATCTTTCTTCATTTTCCCATCCCCCATGTTCTAAAATCTAGTATTCAAAGGCTTAGTTATTAATTAGTTGCAAATAATTTTATATTTCACAATTTTGTTTTTTTGACTAATGATCTGAATCACAACGTTGTCATTGATCGCCCTTCGTTTGTCCCTTTTCAACGCTTTCTGCAACGAAGTTCATATTTAATTAGTCGTTTATACATTAGTCAATTAGAAATCTCACTTCAAACCGTACATGTTTTGATCTGTCACCAATTTATTTTAATTATTTTTCACGGTTCGATTATAGAAATCACTAAATTATTTATAGTAAAATTAAAATAGGAAGTTCCTAAGAATAAATAGTGCAGTTAGAGTTTGCCTTAATAACTCAAGTTCCATTTGTTTGCACTCATATATATATATATATATATATATATATATATATATATATATATATATATACACACACATGTATTTTATGGGTATGATGTGTGGGGTGGGGCCAAGATGTTTGACAAATTAAAAATATATGAAAATATTTTACGCTCCTTATTAGTTTTTCTACATCGATTGAAATTTTTTTTCAATTGACTTATTTTACGTTGTTACCAAATATCAAAAAATAAAAAAATAAATATATATTTTCTTGATAAAAGTTTTACAGTAAACAAACGGAGCCTCAGCTTTTTTTCAAAGGAGAGGAGAATCCAAGCACGAATTCCGCCCTTTTCCACGCCAACGAATTTAAGAAATCTACAACAAAGTCTAATTGATTTGATGATTTGATGGATTATTTTTTCATTTATTCGAATTTTATACATAGCCAAAATTGCAAATTAAATTATTTTTTCTGGAGCTATACGAGGAAAAATAAAAACCTGACAAAAATAAAAATAGCTCATTAATTGACATTAGCTCCCATTAAATGTGAAAAGTAACTTAGATTCAATGTGTCATTAATCAATATAGGAGTAAATATCTTAAATAATCCTTAACATTTGTTTAATTTAACAGTTTGGTCTCTAACGTTTTAAAATAAATATTTTAGTCCTTAATGTTTAAATATTCAAGACACCGTTACTCCTAAATCACATTTGCGTCTATATTTTAGCGCCTTTAACACGTGAGAAGCACGGGGTTTAACATATCATAATTATCTGATGGGCAAAATTGTCAAAATAATAACGTAAGTGTGCAAAAGAAAGGAAAATCGTGTGTTTCTTACGTGCTAAAGACGTTAAAATTTAGATATAAACATGGTTAAAAGGTAGCGCTGTCCTTAGTGTTAAATGTTAGGAACTAGAGTGTTTAAAATATTAAAAATCAAATTATTAAATTGAATAAACGTTAAAAACTATTAGTGGCATTTATTCTTAATATAGTAGATAGGTTTATTTGGCAGGTAAAGAATGATGGATTGTTTAGTGTGATGAGCATCCCAAATCTCGTGATTTGTTCAATTCCACTCCATATATATAAGCTAGAGACAAATTGTTTTTCCTAGAGATATAAGCTTAGAGGTAAGATCTCAAACCCATAAGCCAACCAAATTATAAAATCTATAAGTTGACCAAGGCATGTGCAAACCAATGAATAGCCATGTACGGAAGCGAATATCCGCAGGGTATCTACTCCTAAATAAATTCGATGACATAGAATTGCTTGGCTCTCAATTTTTGTCTCGGATTGGGTGGAGTGAATTAAATAATAACTCATTGTGATAAAATGTTTTGAATTTGAAACTAATATATTTTATCGCACTTGACTAACTTAATATATGTATTAAAGTGTATTATTACAGTACGAGATATATAGTTTTAAATTTTGTTTAGTTTAATTATGAAATTTTAACTGGTGAATTTTAGAGTTTTGTTAGAAGTGTCGTTGAAAAGAAGTCTTAACTGTTTGGCGTATCATGTCAGCTATAGAGTTTTTAAAAATTTTAAATGTAATGTTAAGATCCTAAAAATATGAAGGAGTATTTTAAGAGAGAAAAAAAAATGGAAAAGTTTCTCATAGATATGTAAAAATAGCTTTGTAAAAAGCCTATTTGAAAAGCCCGTATTTAAAACTTTTTGTTTTATAAATTTATTTTAAATTTAAATTTTATTTAAAAACTCTTTCAAAAATATGTCAACATGTCAATTTTAATTTTTAAACTCACAATAAACGTTTTAAATGTCTAAAAGTCGAGTTGAAACATACTTTTAAAATAAATCTAATAAAATCCTACTCAAGTTAGTTTCTTGTTGAGAAATAAATTTTAAAAAAAAAATTGAATTGCTCCGGCGTCAATCCCGCCAAATTCAACGGCAGCCCATGTCCATGTTTATTACAAACTACAAAGATTAAATTAACTATCGTATCGTGCAAGTGGAGCTCAACACATGCATTTAGTTAGCTGTACTAACAATTGACTTACATATCGATAACTTCAGTTATAAATTTGATGTGATAATTATCAGCAGCCTCAAGTACTGGGTCGTAGACTGCCGTACACGTACGTGCATGTCGATGGCCTCTCAATATTACAAGCCGTACTTATCTGCAACTAACAATTATAATCAATGTTTTTCGGGGTTCTTCTTCTATGAGATATGTGACAAATTTGTCACATGTACATAGACAAAAAGTGATTCAATTAGCTGACAAATGTTAACCAATTATCATAAGTGGAAATATTATAGTAATTTATTTAAAACTCTATAAGGTCAAATTAGTAAAAAGAGAAATTTCAGACATTCTGATATAATATATTTGCACGATACAGACTAATGTGGATTAGTTTATGGAATAACAACTTAACATATGGCTGTGGCAGATTTGCCACATGCCTTATAGAAGAATTTTCCTGTTCTTCGTTCTAAAAATCTAGGGAAAATTCTTTCCTGCAGCTGTGACATTTTTGTCGTAGGCGATAGGAACAAGGTATGAGCTATGTAGTTGACACGTCATGCTCCTTTTTTGCTAATGTTATACAATTATAAGGTCAACTCTAACAGTTCCTTATATTTCTTTCTACATGTAAGAGATTTAGAACATTTTTCCTATATCTAAGGATCCCCTATTTTAGTTACGCTCTAATAGTTTCCCTACATTTAATCAATCTCTTAGTTTATGAAATTTCTATTTCAGTTTTACTCCAACAGTTTCTTTATATTTTTTATTTGTATTTGTTTATAATATTCTATTATTTATATTTATTATATTATTTTTTATTAATCTTATTCTTTGTTTTATTTTTCAGCCGTGAAAGCATCCCTCCCCAAGACCTCACATTCTGCCATCAAACTCCTTCCCACCGGCATCAACAAACACCGACATCAACCCACTTGCATCAACAAACACCACCATCTCAAATGTATACCCACCTCCTTCTTCGATCAAAAGAAAAAAAACAACACCCACCCCTCCACCAAAAAATATCAGAACCGTACAAGACCCCCAGCCCCAAGCCCCAACAACGACCATGAGATTTACCTTTGATTGTAGAAAGTTTGCCTTTTTTTTTTTTTCTTGATTTGCTTTTCTGTTTTCTTGGATTGATTTTTCTTCTTTTGCTTTTTTTTTTTGACAGTTGCAGGTTTTAGGGAATTGGGTAGGGGATGGTGTAATTTCTCTTACATGTAGAAAAGATGAAAATAGGTGTAGGGAACCCCTACAATTTAGGATATGGGGTAGGAGATCTGTTGGAGTATAATTTGACCAATCTCCTTCCTACATGTAAAGTAGAGAATGAGTTAAAGATTCTCTTAGAGTTGGCCTAATAACTGAAAATTGTGAATTAAATTGTCATAATCGCAGTGAAGAATTTTCCGTATTCAAAGGCTTAGAAATAAAATTAATTTGATTTCGCAACTATAAAAAAAAAATCGTTCAAATTTTACAAATATAGAGAGTCACTTTTGGCTCTCTACATGTAAAGAGCCAAGCAAAAAAAAAAAGAGCTCCCAATTTTAGAGAGTCCCTCATAAAGAGGTTGTTGGAGCATTATTTGAACATTTGTCTCTCTAAAATAATTAAAAAATCATTTTAAAGAGGCTGTTGAAGCCAGTCTTAGTTGCATTTACCATTTTATATTTCACGTTTTGTTTATTTTAGTTGCATTTACCATTTTATATTTCACGTTTTGTTTATTTGACCATTTGACCAACCATCTTAATCACAACGTTGTTGTCAGCGATGGCTCTTCGTTTGTCCTTTTCTTGATGCTTTATGTACGTTAGCAAATTTAGAATCCTTGTTTAATAGGGTATAAAACTCATAATTTAATATTTGTATATAAATAATTTTTTTAATAAAAATTAAATTAATTCTTTAAATTAAAAATATCTTAAGAATGCACGTGAGTAGGGGTGCAGTCAACAACATTGTCATGATGGCTCTCTATTTGTCCTTTTCTCAATGCTTTTTACACATTATCGAATCTAGAATTCTTGTTTAATAAGAAGTTAAAACTCACAATTTAATATTTATATAAAAATAATTTTTTTAAATGAGAGCAAAATTAATTTCTCAATTAAAAATAACTTAAGAATATACGTGAGCAGAGGGTGCAGTTCCTATTCATTATTGTATGTCGTCGCCCTTGTTTCTGCAACCAAGTTCATAGTCATTTAGCAAAAGAAAAGTTAATACTTTAGTCATTTAAAGATTAGTCAATTAGAAATACAAACCGCGTTTTGATCTGTCTCCAACCAACTGTAATTGTTAGTATTTTGACTGTAGACATCATAGATAATTATTGTTGGATCTCAGTCTCATCGGACAAAAAACTTTAGGTCTTTATCCTATGTCTTATCCTTCTTTGCGAATTTTTAGTTTTTGAAGGAGTAGTGACCTATAGATGAAGCATACTGAACAAATTTCCAATTCTATAGATTGGTCCAATATCTAGTTCAAATATCATATTAAGAATTTTAGACGTGCATCTTGAAAAATCAATTGTTTCTAAAATGATAAACCCAAACATCAACATTGACGTTGACAATACGGTAATAAAGGCATAATGATAATAACTCCTATTCCTTTGGGTTAAAAATCTAGACAATATAAAAGAAAGTCAAGCATAGGACAAATATCTTATTGACATACAATATTTTATTAATTTAACGAGATATTAATTTATTGATAAATTAATAATTTATAATTTATAAATATAGACACATTATTAATGAATTATAGATCGTAATCAATGAGTTGGAACACTCCAAAAATAAAAAAGAGATGTCAACCACATCTTGAATTTTCTCATTAAAAATTATACCAATATAGAGGTTTTGAATATAAATGAGATCAATGACAACATGACAGATTGTTCTCAAGATGAAGCTGAAGTTGAAGTTATGATGATACATAATATTTGAAACCAGTGTCACACAACGAAGCACTCAAACAATCAATAACACTCCAACATCTTGTTTGCAATACGAGAAAGCAACCCTAAGACTTTTAAGTACATTGCGCACAATTAAAAATAAGATTCAACTAGATTTAAAGTTAAACAAAAGACAAACTACTGTTGATTCATATTATAGGGAATGAACTAATTTTATTTATTATAGGAAGTTTCCTATTTTAGTTTCACTCTAATAACTCTTTTTATTTTAGCTAACACACTAATTTTTTTTATTTACTTTTGAATTTTTAACTTTTTCAGAGTAAGTGTGAGTCAATATTTTCCTTATTGATCCAAATGAGCAATTTGAATTACTGCAGATTGGTTTCCTCCCATACACCCCCGCTTATGCGAATTTTCTACTATTGAAGGAAAAAGATAAAACTGCTAATCCCACCCACGTAGTAAACGGATGCCTTACCTAGTCCATTTGAAATCTAGCTGGAGGTCTTCGAGCCTTGTTAAAAACTAAAGTCCTAAAGAAAAGCAAACCCAATCCCTCCCCAGCCTAGATGAAAGGTCTTCTTGCTCTTTTTTTTTTTTTCCTGATTTCTTCCCGCTCTTTTTTTTTTTCTGAATAACTTATTTCAAAGATTACTAAACTTTTCCTCAAATCCAATTTCACCATCAAACTATTTTTTAGCTCCTAAAAGAGCCACTACAAAATAATTTCATTTTGACCATTTTTGTCAATTGTTGTCTAAAAAGTAATACGGACCACCTTTTTTCACGCGCAGGTCACATGAAATTACAATGAAGCCGTCGAATGAAATTTATTTTCATAATTCCCCCCAAACCCCTTACTTGCCTAAGCCAAAATAAATAAGGCCCAAATCAATTGGGCATATGGCAAAAGACTGTAAAAGATAATTATGACATGTGGACAGCCCAAATCCGTCAGAATCACATGTATCACATATTGTAGCCTTATTATTGTGTAGAAAAACTAGTTTTGGTGTCTCTGTCTTTCACTTATCGAAGGAGCGAAACCAAAGACTCTTTAGGAATGAGGTGCTTACAGAGAAATAAAGCTTTGACAATATTATTTTTTATTTAAAAATCAAACTGTACATAGTTAGAAAAGTCAAAAAAAATCTTTTGAACCATGCAATTTGCAAAGTTTAAAACTTAGATGAGAGAAAACTAGTATGGATAGCTTATCGGAGTCTACAATACTGTAAATACTTTTGAGTTTGTTTTTATTCAATGATATTCTTACTTTTAGCCAAATCGAGCTCAGGACTGTGTAACAGGGTCGTGTCCCGACCTGAAGCGCCTGACCTGACCCATACTTGACTCATGTGAACTCCAACGGTTATGCCAGCCGTCCAGATGAGATATAAAGCAAGGTGCCTAGGTCGAACCGATGGATAATGACTTTATCCGTTGGGTAATAACTTTGTCCAGTGGATATATGGCCCGGGCAGGCGGTGGCGTGTCGGGCAGCATTAGGCATTAATTGCTGCCCGAATTCGAGATTAATATAAATAAGAGCTCATACCCGCATTTATGGAGGTAACTCGTATATTCATTACACTCAACTACTACTGCCCACCTTGAACAAACTAATCACTCTTACACCCAAGAGGAAAACACGGGCCATCACTCCTCATTTTCCTCATCTTTCCTTGTACAGGTCAGGTTCCCGGCTCAAAACTTCAACTCGGGCAGTAAGGAGTTGCCCAACCTCCACTGTTAAACTTTCATCCTTAACAATAACAATTCTATCTAATAAATCTACCTTGCAAGCACTAGCAAAAGACCATGCTCTATTGTTTTATGTTTACTCGAACAAATACGTACATTAATAGCTCTTAAGAGCCTTTTTAAAACTTGCTCGAAATCGGCCACTGATATAAAAAAAATTAATTTAAATGGAAAAGTTGGAAAAATAAATATACGAGAGAAGATTTGCAAGAAACTACCTATGAAAATGAGATTTAGTAGTAGTCTAGTGGTGTCTCGAGCCTAGGTGACAACGGAAAACTTTAGAGGTAGGCTAGAAAGGAAGGAAAGAGAAAGGCTAGAAGCGATATAGATGAGTTACTCTTCTTAATAATTGAGAGACTATGATTCAAATTTTATGATGGTGGGAGATAAAACAATAAAATAAAACTACCTATGAAAATATTATGTGTATTTTAGTTAGGTTCATTTTTTATGGGTTTCCTATTACTGGGTCTTTGTTTTTTGGGGCTAGAGTTAACCAATCAGCCCATACTCTTCATCGAGGTATTTTCTACATTTCAGATTGGGATGATGAGATTTGGGCTTTGACACTCGCCTCTTACTGTCTTCTTTTCGTCGAACTCATTTTTTCAATCTTACCTCATGCGGAGGAAAATTCACATATTTTTGGCGATTTATTTTACTTGTATTTAGATAGCTATCTCTCGAGCACTGGTCTAAATTTGACCGCAATAGTTCATCAAATAAATTGTTGTCTTTAGAGATTGTCAGTTGTTAGATACATGCTGAATGAAGTTGGTCCTCAAAAAAGGTGTGAGCTTCCGAAAATGAGGAATTGCTTCACAATGAGAATAGTTTTTACATTTGCAATGGGGACTAATTGGAGGAATTTTTTAAAGTTTTAACAATTAATTGACAACATGGATTAATTGGATAACTTTTGTAAACAATAGAGATTAATTGTGAGACATTTACAAATAATGAAATCAACCGAGTGACTTTTGAAATAATGAGGACTAGATGTCCAAAACATATAAATAATGAAGACTTATGACGAGACATTTACAAACATTGTAGACCAACTGCGTAACTTTTAAAATAAAATGACTAAATATCCAAAACGTGTAAATAATAGAATTAATTGTGAGATTTGCCCTTCCTTTTAATTGAACCAACATAAAATCACATCCTTTTCATTCTGTTCAATTGGAGTAATAGATCACATAACATTGATGAATTACCTAAAATAATTACAGCCTGAAACCTTACAGTCATTTAGATTAATCGTGTCACACTATTAATTTAAAACTTCAATGTACTTGTAGAGGTGCAAGGGAAGCTAATTAAAGAAGTGTTCACGACATCACTTGTTTTTATCTTAATATGATGTTATATTAATGATAAGGAGCATGATTCAAATTATAAATTTTATAAACGAAGATTTGGACAACTACCATCAATTATATATATAAATGAGCCAAATATTTCAAATCTCATGAATAGCTTCATCACTACCACGATTCAAATTATAAAATTTTCGAAACAAAGACTTTGACATCTACATCCAGGTCTAATCTACATCGTATAAACAAAGTCTTCCACAACTACATGATCAGTTTTATAAATGATCGAGCATTTTAAATCTCATTAGTTTCATCAGTAACAAGACTCAAAATCATAAAATCTTTAAATAAAACTTCATTTTTTTTTTCTTTTCTTGTCAAAATATTTTATTATTATTATTATTATTATTGTTATTTTTTCTTGGTACAACGAGATGGAGGATCTTTTTTTTTTTTTTTTTTAAGTTTTTTTATTATTATTTGTCAAAGTCTTTTTTTTATTATTAGTTTCATCAGTAACAAGACTCAAAATTATAAAATCTTTAAATAAAACTTCATTTTTTTTTCTTTTCTTGTCAAAGTCTTTGTTTATTATTATTATTTTTTCTTTGTACAACGAGATGGAGGATCTTGACAGCAATACATTTTGGCTTGTCATCTCAGGGCGCATGTGAACTTAGCGTACCGACTACCAAATTGTCCTTTCTGAATTAATTTATTCTCAATTTTCTCAACTACCAACGTTGTTTTCATCGATGAGAGTGAAGTTTAACCTGTAGCTATAAATTTAACTTTTACCGACCATAGGAACTGGGATCCAACCAATTCAATATTGTTGCAAATTTATGTTTCATGTGAGATAATATGTACAATAATTGATACCTAAAGTCAATTATCAAGAATTTGTATTGTCTCGTTATCAAGAATTTGTTAACTTACTCGAGCTATTCTGCGTGTTTTACTATTTAAAAATACAAGTTGATAATTAAGTATTGTCTCGTTTGGGCGAATCGGTTTAGATAATTAATCTTGGACGATCTGATGATGTGTAAGTTTCCTTTCTTGCATAAAATAACAATTGTCTTTGCCTCAAGGGAGTAGTTTAGTGGGAATAAGAAGAGGTAGAACCCATATTTTGTATTTAATAATATTTTTGTATTTAAAATAGATAAATGTATATACAAAATATTAATAAATTAATTCTTTTAAAAGAATTATTACAAATTTAGTAACAGATTAGTTATGAATAATTTTCGTCACTATTTTATGACGGATTTAACGACGGACAAAAGTCCGGTACTATTTTGCAATCGATCTAGGAACGGCTTGGATGATGAAACAATTCCATTGCAAAATAGTGTGGAAACCCAATTTAGAGAGCTCTCATAAAAGACTTTGCAGAGTGAGAGCAACTCAAGCTAATCAAGTATAAGTCGGTGGAAGAGTTGGTTAAGATAAAATCCTATTGAGTGAGTTAGTAGTTAGTATAGCTGGCATATAGTTAGAAAGCTTTGTAATAGTAGCTGTAAATAGCAGATCGAGTAAAGAGAATGTATAACACATATTTTACAGAAATGAAAGCTCAATTGATCATAATGATCAGTTCTCTCTCTTCTTCTTGATTTCTGTTAATAAGTTCTTAATATTTTATAAAAAAAATAATTAACTAAAAAGTACATGCATTTTTCTCATGGCTTTGCCGTCGCATCGCTTAATACGTGGCGGCTGAACCCTTGTTCTTGTAGGGAAAAAGTTATTAAAAAATTTTAACATTTGTAAAAAAATTTAGTTTATACGACAGTTAAAACCGTAGCAAATTACTTACGTGTTGTTTATGTTTCCGGGAAGCATATGAGAATTAATTTTTCTTTTTTATCTATTTTCATACATTTGTTAATTTGCTAGCTTTAAAATCCAAGATGACCTGCCCTTATTTTTTTTCTTTCTTTTTACGTTAGTCAATGTTGACTTGATTATAATGTGAACACTTGTGATATGCATATGTGGGATGATCTGCGACAACAGCGAAGACCTCTTTTTATGCCGATATGTCATTTGAAATTGCAATCTTTAAGTGTAGTCGACACATTACGTTATTGATTCACAAACATCTAGAAAAAACCCAAAAACTCTTATGGCCGACTATTCTGAGCGTAATAGTACCAACGACTATTATGAAGTTGATGTTGTTTACGCGACAAAGTATGATTATATTCTTATGATCACAATAGCCTCGAGCCTTGCTTTTCATAGCTTATTGATTTTGGTTGCTCCCTTGAGGAAAACAATATCGAATCGATGGTTACATTTAGGCATATGGTTGGTTTATGTGGGTGCTGGCTGGGCTGCTGATTATGCATTATTTATGATTTTCAGCGGTCAAGCTGGCAGTATGGAGCTCAACGTTCATGGCAGCACTGCAGCACTATGGGCAGCCTTTCTTCTGGTACACCTTGGAGGCCCAGATTTTATGACGTCTTTGTCGATGGAGGACAATGAGTTGTGGGATCGACACCTGCTAACCCTTGTCGTAAGGCTTTTTCTAATCATCTATGTTATGGTGCGCTCTTCAAGCACCGCGGCTCCGAAGATGACTTCTACAACAGCAATTATTCTATTTTGTGGATTTAGAAAGTATATAGAAAGAACCATAGCTTTCTATTCTGTAAGCCTAGACAACCTGAAACGCCGCTTCTCCCAGGAGAATGACAAGGTGCCTATGCGTGAAACATATGTTTCAATGAGGGAGGCTGGCCTTCCATCACGTTTAGAGATTGTAGAGGAAACTGATGACATCTGGGAGGCTCCTCCGAATCAGGACTGCCGCGACAGATTTGAACAAGAAAAAAGTGCAGAGGAACTCCTGAAAAATGCAGCACGGTTTTTCGGGAAGTTCAGAGTATTGATTGTTGATTTTGTTGTCAGCCCAGAAGATCGTCAAGAGAGTAGGAGTTTCTTCACTAAACTCACTGCCTATGATGCTTTCAAACACATTGAACTCGAGCTAAGCATGATGTATGAATTCCTCTTCAGTAAAACAATTGTATCGTCCCTTCTCCGCATTCTTCTGGCCCCGTCTTTTATTCTCACCCTAGCGGCCTTCTATCTTTTTTACTTCCGAATTTATGACGGCAGTTTTGTTGACCTGAGGTTCACATCCGCCTTGTTCATCGGGTTCCTAGGGCAAGAAATTATATCTATTTTTATGCTTATGTTTTCAGATCAGATCAAAGGCGCGTCAGAGTATGAATTCTTACATCCTATTAAGTATCGTCGGTGGTCCAACTCAATGAGACAGTTCAATCTAATAAGCTACTGTCGGGTCCATCCAGAATGGCTTAACTCCATACTCTCTGTCGTGGAAGCTGGAAATCTTCTTAAGAAGCTGACGATCATGCGACTGACAACTTCCAAGCCTGTCCCTGATGATTTGAAGACCTTCATTTTCATGGAGCTGAGGTGGAAAGCTTTGGTAGCGCCAAATACAAAAGCTGCCATAGAAATCAGCTCAAAAAGAGGAGGTTTTGTTCTCCGGCAAAGCCCTGATGATCTCTATGAACATCTAAAATGGAGCCTTGAGGATGTCGAGTATGCCAATAGCCTTCTTCTATGGCACATAGCAACTGAGATATGCTACTGCAGAGAAAAATCCCCTGATGTTGAATGCCAGAATGCTAAAATTCTCTCCGATTATTCAGTTCATCTTCTAGTCAGCCAACCTGCAATGATGTCCGGAGCATCAGGCAATTGGCAGTCGTACTTTAAGGACACCTGTGCGGATGCGCAAAGATTATTTTCCGAATCACCTGCATCAGACCAATTGAAAGCCTGTGAAAAGATATATGAAGTCAACACAGATCTAGATCCTAAAACTGTGAAGGGAGATCAAAGCAAAACCGTTTTGTTCGACGCTTGCGTCCTCGCGAAGCAGCTGACAACATTAAAGGTTACATGGAAGCAAGTATGCCAGGTGTGGCTGGAATTATTGTCCTATGCTGCAACTCAATGCAAAGGAGGTATTCATGCTCAGCAAGTCAGCAGAGGTGGAGAACTATTAACTTTCATATGGTTTCTGATGGTTCACCTTGGATTGGGTAAGCAGTTTGGGAAAGAAGATGATCTGGCCGGATTGAAGCTGGTTGTGGGGAAGTAAGCTCATTTAACCCGAGAGAGTCAAGGTGAAAGGTTTACAATTTTAGTCTCTAATAAACAAATAATAATAAAAAAAAAAGTTCATTTAGTTTTATCTTTCGGGTGATTCAAGTTAAAACTACCGTGAAAACTTTTTCTGTTCTTCCACTTTGTTTTCTTATGATGCAAAGCGTCAAATGAAGCAAAGCGAAAGCACACCTTGAATTGAACCGACATGTTGTATCCTCGTTCGTACACTATTATGTTAGATTAGATGCGCTAAAAGTTAATACATGAAGCTATCTAAACAGTTAGCGCATAGACAGTGAAATACAGGATTTTTTCTTTAAAATTCTAGTGGGGGTTTAGCTAGTTGCTTTGGGTGGATTTCGTGTGAATATTCTTAGAGGTCTTGTACTTTGGATTAATCCCTTATACCATTATTCGTGCTACAAGGATATCCTATGTGGGCGTTAGTGCGTTGGGAGGACCTTTTCCTAGTACAAGAGGAATGGAAAGAATGCATCTCTGGTGTACCAGTTATCGTGCCACCCCATAAATCTATCATATGTATACTTAATAACTGACTATTGTATGCATGTGATATTAACTGCGTAATTGTATGCAATGATTTAATGGTGGTTATACAAGCCCACATCCACCACCTTACGTATTCTTCCATTAGGATTCCTCACAATCTCCACTATAATGCTTCTTCACAAGTTGATGAAGCACAAACCAACTACAACTTTCTTGAGCCCACAAGAATTACACAAGCTTCTTCAAACATAGTTGACGCTCCAACCTACTATCTCATTTTCTTTGATCCCACAAAGGATTTACAATACTCTTCTCAATACAATGATTCTCTTAATCTAGGTACAAGAGTGTATAGCAACAAAGAATTGAGTGTACAAAGATGGGTGCAAAGATAACACCTCTATGAGTAGATAATACAATTCAAGTTATTTGAATGCTCAATAGATATGCAAGTGTGAGCTCAAGCTTGGTGTTATTTGATGGATTGAATCAACAATATAAGCTTGGAACTAATAGAAATTGTGCGAAAGAGGTATATGGTAAAATGTGTGGGGTTTGCTATGAATAAGCAAATTTTCAACGTTAAAAAATGGCTATTTTTCAAATTGACAGCACCATCTGATCGACTAACTTGCCTGGTTTATCACTCGTAATTGATTTACACCTATTGGAAATTCATCCGGCCAACATTGTCTAATCGACTATAGTCGCCCTTGAATTTGTGCAAAAATTTGTCTAGATCGTTTTGTAATCAAGTATTTTGAAGATATAAAGTTTAAACTTTTTAAGAACACTTCTTTAAAATAGTTTTCAAACCATTTTCAACCTCTTTAACATCTGTAAACATTGTCTAAACTATTCAGAAAACATTAAAACCGATTTGTATAAAACAGTGTTTAAAACAAATTTTCAGCTGAAAAATCAATTTTTTGAAAATAAAACATTTGAACCTTTTAAGAATAATCACTCAAAACATATTTAAACCTAATAATTGAAGAAATATTTAATCATTTAGAGAGATTACCAAGAGTTTAAGCCACACATATGCAATTCCAAGGCAAACGACAAATTTGAAGCCACTACCTCTTATGTTGCCTCTTCTCAACCTTATGTCACCACATCATCTCCAAGTCTCAATCTTCAAAGTCTTCACTTATTGACTAATTTTTGGTTTCAAATGGGATCAGGCTTATCCTTTCAGTCTGTTCACTTTTTTAACTTCTCTGCTTCTTAATACAAGTTTTTTTTTTTAACAAGAGAAAAAAGGGTATTACCCAAAAAAAAGGTTTTTTCCTTATAAATGAGTGAACAACAATTTATTCTTTAATGTCTTGTTATAGATAAACAGTAACGAAGTGGATGTACAACAAAGGGTTAGGTGAAATACGACCTGTTATAATTAAAAGTTTGAAGTTCATAATTTCGACCTCCATTGTACCAAAAAAAAAGAATAATAATGGATGTGCTCCATATACATGACAATAAAACATGCAAAAAAAAAGCGCAATCACCAGATGATTAAGAAAATTAGACATGTTGCCATGATCATACTATTGAACACAATAAATAAATACAACAAACATCTATCTAACAAGTTAAACTTTTAGATAAGGTTGTCATTAAACATGGTATTAGAAATTAGATACCAAAAGGTCCTATATTAAAAGCTCATCATATATAATTTCAATCTCCATTGTACCAAAAAAAAAAAAAAAAAAAATGGATGTGCTCCCCACAAATGATAATAAAGCACACAAAAAAGCGTAATCACCAAATGATGAAGAAAATTAGACGTGTTGCCATGATCAAACTATTGAACACAATAAACAAATACAACAAACATCTTTTTAACAAGTTAAACTTTTAGATGAGATTGTCACTTAACATGGTATCAGAAACTATGTACCAAAAGGTCTTACATTCAAAACTCATTGCCACCAAATTATAGAATTATGTCCAAAAGTCAACGACACAAACAAGGAGCTTACAAATGAAACTTAATCAAAACTATATAGTCTACACATGAGGGGCATGTGAACACAATAAATAAATACAATAAACCATTTCTAAAAGTTTAGGTTTTTAGATAAGGTGCTCACTTAACACATATTTCTACAAGAAGATCTCTCCCATTCTATAATTTTATGGACAATTTTTAATTAGCTATTGATCAGATAAATAAATATAAAAAATTCATTCTCAATAGTTTACACTTTAATATGTGGTAGTATTGTAATATAGTATCAGAGTCCAACTCATCAATTAATGGTACTTTGATTCGCCGCCACTAATTTAGAAAAAAACTAAAATTGTCCATGTATGCAACACTCATAAAATGAATATCGAGGTGTGTTGAAAATAATAAATAAGTATAATAAACTCCTTTTTACCCTTTCATCATATTTAATCTATTTACATGTAAGAATCAAATATAAATATCACATGTCTAATTCATTTATCTGTGGTGATGTGGCATGAAAAATTGGGCTCTAAGGATTAGGCCAGAAAAATAATAAATCAATTGGGCTAGAGTAACGGCCATGTCTAACATAGATTATAAGCCCAAGATGCTCAACTCAACACGCCCCAGACCAAGCCTAACGGGTATTGACCTATTCAAACAAATGTCAACTAATCCCCTAAAGATCACGGGCATGATCCATTCCACAATTTAGGGGCCAGTATCCCCAATAAGGTGCAACCAATTCCACAAAATCAGAGCTCCCACAATGGGTATTAGCCTCCTCATGCTACTATAAATACATGGGTACACAAGCTCAAAATGATAAGTGATTTCTTACTCACTACTTGCTATTACTCATTTGCTTTATACAAGCATTGTTTTGGTTTTCTAACTGACTTAAGTATCGGAGGAGGACCCAAAACCCAAAAATTGGGTCCTTTATTTTGCAAGTCCGGGTTACCAATTGTGGAATCCAGACCCAATTCATTGTTCGAGCCTAGTCAGGTTAACTGTTCTCAATAGTTTGGCGCATCTCTAGGAAGCGAATTGGTATCCCATTGAGCATCCACTATGGTACACACAAGAAGTCAACTGTACAATGGTCTTGGGTAAGAACGTCCATCATCCGGAGTTGGAAACCACTCAAAACAAAAAAACTATCCACCAGCTCCCACCAATGGGAGTTTAAACAGAACCACCAGCAGCTGCCACGACAGTCACAACATTACTTATAACAACTATGCCACCAAGTGCAATGCCTAATTTGGCGTCATTGTTGCAGTCGGCGGACTTGTCGACCCTCATGCAGATGTTCTATAATCTCCAAAGGGCTATGAATCATTTCGTCCAAACGAATATGCCGGCCGGAAGACCAAGATCGTATCTGGTACCTCTAGTGCCTTCGACACCTAACTATGTTGCACGAGGAGCTGATGAACGAGCCCCTAGGCCGCACTGCCAGAAAAATGATCAAGATTCCTCGAAGATTGACAATAGCACAGAAAGTGACAAGACCAATAATATAACTCCTAGGCATGCAGGGTAAGAGATCCAGTATTTCCAGCGACTTGTCGCACAAGCAAATCGCCCATTCTCTAGGAAAATTCAGGATGAGCCACGCCCTAAGGGATATAAGCTCCCCTCTCTGCCAGTTTATGATGGAACGGCATATCCCAAAGATCATTTACAAATATTTGATCATCACATGAATTTCTATGATGTATCTAGTCATTTGAAATGCAGGGCCTTCCCAACCACCCTTGTTGGAGTTGCCCGGGGGTGGTTCTCCAAGCTCACTGCAGGATCCATCCGGAGCCATAAACAGTTGTCTCAGGAGTTCCTTGATCGATTTGCTAGCAGTAACAGCCCTTGAAACTTGCAGTGTCATTGCTAAATCTTAAACAGCGAAAGGGCGAGACCCTCCGACAATATACACAGAGGTTCAACCAAGCAGCTTTGGAGGTTCCAAACATACATCAGTTAATGTCCCTGGTAGCCTTCATGCAAGGGCTAAAATCCAAATCGTTCTAGGACTCCCTAGCTCGTAAAGAACCAAAATCCCTTGCGGAGTTTATGGCCTGTGTAGAAAGGTACATTTATTCGAATAAGGTCATACTGGAAAAAAGAGAAGAGGAGAAAGAGGCAAGGATGTAGAGAAAGGCAAAGAGAAGGCTATAGACAAAAAAAGTTCCTCAAAAAAGGAGAACTCTAGCAAACGCAAGTACAAAGAGTACACGCCGCTAAATGCACCCAGAGCTGACATTTTGTACGAGATCCGCAAAAAAAAGAAGACCTCAAATGGCCTAAGAAGATAGGTCACCCAGACCGAAGGTCCTAAGACAAATACTGCAGGTCTCATGATTATTGGAATGATAGTGAGGATTGCTTCTAGCTGAAAGACGAAATTGAGTCCCTCATCAGGAGAGAAAAACTGGGAGAATACATGGTTAGGAAGCATGGTCACCGCAGAGAACAGGGACCTTGGTGGAAAAGGGACAAGAGCCTGAGGTTGGGTCACCAGGAGAATCAATACACAGGTATCGTAGAAACCATAACAGGGGGACCTACAGCTGGAGGAAAAACCCGAGTTAGTAGAAGAGCTTATCTGAGGCTTGGACGGGGATAACCTCTCCATCAAGGACCAATACCCAAGGAGCATATCACTTTTATTTCCCAGGACCTAGTAGGGTTGATTGTCCCACATGATGATCCACTAATAATCCAAGGTACCATCGCTAAATTTATAGTTAAAAAAATCATAGTTGACACAGGTAGCTCTGCAGAGGTGTTGTTCTTGTGTGCTTTCAAAAAGCTCAGAATCAGCCACGACAACCATCGACCTATGAGGGGGACTTTAGCAGAGAATCAGCCACGATAACCTTTGACCCGAAAGTATCCATACACCATCTCAATACAGATCTTTTTTATTGACCTGTGAGACAAAAGAAGAGACAGTTCAGAGTAGAGAAAAATCAGATCATACAAGAAGAGGTGAACAAGCTGCAAGAGGCAGGCCACATACGGGAAGTGGAGTATCCGGAATAGCTAGCAAATATTATCCTTGTCCCAAAGCCAAACGGCAAGTGGAGGATGTGTATAGATTACATGAACATCAACAAAGTCTGCCCAAAGGACTCCTACCCACTGCCTCATATAGATCAGCTGGTAGATGCCACTTTTGGATGTGAACTCCTCACATTCATGGATGCCTTTAAGGGATACAACCAGATTTGCATAACTCCCGAAGATGAGGAAAAAATCTATTTCATCACTAACACAAACACATACTACTACAAGATAATGCCATTTGATCTAAAAATGCAAGAGCCACTTATCAAATGATGGTGAACAAGATATTCGAGAAGCAGATAGGCTTTAATATGGAAGTCTATGTTGACGACATGCTGGTCAAGAGCAAAAGAGTTAAAACTCATATCGCGGACCTGGAAAAAGCCTTTGAAACTATAGAAAGGTTTGGGATTAAACTCAATCCGAAAAAGTGTACCTTCAGGGTATAGACAGGTAAATTCCTAGGGTTCATGGTGACTCGAAGAGGAATAGAAGTCAACCCTAAGAAGGTGCAAGTAATACTGGAAATGAGGCCACCTCAGTGCCTAAAACAAGTCCAATCCCTAGCAGGAAAAGTAGCTGCCCTTAGCAGATTCATGTCGCCAATAGATGTACACCCTTTTTCAAGGTGCTCAAAAACCCAAAGGACTTTAAATGGACAGAAGAATGCCAAAAATCGTTCGAGGTGCTAAAGGTATACTTAAGCTCGCCGTCGTTGTTGTCCAGACGCGAGCCAAGTGAGGTCCTAACACTCTATCTAGCCAGCTCACTAGTAGTGGTAGCAACAACTTTAATTAGATAAGAGGGTATGATACAAAAACTCGTTTACTATGTCAGTAAAATCCTTAAAGGAGCTGAACTCATATATTCAACCATAGAGCGAATTGTTCTGGCTCTACTCACTACTTCACGGAAGCTTAAGTACTATTTCAATACTCATACCATCAAGGTGATGACGGACATGCCACTAAGGCAAATCCTCCAGAAACCGAAAACATCAGGTCATCCACTCAAGTGGGCTATCGAGCTCAGTCAATTTGACATACAATATCAACCATAGGTTTCCATCAAAGCCCAGGTATTGGCAGACTTTATAGTCGAATGCACATGCCATGTTGAGACCAGCCCAAGGAAACCATTGTTGATCCAGGTCGACGGCGCGTCCGAAAAGTAGGATAGTGGTACGGGTATTGTTATCACAAATCCTAGGGAAGAAGAGTCTCAATATGCCCTAAAATTCTAGTTCCCAACCTCAAATAACGAGGCGAAATATGAAACACTGGTTGCGGGGCTCAAGACTGCTATAGCTCAAGGAGCGCAAGACATAAATGTCATAACCGATTCCCAACTGGTAGCCAACCAGGTATTCGGGGAATTCAAGGCAAGAGACCCGACAATGCAAGCCTATCTCAAGAAGATAAAAGAACTCATTTCATGTCTCAAAAGTTTTCACATTCAATAAGTCCCTTAAGCCGAAAATGGAAAGACAGACGCATTATCGCGATAGGCCTTGGGAACCATAGAGCCAGTCATGGTAATTGTAAACAAGGTGGAGAAGCCTGTCATAGAAGCTGAAATCGTGGAGATAAAGGATGCAGACTCACGGATGCAACCCGTCCAGACCTACTTACAAATCGGGAACTTGCTTGAAGATAAATCAGAAGCTGAAAAGGTTATACAGCGTTCTTCCAAATTCATAATTATCGGAGATCAATTATACAAAAGATCATACACTTGGCCCCTGCTCAAATGCGTAGACGCAACAAAAGGAAATTATATCATTCGGGAAGTCTATGAAGGGGTATGTGGGAGTCATATCGGAACCAAAAGCCTGGCAAGAAAAGTCCTGCGATTAGGATATTTCTGGCCTACCCTTCAATAAGATTCTCAAGACATAGTGAGGAAATGTGACGCATGTCAACATCATTCTAATATCCAAATGTGACCTGCCACGGACCTCACAATCTTAACCAGCCCTTGGCCATTTGCCCAGTAGGGTTGGATATCATCGGACCTCTACCTTAGAGCACACGAATTACTTCACCAAATGGATAGAAGCCAAGCCAGTGGCCAAAATTAATGATAAGGCTGCTTGGAGTTTCATTTGAAACTCCGTTGTATGCCGATTTGGAGTCCCACGGATCATTATCACAGACCACAACAAACAATTTGATTCTACCTACTTCCGTAATAAATGCGTGGAACTGGGCATAAGCCTAAGATTTACTTCAGTAGCACACCCCTAAACTAACGGTCAAGTCGAAGTTATTAACCGAACTATTTTGCAGGGGTTGAAGAAGAAGCTAGGACAAGCCAAAGGCCTATGGGTAGAGATCCTCCTCGAGGTCCTATGGGCCTATAGAAGCATACCTAACACCACAATATGGAAGACTCCATTTGCACTGAATTTCAAAGCTAAAACAGTCTTACCGGTGGAAATCGGATCCCTAAGCAATAGAGTGCAACTCTACGAAGAAGAAATCAATAATCAGGGCCTTCGTGAAAATCTAGACCTCGTAGATGAGTTCAGACGAAAGGCGCAAATAAGGACACTGAAAGAGAAAAGAGCCATGACCAGGACCTTTGCCCACAAAATCAGGCCTAAGCAGATCCGAAGAAGTGATTGGGTTTTCCGCAAAACTATATTCAGACCTCAGCCAAATGATGGCAAATTAACCCCAAACTGGGAAACGCCTTAACCAAGTGGAGCACCTTATGGCTTCACTTGTCCAGAGATCTACGTGTCCTGTCAGAGCTATGCAAGACAAGATATCTAAGGCCCGAAAAAGGGCCAAGCAACAAAAAGCATGACCAAGAACAATCAAGCACCTGGTAGGGTTAAAACCAGCCCTCATAGGTCGCAATGCTGAGTGAGCTTTTTAGCCCCCAAAATACCTAGCATAACCACAAGCAGTCAAGCACCATGAGGAGCTAAACGACAGCACCCCTCAGGATACAATACTTAAATGGATTTTTAGCCCAAAAAATCCAACACGAGTCTGGAGTGATAAAGCACCAAGTAGAGCCTAACTTCAACCCACCTAGGTCACAACATTTATGAGCTCAAAACAGCTTCACAGTCCTATTAATGACAAATACAAAGGCCATAAATATTTTCCTAGTATACGTACATGAAACTCAATAAAGGATTCATGAGCTATAAGGACCAAGAGTCTACGCCTGAAATCCTACAGCCAAAATCAAAAGGTTGCAAGCACCTTCTCTAAAGGGACTCAGAAAATACAAGTCCCACAACAAAGAGGCATATTTCATAAAATCAAGAGGTCATATAATGATCCAGAATGCAAAGAAAAGGCCTAGAAAACACGTTATCATAAGCAGCAAGATAAATAAATTTGTTTAGAAAAGGCAACAAAAATTGTCTTTCAAAAGGGGGATCAAAACCCCAACAGAGTCCAACATCATAACAAAAGGATCCAGGAGGGGGAACAGAAGTTTCAACTCTCTCGTGAGGAGCAGGAGATTCCCTAGCACTAGGAAGGATGACACCCATCTCATCAGCAGTGAGCTCTTCACCAACCTGAGGATTGACCTTCGTTGAAGGAGTTGGGGCCTCCTCTTCAGAAGAAGACTTCTCCAAGTCAACATCCTCGTTAGGCAGAGCAAGGCTAACCAGGTCAGGGAGGATTACATCAATGTTCTGCTTGTTAAGAAAGTCTTTAACCTCCTGGAACATCTCCTACCAACTTTTATAAAGGCTCTAAGCATGGCTGCCTACGCAGACCCTTATTATCCGGGCAAAAGTGTCGCTCTTCTTGAAGGTTGAAATAGCATGCTTGCCATGGGCTTCATCCTCTCTTAGGAAGTCATTAATCCTAACCTAAAGGGCATTCTGCTTCCTTACAGCCTCAACAAGCTCAACACCAAGCTTCTTGTTAGTCTTTTAGGCAACCAAAAGTTCTACGGCAGCGAGCTCATTTTTCTTCTTCTCAAGCTTAAGTTGGGCCTCAACTACGGCCCTAGCCTTCTTATCTCATTCAGTAAAAAACTCAAGGGCAGAAACTTTGGCTTTCAACTTCCTAACCTCGGCATGCAGCACCTCTTCTTCTCAAGAGATCAACTCGAAAGCAGCATGGGCCTCCTTTGGCTCAACAAGATCCTTCTTGAGCCTATATCTATGCTCCTCCAGGTCCAGAGCCATTTTTCTCTCAACCAGAAAGTGACGATGCAGCTCTTGACTAAGAAGATTCAAACCACGCAAATTATCCGTCACGGACTACGACTTATAGACCCTGTAAGGGCAAAGTTAAGAAAGGTCAGAATAACAGTACCGAAGGCAGTATGAAAGAAGAGAAAATAAGAAGAAGTATTCGATGATCTGATAAGGAGGGCGAGGGGCTACAGATGAAGCAGCAACAGCCTCACCATGAGTAGTGGCAGTGACAAGGTACCAGTCTGGGGGACATCAGAAGTACTCTGAGCCCGAGAACCCTCGGAAGACATAGAGATAGGGGATTGCAGAGGGCTTGGAACCTAAGCCCTAGGCACCTTGGAAGCCTGAGATCCAAATCCTCCATCAGCTCTCTTCTTCTTCGCAGCTGAGGGAATCACGTGAGAAGGTCCGATATCATTATTTTTCATCTTAGTAGTAGTAGCAACAAGCCTCTTAATATCTTAAGCTTTCATTCTTGCAAAATTAAAAAGGAAGACTCGAGGGATGGAAATATAAGAAAAAAAAAACTAGAAGGGAAAAGACCGAGGGCACCTACTGGAGTTAGGAGTACGAATAACATGAAAAGTAGTTGATTTGTATAAGCCACAAAAACATATATCCTCATATGACAACAGTCCAAAAACATCTACCTCATCAGATAGGGAGGGTTGAACAGATAGTCCAGTAGGAGTCTTAGTCCAGGTCCTCCGTACTCTCCACCCAAATCTTGAATGAATAAATACATATTTATTTTGCGAGACCTGACTATTATTACCAAGTTTCTCGAAGACAGCAAATTCGAGTCTGCTTGAAAATTACTGCCAGCCCCGAGAAGAATCAAGCTTTTTCATTTGGAAGTAATACCTAAAGAGGGTAGAAATGGGCATAAACCCAAGAGATCGCATAACCATTGGGCATCATCTGAGCAGGTTTCACCTCAAAATGGTTTATAATTTCTTCTACGTAAGGAAAAAGGCGCAAGCGAAAGAAGTCAAAGACCTCAATGTAAAAAGAGGCCTCGCCGTCATCGGGGGAGGTGGCAGGCCTGTCTCGATTAGGCCGTCGCACCTCAAAACCCTTGAGGAAAATCCCTTTCTTCTTAAGATCCTCAACTTCAGTCGAGGTGGTATTGTAAGCTCTCTTATTAGTCGTGAATATGTCCCCACGTCTGGCATGCTAGGACTCAATGGCGGCATCTTCAGAACTAGCCCTAACTGCTACTTCAACTGAGTCCCTACCTGATCTAGACCTAGTTCTAGAACCTACGGGACAGAAAGAGGAAACGGGCTCTACCTAATCAGAGTCGAAGTGCCAGTCACTATCACCTTTATATGATCGCTAGAAGAATCACTCTTGCTGCTCACCATACTTACTCAAAAAAAAATGTGAAGAGGGGGCAGAGAGATCGTACCTAGCTAAAAGAGGATGACAGAGGAATAGACTAGACGTCGAAGGAGTCTAGAGAAATATACCAAGCGTTAAAGGAGTTTGGAAAGGTAAATAGCCTTTTCAACTATCAAGTTTTTAAAATTAAAAGGGAAGAGATAAAAACTCTCTCTTAAGGAACAAAGCCGCGGGTCGAAAGCAAAAGGGCGGCAAAGCCTAGCAGATCAAAGGTACACAAGGAAAAGAGCAAAGCCCAATGCAAAACACTCTCCAGGCCTCCATTGGAGCCCAGGGGAATGGGGTGCAACTAATATGACATGAAAAGTTGGGCTATAAGAATTGGGCCAAAAAAATAATAAATCAATTGGGCTAGAATAACATGTTAGGAATGGGATATGCCTAAAAGACTACTAACTTTTTGTCATCAATGTATTTGAATATTTACGATGATTAATTAAATGTCATCTTACTTTATGAGTGTGTTTTTCTCTTATTTGGTTGACTTATATATATATATATGTAAGGTCCCTGCTTCAAGTGTTGACTTAGGTACATAATGGTTACGTACAGAAGGTCTAAGTCATGGTTACTTGTCAAGCAGGATTATTTAGTCCATAACTAAGTAGTAGAGCTGGACACTCTGCTATGGTAGAAGTTATTGTGAGTAAGTTCCTTTTATAGAAGGGTGGTCTGCTTTGATCATGGATGGGGTTCTACACTTACTTCACTTATGCATGTGTATGCATCAGATGGGCCACCGTAGGTGTGATACTCTAAATAAGTACTATCGAAGAAATAAGTTAACTATACCTATTAGCTTATGAGTGGGCCAATGCTCTTAATCTTGAGCATATGTGGATGAACTGACGAAGTCAAGTTCTTGCACTTTGAGTCACTATGGGTGAGATCTTATATATGGGTCAACAACTCTGTGATTTGGGTGTCCGAATTTGGTTATAAGGGATATGAATATGCAATAAGAAATCTATACAATAATCACTCCCTTAGAAATGATCCAGGTTGATCATCTTAAATATATGCATAGTAGTACAACTTGCTGTACAGGTTGTTACACTTATGGGTAGTTCCCATGTATAAGTGGATAACTTCCGGATGATGGTTAGATTATGGGTTAGAGGTTCTAAGGAGAACAAGATGTAGTTAAAGAGGTAATAGTACACTTGGTAAACCTATCTTGGCTATAAGTGAGTATAGAGGGGCAATTTGGTCATTATTTCTTAGTTGGTCTAAAGACTAATCATCATATATTATTGACTAACTCCTGTTTTTACAGTAATTATCTTGGAGTGCATCTATAGTCTTTTAGTGGAATAGACTAAAGTTAAAATGTAAAATATTGCTAGAAAACTAGCGAAAATATTTTGGTCATTTTTAGTGGAAGGATAATTATGTTTTTGGTCCCGCTTCTACCCATTTACCTTCTAAGTGTATTTACTAAAATAAAGAATTACTAAGTTGAAGAAAGGATATAATCCATTGACAATTGGAAATCATAAATAAACTTTCCTATTTGTGGAAGAGTTTTTCTATTTTGATTATTTGCTGAATTTTGGATTAAAATAATAATAATTAATTAAAGTTTAAAGGCTACTAAATATTTAAGATAGTTTTTCATAATTGGAGAAATGTTCTATTCTTAAATAGTAGACTAGATTTGGACTTTGGAGTTAATTAGAATTAATTAATTAAGTTGGATTAGAGCATATGGGCTGAGGCAGGACCCATGGCACGCGACCCAATGTGGGCGTTGGGTCTGGGGGCAATTAAGCCATGTATAGGGCGGCTACATGAGGGATTTAGAGGTGGGGAAGGATTTTTTATTATTTTATGAAATTAAAAGATAATTCAAAGTCATAATCCTTTGCCTCTTTGGATTCTGATTAAGATATTATTACCTTGCATATTTTCACTTGTATAAAGGCCTTTAGCCTAAACTCTACAATTGCACCATCTCCTTTGAGATCTCTCTCTCTCTCACGAGTAAGCTTCAGGTGTGTAGAGCAACTCTTTTAGCAAAGGTGAAGTTTTCTTGTTTCATTCTTCGCGATAAAGGTATTCTTGAAAACTTTATTTGTTTTTATATTTAAACTATAAACTGTTTAGATGTTCAAATATCTATTTCATACTTTATTCATTTTAAAGATCCATGCATGAATGTTTCCGTCTTATTCTTGTAATTATAGAATTTGATTCATGCGATATAACGTTTCTCTTCATAACAGGCCATGTCTAACACATATTATAAGCCCAAGATGCTCAACCCAGCACGACCCACACCAAGCCTAATAGGTATTGACCCATTCAAATAAATGTCAACTAACCCCTAAAGATCATGGGCACGATCCACTCCACAATTCAAGAACTAGTATCCCCACTAAGGTGCAACCAATTCCACAAAATCGGAGCTCACACAACAGGTATTAGCCTCTGCATGGTACTATAAATACATGGGTACACAAGCTCAAAAGGATAAGTGATTTCTTACTCACTACTTGCTATTACTCATTGGCTTTATATAAGCATTCTTTGGTTCTCTTACTGACTTAAGTATCGGAAGAGGACCCTAAGCCCAAAACTTGGGTCCTTTGTTTTGCAGGTCCGGGTTACCAACTGTGGAATCCATATCTAATTCACTGTTTGAGTCCAGTCATGTTAACTGTCCTCAACACGTGAGAAGATGCTGAACTTTTGTATTTATAAAAAGTTTCAATAGGCATGGTCCAAAGAAATGATTCATCAAAATAATGAGTTATCTGATATCGCCAAAGGTAGAAGCTAAGTTCCCAGGGAATTCATTTGAGGAATATTTCCAATAAAAATGGTTTGTATGTGAGGGAGCGTGTTAATCACAATAAATAAGTATAATAAATTCCACTTTAAGGTAGCGATTGATATGTGGGATGATTTAGGAATATAATGGTATTTCTGGTTTTATTCTAATTCCCACGCTTGGTATTAGAGCTGGCAAATGGGCTAGCCCAACACGGCACGGCACGGCTCACCCAAATCGTGGGTTAAGAAAAATGAGCCTGGTTTAGCACATATGTTTAGTGGGTTGAGCTGGGCTGGGTTCAATTCTTGAAATATAGGACCCAGCTTGGCCCACGAGCCCGCTACCATGAGTCGCGAGCTAGGCTGAGTTGGGCTGGGTCAGCCCATCTTTTTTTAATTATTAATTAGTGTGTTCTGAATTTTAATAGTTGGATTAATAACGAAAAAATGTTAAGCTTAAATTTTTTTACGAAAAAGTTAATTTAACAATTAACAAGACATAAGCTGATTGATAATATTAATATAAATGATAAAATATTATTTAACAAATCACAAGTTCATGAGACACGGATACGTTACTAATAAACATAAAAAAATTACATAAATGCTTGAAGAAAGTTGGTGGAGAAGTTCTCTATTTTGTTATGCTCCTTGTGTGCGGGTGTTGGGCCTGTTGATGGTGGTGGTGACGGTGGTTGAGGATTATAATAGTTTGGAACATTTGAGTGTTGAGATACAAGATGTCTTACAAGCATTCATGTTCCAAATTGATGATAAAATATATATTTAAGTTCACAATAGTTACAAATTACATATTCATATATTCAAAGTAAACAAAATGATTTCAAATATTTGAACGTAATCGTTATGAAATATGTTTTTTCCCCATAGTCATAGATATTGTGTATTCTCTTGTAGTAAAATAAAGAGACAATAGGTAGTAAAATAAATATATAATTTGTAATAAAATGAAGTTGAATACACTAATTATTTATAAGAAAAATTACATGTACAAATTATAATCTCAAGATGGGCTTTATCTGTGCTCGAATTGGGCCTGAGCTAGGTTCGAGCTGGGCTGGGCTAAGCTTATGGGCTGAGTTGGGCTGGGCTTGGGCACAAATGGGTTTAGGCACAAATGGGCTGGGTCCAAAAATATATGACCCAACTCGACCCATCTATATGTGGTGGGATGATCCGAGTCGAACCCACTTTCATTCGAGTTAGGTTGGGCCCGAATTTTCGTATGTTGGGCTGAATTGGGCCTGTGTTGACCCGGCCCAAATGCCACCTCTACTTGGTATAAATGAATGAACTTGAAAATCACATTCTTTCGGTAGTCCCATTTTCACAAACATGAGAATACCCATTCTGAATAAAACACATGGAAATGGCCCAGTCTCATATATGCTCTAGAATTAACTTATTACTCAAGTAACTAAAATACCTTAAAAATATTTATTACACATTATACAAATAACATCATTATTAATATAATAATAATT
Source organism: Ehretia macrophylla (assembly GCA_037974665.1). Classification (NCBI taxonomy): domain Eukaryota; kingdom Viridiplantae; phylum Streptophyta; class Magnoliopsida; order Boraginales; family Ehretiaceae; genus Ehretia; species Ehretia macrophylla. The sequence continues at coordinate 75,990,794 of CM075780.1, read as the reverse complement.
ATTATTTTTATTTATTAGTATTATTTATATCATTATAACCATTGTTTGATACAGAAATATATAATAATAATAATAATGATAATATATAAATAATATAATAAAACAAAAATAAACAAGGATAGTAATAAATATCAATAAAGTATAATAATATAATATGTAATAATAAAGTTTAGCATGAACAATCAAAAGCCGATATAATAAAATAATATCAAAGAAAATCAATTCCACTCTTTTTCTAGAATCCTAACGTCTAGGATCATAAGTACTTGAATATAATAAGCAACCGTTTGAAATCAGTAAGTGAAATAAGACCCTTCGTTGGCAACTCTTAGCAATACATTAGCAATAACAGTCATACGACAAATTGGAATATTATTGATAAATGAAAAAATATATATAATAATAATAACATAAGAAAATAATAATAAATTTAAATAAAATATAATAATGACAATAATATAATATATAATCCAATAACAATAATAAATATAATAATTAAAAATGGAATAAAAAATAATAACATACATGAGTAATAACAAATATCAATTATATATATATATATATATATATATAATAACATCAACAATAATAATAATAATATATAATTTAAATATAAATATAATATTAAATAATATATGGTGTTCATAATATTAAAAGTCATAATGATAATAAATCATGTAAATTTAATATAAAATAAAGAATAACAAAAATAAAATTAAATAAACATAATAATAATAGTAATAATAATAATAATAATATTAATATAATAATCAATATGCTTCAAACTAATCATTATTATTTGTATGATGCTTGTTTTTATTCTTAAGACAATAATATATCTATTGCAACAAAAAAAATTCTTGTCATTATATATATGTAATTTCCATTACTACTCTTATACTGACTATCAAACATGAGTTTGAAATTAATATATCTATTTATATATTCATTTTTAGAACATACCAAACATGACATATACTTTCTTAAGTTCATTCCATTCCTTAACTCATTTTATTTCTATCCAAAATCATTCTAAGATGCTAATTGCCACCTAACAGTTTAAATTTTTAGATGAGACAATAATCTAATATGGTGTGCATCAACAAGATAGCTCTCTTTGAGCTCAAGTGCAGATTTGTGCTTCATATAAAATATTTGTTGGAATATAAATACAATAATATTAAAAATCTTGTTATAGTAATAGATCTTCTTGAGCTTGGAGGGCACATTACTTCCCAACGATTAACTTAGTTTTACCAATGTCTTCCTCCTTACTGAACTCTTTCCCTAACCCCAAATGAGTCATCATTAGCCACACAATAGTGATGAGTTCTCCACCTCTGCTTAGCTGCTGTGCGTGGACATTCGCACTGCAATTTATTGCCGCGTAGGACAACAATTCTACCCATATTCTACTCATTAGTTCCCATGGCATCGGATCTTTCTTTAACAGTTGATTTGCAAGATAGATGGCATCAGACAATACATGTTTCACTACCTTACCCTTGACTCTCTGTGGGTTATTTTCCATTTTCACAGTCAGTGCTCGCACGATGCTAGGCTCTTCAGACGGGATTTTCAATATTCCACGAAAATTTTCTTTAATATAAGCTCTGGTGTTTTCCAGCAGTGCTTCCCAGTCTCCGTCTGACTGCTGTGTCACTGTTGCTGGTTGATTCAGCAGAATGTAGAACATGTAATCTGAAAGGAGCTTGGAAAATTGTCTGGCAGGGTCGACACTGGATCCACTCTTCTCGGTCTCAAGGTAACAGAGTTGTGTGGCAAGGTGCCAAATCAACAGGCTTTCAACGTATTGGACCTCGCTCAGGCTCCACCTGAGTTCGGCATATAACCTGCTCTCTGAGAGAATCCATTCTCCTCTATATGAACAGATCTCGGCAGCAGTTTCTATGTTGTCTGCAATCTTTGATTTCTCGAGCAATTCCATGAAAATGAACTCTTTCAATTTCTCAGAGATGCGTTTACATGATCTGACTCGCATATATATCAGGAATTTGTCTATGGCATCGAATGATTTTACTGGAGGTTCAACCACAGAGTAGTCGATTAAATTGCACTGGGTGATCATTGAATTAGACCACCTGCATTTCTGAATCTGAACAGATGAGATGAATCTGCCTAACCTGTTTCTCAGGGTACCTGCATTCCAGACAGAAAATACGAGCATTAGAAGGGATAAGGCATCCTGCATCATTGTACTCGCGAACAGGGCGTACGTGACTTTTAAGTCGAACCGATCAAATCTTTGCTTGTCCATTGGGATGAATATGAGAAGAGCAACTACGACACAAGACATTCTAACCAAAACAAGGAAGTAGAATTTCTTGCCACGCATTACTCGGGCTTTTGTGTGGAGAACATCATGCATGTAGCTAAGCTCAATTTCAATCAGTCGGAACGCATCTATTGCCTTTCTCCGCAAGAAAAATTCGCGACTCTCTTGACGAGATCTGGATCCAGGAGCAACATCCACGAGTATGCCCTTGAAGACTTCAAAAAAGTGATATGCATAACGAAACAAAGTGTGTGCATCATCTAATGGTTGCTGAGTATGGTTGGAATCGTAAGCTTCAACTTTTTTGTAGCGCACTTCAAACGACTCTTGATGCAAAGGTAAACCTGCCTTCCTCATCCAAACAAAAATCTTGGACAACGTTTCGTACTGTGGTCCAGGATTCGGCCTCGGGTGCAGATGATCCCTGAAATGGTCTGCGCTCGCAAGATACACAGCACGTGCTCGCTCAGAGTATTTGATGACTCCAGCAATGAACAAGAAAAAAGTCGGCGACCAGAGACCACTGTTGGGTAGTATTCGCACACAATTATAAGCCGTAAATCCGACAGCAAAAGCTTCTCCTGCTAGGAACCTGAGCCAAAGCTCATTATCTTCTTGAGAAAAAGAAACAAGGTTATCGGGGCCACCGAGATGCAAGAGAACGAAGGTTGCCCATAATACTGAAATTTCACCAGCTGCATCAGGGCTAGATGACAAGCTTGTTGAAGAAAAGATGAGAGAAAGCGAAGCGAAAGCTACCCAATTGGCAAGTTGGTAGCCTGACCAAACTAGGAGGATCACCCAAGTCTTGGTGGTTAGCTTTCTTGATGGTGCGAGAAGTTGCAAACTGGTCTGCACAGTCAGACTTGAGAGAAGATAGATCTGAATATCCCACACACTCCAAAGTTCCTTCACCTTTTCAGGAATAAACATGTCCATGATGTTCCGATATCACAAGTTGGAAAACGAGAAAGAATTAAAGGAGACAATTGAAGGATTGGATGAGTGTCTGGGAGTTCTGGTGCTAATTTATGAGCGAAGAGTCAACCATTTAGCTAAGTTGGAGGAGCATTCCCACTTAAACTTCTTGGAAATAGGTCAACCTCTGAAAGTCTTTTTTTATTTTGTGTTGAACCCCCTAAAAGGTTCACTTATTTTAACAACGTAATGAATTTTTTTTAAAAAAAAAAAACCTTCCGTGCTAAATAAAATAAAACTAGGGTTGAAATATTTATATTAAAGTAAGCTTATTTCTTCGCTAACATTTTAGAATTCTTCGTCATTCCTGGGGACTAAGCTGTAATTTTTTTGAGTTCCTCGGCCTCCAAAAATGACTTGGAGAAAACATTAGATATTTACCTAAATTAATAGGTCCTTGAGCGAACCAAACGTTAGCCCTAAAGCGTTGGTTGTCTTTGGTGAAACTAATCATATTGGAATGTGATTAGAGAGATATTTTTCTTTCCTTTTCTCTTGCACTTTTATAATACAATCAAACTCCAATGTATATAGTTTTGTGTTGATGGATTGAGTAAATGTTAATTACAAGAATGCAATAGGAGAAAAAGAAATGAGAATATAAAAATGCAAGAACCCACAAGATTACGTGGTTCAATTATGTCATATTCAAGGAGCAACTGAATAAATTCACTAATGCAAATGAGAAAGAGATTACAATATCTCAGCAAAATAAAACTCTCAAAACCTATGCTAGATCTCTCTCAATTGTACCGCAATGAGATTGCAATATTGCAAAATTACTCTCTCTCTCTCTCTCCAAAACTTCAAAAGGAGAGACTATTTATAAAAAAAGAAACTAGTGCTGATTCAAATATATATGAAATTAAAGTTAATGAATGCTAATCCTAACAGGATTGATATTCTGATCTTTTAAAAACATTAGACTTGTTTTTTCAAATTAGCTTAAGAAAATATGAGTCACTTTCAACATTCTCCACCTTCACGAGAATTTTGAAAACTCTAATTGCACATAGCTCCTAGTCAATGCAAACTGAGTTATCAACCAACTCTGCAATGTAAATTGAACTTAATCATGTTGCTCATGCAAATGCATTTTCAAATGATTCCGATATGAGCCAAGTCCAAACAATGAGAGAACTTGATTCCACTAATCACTTTGGTCAACAAATTAGTTAGATTCTCTTTGGTATCAATATTCTGAAGAAGAATGCCACCCTCATTCACTATACCTCAGATAAAGTGCAACATAACATCAATATGATGTGTGCAGGTATAATACACTTGGTTCTTTGCTAAATGGATAAAGTGAAATAGAACATCAGTATGATTTGATGGGTTCTAAGATAGTCGTTTGATCAATTTGTAAGTGTTATGATCACCTCAAAATGGATCAAAATCTTTTCTACATAAGGATGAAGGGCAAGCAAAAGATATTGAAAATATCGATGTAAACGGTGGCCTCACCGTCATCTGGAGAAGTGGTAGGCACTACGCGATGGGGAAGCCGAACCTCAAAGCCCTCGAGAAAAACCCATTTCTTCTCAAGATCTTCAACCTCAGTCAAGGTGGTGTTGCAACCCCTACTATCGACTGTAAGCATATCCACACCCTCAACATATAAGGACTCAGCAGCGACTCCCTTTGAGGACCCTTGCTCTAACCTAGCCCTAGTCGATATCTCAATTGAATCCCTACCTGATCTAGAACTAGTTCTGGAACCCACAAGTCAGAAAGAAGAAATGGGCTCTGCCCCAATCGGAGCTGAAGAGCCCGTAACTAATACTTCCATGTGCTTATTCGAAAAGCTACTCTAACAACCATATTTTCTTGAATGAAAATATGAGAAGAGTAAAAGAGATCGCATCTTGTTAAAAAGGTAGTAGTAGAGCAAACTAGACGTCGAAGAACTCTGAGAAGATGAAAAGTTTTTGCAACTATCAAGATTTTGAAATTAAGAGGGAAAGGATAAAACTCTCCCTTAAGTAATAAGGTCGCAGGCCAAATAAAAAGGGCAGCAAGGCCCAATTGATCAAAAGCGCAACAAGAAAGGAGAAAGGCCCAATGCCAAACATTCCCCAAGCCTCCATCGGAGCCTGGAGGAATGGGGAGAGAGGGGCAACTGATGTGGCATGAAAATATCGTGCTAAAGTAATTGGGCTAAAAATAATAAACCAACTAGGCCATAGCAATAGGCCATATCTAACACAGATTAGAGGCCCAAGATGCTCGACACAATGCGGCCCAAGCTAAGCCTAGCGGGCATTGATCCATTTAACCAAATGTTAACCAACTCCCCAAAGATTATGGGTCACGATTTACTCCATAATCCAGGGGCTAATATCCTCACTAAGGTGCAATCATATTTCACAAAATCGGAGCTCCCTACAATGGGTATAAGTCTCATCATGCTACCATAAATACATGCGATCACTAGCTCAAAAGAATAAATGATTCTTACTCACTACTTGTTATTTACTCGTTTGCTCTATACGAGCATTCTGTTGTCCTCTTTACTGACTTAAGCATCGGAGGAGGGCCCTAAACCTTACACTTGGGTCTTTGTTTTGCAGGTCCAGAGATAGCAAGCTGTGAAATTCAAGCCCACCTCACTATTCGAGCCCAATCATATTAACTCTCCTCAGCATAACTAATTCTTATAAAATAAAAGTTTTTGTTAATAATCATTTATTATCCTTGACATGAACCTTATCATCTATTAAAAATTAAAAGAATAATAATAGTGACAAAAAAGTTAACATGCATCAGTTGAATGACATGTAAAAAATAATTACGAATAACAAGAAACACAATATGCATCAATTAAAATAAGAACTAAGAAGAAAAATTGAAAATGAAGATACAAAATAATACAATCAGTAAATAACAATTAAAAAAGAATAATTCCAAATGACAATAAGAAATAATAAACAACTAAAAGTAAAATTGTTTACCTTACTCTAAAATCTATGTGAATGGTTGACAAAAAAAGAAAAATAGATTGTTTTATGTTTACTTAACAAAAAAAAGAATGTGGTTAACAAAAAAAATAATTATTTCAGATTGCACACTAGGGGAGAGGTTAAGTTGCTCCTAGGAGGGGGGTCAGATCACATCTCATGTGGGATACGAGAGGGCAAATCACACACTAGTGGGAAGGGATGAGGGGTTTAGACTACGCATTAAGGTAGGAGGGTCAAATGGCATTGGGGTGGGAGAGGGTCAAATCGGGCAAGGAGGGAGAGTAAGGGTTTGCACCTCAAGGGGGAGGGGGAAGGGGAGTGGGGATGAGGGGTAGTTTGTTCCAAAGCAGAATGGGGAGAGGGTTGGATTTTTTTACTTTTTTTGGTATAATAGAATTATAGTTATTATTTTACCCTCGATGGGTGGGGGTTACGTCAGGGCATGTCTGTGTAGGCCCTGACTTATATGCGTCTTCGCCAATGCCTTGTCATGATGTTCATGTATATTAGAATTAAATAGATATTAATAGGGGTGGGGCTATAACCCTGAAAAATTAGCCCAGGCAATTGGCAACAACTTTGTCTTTCTCTAAGGCCCGGACTTGTCGGGAGCAGCAGGGCAAGAATACACGCGGGAAACATCATCCTGATAAGGATAAGTATAACGCGAGGAATCCAGATAAGGATGGACTTTCGGAAGGGATGATCCTTAAGGGCTTGCTTGATAAAGATGGACTTTTGGAAGTGTAAACCCTTAGGGGTTCTCCCTCGTCTAGGAAATTAGCTATCCTCAAGAATAAATATAGGACAATTCTATGGACAAAGGTACGTAACACATTCCTTACAATTCTGCCTACGAGCTATTTTCTACACATAATTGACTTGAGCGTCAGAGTGGGAACCGCAGAGGCCCTCCTCAGTTCTTTTGTTTTGCAGGATTTCGTCCAGCCCAAGAAATAGTTCAGGACAACCAGATTTTACCTTAACAGTTTGGCGCTGTTTGTGGGAACACTTCGAAAATCCCACTGAGATACCACAATGGTTCATACACGCAGTCAAGCTAACGTCGGGAGAAACTAAGACCCTCAAGAGGAGCATCAAGCTCACAGGGTGGTAGATCCCCCTGTGACAACAGTTCTACTTAACACGATACCCCTTGGGGTGGCCACTACTCCAGTACCTCCATTATTTGTTCCAAGAAATATGTCGTCTTTATCTCAACAAGTTGATCTACCAACCTTGGTCTAATTGTACAATGGGCTCAAGGGGGCCTTCAATCAATTTCTTCAAACCCAAGGGCTGGCACGCACGGAAGCAGTCCCCCTCCAATGGGAAGATCCAGTACGGGGTAACCAGCCTCAGCCCCCTGTGCTTTCAGTGGACACAACGGGCTTGGCTAACCAAGTGGATAGGTCGGAGCAGGATAGGACGCGGAGACCCCTAAGGCATGGGGGGCAGGAGGTTTCTCGCAATCAAGGGGGCAACATCAAGCCTTGGTAGGACAAGGGAAATATCACCTCTTTGCTAGAGAAGTTATGCAGGAACCCATGTCGTATGGATACAAGCTCCCTAGTCTACAGACTTACAACGGGACTGGGGATCCAGAAGACCACCTTACAATCTTTGAGCATCATATGACGGTCCAGGACGTTCCATACATCATCAAGTATCGAGCCTTCCCGGTAACGTTGGTGGGATATGCACGGAAGTAGTTTGCTGGCCTGGCAGAAGACTCGATCCATAATTTTGACCAGCTCGCTGACTTGTTTCTTGCTCGGTTTGCCAGCAGTAGAAAGCCCCCAAGGCTCACCGCATCTCTACTCTCCACAAAACAGTAAAGGCGTGCGATTCTGCGGGACTATACTCAATGATTCAACCAGGCAGCCTTGGAGGTACCGGACCTCGATTAATCAATAGCTTTGGTTGCATCATGCAAGGCCTGCACTTCAGGCTATTACAGGTCTCCTTAGGTAAGATGATGCCCCAAGATCTGAAGGAGCTCATGGCTTGGGCTTCCAAGTATATCAACTCTGAAGAGGTCGTGTCAGTTAAGAAGGAAAAAGAAAAAAGAGGCTCGGCTAAGGGAAAAGCCTAGGAAGGAAACAAACAGAGGGGAACCCCGAAAGACCGGATTAAAGGATGGGGCAGTAACAACCGGAGCAAGTTCTAGCGAAGTTATACCCCTTTAAACGTCCTCAGGGTAGAGATTCTACACGAAATCCAAACCCACCGGGAGTTCTGTTAGTCGGCTAGGATGACGAGCAACTCGGATAAAAGTGCAAAGGATAAGTATTGCAGGTACCATAGAGACCATGATTATGACAAGGAAGATTGCAAGCAACTTAAAGTGGAGATAGAAGTTCTGGTAAGAAATGGATTGCTGAACAAGTTTGTGGCAAGGAATCAAGAGCCTCAACGTGATAGAAAATGGAGTCCCAGGCGTGACAAGGAGCATAGTCCCCGACATGAAAGGGAACGTAGCCCCAGGCGTAGGAGAGAACAAGAGAATCGACACCTAGGGGTGGTTGATACCATTGCGGGGAATTTACCTCCAGGAGAGCCAACAGAGCTGCAAGAATGTCATATGCCAGATCTGTGAGAGATGAGCCCTGGTATAAAAAGTCAAGACTGGAAGAACAATTGACATTCACAACAAGTGATCTCAAGGTGTAATATATTCACACGATGATCCATTGCTGGTAGAGGCTCGTATTTCCAACTACATGGTCAAACTTCTTATGGTTGACACTAGCAGCTCCGCAGAAGTATTGTTCCTGAAAGCTTTTGACAAATTGGGCGTAGATCGAGATAGGCTCCGTCCCCTAAATGGCTCATTGTCTGGATTCAAGGGAGAGGCCTTCCGCCCAGAGGGAGTTATCAACCTGCTTATAACCTTGGAAAATGGGGAGCGGAAAGCAACAATAATGGCGGATCTCATTGTCCTTGATTGTAAGCCAGCCTATAATGGGATCCTCAATTGAGTAACCATGATGAAGTTCCGGGCAGTCGTTTCTCCTCTACACCAAGCACTGAAGTTCTTAACTCCCTTAGGCGTGGCTACCATCAAGGGGGATCAATTGGCTGCTCACCACTGTTATGCTGCTTCTCTTAAGATAAAAGGCCCGAAGATTGAGCAGATCGATGCTTCAGAAATTGAAGGAGAGAAAAAGAAGAAGAAGGCTACCCCCGCTGAAGAATTGGATGAGGTAGAAATTTCGAAAGGGCGGCGGATCAAGTTAGGCCACGATCTTCCTCCAAACCAACGAAAATGTATAATTGACTTCATTTCTCAAAATATGCATGTATTTTCTTGAAATACAACTGATATGACAGGTCTAGATCTGTTAGTGATGGTCCATAAGTTAAATGTAGACACAACATTCCGACCCATCCGCCAAAAGAAAAGGATCTTTGGGGAGGAACTGCATAAAAACATTCGAGATGAGGTCCGAAAGTTGTTGGAAACAGGGCATATAAGAAGTATACAGTACCCGGAATGGTTGGCCAATGTGGTGTTGGCAGCCAAGAGCCTTAGGAAGTAGCGTTTGTGTGTTGATTATAAGGACCTCAATGAAGCCTGCCCTAAGAATTGTTACCCGCTACCCAGGATAGACCAAATAGTGGATGCCACCTCTGGATGTGAGATTTTCACATTCATAGATGCGCTCAAGGGCTACAATCAAATTATGATAGCCCCAGAAGATGAAGAAAAAATAGCTTTTATCACAGAGATGGGGACCCACGGCTATAATATGATGCCCTTTGGGCAGAAAAACACCGGAGCTATATGTTAGCGCATGGTGAATAAAGTGTTTAGCCACCAAATCAGAAGAAACATGGAGATCTACGTTGACGATATGCTGACTAAAAGCAAAAGTGCATACTCTCATGTGGCTAACATGGCAGAGACCTTTTCTACCATGGAGCGGTTAGTGATCAAGTTCAACCTAGATAAGTGTGCGTTCGGTGTAAGGGCATGAAAGTTTCTGGGCTTCATGGTCACCAATCGTGGCATAGAAGTAAATCCAAATAAGATCCAGGCCATACTGGATTTGAACCCTTCCAATAGTATTAAGGATGTGTAGAAGCTGGCGGGGAAGATAGTAGCTCTGAACCGGTTTATGTCCAGGTCTGCAGATAAATGTGCCCCTTTCTTCAAGGTGTTAAGGAATCCAAAAAACTTCCAGTGGATTGAGCAATGCCATGAGGCATTTGAGGGAGTGAAGAGGTATCTTAGCTCACTTCCGCTCCTATCACAACCAAAAAAAGGGGAGGTCCTGACCTTATACCTAGCCAGCTCGAGTGGGGCAGTAGTTGCAGCCTTGATGCGAGAAGAGGATTGGCTCCAGAAACCCGTGTATTATATATGTAAGATCCTACGGGGACCTGAAATTAGGTACTCGACTCTAGAGATAATGACTTTGGCTCTTTTAACAACAACTCGAAAGCTCAGGCATTATTTCGATGCCCATACCATCTGGGTCATGACGGATATGCCCCTAAGACAAGTGCTGCAGAGGCCGAAAGTCTCAAGGCATTTGTTGAAATGGGCTGTGGAGCTCAACCAGTACGACATTATCTATTAGCCCCGCACAACCATTAAAGCCCAATCCTTGGCGGACTTTGTGATGGAATGCACAAGGGATCAGGTTGAAAAAAGTTATGTTCCATGGAAGGTACAAAATCATGAGACTTTAGGAAGACAAGGGAGTGGGGCTGACATTGTGGTTTTCAACCCCAACAGGAAAGAGAGCCAATATTCACTCAAGTTTTTGTTCTCAGTCCCCAACAACGAATTTGAGTACGAAGTGCTAATAGCAGGTCTTAAGACAATTATCTCACTTGGAGCTAGAAGGGTAGACATTGCCACAGACTCATAATTGGGGACAAATCAAGTAACGGGAGAATATGAGGCTAAGAATATGACGATGATGGCCTATCTTAATAAAGTCAAGGGACTGATCCAAGGTCTAGAGCAGCTCCATATTTGCCAGATCCCACGAGTCGAGAATGAGAAAATAGATTCCTTTTTAAGGTTGGCCGTGAGTTCTTCTGGACTGACAACTATAAAAGTGAGTGAGGTGGAAATGCCATCCATACAACCCCCATCTCTGGAGGCTGCAACTGTGGTTGTACGAGAAGGTTGGATGCAGTCGATTAAAGCGTATTTGGAGTAGGCTAATCTCCCGCATAACAGGGCTGAAGCCTTGAAGGTGGAGCGCCAGGCCTCGAAATTCGTCATACTAGGAGGGCAGTTATACAAGCAAGCTTATACCTGATCCTTATTAAAGTGTATGGATCAAATAAAGGAAAATGATGGGCTCCGAGATATACATGAGGGAGTTTACGAGAACCACTTGAGGGCCAGGGCTTTAGCCCGGAAGACCCTTCAGCAAGTATATTACTAGCCTACCCTTCAAAAAGATACGCTGGAAATGGTGAAAAATTTTGATACTTACTAGAGGTTTGCAAGGATACCTCGGCAGCTGGCGACGGAGTTGACTTATATGGTCAGCCCATGGCCCTTCGTACAATGGGAGCTGGACATTTTGGGACCCCTACCTCTGAGCAAGGGCCAAAGGAAATACATGTTTGTAGCAGTCGACTACTTAACAAAGTGGGTGAAGGCAGAGGCAATCCCGAGAATCTCTGAAGGGGCAGCTTGGAATTTTGTATGGAAAGCAGTAGTGTGCCGTTTTGGTGTGCCCCGAGCCCTGGTCACTGATCATGACAAAAAATTTGATTCTAGCTATTTTCGTAGCAAATGTGAAAAGATGGGAATTAAGCTGAAATTTGCTTATGTAGCACATCCTCAAGCTTGACTAACCAATCTATTTTATAGGGTATTAAAACCAATCTGGGGCAAACAAAAGGCCTGTGGGTGGACATACCACCAGAAATCTTGTTGGCTCACAGGACAACTTTGAGCTCTGCAACAGGGAAGACCCCATTTTCACTGACATTTGGTACAGAAGCGGTGCTTCTGGTAGAGATTAGGGCTCCAAGTAGCCATGTCCAGCTTTATGAAGAAGAAATAAATGATTAGGGGCTCCAAGAGGACCTTGATCTAATTGAGGAATTTAGACAAAAGGCGCAGATAAAAATATTAGAAGGAAAGAGGGCCATGGCCAGATCGTTCACCAAGAAGGTTCGACCCAAGAACATCCGACAAGGTGACTGGGTGCTCAAGAAAGCCATTTTCAAGCCCCAGCCCGGCCAAGGGAAGTTGGGACCAAACTGGGAAGGCCCGTATTTGGCAACGAAGGAGGTCAGACCTAGAGTGTCAAGTTTGAAGAACCCAGTAGAAAGGAGCTAGCTAATGCATGGAATATTGAGCACCTTAGGAAATATTTCATGTAATGTTCTTAGAACCATAGTAATGAATAAATGACACTCGATAGTATTCTATGTAATACTTTCTTGCAATAGATAATAAAAGCTTTTCTTTACCTTCCAAAGTTTTATTTTACTTGTGTATTTCAGTTAAAAAAGTTTTTTTTGGAGAGTTCAACATTAGAAGGGCTTATGAGTTTCGCACCCAAAGAGACAATACCTCCTAAAGGGAACAGTCACTCCATGCCTAACAAGGCTGTATTCAAAAGGAGCCAGGAGCTTCGTGCCTAATAAAACAATGCTTAGAAGAGCCACAAGCATATAGAAAACAGAGCCATAATAAGGCTGAGATGCGAAAGAACCCCTAGGCATAAATTGTCCATACTAGTCAAAAGGCACAAGTCAAACTTAAAAAATAGTTTGCACACAAAAAGAACAATGAGAGACAAGTGAGCTCTGAATTGAAAGTTCCATTAAATAAAGAGGGGAGACCTGTACAAGAAAGGGAACTAACCCCATGATTACAAACTTCAAAAAGCGAAAGAAAATATCATTAATCTAAAAAATCTAATCAAGCCTAGGCCCCGTCACCTTCGCTGGCTGCTCTTGCTGGGTTGAGGTCAATCTCCAGATCAGGAGGGGCTTCGCCCAGGAGGTCTGACAAATCTATCTCGACGTCCTTATCCTACAAACAAGCCCTGACATCCTCCAAGAGGGTGACTTCAGCATCGTATTCAGCTTTGGTGATGGCAGGGTGGAGTAGTTATCCGATGAAGGCCTTGAAAGTTTCACTTTTCTTGTAAGCCGCAATGGCAACCTCCCCTTTAGGCCTAACATCCTTAACCAACTGGTCATACCTAGCTTGGGCATCAGCAGCTTATTTCTGAGCAACAACAGTATGAGCAGAAACTTCCTCCAAGTTTTTCTTAAGCTTCTCATAAGCCTAGGTTGTCTGCTCCCTTTCAGTAAGGACTTGGCAGCATGTTTCCTGAGCCTCCAACAATTGTGACCTGAGCTCCACAGTGAGGATGTCGCTAGAAAGGGCTTGATAGAGGCCTGCCTCTTGGATAACAGAGCTCTGGTTATCAATGAGGGCTTCCATCTTATTAATAGTGCCCAAGTCATTGTCAAAGGCCTTAGTACAAACCAAGTGATGTTCTCCAAGGTGCTTCTTATAGGCCTCATCCTTCTTCTCAGCCTTGATCACTACTTGAGATGAGCTGATCTTGAATCTGTTGTAAGCCACCAGGGCTTTGTGTAACATCCCGTGAAAATGATTCAAGTCCAACCAACTCTGAAAATAATGGGAGAAAACCAAAACATTAGTAAGATAGAATAGTCGACAAAGGAAAAATAAGAATAGTAAGACAGATTACCTCGTAAATAGCCTCGCAGCAGCAGTAAGACATTTGGCTTGAACATGCGTGGAGCCACCCTGCCTGTCGTCAACTTCAATCTCATTGTCGAAAATGTAAGAAGGGCCAGGAGGGAAGGACCCACCACACTTTCGTAAGCTCGAGGTACTGACACAATAAGCCTCAGTGAGAGGATGACATTGTTCCTCCCGCAGCACATCAATAGGGAGGAAATAAGCCGAAACACCGACCTCAAGAGGAGACGGGGGCTGAAAAGATAAGTGCTTGCAGGGCCTAGTCGAAGCTGTTTCAGGCATAGGCGCAAAGACAGCCCCCCAACTTACGATGGCTCCGCTGCAGGGAGCTTAGTCTCATCAGGTAGGGTTGAGCTCTCGGGGGCAGAATCTGAGGTTCCCTAAGGGGGGGAAAGACTCTTTGGGACAGGGGATAGGGGCTCCTCAAGGATTTGCACCTTTCGTCACCAGTAGAGGATTCCAGCTTCTGCTTCTTTGAAGGCCCTAGACCGAAATCCTTGACCAAGCGCCTCCTAGTCACATGCTCACCTCTAGCAGAAGTAACGAGCTCCGAAATCTTCATATTGTCTGGATAAAAAAAAGGGGTTGTGAGTCTCATAAACAAGAAACAGGAAGTAAAACAGGTGTGAGAGTAAAAACCTAACCCTGGGTGTTGGATGACGTATTGGATGAAGGAGGGACGATCGTCTCAGGGTTTTGGACAGATGAGGGAAAGGCAAACAAGGTTCTACCTCTAGCCTTGGTGCTATGGCTCTCGGAAGGCGAAATTGGAGGGACCACAACTCTAGTCTCCGGGGGTCGTGGGAACAAGCCACTAGCGGCTATTCTCTCAGGAGTGAGAAGAATGTCTGACCTAATAGAATGGCTCTCTTAAGCTTCTCAATAACTGATTTCTCGGTCTTATTGAGGGCAGGAGGGTCCTTGGCTGACTCAGGGGGAACAGCCTAAATGTTCCGGATTTCCCACCTTGTGGGTGATTTCACAAAGAATAATTTGTTACTCCAGTTCTTGGAATTGTCAGGAATCTCAGCGACCAAAGGATTATGGCAGACATAGAAATAGTGTCAGCCTGAGGCCTTGTCGGTTGTTTTGAGTTGATGATAAAAAAGAAAGAGATTGGGGGTAGGCGTGTAACCCAACTCCTTTAAGAAAACATATAAACCAACTATCAGCCTCCAGCTATTGGGGGTGACTTGGGCATTACTGATTTGGTGATAATTGAAAATCTCCACTAAGTAAGAGGGAAGAGGTAAGTGACCTATGAGAAGTTGCTCATAGTAAAAGGTAACCTCTCATTTGCCAAGTTCGCAGGTAGATGCCGGCGTACCATTGTTGGGAATACGGACCTTGAAATTATGGGGGATGACCCCGATATCCCTAAGGTGGGTGATAGCCCTCTTATGGGTGGTGAAGACCTTGCACTCAATGTGCCTAAGACCAGAAGGTCGCCGATTCTGGCAGGACCCGCCACAAGGGCAGGATGACGAAATGTAGACCTAGCCCTAGTAGTGGATCTCTTAGAACTCTTTCTGGGAACACTAGTAGGAGGACTCTGGAAAATTGGTATGGCAGTGATGGGCTCGGAATATCTCACAAGCTGACGAACGTCCCTAGGCTCGTCACTAAACTCGCTGATGATCCCTGACCTAGTAGATTTAACCATGATGAAGAAAGGGAAAGATGAGTGTACCTAAAGCGGTGGATTGGGACTCACAAAAAGCACGGTGTACAGTAGGGAAGCAATGAAATAAAAAAAGGTGAAGATGTGGGAACGAAATGTAAGAGTGGAGTTGAGCTGTAGGCTCTATTTATAAAGGACCCCGCGTGGGCCCACAAGCCATGAAGATAACCCACGTAATGTCGTGGGGAGTTGAAGCGCGAATTACGAGGGACGAGTCTACTGAAAAGTAGCGATGTTATGATAGCGCGAGCAGGCGGTTGTAACGACCAGTAATCGCTGAAGAAGATGAAGAGCCCTACCATTACGGAAATCCCCCGGCCTTCGATGTAGCCCGGGGATTTCCTGAGGATCGCTAGTTTCTTAGATGAGGGAGAACTCCTAAGGGTTTACACTTCCAAGAGTCCATCTTTATCAAGCAAGCCCTTAAGGATCATCCCTTCCGAGAGTCCATCCTAATCTGGATTCCTTGCGTTGTACTTATTCTTATCAGGATGATGTTTTTCGCGCGTATGCTTTCCCTGTTGCACCCGACAAGTCTGGGGCTTAGAGAAAGACGGGGTAGTTGCCAATTGCCTGAGCTAATATTCTAGGACTAGGGCCCCACCCCTATCAGTTGCCCTCCCCTCCAATTCTCCAGGCTACGTCGAAAGCCGGGAGATTTCCATAATGGTGGGGCTCTTCATCTTCTTCAGCGATTACTAGCCGTTACAACCGACTTTGATAGAGCCAAAGAATGGTACGCAACACATTCCTTACAATTCTTCCTACGAGCTACTTCCTACAGATAACTGACTTGAGCGTCGAAGTGGGAACCATATGAGCCCCTCTTCGGTTCTTTTGTTTTGCAGGATTTCATCCAGCCCAGGAAACAATTCGGAACAACCAGATTTCACCTTAACAGATATGATCATATGCAAATTCTTCTCATCTATAAGTACTTCTAGTGACTCCCCTTAACATTCATAAATTCATTCTCTATAATTCACTTTATAGAGTGAAAAATAGTGTTCGGCATACGTTGTTTGGTGCTATGTTTATATATAGCGAGACTTTGGTAGCCCATCATTTGGAAAGTTGTTCACAAGATATGTGCTTGTTGCCTTGGAGTTCACAACTTGTCACCAGAATAGATCTCAACTCGATCATACCCATGTCAGATATACCAAGTTTATATGAGGCATAGATTATTTCGGTGATTTTGCAGGAGAGTGTTACCATGTTCGTTAGGTAGATACTTAATATATTGTACTCTCAAGTTCTTCATTGGTGACATATTTGTCAATCGCACTCACTTGCAACTTTGGTAAAGAAGCAGTGTATGTGAGCCCATGAGGTAAATATGGAGCTTTGTATCCAATGTGTTTCAGTGGGATATGTATGATGTAACTAGGTGTGACTCGAATAAAAGCATCCACATTAAGTCTCTGTTTGTTTGCCATAAAAATAATTTGTTTGTGTAAAATATTTTCAATGAAAAATATTTTTTTAGAAAATAAAATATTTTTTTGAGCTCTGTTTGTTTGTCGTAAAATAACTTGTTGAGAGAAAATATTTTTAAAAAAAATAAAATACTGAAAAATATTTTCTGATATTTGGATATACAATGAGTTTCGTAAAATATTTTTTTATCCCAAATGACATAAAAATATTTTTTCAAATTTTATACTAGTCGCAATTATTGACCAAAAAATATTTTCCAGTTGACCAATTTTTCGGTGTTACCAAACACTAAAAAATTAAACAAAAGTAACTGTAATTGTTGACTGAAAAATATTTTTCAGTCAACTAATTTTTCAGTGTTACTAAACACTAAAAAATTAAAAAAATATTTTCTGAAAAAATATTTTACGGCAAACAAACGGAGCCAAAATGTACATCTTTTGTTAAAGAGATGCCTTTCCTCTAATGTTGACAACTCTTTCTCGAAGAGGTACTTGGTCCCAATAATTATGTCTATTAGAATTGAAGAGATATGAATGAGCCTTCGTAGATTTTGATATTAGTTCATCTCCTTTGAAAAGTTGTTCAAAGATACTAGGCAAGAAAAGAAAAGAAAAAAAAAAAGAAGAAGAAGAAAAATAATAAGTTAACCAGTTTTGGTATATCAAGATACGCTTCCACAACTATGGGCAATCCTATCAGCTTATTCAATTGATTAGAAGACTCACAAGATCAAGAACAATTGTTGCTAACACTTGATGCTGGACACAGCTTATGGAAAAGAGATGCATAAAATGATAAACAAAACAATGATAATAGGGGTATTGTGAGATTCTATGTTGCTTTCTTATCAGATTGCCTCGTCCAGATTCCATTATTGTCGCAAGGAATGGAGCTAAGCTCAGGGCATTCCGTTTTCTCCAAGTAAATCAAATTGGGAAACAGCACCTGCAAGTCAGACCAGTGCATCTGAAATCCTTTCAAGTATCTCAGACGTAGAATCTTAACCATCCAGGGGTTTTCCCCTTCTAGATCTAGGCGCCGGGGTTCTCCTCCCCTGATGTAGAGCTTCTCTAGTTTCTTCAGGTATTTTGGATCGAGCCACTTGGGCATCGTGTTCCAGGGGATGCAACGGAGATCTAACTTGTTTAAATTTTCTAGTGAAAGAAAATTTGCAATCTTTTCACCTTCCATTGCCAAGTTTGTATTGCGCACCACGATGTCACCTGCTGGTTCTGACGTTGAAGAAATGTTTATCCATGTTATCGTAAGTGACTCGAGTGCTTGACACTTGGATGATGATTCAAGATCTTCTATTGACACCAGGGCCTCTGTCTTCACGTAGATGCTCAATTTCCTTAACTTCTTCAATCCAACCAAATCACCGAGTCTACACATCTGCCCTTTCTTTGTCTTAGCACCAACCACAAACCCCTTGAAGACTTGAAGTTGTTCAAGTGAAGGAATTCCTGCAGGCATATGGAGCAGAGAGTAACATTCAGATATGTCTAGATATGTCAACAGTTTAAGCGAGCCAATATAGTCAGTGAGATGAATCAAACTTGGACAATCCCTGACGTCCAGAATTACAAGTTTGTGTAGATTGCTGATATCTGAAAGCTTTTGAATTCTTGATACTCCTTGCACACTGAAGAGGCGCAGGTTCTCCAGTTTGCTTATAGTGTTGAACAAGTCTGAATTGCGGACCACAATTTGTTGCAGGGCAGAACTCTGCCACCGACCAAGTTGAAGAACCTCGAGATTTTTATACAAGGACCAATCAAATCTGGAATCAAGTATTCCCTGATTTACATTAAACACAGTACTCAAATTTCCCACGCTGCTATGGCGGATCTCTCCTTCTGTATTGAGCAAGAACATTCTCTGCCTTCCATCAAGAACTGAAGTTGGGCTCCCACTGACACCAAATGCAGCGAAATTTTCTCTCTCGGCAAGATCTTTCACAGCAGAACGAATAGATGGCAGCATCTTGCAGCTGTTTGGCTTCGATCTATACTTCTCTGAGATGAACTCAACAAAACCTTTCTCCTGGAGTTCCTTTAAGAATTCATCAATCCGCTCCTCAGTAGAGTCAATGAAGCCTTCTCCAATCCACCAATTGATCAAGGCCATCCTCTTCACTGTGGCATTATCAGGGAATATGGAGAAACAGAGCAAGCAGGGTTTGAATTTCTCATCCAGATTCTCATAAAAACTTTGAATCTTTTCAATGTCTGAACTTGTTGAGTCAGCTGGTTGATGAGAACCTGATCCTGAACTTGAACCTGTTAACACAACAGATGAATAATTATTCCCAGCAGTGGAGGCACCTAAGCTGGGCCTGCTGTTGCCACTGGGAGCAGTTGAAAATTTTTCTGTAGGAAAAGAGGCATGGCTTCTTAACTGTGTGACCATTTCCTTGATTTTGGCCAATTGTTTCATGATTAATTCATTGTTTTCTTCCATGTTGTACTCCACGCTGAGAAGCATCAAATCTTTGATGAGAAGGTTGATCTGCTTCTCCCGATTCTCAAGCTCCTCGAGATACTTCTTCACGCTAACAAGATCATTCTGAATCTCGTTGTGTAGCTCATCCAAATACGTGGGATTAATCTCTTCTTCTATGATATCATTGGTGGTGTTGTTGGTAGAGTTTGTATCTGCATCAGTTTTTGCTGCAGAAAAGACATGCTTAGATCTGGAGAGGTGTTTCAACAAGGAAGGCATGACCATCTCATTGATTTTTTTCATAGTCATTATTTCTTTAGATGTTATACATGAAAAAAGTCGTGGAGGGACATGAATGGAAGTGGGGTAAGATGAAGAATGGGACATTATGACTGCTTAGGAGTAGTCCGAATATGAAAGAGCAGATTGATAGAAGAAAAAAGCAGTGGCTCTGCAGCTGTAAACCTCAAACACCTTCATTTATAAACCAAATGCCACTGGAAACGACTTGCCCGGGAATTGACTTCTCTATAATGGATTTTCTCTACTATTTTTCTTAATAGTGGTCTAGATTGCAACTGTAAATCTGAATATACTAAAATACCCCTATTATTGTAGTGTATGCCGAGGCAACATGCCTCCACCCATGCTCCCATACCATACTAATGAACCATGGTTCTGAAACATTAAAAAAGAGCAAAATGTTCTATATATAAGCTAAATAAAGGAGACAAGTGACTAAGGATTTGCATCGTCCAACTTTTAGATATTTAAAAAGCACTTTATGTGAGTTTAAAAGTTTAGGCTAATCTATTCGACCTATTTTTTAAAGAGCTTTTAGGCAAAACGAAACTCAAAGAAGTTTAAGAAAAAAAATAAATAAGAAGCTCCAAATAGAACTTTTCAAAAAAGGCTTTTACGAAACTATCTTTACATTATGCGAGATTTTTTTTTCCCCCTCAAAAATATCCCTCATGTTACGCCCCTTGCTGCAACAAGAGCTGTGAAATTAATTGGCTTAAGTTTTGCCAAAATTATGTTTTGTCTAAATGTAATTATGATATATGCATATCTGTTTGAAAAACTTTGATTGACAGGTTTACCATATTTACAAGAGAGTCGAAAATATAAATTGATATTTCCTTATTCAATTGAAGATTTGAAACCTCCTTATTCAAAAAGGAAGGTTGTCTTATTCAAGAATTGCTTGGAGCTAAAGTCATTCCATAAAAACTCAAGGCCAAGCACGGATTACCTTGTGAAGATTTAAGAAATTAATTCATCATTTATACAGAGCTTTGCACGACTGAAAAGAATGCGAGAAAGAGAGCTGAAAAAGAAGACTTCTTTGAGTATTTAGAACAATCAGGTTTTGCTGTAGCATAGTGATGTCGTGCTGTAACAAAAGTCTATAACACAGAAATCTGATAGAGCATGTGTTGCTGCAGCAGACTGTGAAACACATAGTTTATTTATGCTTCCGTTATGCATATTGTTTTAATCTTTGATAGGAAGAGATTTTAGTCTGTTTATTGTTTTGTTCATTCTTTGGGAGAAGAAGATGTAGTTCTCGGAAAAGAACGTTGCAAGTCGAGGGGAGCTCGTCAAACCGAGGTTCATTAAGGAGTTCTTCATCTAGGCGTCAAAGGTCAAAAGGAAGTCTTTACTTGTGTAAGTCCATTGATGTTGTGACTTATTATTTATTAATGAACATGTTTGTTGGACCAGGGGATGTCCCGTGGACGTAGACCGCACGGTTGAATCACATTAAATCTCGGTGTCCTTACATTCTGCATAAGTGTATTTATTTTATTTAACTCACGTTACAACAAGCGAATAACCAGAAACTAACACCTCCATATGTTTTAGATAATTTACTACACATTTGTTTATCTTTTTTTCATATTTATTGTTTTTTAGATTTAATTATGTTATGATAGTAAAAAGTATTTTTCCATTATAAAGCCAATCAATCAACATATTTTTCTTAATAACACTCCTAACTAGAGTTGTATTGCTTAAAGTTTTATAACTCAACAGTTAAAATTTCATAACTAGCTAGTCTAATTAGAGCCTAAATCAAAACAAATCAAATTTTACTCACCATGTTTAAATCAAAATTTATTCTTTCATAATTAATCCAATATATTTATCACTTGTATACTTATTTTCAATGTTTAATCTGTGAAATAACGAAAACAAAAAATACAGAAAATATAAAACTACAGAAGGAGAAGAAGTCAATGGTAGTGTTCGAATTTTGAGAACTTTTTCATGGTCAATTTAACTATTGGCTACAAGAAGGGATGTTTGTGCGAAATGATTATTAGGCCTTGTAAAAGTAGTGATTAACTTTGTGTTATATGCAAGCATAGAAGAGGGTGTGATTGAATTACAAAAATACAAAAAAAAAAGATACAAGGCAATTTCCTAGTTACCTTCTAATGTCAATCAATGTCCTTCTTGCCTATTATCTCTTACGAGAATTGTTGAAATATATTTTAAATTTCAATATTATTCTTATTTTATGGCACTAGTTTATCTAATAGTTTAGATTTAGGCATTATTATTTTATTTTCTTATTAGACTAGATTTCAAGTTTCCTTATTGATTTATATTCCTAATTAGCCTAGTTTTTATTCTTAATCACCAAGTTATGATGCCTATAAATAGGCATCCTTGTATTGTATTTTAAGGTACCAAGATTTTAACATGTAATTATTATATTTTCCTCTATTCTAGAGCCATCGTTGTTGGTGACTCTTATTATCTTCAAGCAATATATATATATATATATATATATATATATATATATATATATTTGTTGTGACTTGATGATCATGTCTGGCTTTTACTGTGGTCGAAAGATCTCTTGTCATGATATGATGATTGTGCTTTTGACTGGATTACTTTCACTGTGACCGAAAATAATTCTGTCGTTTTGTGATGATGATTATTAATGATGGAATCTTGACTGGATTCATCTTCTTCTTCATCTCTAAGTCTGGAACTGGTTTTATGCTGAAGACGTTGTAAAACTTCTTCATGTCTGGATCAGTCTGACTATTGGTAGAATACATCCAAGTACACTGAGTGATGTATATTTCCCACTAATACAAAGAAAATAAATAAACTAGTCTATTTTCTCTATAATCTAATCTGCATCGTTCCTAGTCTTACTATCTTCGAAGCCTTACTATCTTCGAAGCCTTACTATCTTCGAAGCCTAACTATCTCTCATCTAATCGCCACATGGGTAACAACGGAGTTTTACTCCTTCTGCTCCTCAATCCCGTGACCTTACAAGATTGTTGAGATAGGTTTGCTAAAGGTAAGTTGACTAAGCAAAATACAAAATAAAATACAGGCTAGAAGATAAACAAGTTTATAAATATTCTTTGGCTTTTTTGGGAAAGCCACACCCATCAACTGACTTGAGGTGTCTTTACCAGTTGCCGTTTGACTTGGACTAGCAGAAGTTTCATGGAATTCTTCAGTAACCATATGACTTCAGAGAGGGGAAATCTAACCGTTGCATCCTAGTTTTTGAAGGGAACTTAGAAGAACAAAACCCTATCTATCCAATGTTTTTGGTGAGAACATTAGGAAACTCATATGTCCTGTGTTTTTGGAGAGAACACTGAAAAACTCATCTGTATTGTGTTTTTGGCGGAGAGCACAACTAAACTCCATTGTCTGAATTACAATGGTGTAAAAATGCCATAACAATCATCTTCATTGTTATTAGCACTGTCTGTGGATATGGATGCCTGTTCTGGGGCAATTTCATCGAGCTGAAATAGAATAGCCTGAATTTCATCATAACTGGTGGCCGCTGATAACTGAGTTTGGAGGAAATTCTTGAAGGAGATGAACTCCTGTTGTTCTGGTTGAATTTCCTTCTTTTGTTTCTGATTAGTCTCTAGCCATGTTTGGACTTTTGGAGTTGAACAAGAACTGTTGTTCATCTTCTTCCACCACATGACCGAATGATTTCTTCCGAAAGTCGGTATGACTTGGTGGTTCTCGAAAGATATATGTTTGAATGTGAATTCTGATCTGAATATCCATGTTACAAAGAAAATTATGTAGAACACGAAAAATGAGGGAAGGTAGGCTAACTGTTCTGGTGCCTTCCAATTCTCCGTGAAGTACTGGAATCCTTTGAGGACAGGTTCTGGTAATATGTCTGTTATAGGACCATATGATACCTACCATTGGATAAACCAATTTGGGACCTCTAGGGGAAATGTTTTCTTGAAAAGGAAAAACCATGACATATCATGTTTATCATTCTGACGGTAGAAGCATCTGAACTACGCCTGAATGTAATCATAATAATTATAGTCTCTGAGGGGTACATTTTCTAGGATCTGTTTGGTTTTCTGTGGAATTGTGCCTATTGATCAAGGGTGAGCACAGTCTGTAGCTTAGCTTTGACGTGGCTATACTGACCTGGTTGTTTGTCTTTGTCATCTAGGACAAAATCTATGGATCCTGTTGCTATGAGAATGGCCTCATAGTAACTCTGTGTTTTGTATGTATTGTCTGGAATGTAGTTCGAATGAGGGTGGAAAAACGCCCTAGCAAACTCATCTGGGGTAATATTGGCATTTTGTCTAAAATGTGATGGTTCTGTTATAAGAATCTGGTCAAAGACATTCTTGTATATGTATGAGGGGGATGGTAACTGTTTAGGTTCTAGAGTTACTGGTTTGGTTTTAGCAACAAGGGGCTGAAACTTGTTACTGACTGTCGTCTGTGAAGACGATGTACCTGCAATACCTGCATGAACACCAGTTAACCGTTTTTAAGGGGTCAAAGTCCCCAAAACTGTGAGGTTTCTACCTAGGGGTGACTGGGTAGATTTCTGTGTATGGGTTATCTGTTTGTCTTCAACCTTGTTTGAGGTTGATGACTGAGCTGGAGTAGCTGCTGGTGTGCTAGCTTTCTGGGCATAGGAACTGAGATCAAATGCCTTTGTCTTGCCTTTATCTTTCTTGGGTGCCATTGTTACTAATGTCAGGAGTGAATCATCCTGCAAAATGGTTAGCAACAATAAATAGAAAGAAATGTGGAATTGAAATATTATCAATTCTGCTTCTGGATCTAAAATCTTTGTTTCAATATACTTAATTGCAATGGACTTGAAACAATCCATCTAAATCCACTAATTGGATTCTTGGTATCCGCTTCTGTGACCTGCAAAAACAAAATGAAAAGGTATTCCCGGATGAATCCTATGTGATAGGCACGTGACCTGTTAAAAATTCTCTGATTAGGAAATCAGGGATGGAATTATCCTCTCCCTTGATATACTGAATATCAAAATCAAAGATTGACAGAATAGCCTGCCATCTGACAAATATCTGTTTAGATGCTATATTCTTAACATCCTTAATAAGTACATCATTTGCTGACTTGCAGTCAACACGAACTAAGAATTTCTGATTCAACAAGTCTTCTTGAAAGTTTGATATGCATTTTACTATGGACAAAATTTTCTTTTTAATTGTTGCATAGTTCTGTTGGGCTTTATCCCATGTTCCTGAATGGAAACGAATAATATGTTCTTTTCCTTCTAAAATCTGTAATAAAATACCGCCAAATCCTAATTCAGAAGCATCTGTCTGAACTATCTTTGGGGTGTCTGCTTGACATAAAGTCAAGACTTGTAAAACCTTTACTTGATGCTTAATCTCCTGAATAGCTTTTGTATGGACATCAGTCCATGCTGGAGGGTTCTTTTTAAGACGTTCAAAAAGAGGTTTACATAAATGGCGAATGCCAGGATAAAAATCTGCAACATAGTTTAAAGATCCTAAAAATCTTTGCAACTATGTTTTCTCACACAGAATGTCTGGGAATTTTTCTGCAAAATCAAGTGTTCTTTAGATAGGGGTGATTTTCCTGAAGGAAATCATGTTTCCAAGAAATCTGATTTTTGTCTAAAAAAGCTTAATCTTGGGTGCAGAAACCACAAGACCATTTTCTTTGATAACTTTAAAGAAAATATACAAATGCTTCCAATGCTGATGAATGTCATTACTGAAGACTAAAACATCATCAATGTAAACAATTGTAAAATCTGTGAACTGATTAAAAATCTGGTTCATAATATTTTGGAATTCTGAAGGTGCATTCTTTAGCCCAAAAGGCATAACATTCCACTCATATTGTCTAAATGGAACGGTGAATGTTGTTTTGTACCTTTCTGATTATGAGACTTGGATCTGCCAAAATCCCGATTTCATATCAAATTTACTGAAGACATGGGCCTGATTTAATCTCTTAAGGAGATCATTCTTGTTGGGTAATGGATATCTGATCCATTGTAATACCTTGTTTAAGGGCTTATAATTTATGACTAAACGAGGGACTCCTCGTTTCTGTTCTGCATGTTTATTAACGTAAAAGGCTGCACGCGACCATGGGCTTTTGCTGGGTCGGATTAGCTTTTTATCTAATAAACTCTAGATCTTTTTTTTACAAAGAAAAATATATTCTTGATTCATCTGAATGGGCCGAGCCATGGTAGGAATATTCTGTTTTGAAAAGTCCTTCTCATATGGGAGAGAGACTGAATGTTTCTTACTAACCCAAAAGGCCGTAGGAAGTTCTGAGCAAACTTTTTTTTCAAGTTTGGTCTGGAATTCATTGATGGACTTTTGTTGTTTAGCAATTTGTTCATCAATTCTGAGACTTTTAATATATTGTTTAAGAAAACTGATTTGGTTTTCTTTCTGGTGGATTGAGTTAATATCTCTTCGCTGTGAAGGGAAATAAAACTCAAAAATGATTGGTTTACCTAACACATTGGTAGATATACCTTGTTCTGTAACAGTCATGGGAAATAACTGTTGGAGGAAAGGATTCTCGAGAATGACTTGGGAATTTAACTGTTTTATCAGCACAAAGCTGGTAGGAAAATAAATACCTTGGTTGTACACATGTGCATTAGGTAATTTGTACCTAATCTGGAGTTTTGTAGAGTCAGCTGTGGAAAGCTTATCTCTGATTTTTTCGAAATATCTGGAAGGAATTAAACCTTCTTGAATACAGTTCATATCTGTACCTGAGTCTAATAAGGCAATGGTTTCAAATTTGAAATCACTAACCTTGATGGTTAACTGGACATACCATTTCTGATATGTGATTCTGTTTAGAAGATTGAGATAATCCTCTGTTGGTTTGGAGGTACTACCTCCTTCTATCAGTTTGCCAATAGCAATCTGAGTCTGTTTATCAAGTTCTTCCTGAGGAAACTGTTCTTGACGTTCTAAGGATTCTATTTGTAAGAGTTGGACATTTTGCTGAAGATGTTCATGATCTAGTCTGAGATCACAAATCTCTTGTCTGTACTTTTGTTTGAGTTGCTGAATTTCTGTTTTTAACAGTTTAATCTCATGTTGGAGATCAGAGATTCCCACTGGTTGGGTTTTTCTCTTATGGAATTGACTAAGAATATCAGAATAATTTGTATTCCTGATATCAGTCTGATGTGATATGGATAGAGGTTTCTTTTCCTCTTTCTCATTCATAATATCTTTGAGTCTGAGAAGATAAGCTTGCTTTTCTTCTGGATCATTAACCTTACAGATCATATCGATCATAAGACTATGAGAATCTGTAAGGACATTTAATCATTTCTAACAAAAGCATGCTCCTTTGTTGGGACAAGCACATTCCTGGATAGAGTTGGAAGAACTACTGGAATAGTAGTTGTCTGTTCCAATCTGATTAATGTTTTCATCATTAGAATATTCTGAAGAAGAACTGGATGATGATTCAAGATCATTTATGGACTGGATAATTTTATTCTTTGTAGCTTCATCTAATTCTAACGATTGAATTAGTGATCTGATTTTGCAATCTCTTGAAATGTGTCCTGGTTTACCATATTTGAAACAACCTGTGGCTTTCTGTTCTTTACTATGTTTATGATAGCTTAGTTTCCAATTTCTTTGTGGAAACTTCTGGTAATGTTTCTTCTTATGGATGTATAGTTTGTTGCCATATTTCTGGTTATACTTCTGTCCAATGGACTTGAAGTGATTTTTATATTTTCTAGAGGAAATTCTGGATTTATGTGTCTTCTGAGTATGGGGTGTTTTAATTTTTTCCAAACCATACTATTCACACCAATTTCCTAATTCTTTTTTGTTAGACTGTTTCTTTAGCTGTGCTTTGAATCGAAGATCAGTGCAGATCTTCAAAGCAGTCTTGTTTATGTGTGATATGATATCACCATATGTTATTAAATCGTAATCTAATCCTGGATAATCAAGTGAAAGGGATTCTCTCACTTGCTGAGCAAACAACTTTGGAAGACCACAAAGGAATCTTTCTTTTCAATAACTGGCGTTGTTGTCAGATCTTTGGTATAATTTACTAAAAAAGACATCCTTATACCATCGGAAGTCTTGGAGTGTACGACATCTGAGGTTCTGAAGGATTTCAGATGTTCGTTCCTGATAAACTGTGGGATCACCTATGAAATGCTAGGTGATATCGAAGACTAAGGCTGATAGAGTACATGACTCTGTCTGACCTTGCTGATTAAGAACGGGTTCACCATTCTCATTGGTTTTCACCATGTTAAGGATACCTTCTTTGGTAGCATCATTGAGGTGGTCATCCTACCATCCTTTGAGCTGACCATTGAAACCAAGAATAATATTTCTGGTTGCTGCTCTCTCAGAAACAGCTTGTTTGTAAATGTTACCGATAATAACCATCTGTTTGGTAACATTGAGAATCTGATATTCTGACATTCCATCTATGTTCCATTCATAGATTTGAGACCCTGAATAAGATCTTTGGGAATGAAATTCTTCGATTTGAAGATCTGGAGATGAAGGTTTGGGATATAAATTCTTTGTATCTGAAAAAGAAATTCTATTAATGTAGATAGCTTTATCCCTCCCGAAATTCTGTGAAGATGAGGATTCACAATCAGAATTACTGTCTGACTGTTTAATGTTTGAAGAGCCGGTTGGCTTGATGACGACTCTGACTTCTTTGTTCTGGAAATCAGTTCCTGAAGAAGTTTGGTATTCTTCTCTTCTGTAGATTCCAATTTTGGAATGAATCTGGATATCTTAAAAGGTAAAACCTTGATTGGAGATTCTGGTTTAGCCTTTGTACTGGTTAACTTAAGTGAATCAAATGGTTTTATCAATGAAACAGTGGTCTATTTAGTTGATTTTTGTTTTGATTCAACAGGTTTAACTGGGGTTATTGTATTATGTTTTTCAATAATATCTTCGATATTCTGGACTTGTTTCTGTAAAGTAACTAATGAAAGATTAGTCCAATTGCTTTGTTGGGCTATGTCTTTTAATTCTGGTTCCTCTACGAGGATAACTGGTTTTAAGTCTATTGTTCCTTCTTTAGTAGGAATTTGTGTGTGTTGAAACGGAGGGTGCTCCGCATCAATTACTGTTGTGGAATTAGGTAAATTTCATTTTCTTGTTCTTGCAATAAGAACATTAATGTTCATTGGTTTATTTTTATGTTTAACCACATGAAAAATGGTACATTTAATCTAACAACTTGCAAATACTGGAGCCATTGGCTTTTTAAATATGCTAATTGTTCATTGTTATGATTATTAAAATACCATTCTCTGATTTGTTTGTTCTCATCTGAAAGAAATTCTTCTTTCAAACCTTGAACATCTCTTTCAAAGACTTCAGACAACATATTGATGCCAAAGTCGGAGGCTGAAGGGTTGAAGTCAACAGATGATGTATCTGTTGGTTCAAATTCTGGATAGATAGGTCGAGCAGTCAGTTCTTCAATCTTAATTCCCATTGGAACAGATTGAGTCTGGGTTCTGCTTGTTGATGGTAAATCAACGAAGCCTGGAGTAGGGTCATAAATGCTGATCCTAGAAATACTGGAAACTGAACGGGATAAAACTGATTCCCTATTTCCTCTATCTATCTTAATGGAAACAGTACCATCATCATACTGGATGATCTGTTCTATTCTGGAGTTCTGGACGTGCTGGTCTTGAACAACTGGTTTGGTGGCATTTTCAATATCCCACCTTTCTGGAAGTGAAACTTCATTCTACTTAATGGTTTTGGGTATGTTAACTATGGATCTGTTTCTGTCCATATTCCAAAGGATAGTTTCACCTTTTGGATGTTTTCTAGCTACAGATTTGGGATTTAATCCCGTAGTCATCAATTTATAATTAAGACGATAATATATATATATCAGAATTAGGCCTATTGGTCTAATTTTATTCATCCGCGTATGCACTTGTCCCATATAGAAATATCATTAATTTTTAGACCACCTTATAAGATCATGGGCTACCCCACTTAACATTAATTGATTTTAAAATAGAACCTCATGATTCTTACTATGGTTTAGTCTTATTCTTCTTCCATGTGTGTCTGATGCGTGTTTAATCTTTCACGTGCTGACCTTTCCACATGTGACCCATTTTAAATCAAGTCACAGTGAGGGGGAGTAAGGATGGAAATAGGTACCCGCTTTATCCGAAACCGACAGGTAACCACCCGATAAAAATTTGATAACAAAAACCGATAGAAAATCCGTAAGGATGGCAATGGGTACCCACTTTATCTGAAACCGACGGGTAACCGTACGATAAAAATTTGATAACAAAAACCGATAGAAAATCCGTAAGGATGGCAATGGGTACCCACTTTATCTGAAACCGACGGGTAACCGTACGATAAAAATTTGATAACAAAAACTGATAGAAAATCCGTTATGGTTTAGGTGTCAGATAGGAAAACTGATAGGTTTTGATTTTTGACGTTAAAAAAAGTCAAAACCCGAAACTCGATTATTAATTTAATAAAAAAATCTAACATATATATATATACACTTAAAATAATAGATCACTACCTAAAATTGGTAAGTAAAATGATAAAATTTTGAACTAAACTCAATTAAAAAAAGTGAACTAAGCTCAATTAAAAGAGATAGGCTAAGCTTATTAAATTAATACTTATACTTTTAAGAATTATCATATTTACTTTGCCGAAATGAAAGAAGACATGTTTCTTACTCGGCGCTTGGGAATGAATTTCTCTTTACATAAGTTATTGATTTTGATTTTTGCTCATAAAATCATTATGTAATTTGTTTCAAGTTTTATCATTGACTTGGATTCTTTTATTTTTTGTTTCTTTACTTTTATACCAATTTTTCTTACATTTTTTTAGGTTTTTTTTATTTATACTAATTATTTTTTAGTTAAACGGTTACGGTTACGGTTAACTATGGTTTTTTAAATCCTTAAATGTTATAGTTATGGTTATTGATTTTGAAAACTGCTAGGTTTTGGTTTTGGTTATTGGTTTATTGAACGATTTTGGTTACGATTTTGTCATTTTTCGCGGTTATCCGAACCATTACCATTCATAAAGGGGAGTGTTATAATATACACTTGTCACATATAAAAAAATCATAAATTCTTATACCACCTTATAAGATCCTGAATTACTCTACTTAACACCAATTGAGATCTTGAATTACTCTACTTAACACCAATTGATTTTAGGATGAAGTTTTATGATTTTTAACAAGAATGACATCATAATACAATGGAAGTTAAAGTAGTTTCTATATAGAAAAATTATAAATTTTTATACCACCTTAAAAGATTTTAGATTATTCTACTTAATACCAATTGATTTTAGGATGAAGTTTCATGATTCTTAACAAGAATGACATCATAATACAATGGAAAGGGATCCCCAAATGAAGGTAAAATATAGAGCCTTAGTGAAATTTACCCATCTTTTTTCTTATGTAATATCAAAAAGGGAGAAAAAAGCTTAAGTGTAGTCTCCTAAAATTGGAAGCGCCATATTCCATGAATTCAGATTGCACCTAGGAAAAATAATGTTTAATGGAGCTTGCTTCTCAATAAAATGTCAAATCAAAGTAAGTTGTTTTTAACGTGAAAATGATTCAAATGGAACTAAGTGTTGTTGATCATACTTTCTTATTACAAATGTTACAATTTATCATATATAGATCATACAAATAACATAAGAATTTTCTAGACAAGTCTTTCTTTTTCTTGAAAACTCTTTCTTTTTATCTTAGTAAAAACAATTCAACAAGTTAAATCAAAATATCAAGAATTTTCTTTTGACTTTGACTTTGTTGTTTTAACCATGGTAGGGTAAAAGTAAGCTATTAGGTAACCACCTCATCTAAAAATTTAAACTGTTAGAGAAAATTTTATTTTATTTATTTATTGTCTTTAATATGTACGCCCCCACATGTGCAGACGATATCTTTTTTTAGCCTTATAAATTGAAAATTTTAATATTTTTGAATAAGTGACGATAATAGTTGAATATAATAAATCCCTCTCTGACATAAGTATTTTCTTATTAGAGGGGAAGAGTAAGAATTTTCGTATATTATTGTACCTAGAACTACAGTTTAGATGAGGTTGTGGCATACCAAGGCCAAGGTTCCATCGGTAACAGTCTGTTTGGAATGAGGGAAATGGGGGAAAAGAGAGGTTATGAGATAGATTGAAAAATTCTCTCTTGTTTGTTTTAGAATTTTTTCAAAGGGGAAGAAATTAAAGGGGTCAAAGTAATCCCTCCCGAGTTTACTTTTTCTTTATCCCCAATTTGGAGTAAAATAGAGGGGAAGGAGACTCTAATCCCTCCATAAAAATCATTTTTACTTATAAAATTTAACACTTCCTTCTATTTTCTTTCTAATTCAAACAAAAGAAACTCTTTTAGTAAACTCTCTCACCCCACCCCACCCAGCCCCCGCCCGCCCGCCCGCCTGCCCGCCCGCCTGAATCCCAACAAAATCTAAATGTTTAGAATTAATATTACGATTTACGAAGCTCAATAATGCTTTCGACAAAATACAATACGAGGCCTAAGAGACTTACCAACATTCGAGATTCAAACAACAAAATTATATCTTTAAGCTGAAAAATATTCAATATTTTCCCAACATCTTGCAACTCTTTACTTCTTTATGCCTTATGTAAGCATTTAGGGTTTAACGAGTCGAGTTGGGTTCTGGAGTTTAGCTATCAGTGTAGATCAGAACAATATTACCTTTATTTGCTGTAAATTTCTGACTTTTTTTTTTGTGAAAGAAGGAAAATTCCCTCCTGGATTTTATAACTTAAATTTCGACTTTCCTTTTAATAACATTACATGAACAAACCTAAGTTATTAACATAGGAGTGTGATAACACATGGTCATTTGAAAGATGGAAAGTTTTTATTGTATTGTCTTATAGAGTTAAAGGTACAACGGTTTAAATAATTAATACATTGAGGAAATGGATATATTGTCATGTGAGATAATGTGGTGATATAAAAATTACAACAAATAAAGTTGAAAAATTTTAAAAGTGCTGCTTGTTCATTAACTCTGTTAGAATTGGTGCATGAGAAATTTTCGATAAAGTTAAGAGTTAACTTTGGGAAATAAAGAGTGGTAAAGTGGGTCTTTCCCGTGTCAGAAAATAAAGCTATGATAAAGCTTTATTTTATGATTGTTACCAATTTAATTTAATTTATTGTTCAAAAATAAATTAATTCATTTTCCGCTTAATGATAAATTTGTGGGGATCATTATAGAATGAGTTACTCAGCCGTTTGAAAGGAATAAAATTGTCGTTGCTAATTCCTGCGTTTGAAGGCAATACGTTATTGCTCCAATTCTAGTCCCGCGATGCGTGCTTCAAACGGTCGTCACCAATTCAATTCTTGCATTATGATGGCGAAGGAGCTGGAGGAGTTGCTGCAAGGTTTTCTTTCATTGTCAATGCTAGTATTATGGGTGTATTAATTGCCATTATGATGTTGTTGGGTAGTATTTCCTATAAATAGCATGTTTTGGCATAGATTGAGTACAGAGGAAAAAAGAGTTTATAGAATTTAGCATTACAAAATCTTAGCATTCTAGTTGTTTAGTAGAGAGAGTTTTACCTTATTTCAGTTCGCTAGTTTCCGAAATTAGGTGCACTCTTATTATGAAAAGTGATATCATTGTATTTTTGGAGGTTTGCTGTGTTCAACTATCAGCACCGTAGCGGAGCGTTAAAATTTTAAAGATATCGAGTCTAACTCGAGCCTTATACAGTTTGCATTTTAATTATTCATATAACCTGTAATTTTATTTTTTGTCTCAATATATATTCTTTTTATTTTATTAATTTCAGTTCCTGTCTATTTCTTTTACTCGATTCTGCTTCCAACTTCTGTTGAGTTGAATTCTATATAATTGAGCTTATCTACTCACACATATATACTGGAAAGTTTCCTAACAACTTAAGACTTTAACTTAACTAGTTTTGTTATAATCTCGTGGTGCTAATATTATTATATGTATGTCATCTCTAGTAATAGAATATTAGTATGCTCTAGTGCTGTTCGGTTTCTTAGCTTAGCTTGCATTTAGTTCATAGTATATATGTATATTTGTTTTTCGACTATCTTAAAAGATAATTTTACTGGATAATATGAAAGTATACTTAATTGGTACATTCTGTTGATAGGTTACTACTACCTGCTGTTATGACTCTTGGCATAATAGTATATGCATTTAGGACATATTAATTTTGGTAATATATTCTGTTGAGAATTATATTTAATCTTGTTTCTGAAAGTGCAGTTGATTGATTCACTATATATAAAAAAATAAAAAATAAAAACTTTACCATAACTTCTGGAAGAAACATGAACTTTGGTCCTAATGTGTAAATACCTATGACTGGAAGTGGATTCAAAGAGGGATCCAGAAATGAAGATGTACCCATGATTGGGCATACCGAATTTGAAATAAAAAATGAGAACGTATCATTAGCTGGAAGTGGATCTTGTTAAGGCAATTAAATTGATAGGGATTTGATTGGCTATGTTTTAGCAAAACTTTTGTTACCATACTTGTGTTATTACCATTTGTGTTGTACAGGAAAAATATTATGGTAACTTACCATAAAAGAGGAAGATCTGTATTGATTAAGAAATTACATTAATTGTAATTCATAAGGAAAGGTGGAATAGGATTTTATGAGTCAAGGCCTTTCTTGGAGCTCAAGATGACCTGCAGCAGCAATCACACATATATATATGGGTTGAATAGGTCACAGAGAAGGGTGGATGGAGGTAGAGAGAGAGCAACAAGAAAATATAAAAAAGTTATGTCTACTGTTTCTTGTCATGTTGCAACACGACCTATGTCTGAGTCTTTGATTATATTAGTGTTGCAATTCAGTTTGTTTTGACAGCTTGTTATGAGCATCATGTATTAGTCCTTGAGTGATTAGATAGCTATCTCTTTAATTAAACCTTGGGAGTTCTCGGGAAAGAACATTGTAAGTCGAGGGGAGCTGCCAAATCATATTTCGCTAAGGAGTTCTTTATCAAGGTGTCAAAGGTCAAGAAAAAGTTTTTACTTGTGTAAGTCCGTTGGTGTTGTAACTTGATATTTCTTAGTGGATTGATTTGTTGGACCAGAGATTGGTCCCGTGGACGTAGACTGCACGGTCGAACCATGTTAAAATCTTGGTATTCTTTATCCTGTTACTGCTTTAAATTAGTCCGCTGCTGTGCATGTTTTGTGTTTATGTTGCAACATTAAGTGAAACCTGTTATTAAGTTGCTATGACTGATTCATTATTTCAGTTAATGTTACAACATCATTTATAACAGTTTTGTTCACACCACAAACTTTATTGATTAATCAGATTATCCATATTTACGCTACAATAACTCTATCAAGTGGCATCAAGAGCTGGTTACAAACTAATTCGGTTAGATCCTTGGGAATTTTGAGTTGTTGTTTTGCAGAAATAAGTATGGACACTTTGTGTGATGGAGGCTCAATCACTAAACCACCGCTGCTGGATGGTGCAAATTATTCATATTGGAAGGCTAGAATGAAGGCATTCATCAAGTCGATTGATGAGAAGGCTTGCAGAGTGATTTTGACAGGTTGGATAACTCCCACCACTACACATATTCAAGGCCATGTTGCAACAAAACCTGAAACAGAATGGACCAAGGAGGAAGATCAGTTGGCAAACTGGAACTCCAAGGCACTGAATGCAATTTTCAATGTTGTTGATTTAAATCAATTCAAGCTAATCTCAACATGTGAATCTGCTAAGGAAGCCTGGGAGATACTGCAAATAGCATATGAACGTACAACATCAGTCAGAAGATCTAAATTGCAGATACTGGCCACTAGGTTTGAAGAGCTGAGGATACATGAGGATAAAACGATTGCTGAGTTTAATGTCAAACTGTGTGACATTGCTAATGAAGCTTTCGCTTTGGGAGAAAAGTATTCAGACTTTAAGCTGGTAAGAAAAATGTTATGTTCTCTCCTAGATAGATTTGGAATCAAGGTGGCTACCATAAAAGAATCAAAGAATATTGATGAAATCAAGATTGATGAATTGATGGGGTCACTTCAAACCTTCGAGATGAAGTTTAAACAAAAGAGAAAAGAGAAAAATATTGCATTCTAAGAAGAAGTCCAAAAACAAGATGATCAAAGCTCTCACGATGATGAAGATGCAGAGATCACTAAATCTTTAGCAATGCTCACGAAGAATTTTAACAAAGTGCTGAAAAAATGGAAGAAGCAAAGAAGTGGATCAAGACCAGCGAATTTTGAAAGGAAGCAGACTATTACAACAAATCCTGAGACATTCGGATGGCAAAATGGAAAGACGTTCAAGGAGAAAAAGAGAAATAAAGGTATTCAATGCAGAGAGTGCGAAAGATTTGGTCATATACAAGCTGAATGTGCAAATAACTTGAAGAAAAAGAACAGAGCCATGAATACCACTTGGAATGATGAAGATTTAGATGACTCTTCTGAAAGTGACCAGGGACACACCAGCAACTATGTTGCGTTCACTTTTGCCACAGGACAGAATGGCAGAAAGTCTGGTTTAACAGATATCACACCATCTATTGCAACAACGTCCACTACAGAACATGTGTTATCAGATGATAGCAGCACGAATTCAGAAACAAATAGTGATGATGATCAAGATAAAGAATGAATCATGAAAGCATACAAGGAGATGTACGAAAAATGGCTGACTGTATGCAAGAAGAACCAAGAGCTAGGAGAAAAGATCAATGAATTAAAGGAACAAAAAGTTGACTTATCAAAATCTGTGAGAAACCATCAGATCCAAACAGCCAAGAGTCAACTGAAGATTGAAGAGTTGCAACTGCAGCTGAAACAGACTCAGCAGAATGTGAAGATGTTGAACTCAAGTACTTTGAAGCTTGATCGTATGTTGTCATTTCAAAAGCCAAATGAAGATCATACTGGACTTGGGTTCCAAGAAGGTACTTCAACTGGTAAAACTATATTCGTCAAAGAAACTGAGGAACCAAAGGTGGAACCGCATGTTGCAACATCTCATGCGACAAAAGCAAAAAATTTAGAAGGAAAGCGAAAGAGATTTGTCCCAATCTGTCATTACTGCGGCGTTCTTGGACATATCAGACCATGATGCTATAGGTATATTGATAAGAAAATAGATATGTTTGTCAATCCCTTCTTTTATGGTAAGCCTAGGAAATCACCAAAAATAAGGGTTGATGTGTCGCAACAGAACTTGAAACAAATATGGATAAGAAAATCTATACACACTTGTCTAGTTGCTTATACCTTGTTACAAGTTTGTACCACTAACTCATGGTATTTTGATAGTAGTTGTTCTAGACATATGACAAGAGATCGTGGTATGTTGACAAATTATCGAAGTTGCTCAGAAGGTCAAGTAACTTTTGGTGATGGTGAGAAAGGTCGAGTCTTGGGAAAGGAACTCTTGCTATTGAAGGTTTTTCAAGATTAAAGAAGGTTCTTCTTGTTGAAAGGTTGAAAGCAAATCTCATAAGCATTAGTCAGTTGTGCGATCAAGAGTTGTTTGTTAAGTTTACCAAGGATGAGTGTCAAGTATTTGATAAATCTAATAATTGTGTTCTTGTAGGAACTAGATCGACAGACAATTGTTATATGTTGACCTCACCATGGGCATAAACTTTGTTTTGTCAAAATAATTCACTTGATAATGCTGAAATCTGGCACCAAAAGTTAGGTCATTTAAATTATAAAATGTTTAACAAGATTGTAAACACAAGAGCAATGCGAGGTATTCCAAAGTTGAATTATAAAAAATTCAAGGTATGCAGGCCATGTCAGATCGGCAAACAGGTAAGGACAACACATAAGATGTTGCAACATATCTCAACTAAAAGGACATTGGAACTGTTACATATGGATCTTATGGGTCCAATGCAAACAAAAAGTATTGGTGAAAAAATGTATGTCTTTGTATCTGTTGATGATTTTTCTAGATACACTTGGGTAGATTTTATTAAAGAAAAATCTGACACATTTGATGCATTCAAAAAATTGTGCTTAAGGTTAAAAATAGAGAAAAGTTACAACATATGAAAGATTGTTAGAATAAAAAGTAATCATTGTAGAGAATTTGAGAACTTTGCATTTTCTGAATTTTGCACTGAACAAGGTATAGCATATGAGTTCTCAGCACCAAAGACACCACAACAAAATGGTGTAGTTGCAAGAAAGAATAGGGCTATTTAGGATATGGCTGTAGTCATGCTTAATAAAAAGAACATCCCACATAGGTTTTGGGCTAAAGCAATTAATACAGCATGTCACACAATAAATCGAGTTTATCTTAGATCAGGTACATGCAAAACCCCCTATGAAATCTGGAAAGGTAGGAAACCCTCACTCAGTTATTTTCATGTTTTTGGAAGTATGTGCTATATTCTGAATGATAGAGAGAAAAAAGGTAAGTTTAATGCAAAAAGTGAGAAAGGTATTTTTCTTGGATATGCCAAAAATAGTCAAGCTTTTAGAGTGTTTAACTTGGCCACTAGAACTATTATGAAATCTGTTAATGTTGTGATTGATGATTTCAAACAGGTTGCAATAGATGCTCCAGAAAATGATGTTAATGGTATGAAAATCAATCCTGTTCCAAAAGATGTCGTAACAACAGGTGAAGAAACTAGTGACGATGTTTCAGATGCTAGTGCAACAAGAGGTGCAATAAATTTGGAAAAATCAAAAACTTTTGGAAGCAGTAATTTGCAGTCAAAAGCTTAGGAACCACTTGCTCATGTCCACAAAAATCACTCAACAGAAGATGTTATTGGCTCCATACATGAAAGGGTCAAAACTTGAGGTAAGCCTAAGGTGAACTACAGGAAAATGGTCAGGTATGTATGCTTTACCTCACAGTTTGAACAAAAAAATGTCAAAAAGGCCTTATATGGGGTTGAAATAAGCCCTAAGAGCTTGGTACGAAAGATTGACCAAGTTTTTGCTTGAAAAAAGGCTACAAGAGAGGGGAAGTTGATAAAACTCTATTCATTAAAAAATTTGGTTCAGGAATTTTGATTGCACAAATTTATGTAGATAATATAGTTTTTGGTGCAACATCTAAAAACAAGGCTGATGAATTTGTGAAGCAAATGTTAGAAGACTATGGTATTGAATAGGGGGTTTAACTGTTTTTTGTGATAATACTAGTGTCATAAAGATCTCTAAACACCCTGTGCAACATTCACAAACTAAGCACATTGATATACGACACCATTTTATTCGTGAATTTGTTGAAACAAAAAATGTTGTTCTAGAATATGTTGCAACAGAGCATCAGCTAGCAAACATTTTCACTAAGGTACTTGACTCTGTGAGATTTGAAGTTTTGAGAAAAGCTATTGGTATTTGTACCAATTAATGTTGGCACATGCATTGAAACATGAGAGTGATAAGTCTCAAGAGATGTGAAAGTTTAATAATTAAATCAACTTGAGATTTATTATTTAAACCATACTTCTTGTGTACACTATATTTTGATCTGATTGATAAACTGATTTTAATGGTTTGCAAGTGCAGGAATTTGAACTTCCTAGTGACTCTGGATATAAAGAGAAGTCTTTTTATCCATTCATGTACTCTATTCACTCATGCAAAGCAAAAAACAAAAAAAACAAAAAACAAAAACAAAAGCGAAGAAAAAAAAGTGGAGACTAAAAAAAGCTACCTAGACCAGATTGAAGGTTCTAGAGTGAAAGCTACCAAATCCAATATTCTTTTGAAAATCAAAAAAAAAAAAATTGCAATGTGATTAGACGATTAGGTTGTTTGAACTGGTGACTTTAAATTCTAAATCTTGCAAATCCTGATTCTAAGGTATTTCAAGAAAGATCTTTATATAGCTTTTACACACACACATGGTTCAGGTTATAAATTCTTGTGTGATTTAAGTATTGAATAATCTAATTTCTTGTTGATGAAATCACAATCAATGTAGATTTTATGTGGCATTCATTTTTTTTATGTTTAAGGACTAATTCATAAATTTAAGTGCTTAAGTGGCTGAGTGGTGAAGTTATGTTGCAACATGTATTAAAACAACTCAGCTCACTAAACTTATCCAGCTTTGATCTTTGGTGTTTTAATTGCTCAAAAGGCTGTTCATGACAGGCTTGAATCCCTTGTGAAGTTGTCCGCTCCATTATATATTTTTTTCTCACAAGTTTTTGCAGGGTCAACATAAAGTTGATATTCAGGGGGAGCCTCGAGCTGAAAGGGATGTTGGACCAACTTCTGCAATAGCTATTGATGCGTTATTGCAATAGGTGCAGAAACTTCAGGATGAAGTCCATGAGCTGTGCAGAGATCAAGCCTCCGTTAAAGCCAATCAGGAGAAGATAATGGCTGACCTTGGGAAGTTGATGCACGGACAGCCAATCCTACTTGATTTCGTCTCCAAATACACTGCTTGAATATTGATTTGCTTGATGATTATCGCTCTGATACTTTACTGGTTTTGCTCTGATACTTTACTATGTTTACATTTTGCTACTTTGCTCTGGGTCTATGTTTCTGTTTTATGTTTTATATCTTGAGCTTTGGTCTGGTACAGTGCTTTTCTACTTTGGTTTCTTTTGGCACAAGGGGAGATGGACTCTCACAAGACAATGGTTTGATGTTTTATGTTTTGAAGCTTTGCATTACATTGCTTATTTTAATGATTGACCTAGCTAGCTATCTTCCAAATAATGATGTATTTCCTCTTGATACATTGGGTTGTTGAACTATTTTTTCACTCTGTTTACTGCTTTCTTTCATATGGATGTTGTGTTGATGAACTATTTTTTCAATCTGTTTACTGCTTTCTTTGATATGGAGGCTATGTTTATATACTACATTGTGTTGTCTTGCCCCTTTGTCTCTGTTTGGCAAAAAAAGGGAGAATATGTTATTGCTATTGCTATTGCTTATTGTTTATTGTTGTTGCTACTATTGATTTTGCTATGACTTGCTGCTTCTTATTTTCTTATTGTTATATTGTCTGTGATATTACATTGACTGTTGCAACAGGGTCACCAGCTTTACAACAGGATCATTGTACTCTGATACTTTCTTATCTGTCTGTGATGTTCCCTTGACTTTTGCAACAGGGTTATTATCTTTTGCAGGGTCATTATCCTTGCTGCTCTGATACTTTATTACATGTGTTTCTATGGTGTTATGTTGACTGTTGCAACAGGATCATCATTGTTATGCACTTGTGCAGTATAAAGTTAGTCATATAGCAGTACCATGGTTTTGCCAAAACAAAGCCAAAAAGGGAAGATTGTTAAGGCAATTAAATTAATTGGGATTTGATTGGCTATATTTTAGTAAAACTTTTGTTACCATACTTGTGTTATTACCATTTGTGTTGTGCAGGAAAAATATTATGGCAACTTACCACAAAAGATGAAGATTTGTGTTGATTAAGAAATTACATTAATTGTCCATTCATAAGGAAAGGTCGAATAGGGTTTTATGAGTCAAGGCCTTTCTTGAAGCCCAAGATGACCTGCAACAGCAATCACACATATATATATGGGTTGAATAGGTCACAGAGAAGGGTGGACGGAGGTAGAGAGAGAGCAACAGGAAAATATAAAAGAGTTATGTCTACTGTTCCTTGTCATGTTACAACACGACCTGTGTCTGAGTCTTTGATTATATTAGTGTTGCAATTCAGTTTGTTTTGACAGCTTGTTATAAGCATCATGTATTAGTCCTTGAGTGATTAGATAGCTATCTATTTAATTAAACCTTGGGAGAAGAAGTTGTAGTTCTCGGGAAAGAACATTGTAAGTCGAGGGGAGTTGGCCAAATCATATTTCGCTAAGGAGTTCTTTATCAAGGCGTCAAAGGTCAAGAGGCAGTTTTTATTTGTGTAAGTCCGTTGGTGTTGTAACTTGATATTTCTTAATGGACTGATTTGTTGGACCAGGGATTGGTCTCGTGGATGTAGACCACACGGTCGAACCACGTTAAAATCTTGGTGTTCTTTATCCTGTTACAGCTTTAAATTAGTCTGTTGCTATGTGTGTTTTCTGTTTATGTTGCAACATTAAGTGAAACCTGTTATTAAGTTGTTGTGACTGATTCAGTGTTTCAGTTAATGTTACAATATTATCTGTAACAGTTTTTGTTCATACCACAAACTTTATTGATTAATCAAATTATCCATACTTACGCTGCAATAACTCTATCAGATCTAATGGTAGATACGGGAACAAGAATGTTCCATTGAGACCGGCTGTGACCATTGCTATGGTTATGCCGTTTGTTATGTCAACTCCCGTTGGATATGACGAGATGCCTGAAAGTGTCAACGGGAGAGACTTGGAAAGGTGGCAGCAGAAGATGTTGACCTGACCACTCTGAACCTTGTGAGGTTCTTGGAAATTGATACACCAAAGTTGGGTGATAATCCAAATAGTTAAGCTGTGACTGCAATCGAAGCATCAAAGAATGCTGAACTCTTGTAAGAAT